>OZ014519.1:243639131-244277256 GCA_963966055.1 Lathyrus aphaca | reverse complement strand
TAAAACTATACAAGTTCACTGCCCAAAGGAGGAGACCTAAATCCTAACCTAATGGAAGTTATGAATTTCTCAAGTCAACTAGGGTTTTGGGATACCTCACAATGAAAAATGCAAAACAAATTGAAAATGAGAGATAAATTCAAACCAAATTTTCCCTAAAAACTACATGCTATGAAGGATGAAATGCAAGAAGAACCATTATCAAACTCTTAATGGTTAGGCAGAATGAATTTTTTCAAGTTAAGACCAAAATATTGCCTTTAAATAACTTTAATTCCAATGAAAATTGTCAAAATTGGTCAAGAACCAAAAAGAAATTTGTTTTGAGAGTTTGATAATGTTTCTAAATGTTTTAAAATGCAAAGTGAATTTTTTGGTGATTTTTTAAATACCTAAATGCATTTTTAATTAATTAATTTCCATTAACTAATTAAAAATAAACATTTAAATGATTTAAAAATAATTTTTAATGCAAAAAATAAAAATAAAAATATTTTTGGGTTTTGAAAATTAATGAAATGTTTGACAAAAAATTTCAGAATTTTTTAATATGTTTTGCTATTTTTTAAAATTCGAACAAGTTAAATGAAAAAGAAATGAAATAAAATTAAAATAAAAGAAAGTATGCCAAAGGGGAGGTCCAGATTGAGTCTGGGCTTGAAGTTGTTGACTTGGCGCCACATCCAATGGCCCAAGTTCAAACTTCCCTAAACTTATTTAATATTTAATTAAACCTAGATTAAACTAATTAATCCTGATTAATGGCTAATGGGAAGATCTGGTCCACACAAACACGCGCGGGAAGGCAGATCCAAGGGTCTCAATTCAAAACTGGCTTAAACCCTAATTAGGGCAAATGACTTTCAAATGACCGGAACAGTGGTTCCGGTCATCTTCTCCGGCAAGCACAAGCCCTAGTTTCTTCTACAGGTTACCAAACACCAAATTTCTTCCACAAAAATGATCCTTACATCAATCTAAATGTACGAAACTTTGTTACCTGAGATGAAGACTCTCTGATTCTGAGCTTTCTGGACTCAAACTTTGTGCAAACCTTCTCCTTTGAACACCCTGATGTTGAAATGAAGCTTGGAGAGCTTTGAGAATGGCTGGTTGTGGCTGTTCTGTTCTAGTGTAGCAGAAATGGAGGTCCTTGTGTGTGGTGATTCAAGCTATTTCAGGGGGTGGTTTTTGTTCTAAGGATGATTTGTGACTTGTTGGTGAAAGAAAAAGTGAGGTTTGATGGCTGTGTGAAGAGATTCGAAGAGGAGAAGTTTAGGACAGTTTTTGTGCAAGCTGGATTGTGTCTTGTTTCAATGCTGAATGAGTTGCTATATCACTCCCATAATGTTTGAGTAGGCTGTGGAGCAGGTTAGTAGAGGCTGTTGATCACTATTCCAAGAGCATGGGAGAAATTGCAAAAAGTCAAGGTTTGGTGTACTTGAGGCATGGGCTGTGGCAGAGATGGTTTCCTGGCTTGTACTGCATCAGCTGAGTTCAAGGATGGCTCTTGGATCAATTGTGGTGAGCTGTATGGCTTGGATCACAAGTTTGAAGTGATTTTGCATTTTGGCAACTTGTTACATTTTGTGACTTTTGGCCATGAACATGTGACATCTCTTGGGAAATATGCAGCAAAATGCATCACATAATGTTGTTATGACACTTTGATATTGATTAGAGACCAAGCAAAACCATAGGAACCCTTCTTGCAAGATTTCCCTCTTTGTGGTTTTCATGAAAAGTAACTTATGATTCTTGGAATTCAAGGCATGAAAGTGAGAAATTTCTAGGGAAAATCTAAATTATGAGCCATGAATTATGTTTGTGTGATGATTAGAAGCTGGTTTGAAGTCACATTTGGCCTTGGCATGAGGTTTTGCAACTTTCTTCTTTTGGTGCAAAAGTGAAAAATAAGTGATTTTTCCCAACTTTGACAAGCCATAACTTTTGATCTAAAATGAATTAGAATGAGTTCTTGTACTTTTTGAAAAGTGAATGATCTAATCTACAACTTTCATGACCAAAGTTTTCTCATTTGAGGCATTTTTGAATCAAAAAGAGGAGGTTGAAAAACTTTCCCAAAATGGCAAGTTTACATTATAAGTCACTTTCCCAAAAAGGCAACTTTGCAAATGGCTTGAAATTCTTCAATTTTGTGAACTTCTAACATCTTCTATGATCAAATAAATATCATACACAATCAAAATTATGGAGAACACCCTTTGGTTGGGTCATTGGGGGCCTCAGATGCCCTGATTTTGCACTGACTTGCTCAAGAAGTCATCTCTTGATCAGATGCCTTCCCCATTGAATTTCTTCATGAAAATTTATATGCATGATCCTCATAACATAGAGACCAATAGAAACAAGAATGACCAAAATTTTTGGAGTTATGGCCTTTGAAACCAAAACCCTAATTTTCGGTCATCTGTGCAGTTAAACCTGGCTCTGCTTCCATGCCTTTCTCAGTTCTTGTGATTCTTTGACTTTCTTGACTTTGTGAGGACATAATATGATGCTTGAACACACATGGACCCCTTTGAAGTGATTGATGACCTTTGGAGTGGCTCAAATGGCTCAGATCACAAACCCTAGATGCAGATGGCTTTGAATCAATGTAGTGAATCAAAAATGTGGTATGAGATGTTATGATTGAATTTATGCAAATGAAAAGATCACAAGCCATGGTGTGAAATGAGTGAGGGCAAATTTGGGGTGTTTACAGCTGCCCCTATTCAAACATGAGTTAGCTGTGCAGGATGTAAGCATCGGGCTTAACAGACAAACAAGATAACTTGTGGTTGAATACCAAAGACAGTCCAAAATTTACACTCACAGAATGAAGAAGAAAAGGGATATAGATTGTAAAAGAAAATAAAGTATGATCATAAAGTGCGGGCGACGAAGGACGACCGTCGAGCAGAGGACGACTGTTGGGGATAAAGCAATGACGGGGACGACCGACATGCTGGGGAAAATGCAAGAAATAAAGCAATGACGGGGACGGCCGACAAGCTGGGGATATAAGAAATTATGATGGGGACGGCCATCAAAATAAAGTAACAAAGATTCTCTGGGGATTAAAGGTAATAGTGAATGATGGGGACGACCATCAAATTCAAGGCATAAATGAAGTAAATGATGAGGTACGGTCATCAAAGGTGAAGGACGATCACCTAGCAGGGGACGGCTGCTCTGTTGGGGATAAGATGAGGGACGGTCATCCAAGGTGAAGGATGATCACCTAGCAAGGTACGGTTGCCGAAAGTATCACGACATAGGACGAATGTCGGATAGAAAAGGTCGACGATGGGGACGACCATCGGATAAGCAAGATGAAGGACGATCATCAAGAGGTGAAGGACGATCACCTAGCAGGGTATGGCTGCTCTTGGGGTCTATCATGACACAGGACGAGCGTCAGATAACAAGATCAGCTATGGGGACGGCCATCGGATAAAATGATGAAGGACGATCATCAAAAAGGTGAAGGACGATCACCTAGCAGGGGACGGCTGTTGAAAATATCACGACATAGGACGAATGTCGGATAGGAAGGGGTTCTAATGAATAGAGACTCCGCTGGGGATGATGAAGGACGATCATCAAAAAGGTGAAGGACGATCACCTGGCAGGGTACGGCTGCCGAAAATATCATGACATAGGACGAATGTCAGATAAAAAGGAAAAAGTTCAACAGGATTTGCTGGGAATTCTTCTGGGGAATGGTAGACAGAGATGAGTGTCTAGATATAATTGTTTGACACGGTGTATAGATTAAAGATGCGGACAAGCATCCTTAAGACTATGATACAGACGAGTATCAGTAGAGACAAACGCTTGACGCATGTTCAAAGATGATGATACGGACGAGTATCAACTAGTTAACAAAGAACACGGACGGGTGTTGATTCTGAGGGGATTTAAATGGCATATACAAGATACGGACGAGTGTCTGAAATAAGTAAACATGAGTGAAACACATATGAGTGTTCAACTTGCTGTGGAGAGCACGACACGGACGGGTGTCGGAAGAAGTGTATTATAAACAAGTATTTGATTTACAAAGTGTTTAGGTAACTATGTTGGGGGAGGTGACACGGACGGATGTCAGAGATGTGTATAGATATGTGTAAACATGTGTTGTGAGTGCAAAGGGGACGCTTTGGCTTTCTGGTGGGGATATGAAATAGACGAGTGTCAAGGAGTATCTGTTTGCTCGGGCAATTTACTGGGGAATGATGACACGAACGAGTGCCGAAAGGAGCATGTATCTGTATTTGCGAGTGTAAAGGAAATGCTTTAATATTCTGCCGGGGAGCTTGAGAAGTATTTTGTATATTATTGATGGAAGGTCCGTATTTACAAGTGTATGGTTTGACACATGGCTTATGATTATGCAATATGTTTTATTTTTGCCGGAATGCTCCATATTGGACGGAATGCTACGCTCTGGGGGGAAAGTATGATGCGAATGCTATGATTGTGCAAAGATACCGATCCGGGATCCGGATCCCGTTGCTGTGGAGATCTCCGGCTGATCTTCTTGAAGTGATATCCCAGCTGGGGATGAGATCATTGGTAGTTTTGACATACATGACTCTGCATGGGGAAGTAGGTCATTGATAAACCTATCTTGGTAATGAGGCACCCAGCTGGGGTCTGTAGAAGCTTTCGTCGCTCTGTCGTGAGATTTTCAAGCGTTGCACTTCTGGATATAAGTTGAAACTCTACGGGGCTGGTTCCCTTCCTAGCACTCGGCTGGGGATGAAGAAGGATCACTGAAAGATCCTCCTAGAGATTTCCGTGGGGATCCTACTGAGGATGATACTTGACAACTCAGCTGGGGATATGAGCACCTTTTGGTACTGCTCTGAAGGAAATGCTGGAGAAGTGATGCCTGGCAACTCTGATGGGGAGAAGGCATTTCTGGCGCTGTTTGGAAGGCGTGCTGAGGAAATAATGATTTGGCAGCCTACCGGGGAGAAGCTTTCATGCCCCGTGCCGTGTTTTGAATACCTGCAATCCTGCATGACAAAGAAATGTACAAGTTCCCCGAGGTATCCCTTATTGGATTCCGTCATAGGAGTTTAGACACTCCCGGGAGCAAATATATTTCCTGTAAGCACGTATTTTAGAAGGGAAGCATCTGTATTTATGCAATCAATATCTTAAGGACATCGGACACTTGCAAATGAAAAATAAATGTACGAGACAAGATATGACTGAAAATCTGATTTTATTAATTTATGCGCCCTGAATTGGCAAGATACAGTCAAAGAAACGGATCCCCTGAAATGAGGAGATCATTACAAATTGAGAAACAAAAGGACAGTGGCAATGTTGATGACGCTTCAAGGAGCTTCCCTTGCTATGACCTGTATGACATTTGACCTTCTTCTCATCTTGCTTTCTGAGGGAGGATGATTCTGATCGATGCTTTAACCTTTCGAAGCTTGCCGTGTTGTAAGTGATACAGACGAATTCAGAATACAGTTGTTCGCTTATTCCCGTATTTTGCGTGGATCGCCCTTTCGGGTTTTCAATGCACCGGGATACCCATTCTTGCCTGAGTTGTCCAATGTGGCTTTTCAACTCAGCGGGTGTACATCTTTTTATTCATTTTTCCCTTATTTTTGCCCGAGTCTCTTATTCTGTTTTTGACTCGCCGGGATGCCCTATTTTTGCCTGGACATACATTCTGTTTTTATGTCCAGCGGGTCATTTTATGCGAAGTATTTTTTAACTGCATCTGAATTCACAAGGGACAGGAAGTCTTCACGATCTATAGTACTGAGCATCAGTGCTCCACCAGAGGAAACTTTCTCGACTATGAATGGACCATCGTAATTCGGAGTCCACTTGCCCCTGTGGTCTGTATGAGGAGGGAGGAGTCTTTTCAGCACGAGATCTCCTACTTGGTACTCTCGAAGTCTGACTTTCTGATCGAAGGCTTTCTTCATTCTTTTCTGATACAGCTGCCCATGATAGATTGCAGCTAACCTTTTTTCTTCAATCAGATCCAGTTGCTCGTATTGGGATCGGACCCATTCTGCTTCATTTAGCTTAACATCCATTAGTACCCGCAGGGAGGGTAATTCAACTTCAACAGGTAGGACTGCCTCCATACCATACACAAGTTGATACGGTGTTGCCCCAGTGGATGTTCTGATTGACGTACGGTACCCATGCAAAGTAAATGGTAGCATTTCATGCCAGTCTTTGTAGGTAACCACCATCTTCTGCACAATCTTCTTGATATTCTTGTTAGCTGCCTCAACGGCACCATTCATCTTTGGCCTGTAAGGAGAAGAATTGTGGTGTTGGATTTTGAAGTCCCGGCATAGCTCTGCCATCATTTTGTTGTTTAAGTTGGAACCATTATCAGTGATGATCCGCTCGGGCACTCCATAACGACAGATGATATCTCTCTTTAGAAATCGGGCTACCACTTGCCTTGTAACATTTGCATATGAAGCTGCTTCAACCCACTTGGTGAAGTAGTCAATAGCAACCAGGATGAATCTGTGGCCATTTGAAGCAGTTGGTTCAATCTTGCCAATCATATCAATGCCCCACATGGCAAAGGGCCAGGGTGAAGACATCACATTTAGAGGATTTGGAGGCACATGCATTTTATCCGCATAAATCTGGCATTTATGACATTTTCTGGCATAGGCACAACAGTCTGCATCCATTGTGATCCAGTAATATCCTGATCTTAGCAACTTCTTAGCCATAGCATGCCCTCCAGCATGGGTACCAAAAGATCCTTCGTGCGCCTCGTGCATCAACAATTCTGCCTCTGCCCTATCAACACACCTGAGAAGTACCATATCAAAGTTCCGCTTGTACAAGGAACCATCAGTATTCAAGAAGAAACTACCAGCTAGTCTTCTTAATGTCTTCTTATCATTGGATGATGCCCCAGGTGGGTATGTTTGATCCTCCAAGAAGCATCTGATATCATGGAACCAAGGCTTATCATCTTTAACAACGTCTGCTGAGAACACGTATGCTGGTCTGTCAAGTCTGGATACTGATATCTGAGGCACAAAGTTGGCAGCTTGAACTTTGATCATGGATGAAATGGTAGCCAAAGCATCTGCAAACTGATTCTCGTCTCGAGGGATATACTCGAGCTTGACCGTTGTGAAGAAAGTCAATAACCTCCTTGTATAATCCCGGTAAGGTATCAGATGATCCTGGTGAGTGTACCATTTGCCGTTGGTTTGATTAATTACCAGAGCTGAATCTCCGAACACAGTCAAAGTCTTGATCCTGAGGTCAATGGCTTCCTCAAGACCCATGATACAGGCTTCGTATTCAGCTTCGTTGTTAGTGCAGTTAAAGGTGAGTTTTGCCGAGAAAGGCATGTGAACTCCTTTAGGTGTAATGAGTACTGCACCAACACCACGACCATTCATATTAACAGCCCCATCAAACATCATAGTCCATTCTTCTTCCGGGTCAGGCCCTTCAGTGTGAACAGGCTCTTCGTGATCTTTCGCTTTTATGAACATGATGTCTTCATCAGGGAAGTCAAATCTCATAGGCTGGTAATCATCAATAGGTTGCTCAGCAAGGTAATCAGACAACACACTGCCCTTGATGGCTTTTTGGGATATGTACTGAATGTCATATTCTGTGAGGATCATTTGCCATCTTGCAACCCGTCCGGTAAGTGCTGGCTTCTCAAATATGTACTTAACTGGATCCATCTTTGAGATCAATAGAGTGGTGTGGGTCAACATATACTGCCTTAGTCGGCGAGCAGCCCACGCTAAAGCACAACAAGTTTTCTCGAGCAGTGAGTAACGTTGTTCACAGTCGGTAAACTTTTTGCTTAGGTAGTATATTGCATACTCTTTTCGACCAGACTCGTCATGCTGGCCCACCACACACCCCATTGACTCTTCTAATACTGTCAAGTATATGATTAGAGGTCTTCCTTCAACTGGAGGCATAAGGATTGGAGGCTCCTGTAAGTATTCCTTGATTTTGTCAAAAGCCCTTTGGCAGTCTTCATTCCACCTGACCGTTTGTTCCTTTCTTAACAACTTGAACAAGGGCTCACAGGTTGCTGTAAGGTGAGATATGAACCGTGAAATGTAGTTCAATCTACCCAGAAACCCCCGAACTTCCTTTTCAGTCTTTGGTGCAGGCATTTCTTGAATGGCTTTGACTTTGTCAGGGTCAACTTCAATCCCTTTTTCACTTACAATAAATCCCAGCAGCTTACCGGATCGTACCCCGAATGTGCACTTGTTGGGGTTTAACTTCAGTTGGTACTTCCTCAGACGCTTGAATAACTTCAGTAGATTCACCAGGTGGTCTTCTTCTGTGAGGGACTTGGCAATCATGTCATCCACATAACATTCGATTTCTTTATGGATCATGTCATGGAATAATGTTACCATAGCCCGTTGATAAGTAGCACCAGCATTCTTCAGGCCGAATGGCATCACCTTATAACAGAACGTGCCCCAGGGTGTGATGAAAGTTGTTTTCTCCATGTCTTCAGGTGACATCTTGATCTGATTGTATCCCGAAAATCCATCCATGAAGGAGAACACCGAGAACTAAGCCGTATTATCAACCAATACATCAATGTGAGGTAAAGGGAAGTCATCTTTCGGGCTGGCTCTGTTCAGGTCCCGGTAATCCACACACATCCTCACCTTGCCGTCCTTCTTAGGCACAGGTACAATATTAGCAACCCACGGTGGATAGCCAGTCACAGCAAGGAAACCGGCGTCCCACTGCTTTTGTACCTCTTCTTTTATCTTCATTGCCATATCTGGGCGAGTACGGCGCAACTTCTGTTTTAGTGGCGGGCAGTCTTCTTTCAGTGGTAGCTTGTGCATGACAATGTCGGTGTCCAACCCTGGCATATCCTGATAAGACCAGGCAAAAACATCCACATATTCTCGAAGCATGGTAATCAGTTGCTCTTTCACTGAATCTTGTAAGCAAGCCCCAATCTTGACTTCTTTCACTTCTTCTTCTGTACCAAGATTAACCGTTTCGACCTCCTCCTGATGAGGAGTGATAACCTTCTCCTCTTGTCTCAACAACCTAGCTAGCTCTTCAGGTAGCTCATAATCATCTTCAACCTCCTCGTCAGCTTGATTGATTGGATTGTCAAAGTCATACGAAGTCATAACAGTGTTGTTGTTGGTGCAATCTGAAAGGCACTCTCTGCAAGGGTTTAGATTGGTTTATTTTAGTGATCAGTTTTATCTTATTTAAAAAAAGTGAAAATGAAGTTATTTATTTTGAAAAACATTGTCATTTTATTTTTGTACAAAAAGAAAAATGAAAAGACAATGAGCGAAAAAGAGACTCGTTTGCAAAAGATGTCTGATATTCATTGGTTAATCCATTTGCACAAAATTACAAGATGGCCCGATTACAAAATGAGTCTTGACATCTTGGGCAAGATGCAAGACTTGATGCATGCTTTAAAATACAGGAAATAATAATTACTCTGCAGGAGTAACCCTTATAATTTCCTGGGAAGACCAGTTAAGGACTTGGCTCCCCGAGATCCTTGGACGTATCCAGCTCTCTAGGTTGCGGTCGCTTTCCTCCTCGTCTTCCAAATTGTTTACAGCATCCGGGGTGAGCATTCCCCCGCTGACAAACTTGGGCTCTTTCGCAGCCTCTGATTGATCTTGTTGAGTTGGTTTGTAACCCAACCCAAATCTGTCTTCTTTCTTTTCCACGGGCAACAGCTTGCCCCAGCCTTGGGCGGTACCTTCCTCAACAACCTTTCGGGCTTGTTGATATGATGTTATGGAAGTTCCCAGTACAGCAGATGCTTCATTAATGTTCAGGGCCTCAAACCCCTGGCTCATGGTTTCATGGATCTCCCCGTCCATTTCAATGTACTTATACGTAGCCAGCTGGCTAACAAAGATGTTCTCCTCCCCACAGATGGTGATGATTTGGCCTTCCCACTCGTATTTCAGCTTCTGATGAAGGGTAGACGTAACAGCGCCGGCGGCGTGGATCCAGGGTCTACCCAACAAACAGCTGTAGGCCGGCTGAATGTCCATCACAAAGAAGGTAGTCTTAAAAGTCTGCGGGCCAATCATCACAGGCAGATCAATCTCCCCGAGCACTGATCTTTTAGAGCCATCAAAAGCTCTCACCACCAAATTACTCGGGCGCAATGCCAGGCCATCATACTCCAGCTTCACTAAGGCTTTCTTTGGCAGAACATTGAGCGATGACCCAGTGTCCACTAGTACATGAGATAGAACAGCACCCTTGCACTCCAGGGTGATATGCAAAGCCTTGTTGTGGTTACGTCCCTCTGTTGTTAAGTCAGCATTGGTAAAGCCCAGTCCATGACTGGTGTTGACATTTGCCACCACAGTTTTTAGCTGATTAACGGTAATCTCCTCTGGCACATATACTGCGTGCAGGACTTTCAATAATGCATTCCTGTGAGCTTCAGAACACATTAACAGTGATAACATGGAGATTTTTGAGGGAGTTTGGTGAAGCTGATCCACCACCTTGTAATCACTTCTTTTTATGATTCTCATAAACTCTTCTACATCTTGTTCAAAAGATGTCTTCTGAGTTTCTTTGGTCATTGGCTCTTCAGATACCACACTCTTTCCTTTTGCTTTGGCAGCAGCTTCGGCTTCAGCATTAGGTCTCTGCATTTGTGAGGCAAAAAGGCGTCCGCTTCTGGTAAAGCCTCCGCCTCCCCCAACATTATCAATTTGTGGAGAAGAGGTTGATGAATCTAGAGTGATTTTCTCCCCGTTGCAGTAGAGATCAGAGCCATAATGCCAAGGTATGGCATTACTGCTTTCATAAGGAACGGGTCCAGGCACCGTAATGGTAACTGGACTGACTGCTGCAGAGGAGGGTACTGTAACGGTGTGCGGATCGTAGTAAATTATGACCGGTGATCTGGTAGGTGGTGCCATGATTTGTTGTTGAAAATTACTGCTGGGAGGAACCTCTGATGGGTCATAGTAGATTGTAACTGCTGAGACATCTTCATTAACTTTTGCTGGCATTGTAGAAGATTCTGCTAATAAAATGGATGCTGATGTTGTAGAAAAAAGCGTTGTTGACATTTGATTTGTTGAAGTGATGGACAGAGCCATTGCTGATGATATTGATGAATCGGTAGGAATGATTGTTGCTGCTGTTGTAGAAGAATCAGGAATTGTTGTTAAAGGAATTGTTGGATTTGTAGGCGCCGTTGTTGAAATCTGAATGATACCATCCTTGATAAGACCATCTATGCCGCTTCTCAAATTTTCACACCCGTTGACTGCAATGTTGCAATACCCACAACCGAGCTCACACCCGGGAAACACTTGGCACTCTAGAAGCTGAGCTTTAATTTCGACCAAAGGTGTTCGAATTTGTGCAACACTGGTGATCATGGTAGATGGTTTGTCTTCCTCAATGGCATTAATCCTTGGCCCTCCATGATTAGGCATAGGATTTTTGTTGACATTCATAGGAGGTGAAAAGTTGAGGGCTTTAGAATCCACCAGATCTTGGACTTTCATTTGCAAGGCCCTGCATTTTTCAGTGCTGTGACCAGGTGCAATTGAGTGGAAAGCACACCTGGAGTTGACATCATAATTCCTTGGGAGATTGAGGGGATCTGGTGGTGCCAATGTCCTTAACTCAACCAAGTTAAGCTTCAGGAGTTGTGGCAATAAGGCAGCATAAGGCATAGTGATAGGGTCAATCACCATGTTTTCCTGTGATGGCCTTTGCTGGAAGGGTCGTTGTTATTGATTGCTATTGTTGTTGTTGTAGGTTCTCTGTTGCGGATACTGAACTTGCTGTTGATAATGTGGTTGTTGCTGTTGTTGATATGCTGATTGCTGAGGAATCGGAGCTGGAATGGTGACAGCTACTACTGATCTGTGGACGTACTGAGGTCTTCCCCTGCTGGCATGAATGGCATTGGTCTCACCGGCTCTTCGAGGTCCCACAAAAGGTTTCCTGGGATTACTGGATGAACTTGCACCATTATCAGAAATTTTGCCCATTTTTAAAAGGCTTTCAATCCTTTCACCAGCTATGACGACATCAGCAAAGCTGGTAGAGGAAAAGGCAGCCAGTCCGTCAATGTATGTTCCTTGCAAAGTATTCATGAACATGTCGGCCATTTCTCTTTCCGACATGGGTGGTTGGACAGCAGCAGCAAGCTGTCTCCACCTATGGGCATATTCTCTGAAGCTTTCTCTGGAAGACTGGGACATTCCCATCAGGAGGGTCCTGTTGGGAGCCATGTCCAGGTTATATTGATATTGTCTGATGAAGGCTTCAGCTAAGTCCTTCCAGCATCTGATGGTAGCTCTGGTCAAGTGTGAATACCATTCCCTTGAAGCTCCAGTCAGACTGTCTTCAAAGTAGAACATCCACAGCTTCTCATCCATGGTATATGCTTTAAGTCTTCCCAAGAAAGACTGCAGGTGAGTTCGTGGACAGGAGGTTCCATTGTATTTCTCAAAGCACGGGGGTTTGAACTTGTGGGGAATTCTCACCCCATCCACCAGCCCCATATCCATTACATCGAACCCCAAGGAATTCTGAGACTCCAGAGATCTCAATTTCTCAGCAATTTCATCTAACCTCCGGTCATAAACTTCATCTCCTGCTCCCATTATAGTAAACTGCTCTTCTTGGGGGTCTTCTTACAAGATTCTCCCCCCAGCAGTATTTCCTTGCACATTTCCCGGGATGTTGACTTCCGGATCCAGATGAGGTCCAAATACTGGTGGATTAACATGAGGCTGACCCCTTTCATTATTACTTGTTCCTCCAGTTCCAGGATGAGGTTCCTCAGGAGTTTGTCTTTCTACCAATGCCCTTAACCTTTCTTGGCTCTGGGCCAAGCTAGTCATCACAGTCATGAATTGAGCCATTTGGTTTCTCATCTCCACTCTTTCATTAGCCATCTGAGTTCTGACCTCAGTCAGGTCCTGCTGTACTTGATCCATTTGGATACCAGGAAGGTTGTTGCGAGTAGGGTACCGGTGCGTACGGTTGACAGGGAACACCCGGCGACGAGAAATATTTCCTGAGATCATAACAGAGTTAGAAACAAATAATAACAAAACCTACAAAACAAAACAAGGTTAGTATGCAATGCAGTATGCTTATTTGTTTTCCAAGGTATCCGGCTTGGTTCTTGGTTTTGACCTTTCCAGACCTCGAGGAAGATGCTTGATGCTGCTGAGAAAAGAAACCCAATGAAAGCAAAATAATATATTAAAAATGATGAATAATACATAGTTTGTTTTACAACATATGCTCCTGGAGGGTCAAAATACAACAAAAAAGAAAAGTACATCAAATGGAAATAACAACAAACAAAAGTCAGACATTCAGTCCATACTCATCCTCCTTGACCTCCTTCAGGAGTGCCTCAGTCACTGGACCAGCTGGGTGCTCTGTAATGGTCCTAATGAGGAGGTTCCTGGTAGCAATGGCAGTGGTCAGTTTCTTGTGCTTGTCCTGGTCCTTTGATCTCTTCAACCCTTCCCTAAGCTTCAACTCTGAAATCTCTTTCTGGGCTGCCAACAAGGCTTCCTGCTGCTTCTTTTCATTGGCCTCTAACTGTTCAATCTTGGCCTGAATTTTCTGATCTTCTTGTGTCCGGGCTTCAGTGATCCTGACCCACCTAGCCTGACTCTCCTGCAGATAGAGCTCAGTCCTAGCCTTCTGAAGCTTGGCCTCTTTACATGCATTCTTCAATATTTGTTCCCCAGCCCTTGCTTTCCTGATGTAGTCCTCTGTCTTCTCAATCTTGGCCAGATGCTCCACCCTAAGCTTCTCCAGTCTCTCAATGTCCAAACGACCATCACTTATTTCCCAAAGAGTTTTCTTCAAGGCTTGAGACAGATTCTCATTTCTTTCCTTCAGCTTCTCAAATTCTTCTAGGCTGACAGTTGCTGCTGGCTGTACTGTAGAGGGTCCAGGTATATCCTCAATGGTGAAAGGCATTCCCGTAATCTGAGCTCTAGTATGGGACCAATCATAGTACTGAGCTGAAGCAACATTATTACACCTCCCTAGAATAGCCATCCCTTTTGTCTGGATGTTGTCCCAAGCCCACGATGCTTGTCTGACAGCAGCTAGATTAGGTTTTATTTCACAATACAAGGTCTCAGCTAAATCTTGCACTCTGGGAGGGTGAACCAAAGCATAGCCCAGTTGTCTCTTAAACATCAAAGGATTGTAGTTGATGCAATCCTTTACTCCTATCAGAGGCACATTTGGGTATTGCCCACAGCTGGTGATAATGTCTTTGCCTTTGGTGCTCTGGGTGCACCACCTAATATCATCTGAAGTCAAAGCAATGAGCCTCTTAGCCCAATTATTCTGCTGGTGAGGATTCAAGAAGGCATCTGACTTGGGTAGGTGTCTGAGCAGCCAGGTGTGGAACAAAGGAGCACAACATCTCACCAACTTCCCCCTCTGTTTCTCATTCCTATGATGAATGGAGTAATAGAAATCTCCCAGCAATGTGGGTACTGGGTTCCTCAGAAGAAAAAGATGAATGGCATTCTTGCTGACAAATTTGGGCTCATCTGCAAACAGTATAACCCCATATATACTAAGGGCTAACAATGCACAAACTGCCCTCCACTCTCCCAAGGAGGCCTTCAGGATGGCCTGAGAAATCAAGATGTCTAAGTGAAGACCAGGGATCCCAGCTTTTGTTGTCATGCTTTGCTCAATCAAGGCAGGCTCCAGGTACAGTGCTTTTGCTACTTCTCCATTGCTGGGAGAAGTCATTTCTGGGTTGAAGGGGATTCCACCCCTGACAGGTACTCCAATCAATGATGAAAACTCCTCCAGTAGAGGCCCTAATTGAAAGTCTGAGAATGTGAAGCATCTCAAAGGAGGGTCATAAAACTGCAAGCACGTGTGAATCATGCTCCTCTGAGAAGGGTCCAGGTCCATAACCATATCCAGGATACCTCCATAATGCTCTCTAAACAGTGGAATATGGTCAGGTGTGATAAGTGACTGGACCTGCCTGATGCCAGTCAGCACAGGCTCAAAGAAATGGTAGGATATGTTGCTCTTCCTGGGAGTAGCCATGAATGCTGCTGAAGATGATGAAGATAGCTGCTGATGAAGATCAAAACTAATACTGGAGATGAGCCACTAATAGGCTGATGCTGGTGATGATGAAGACAGCTGAAGCAGACAACTGATGAAGCAGAGGTCTATGTAGAAGAAGGGGTCAAAACCAAACCAGATATAATGTGGATACCCTGAAAAACAAATAAACAAATGTTAAATGATGTAATGATGATGTATGCAAATGATATGCAAGGGTTTGTGATCAAGCTGGATCTGATTATCTGTCTTGATATAAGCCCATGTATGTTCAAGAAGTCCAGATGGAGGTTCAGAAATCCAGTAACCAAGGTGGGGGACTCAAATAAAGAGTCACATGTCCAGGGTTAATCACAAGAACTATCCAAAATGAGGTACTCTTATACCAAACAAAAACAGGGTATGATGTGGCCAAAGGTACCTGCAAACCTGTAAACAGCCCAACCCCCCTCACAGGTGATGTTCTAAAACAAGGATCCTCAGACTTGGATCAGTTATGAGAAGTGTAAACACTTCTAACCCGGAGGTACAGTGTTTACAATAACCATAAAAGATCCTCCTCTAATTCACCCCAGCTTCTAAAGGTCATAATATAGGTCATCCAGACATAGCAGGCTTCCCAGATAGCCCTAGCACTACAGGAAATCTGTAGCATAGAGTTCTCAAGAAGAAACCCACATCTGAACCGTGTTTCATATTCCCGCACCAGACCGAAATGGAATGGGAAAGAATATGAAACACTCTAGCCTAGGTGTCACTCAGGTCCCAGGTATAGGACCTTAAACTCTTAATGAAACCCCACACATCAAAAACAGAAAACCAGATCCAGCAATGATAGTATGACAGTATGATGTATAAAACTGTAAAGAAAGCAATAAATAACTGTACATAAAGCAGTAAATAAAGCACATAAACAAACATACATAGCACATAACACCCCAATAAACACAAATCAAACAAATGCTAGGAGGAACCCACAAAAAGAACCAGAAGCCCTAGTTACAGTATAAGGGTCCCCAGCAGAGTCGCCAAGCTGTCGCTCCCACCAAATGACATAGGGCCAAGAGGGGTACAGACGCGAACGGTCGGCGGAAGAGGAAGGAATGAATAGAGTCGCCAGCTAGGCATTTTTATCCCGAAGGAAAGGTAATGCTGCATAGACCAAGAAAAGAGATGGATAAGACGGTCGCGAACCAGAGAAACTGAGAAAGGGGGTTGGTTACAACCTGGGAAGGTATTAGCACCCAGATTGTCCGCCGTACTCGACGGGATCCACGCTTGAAAGTTTGTGCTTAAAGGGGTAGTGTCAGTGCTATTTGTGTGCAAAAAACTGGAAAAGAAATCAAGTGTCAGTGTAAAAGAAATGTGAAGTGAGATAAAGAAGTGTTAGTGTAAGGAAAGAATATGAAGCTCAAGATTTTGAGGCTTAAAGAATGATGCAGGAAGGAGGGAGAATATACATAGACTTTTGTTCGATAACTGTTAAGTTATGCATACGTATCCTCTTGTGCAATGAGGAAGTCAGAACACCGTAGTTCGACTCAAAGAGACTGAAAGATGGATTGACTTGTGAACTGCTTACTTGTCTATGCTCAAGTGTATGACCTGTCTGGCTCAGGTGCTAACTGTCTTGCATTAGACGGAAGAAGCGATTTCTCGTTTGTGAATGAATGAGGTGAGAAAAGAATCCCGGAGGAGACGATTATTGTTTGTTTTTGATGTTTTCAATCTTTTATTGCTTTTTGAAGTTTGTCATAAGAAAATGAGCTTAAGCCTAAACCAAGGGTTAGTAAACTCATCACATCTTCCCTCTGATTAGGGGTAATGGGAATACCTTAAGTATGAAGTGAACACCTCACACTTAGTCACCATGATGTAGGATTAAGATCATTAACCTACTTGCATTTATTTAGATGTTTTTTGGAGTTTTTGTTTAGTGTTAAGTAATGAGTTTAAGCCATAATCAAGGATTTAATGGGCCCATTACACCATCTTAATAGAAGGATAATAGATGAGAGCATTTAAGCTGAGGAATGCTCCTCAACTTAATCCATGATTAGGGATTAACCTCATGACAAAACAAAGCCTTTATTAAAGTGGATTTTAGTTAATGATGAGATCAAGAAGTGGATTTTATGGTTTGTAAGACAACTTGAGGGGGACTTGTCCATTAACACTAGGGTTAGTCCTTCTTAACCAATTAAGGAAGAATTAGAACCCTAATGCAAGGCCCAAGTTACAAGCTTAATGTCTTGGTGATTATTAAGTGAATTGATTAAAGGATTTAAACACATTAAGGGTTTAATACTTAGGATTAAAGTTATACACTCCATCCTAATAGAAGGATGCAGGCATAAGCTTAATCACAAAGCCTTAAAACCTTTAGGGTTTAGTCCTTGATTATGAGGTGAGGAGAGAAGACACAAAGATGACACAAAGGTAAAACTAATGGGGGGACTAATCAAACCCTAATTGTGATCATGCTTGGTTGTTCCTAGGGTTTATAAGGCTTAAGAAAGAAAGAATCTTCAAAGAGCCACCAAGGAGAGAAGCAGATAAAAGGAGAAAGAAACAGAGAGAAGCAAGACAACTTGCTTCACTTAAGAAGACAAGTTTCTTGAAGGAAGAAAGTGGGAGAGAGCATGAATGAGAAAGATCACTCTAATACAAAGATAAAATGCTGAAATGATGCATAAGAGAGATGAAGAGAGATTGTGAGAAGTGAAGGCAAATTCACTTCTCAAAACAACTTACCATCTGAAAAGTTAGCAAAAGAAATGAAATGCAATGAAGATGAGGTGAAATGCCATGATGCAAGACAAAGTCAGAAGCATAAACATGATGTTAATTATTCTAAGAGATGATGCAAACCCATGTCAAGAGTTGTGGATGATCATACAAGGATGTGGATGCAAATGAAGCAAGCTTTGAACCATAAAGACTCATGAATTCACATGAAATGAAATGGATGCATAACATGGCAAGTGAAAGATGAAATGATCAAACATGATTCTAATATGTCCTAAGATGTATTATATGTCATGAGGATGCACAAAATGTCATGGCAAGTTCATGTATGCAAGCTTATGAAGAATGAATGCAAATGAAAGCAAAGATTAGGGTTTACATACAATATGCAATGAAAAATTCAAAATCAGAAGAAAATGACATGATAAAAAATTGAAAATGGGATCAAAGGTACCCTAAATCTATACAAGTTCACTGCCCAAAGGAGGAGACCTAAATCCTAACCTAATGGAAGTTATGAATTTCTCAAGTCAACTAGGGTTTTGGGATACCTCACAATGAAAAATGCAAAACAAATTGAAAATGAGAGATAAATTCAAACCAAATTTTCCATAAAAACTACATGCTATGAAGGATGCAATTCAAGAATAACCATTATCAAACTCTTAATGGTTAGGCAGAATGAATTTTTTCAAGTTAAGACCAAAATATTGCCTTTAAATAACTTTAATTCCAATGAAAATTGTCAAAATAGGTCAAGAACCAAAAAGAAATTTGTTTTGAGAGTTTGATAATGTTTCTAAATGTTTTAAAATGCAATGTGAATTTTTTGGTGATTTTTTAAATACCTAAATGCATTTTTAATTAATTAATTTCCATTAACTAATTAAAAATAAACATTTAAATGATATAAAAATAATTTTTAATGCAAAAAATAAAAATAAAAATATTTTTGGGTTCTGAAAATTAATGAAATGTTTGACAAAAAATTTCAGAATTTTTTAATATGTTTTGCTATTTTTTAAAATTCGAACAAGTTAAATGAAAAAGAAATGAAATAAAATTAAAATTAAAGAAAGTATGCCAAAGGAAAGGTCCAGATTGAGTCTGGGCTTGAAGTTGTTGAATTGGCGCCACATCCAATGGCCCAAGTTCAAACTTCCCTAAACTTATTTAATATTTAATTAAACCTAGATTAAACTAATTAATCCTGATTAATGGCTAATGGGAAGATCTGGTCCACACAAACACGCACGGGAAGGCAGATCCAAGGGTCTCAATTCAAAACTGGCTTAAACCCTAATTAGGGAAAATGACTTTCAGATGACCGGAACAGTGGTTCCGGTCATCTTCTCCGGCAAGCACAAACCCTAGTTTTTTCTACAGGTTACCAAACACCAAATTTCTTCCACAAAAATGATCCTTACATCAATCTAAACCTAAACCCTCTATTAAAACTCATTTATTTTTCCCCACAAGCATGAATCGAAACAAAAAGTGAAACACGGGCAAATGTTCAGAGGCTTCATACATGGTGGTTACTTCACCATTTTCAAACGTAAATACATATTCATGATTAGGAGAACATGCAGAACCATAAAAGAACTTAAAACTTAGCTTCTGGGAAAAAAGTTCTTCATGTTACCTGAGATGAAGACTCTCTGATTCTGAGCTTTCTGGACTCAAACTTTGTGCAAAACTTCTCCTTTGAACACCCTGATGTTGAAATGAAGCTTGGAGAGCTTTGAGAATGGCTGGTTGTGGTTGTTCTGTTCTGGTGTAGCAGAAATGGAGGTCCTTGTGTGTGGTGATTCAAGCTATTTCAGGGGGTGGTTTTTGTTCTAAGGATGATTTGTGACTTGTTGGTGAAAGAAAAAGTGAGGTTTGATGGCTGTGTGAAAAGATTCGAAGAGGAGAAGTTTAGGACAATTTTTGTGCAAGCTGGATTGTGTCTTGTTTCAATGTTGAATGAGTTGTTATATCACTCCCATAATGTTTGAGTAGGCTGTGGAGCAGGTTAGTAGAGGCTGCTGATCACTATTCCAAGAGCATGGGAGAAATTGCAAAAAGTCAAGGTTTGGTGTACTTGAGGCATGGGTTGTGGCAGAGATGGTTTCCTGGCTTGTACTGCATCAGCTGAGTTCAAGGATGGCGCTTGGATCAATTGTGGTGAGCTGTATGGCTTGGATCACAAGTTTGAAGTGATTTTGCATTTTGGCAACTTGTTACATTTTGTGACTTTTGGCCATGAACATGTGACATCTCTTGGGAAATATGCAGCAAAATGCATCACATAATGTTGTTATGACACTTTGATATTGATTAGAGACCAAGCAAAACCATAGGAACCCTTCTTGCAAGATTTCCCTCTTTGTGGTTTTCATGAAAAGTAACTTATGATTCTTGGAATTCAAGGCATGAAAGTGAGAAATTTCTAGGGAAAATCTAAATTATGAGCTATGAATTATGTTTGTGTGATGATTAGAAGTTGTTTTGATGTCACATTTGGCCTTGGCATGAGGTTTTGCAACTTTCTTCTTTTGGTGCAAAAGTGAAAAATAAGTGATTTTTCCTAACTTTGACAAGCCATAACTTTTGATCTAAAATGAATTAGAATGAGTTATTGTACTTTTTGAAAAGGGAATGATCTAATCTACAACTTTCATGACCAAAGTTTTCTCATTTGAGGCATTTTTGAATCAAAAAGAGGAGGTTGAAAAACTTTCCCAAAATGGCAAGTTTACATTATAAGTCACTTTCCCAAAAAGGCAACTTTGCAAATGGCTTGAAATTCTTCAATTTTGTGAACTTCTAACATCTTCTATGATCAAATAAAGATCATACACAATCAAAATGATGGAGAACACCCTTTGGTTGGGTCATTGGGGGCCTCAGATGCCCTGATTTTGCACTGACTTGCTCAAGAAGTCATCTCTTGATCAGATGCCTTCCCCATTGAATTTCTTCATGAAAATTGATATGCATGATCCTCATAACATATAGAGACCAATAGAAACAATAATGACCAAAAATTTTGGAGTTATGGCCTTTGAAACCAAAACCCTAATTTTCGGTCATCTGTGTAGTTAAACCTGGCTCTGCTTCCATGCCTTTCTCAGTTCTTGTGATTCTTTGACTTTCTTGACTTTGTGAGGACATAATATGATGCTTGAACACACATGGACCCCTTTGAAGTGATTGATGACCTTTGGAGTGGCTTAAATGGCTCAGATTACAAACCCTCGATGCAGATGGCTTTGAATCAATGTAGTGAATAAAAAATGTGGTATGAGATGTTATGATTGAATTTATGCAAATGAAAAGATCACAAGCCATGGTGTGAAATGAGTGAGGGAAAATTTGGGGTGTTTACATATACTACCTTAGCAAAAAGTTTACCGACTGTGAAACAAGATACTCACTACTTGAGAAAACTTGATGCTCTTTGGAATGGGCTGCTCGCCGACTAAGACAGTATATGTTAACTCATACCACTTTATTGATTTCAAAGATGGATCCTATCAAGTACATATTTGAGAAACCTGCTCTCTCCGGACGAATAACAAGATGGCAAATGATTTTGGCAGAATATGACATACAATATACTACTAAAAAACAAATCGAAGGAAGTGTGGTAGCTGATCATTTGGCTCATCAAGCAGTGGATGACTATCAGTCTATGAACTTTGAGTTTCCGGATGAAGATATTATGATTGTTACTAAAGAACCTAGACAATATGAAGGACCTGAACAGGGATCCCGATGGACCTTGGTTTTTGATGGAGCTTCTAATGCGCTTGGTAATGGTGTTGGTGTTGTGATTATCTCTCCTGAAGGTTGTTATACACCGTTTATGGCTATACTTTGTTTTGATTATACCAACAATATGAATGAATATGAAGCGTGTATCATGGGTATCAAGGTTGCCATTGAGATGAAGATCCAATTCTTGAATATGTACGAAGATTCAACGCTGGTAGTTAGTCAGGTTAAAAGTGAATGGGACACGAAGCGTCCAAATCTCATTCCTTACAGAGAGCTGATAACACTAAATTTCACCGTATTTCTGACTCCGATTTCGCATGCATTCTTAGGTTTTATTGTTATTTTTTTATGTTATTACTTTGTTTTTCTTTATTTTCAGGTTTTCTATGTAATCGGGGCTTAAATCGAGAAGAGGAGCGAAAAAGGAGTGGAAACGGACGAAAACCAAGAAATTCAGCTTTTTACACTTACGGCATCCACCATGGTTTGCGCCATGGGGTCTGCCATGACGTGGCCACGTCTCAAGACCACTCCACAACTGCCAAGACCCACGATCCCCACTTTCTTCATCCATTTGCACTCATGGCGGGCGCCATGGCCTTGTGGCGGGCGCCACAAGGCAAAAGTGGTTCCCTCCACTTTTTAGTGGAGGGGGGCATCCTGGTCTTTTCCCATTTAATATTTGCCTATAAATAGGACTTTAGAATTTCGTTTTCTTCATCCAAACTTAGAATCTCTTAGGCATATATCAGTTTTAAAGTAGTTATCATTCCACATCGGGGTGTTACTGCAATCGAGTGATCGAGTCTGTATACGTCTGTGTGATCGAGTTTTGGAGCACTCTGGGAGGAAGTTAATCCTGCCGCCATTTTAATTCCAGTTCGTATTTTATTTTTCCGCATTGCTTTACTTTTATTTACTTTCCGCATTGCTTTACTTTTATTTATTTCCCGCACTAGCTTTACTTTATTTATTTTTCGCACTCGCACGACTTTCGTTTATTTTCCGCACTCGCTTTAAATACCTTTATTTCCCGCACTCGCACTACTTTTATTTACTTTCCGCACTCGCACTACTTTTATTTACTTTCCGCACACGCACTAATTACTTTTATGAAAAATTATAAAAAGAACTTTTACTTTACCATGTCTAACTAAATCCATAAAGGTTAGAATGTAAGGATCGTAAATGAACCAGTAATCCGTACAATTGTTTGTAGAAACACTTAAGGGCTATTTTAACTTTCAATATAAGTCAATTGTTTTTACCTATTCCAGGTTAAAGTACTTTTCAACTTAGTTAAGATACTATATTTCTTAAAAATAGGTTTACTACTCTAACGCAGTACGCACCTTTTTATCCGTGACAATAGGAGGGGTTGATTAGAGAGTACAACTCGGTTCTGAATACGCGAAAGCGACAGTTCCTGTTAAATTAGTTATTTTCAAAGTAGAAAACATTGCCCATAAGTAGTTATATTAACAAGTACCAGATTATCTATTGATTACGTGAATTACATTCGAGCCTGTCTTTATTAATTATTTAAAATTATTATTTTATTTACCATTGCGCACTCCTTAAAACCATTATATTTAGTTGCCTTAGATACACACCATAACAACAGGTACGATAGATTAACACTTGGTCTCTGTGGATTTGACAATCTTTTATATTACTCTGACGTGTTCGTACACTTGCGAAAAACACGCATCAAGAGCATGTGTTGTCTTTAATTCCATACTTTGAAGAGATTACTTTTGGACATATTCCACGAGAAGAGAATCAACTGGTAGACGCATTAGCTACTATGTCATCTATGTTTGAAATCAGTTGGAATGATGAGGCTCCCAGAATTACTATTGATCGACTATATGAGCCAACATACTGTTATGAAGTTAATACTGAAGGGGTGGAAGAGAAACCTTGGTTCCATGAAGTGAAAATATATTTCGAAGCTCAGGAATATCCTAAAGGGGCATCTATTAATGACAAGAAGTTTCTGAGGAGATTTTCTGCCATGTTTTTCCTGAGTAATGGAATTCTGTACAAGCGCAATCATGATTCAACTTTGCTTCATTGTGTGGACAAGAAGGAAGCAATAGAGATTATGGAAGACATACATGAGGGGATCTTTGGTACTCATTCTAGTGGGCATACGATGGCTAAGAAGATTTTGAGAGCATGTTACTATTGGTCTACCATGGAAGCTGATTGCTATCAGCACTCCGAAACTTGTCATAAGTGCCAGATTTATGCCGACAAAGTGCATGTACCTCCAGTTCCATTGAATGTTCTGACTGCTCCTTGGCCTTTTTCCATGTGGGTCATTGATATGATTGGTGAGATCAAACCTACCGCTTCCAATGGACATCGTTTCATTCTTGTTGCTATTGATTACTTTACGAAGTGGGTAGAGGCAACCTTGTTTGCTTCTGTTACCAAGAATGTTGTGGCTCGATTCATCAAACATAATCTTATATGTAGGTATGGTATCCCCGAAAGGATTATCACTGAAAATGGTACTAATCTAAACAATACTATGATTACTGACCTCTGCATGCAGTTCAAGATTAAGCATCACAATTCTTCTCCATATCGACCAAAGATGAATGGCGCAGTGGAAGTTGCCAACAAGAATATTAAGAAGATCTTGCAGAAGATGACAATTACATATAAAGATTGGCATGAGATGTTACCATTTGCTCTTCATGGTTATCGTACCACAATACGTACTTCAACCGGGGCAACCCCATTTTTTCTTGTCTATGGTATGGAAGCGGTTTTACTCATTGAAGTTCAAATCCATTCCTTGAGAATTATGAAGGATGTAGACTTAGATGAAGATGAATGGATTCATACTCGACTTGACCAGATAAACTTTATTGATGAAAAGAGGCTCGCAGCTATTTTTCATGGTCAAATGTATCAGAAGCGTATGATTAAGGCCTTTAATAAGAAATTCAAGCAACAAGTATATCAGGATGAAGACTTGGTAATCAAGCGTATCATATTACTATATGGTGATCCTAGGGGCAAATGGAATCCCACATATGAAGGGCCATTTGTAGTCAAGATGGTATTTTCTGGAGGTGCTATGATGCTTACTACTATGGATGTGAAGATTTCCCGCAACCTGTGAACGCAGACATAGTCAAAAGATACTACGCATAAAAAGAGACCCGCTAGGTTGACTAGCCTAGGCAAAAATAAGGGCATCCCGACGAACCAAAAGGGTTCGGGCAAAAATTTGGGATATATATATATATATAATTTGTACATCCGGCAAGTCGAAAACCCGAAAGGGCGGCTTGGGCAAAAAAGGGTATCCCGGTGGACTGAAAACCTGAAGGGGCATTCCAGGAAAAAGTTAGGGATTAAAGCGTACGACTATGTCTGGTTGGATCACCCATGTAACCTCAATTGGTTGTACTACCTATATCAAGTTCAAACAGGTGCAGATCAGTCCAATCGTTTCTATTCCGACAGCAAGGGATGAGATACTTGAAGATAATGGCAATAGCAGAATTGAAACTCAATAGGATCACTTACACATAGCTATTTTTCCTTGTTTCTTGTACTCTTTTAAAATTTTCTACGACGAATTCCTCTTACAAGGATTTCTGTCTCCTTGTTCAAATTTGCCTGTTTATAGGCCATTTTCTAAATAAATACAATTCTATTTTCGAATTCAGGTTTATTTTTCCCTTTTTACTTAAGAGAAAACGTCCGTTGATTATGTATGAATGTATATATTCTTTTGAATATGATTGATGTTTACCAGAAATGCATAAAACACAATAATAGTGTTTACTAAGGAAGATTGTAGGTAGGAATCCAACAAATCTTCGCCGGTTCATCCCCACAGAGTAATCTTTACGAATATATTCTAACGAAACACTTCAAGTAGCCTCTTGTACTTCCAACTCTACGAAATCTTCAAGTAGATTTCTTTCAAGTCTGATATCCTCCGAAGAATTGATACTTGGCCGGATAAATCTCCCGGGGGAATGTCCATCTCTTCTATCCTCTGTCAGGCTATTCAGGAACTTAATCCTTCAATAAGAAGTGCGAAGAACGAAAAATGGAAGATCCTAAGTACAATATTCCAAAACAAGACAGGAATGAAGTATTCATATTCCTCAGCAACAAATCAGGATTTATTTTCCCCAACCAGGAGTTGTTATACAAAGATACTCATAAGCTTCAACTACATAATTCATTCATACATAATTCACATCATATCATGGAATATACATAATGCATACGACATCTTCATTTATGTTTCATGACATGCAATCCTGCATAAACTAATCTTTCTTTTTCAGGATAGTTTACAGTCAGATAAATGTTACCAAGTCCTTGAGACAGTTCAGGGACGATCTATACGAAGATCTAGTGCTAATACTTAGTGCATGATATATTTTTCTCCCTGAGACAGTTCAGAGATGATCTATACGAAGATCTAGTGCTGACACTTAGTGCAGGATATTTTCAGAGATTTACTTTTGATACTTCAATCAAGATATTTTCTCGAGACAGGTCAGAGAAGATCTATACGAAGATCTAATACTGATACTTAGCACATGATATCTCTTCCCCCATAGACAATTCAGAGACGATCTACACGAAGATCTAATGCTGATATTTAACTCAGTCATGTTACAAAGACAGTTCAGAGACGATCTATACGAAGATCTAGTGTTGATACTTAGTGCAGTAACAACATGCAGATACTCCTACCTTATGGTACTTTGGATGGCATCTATAATCCCATCTCCGAATACTCTGAATGTCATATCTAATCCCATTCAAGCAATATAACTAACAATGTTACTCTGCGCACCGGCAAGTGCAAATTTTTGGGTTTTAGTGTTCAATCCCCTTCAACCTTCAAGTCACGAATGGCGTACATGCCAATCTAACTCCTCAGGTTTAAAAAAATTGAATAGGGGCAGATGTTGTACCCCAAAATTTTCCCTCCCATCTTCAAGATGATGTGTCTCAAGAGGTCTCTTAATAGTTACAAGATTCTCAATTGGTCAAAGGGATTTGAGTTTTCACCAGACAAAGCCTCCTCCTGAACAATGGATCTTAGAACTAGGGTTTTGAATTTCCCCAAGCAAAGTGGACTTACAAAGCCTCGAGTGGACTTGATAACATCCCACATATCTTAAAGAATCCCCATGACAAGTTTCAAATCTCTCCCAACAAGTTTGGCCAGTCAGATGCTCAGATACCCAAAAATCTGTTAACTTGGTCAATAAGTCAACTGTGGTCAACATAAAGTCAAACTTCAAGATTTTTGGTCAACATCAAGATTATGAGGTGAAATTCATCATTTGATCAAGGGTTGATCATGATTCATCAAGGAAACCTCAGAGTCATCAAAAATCAAGAGTTACTAAATTAGGGTTTTGTGCAGGAAAAGTCAACTGAACTTTGACCAGCCATAACTTTCACATACTTCATAAAATATTTCCCATCCAAAGCTCATTTTGAAGTAATAATTAATTAAAAATATTATTATTATTATTATATTACTTATTATTATTATTAATTATTATTATTATTATTATTATTATATAAATTAAATAACTAATTAGAATTAACTAATAATTAATTAAAATTAACTTCCACTAACCTTTTCTCAAAAATATATATAACTATTTTGAATATTTTATTTTTTTCACATAATCAAGTATTTTCATAAATAATTTAATTCATTAGTTTTTTTTTATTTTCAATTAATTAGATTAAAATTAATTAAATTAACCCTAATTTTCTTGTTAACCCTATTTTTTCAAACTTTGATTTTACTAAACCATAACACCTAATTTTCAAACCTGATTTTTTTAAAATCTAATTTTCTAAAATCTTAAACTTAATTTATTTTTTTATAAAATCATAATTTCTTTTTTTTGCTTTATTTATTTTTACTTAGGAAATTGTATAGGTTGCATTCTCTTTTGTAATTTATTTTCTATTGCTCGATCATTATGTAATTGCTCCGATCTTGTAAATATATTAGGTTTAAATTTCCGCATCGATTATTATGTAACTGCCCTGAAGTCATGTAATAGCGTAGGACTTTATTTTTCTGTTTTTATTTTCCGTTAAATATTAAATGCGTGGTTAGTAAACCTGGGGAGTACAAATATTGTATGGTTAATTAATTGAACTTAGCCCACTAACTTACAAGATAAATAACTGAAACTGATATTCACACACGTAAGTCGATCATTCTACGATCGTCATCTGCACCTCCTAGGCTTTCCCCTCTTGGTTGCCTTTAATATGGTCAAGTCCCTCGAAAGTAGGGATGCCTTAAGCAAAGTCCCTTCACAGATAAATCATCAAGTCCATTCAAAGATTAAAAAGATCATAGTCCCTTAGAAGTTGCCCATGGAATAAATGATCTCGTCCCTCGATAACCCTACCGAATAAATGATGATAGTCCCTACAAATTGCTAAAGAAACCACTATAAGTTGCCTTCATTGACCATACGATGACCCGATGCCCGTTCCTTAATAAATCCAAGGTAAATGACTACCTACTCCTTAATAGTAGGGTCAGTCTTACCCTTGAAAGGAAATAAAGAAACATGAAAGACCAGTCTAGGGTAGGTAGTTCTTAGTTACTTGCTCATATTTCAAAATTCTTTTTCACACCTCACTTTCAAACAATTTTCAAAAACTCAAAGCTTCTTATACATCCATAAGAGGACCATTACAAAGAATTATGAAAATTTCTAAACACACACTTCACATTTATTTTCAAACAAACAAGTGAGCTAAGTAACTAAGAGCCGATGGATAACCATGGATATAAAAGGTGCTAACACCTTCCCTTTATATAACTTACCCCCGAACTCAAAATTTTTAAAAGGTCTTTCCTGTTCTTTTATACCCTTTCCTATTGGATAAAATAAAAGTCGGTGACGACTCTTGCTATTCTCACATGTTTTTGTCAAACAAAAACACCAAGTCAGTTCTCCCACCGTGTTACACCTCCATTTTCCATTTTGCTTTGTGTTTCTACCAAACTCTAGAACATTCCACACTCTTCCAAAGGAATATTCTCGGAATATTCCAATAATATGCCAAGGAATATTCCCAACCAACCCTTAGCTTAGGACCCAAGCATCGCGTCCAAGCCTCGCGCCAAACCTAGATCTCACTCCAAAGATACCTCTTATATAAACCTTAGCCCTCAAGCCAAAAAGAGGTTAGAATCATTTTCACAAGCTTCACCATTTTCAAAATCTCAATACTCTCAATTCTCTCCATTTTTCTAAACTCACACCAAAGCTTCATCATCAAGATTCTTCAAGTTTCGCATTGAAACTCGAAGAATCGGAAGCTAAACCTCTATCACCTTCACCGATTCAGCGGATAATCGAAGGATTTGTCACGGTTGCGGTGTTTATTTCACCGTTTGGAAGCGTTTCGGATAATTTTCATTGATTGCATTTATTTTGCAGGCTGACAGATCGAAGCTTCGGATCTCCGTTATTCTATTCATTCGTGTCTTGATCAAGATCGCAACAATCACTAAAACAAACCTCCGCTTTGTAGGTTGGTGAATCTAAAATCGTTTCTTGTTTTAACTTATTTCTCTTCATCTCGCCTCGTGCATTCTTTTCTTTTTCTTGATTTTTTGATACTTTGATTGGTTTGATCATTAAGAGCTAGAATTGTGGTGTGATTATAGTGTTAATAGGTGTTAGAATGTTGCATCTAGGAGTGATTTTCATGCTAGGTTGATAGGCCTCAGTTTAGAGCTTATTCAAATGAGTTGGTACTGGTTTTTGCATGAAAATGTAGAAATTTTTTATTCTGGTTGCAGAAGTAGCTAATTACCACATAGGTAATAACCAGTTACCTGTGTTAATTTGGCAGAAAATCCAGTTTTTTTGAACGTGTAATCGGTTACTGCATAGGTAGTAACTGGTTACCACTAAACCAAAATGGGAAATTCTTGCATTTTCTTGCATTTTTGGTATTTATCCCCCTCCAATCATCATGGATCTTTAGGACATGATTTAGAAAGATTTTAGGAGCAGATTTAGAGCAGGTGTGTGTAGTTTTGATAGCTTTCGACATGCTTTTCGTTAGGTTCTAATTTTTGGCATAAGTGTTGCATGTATGTTCATAGCTGTTATAAACTTTGTTTGCTTGATTTAGCATCATCCATAGCATGATAATAAATGTTCACACTTCTATTTTGCATCACATTGGTGATCCGTTCATGAGTAGGTTAATTGTGCGCGTAAATTGGAAAAATTGCATAATGTTTAAAACCGCACAAATCGCATAATTCACATCCATTGATTGTGTGTTCATATGTTGCGTTTCATTGTCGATATCCATTTCATGTTGTTACATTAAATTGCATGATCATTGTTTTTCGTGGGGTGCATTAAAATTCATTTTTGCATTTGAAAAACAATTGAAAATCTGCCATGTTTTCATCGCTGCATTTGTAAACAGAAGCTGTAAAAAGAACATGCTGCATTATTCTGTTCTGGTTTTTTACACCTATTCTCATGTTGTTTAGTAGCTGTGATAGGTTGTTTGCATTGCTAGTCGCATTTAGTAGCTGTTTATGCAATAGGAAGCTATAATAGTTGCTGACTTTAGGCTTCGCTTAGTTTTAATGTCCTTAGACTTAGAATTGAGTCTAGTTAGGCAATAGTTGTATTAGGATATGTTTGGTACTTGTTTACCTCTTTCCTTTTATTGCTTTAGCCTTCTCTTACAAACCTTTATTTTGTAGGGAGTTTGAGGTGAGCTCGTTTATACAACTTCTTCATTATCTTCTTTATGCTTTCACATTGTGATTGTCTTAGCCCTTTAGGCTTTGTTTGTGCAACTTCATGTTAATTCCTCTTTAGAAACAACTCAGCTTCTTTAGAAAAGTAAGTTGCTTTCAAGTTTCTTCTTCTTTTCTTTTTCTCATTAGGATTAGAATACTACACAAACCATTAGGATCTCCTTTTGCATGCAATAAATAACTCAGGGTTATGTCTTAGTTCCCTTAGTTTTTCCCTTCTCGATTTGAGTCTCTCTTCCTCATCTCGTAAAGAATATAGTAAAAAACACCTAAATAAAGGTTGAGCTTTCTCGTATGCCAGGAGAATTTCCCGTGGGTTACTTATACACGTCCCATTTTGGGGTGAGGTGTAAGGAATCTACCATGATGAACAAGTCTTAGTATGAGAATGTTTCACAAACAAAAACTCAAAACACTTCCTTAAAAGACAGTTCACAAACAATAAATGTCTTTTCCTGCGGGAATTCTTTTCTCACCTCATTCACTCATAACGAGAACTTGCTACGACTTTTCTCTTTGCAAGACGGTAACGCACTCGTACCAGACGAGCATGCATCACCTGAGCATAGGCATAAGCAGTTCAATTCATAAAAAAAAAACAAGTTCCGGCCTTAGTTAGGTGAACTACATCGACTCTAATTCTCATATCCCATGAGATACATAGGCAGCAAGGTAGAGCCCGTTCAAGCACAATCTTTATTTTCCATACATTTTTCCCGTACCTTTTCGTTCTCTTTTTCCAATTCTCTTTCTCATTCCAGTTCAAGTTAGCAGTTCTTTTGTTCAACAACATCTTATTTCTCACCATTTGAAACAGACTAACAAGCATGGATCCCGTCGGGTACGGCAGACGGTCTGGGGTGCTAATACCTTCCCAGGTCGTAACCGACTCTCGAACCCAGTTCTTTGGTTCGCGGGACCCTTTCCTTTCCTTTTCTCTTCGGTTTGTGCAACATTACCTTTCCCATTCATTCGGGATAAAAATGCATGGCTGGCGACTCTACCTTTTTCGCGCCACTTTCGCGTTTATACTAGGATGAAAATCCTGGGGGAGCGACAAATAGGGGTGAATGTTACTCCAACAACCTGATTGGTGCTCAAACCGTTAGTGGAAATGGTTACTCAATCATCACAAAACCCTTTTGAAAGGAAAGCGCTTGTGAAAGTTAGCTGAACGTAGGAATGAAGGACATCACGAACAGGGGTGGGCACAAATAAACTTCGAGCCTATATCCTTTGATTCTATAACCGTGAACCAGGCCACAATACAACCTCAAATTTCCTAACTGAAATAGGGCTAATTCGCGAGCGTACTACCATGATATAACGTTCCTAACTCCTATGAGTTGTGCTAAAAGATCTTTGTAGGTATTGCATATGTATGGTTCTTTCATAAAAAAGCAGTGTTGTATCTTAACCAGGGATTCACTCACAAAGGTTGGCGACATATTTTCAATAATAACTTCAAGATTAATATGTGTGTTGCATTAGAATAATCATTCTCAGAATAAAACATTTTCTTCTTGCATACATTTGTTTGGCGTCATAATAGTTCACATCCGAAATTCCAGTCCAAAAGCTTAATCTTGCCAAGTCAAGAAGTCTGAAACTTTTGAAGGACAGTCACATAGAAGTGCACTTCTTCCAGGAAATTCTTTTGAGTAGAGGTTTTTCCAACCAGTTGGGTTAAATGCAGCCAGTCTGGGGCAATCATGTTGAGAAACCTCCTCACAATTCAGCCAGTCTGGGGCAATCACTTTGAGATTTAAATCTCTCAAAGAGCAATCAGTCTAGGCATTTCTTTAGAGCAAGGTCGGTCAGAGGAAATCACTTTAAGGCTAGTACTAGGGCAGGCCACCCCAAGAGCAGATGAAGTCACTCTCTATAGATGACTAGTTAATCTAGTCTTAGTTCAGGATATTGGGGCAGAATATCTCACGATGACGTGGGGTCTGGCATGAATTTCTTGAAAAACATTCCTCCATAGATCAGGCAATCGGGGGCGGTTATGTCAATATTTGACGAATCTCTCCAAGAGTTTTAAGACGTCGAGGAATTTTTGATGTCAGGTCTTCTATAAAATCCTCTTGAATTGATCATCGAGAAGCCAACTAGCCAGAAAAGAAAGATGTTACAAGGTGATATCCCTTAAGAAGATTCTTCTCCCCAACGAGAGATGCCTTACAACTCTTATCTCCAGCAAAAGGGTGATCCCCAGCATCCCCAGTAGAGTTCAGATGGAACCTCCCCCAGTTGAGTTAGAGCATGGTTGGTATTCCCCAGCAAAACTTCGAGATCAGTTGAACAGTTCTCATCCCCAAGCAGAGTCATCATTTCACAATAAAACATTCCCAACAGGTAGCTAAATGACTTGTTTCCCCAGAGTTAGAATTGTCAGAATTCTCTCCCCAGCAAGAGTATATGACCAAACGTCTCCCCATCCAAGTCTGAAGATCATCATTTCCCCGCAGAATTTCATGATTAAGGTTCACCTCCATCATTGAAATATTCCCCAGAGAGGTCGCCAATTTATTTTTGGCCAGTGTGGCAAGTGTAGCATACAGTTGTTCACATATCATTCCTCAGCCAGAATCGAGTATTATTAGAGTACCTTGATCTCGTTCCTTAGTAGAATGTCAGTCGAGACATTCTTTAACTATAGAAAAATATTTCCCCTGTAGAAGTAGCTTCCTATGGAACTGTTACCTTCTCAGCATTTTAAGGCCCACATCTCCGTGGTAGGCCAGTAGTCTCCTGGTTCTTTATAAATGAAATTTCTCTGAGTCGTAAATCCTATGATTTTACATTCTCATCTTTCTGGTTATGGATCCTATGATAACATATCTTGGTTACTTTATGTGTGGGTTGTAAATCCTATAATATTACGACACCATTCTAAGGTCCACATTTATGGCAGGCTAGTAGTCTCCTAGTTTTTAATTAAAAGACAACATTGTTAAGGCCCACATCCCTGTGGCAGGCCAATAGTTATTTGGTTCTTTATAAAAGACATTTCTAATGCCCACATCTCCATCGCATGCCAGTAGTCATCTGGTTCTTTATAAAATAAATTTCAAGGCCCACGTCTCTATGGCAAGCCAGTAGTCCCCTGGTTCATTATAAAGGACAAAATTCAGTTTTGATGGATTCGACCTTGAAAGACATATTTGTTTGATAGATGGATTTCACATTTCAATAAGAGGATTTCAAAATGCATCTTGATCAACACTTGTTTATTTTACAAACTTAGTTGCATTAAGGCCCACCGTTGTTGTGGCAGGTCAGTAGTCTTCTAACTTCACTCAAAAGACATTTTTAAGTCTCGTATCCTTGTGGAAGACCAGTAATCTCATGGTTCCTTATAAAAGACACTTCTTTGATCCGTAAATCCTATGATATTACGTTCTCACTTTTGGGTTGTAAATCCTATGATGTTGCAACACTTTATAAGGCCCACATCCATGGCATGCCAGTAGTCTCCTGGTTCATTATAAAAGACACTTCTTCGAGTTGTAAGTCCTATGGTGTTACGTACTCATGTCCTATATTTTGGATCCTTTGATGCCATTTCCTGGTGCTTTTGGTTGGTTGTAAATCCTATGATCTTACAACACCATTTTAAGGCCCACCGTCATTGTGGAAGGTCAGTAGTCGTCTGGCTTCACTCAAAAGACATCCCTAAGGCCTACAACTTTGTGGCAGACTAATAGTCGCCTAGCTTCATATAAAAGACCGGATTTTCAGAGCCCATTGTTGTTGTGACAGGCTAGTAGTCATCTAGCTTCGTATAAAAGACATTTCTCTATTGTTATCATCAGTTACAATTGACTTTATCAAATCTTTCCCCAAGCAGAGTTTTCCTCGATCGAGTTTATATCCCTTTTCTTCTTCATCAAAGTGCAAATTTTCTGGTTGTTTTGGTATTCAATCACATTTCATCTCGAACGTCTGATAACCAGTGCTCTCATCCTTTTTAGATTAACAAATGATTGAATAGGGACAGTTGTAACACCCCAAAATATTCCTTCTCATTTCATTTCATATAACATAGCATATATCATACACATCCTTGCATATTTGCATAAAAAGATGAGGCATAACATCCATGGTTAGGAGCATAAGGCATGTGATCAGTGGTCTATCAATTTGTGATTCTTCAAAGTCAAGATAAGAGCCAAGGTGTCTTGCAACAAGATTACATGGTATCCTCATATCTCACATAAGCTCAAACTTCTCCTCAAAGCCCTAGAAGGGGTTTGGTTCATCAAGAATTCATCAGTGCACTATCCTCCTACACAAGTAACCCTAATTAGGGTTTTGTCCCAAAGCAAGCTATCCTCATATATTTTATTAATTCTTGTGATAAAGGGCTTCTATATGTTATACAAATCCCAAGATGAAATTTGGCTCAAAAATTCATTGAGAAAGTCTAAAAATGGCTCAGTTACTTGTACTTGAAGAAAGAGGTCAACTATGTAGAAGAAAAGTCAACCTAGGGTTTTCAAGGGTTCCAATCATGGTTTTCAAGCCTATGGACCTTGGTTTTGTCAAGAAATGGCATGAATGATCTCAAATGTTAAGAATCAAGAGCTTGGGGTAAAGTTACTAAAATTGGAAAGTGACCTATAATGAAACTTTCAATTTTTGGCCATTTTTGCCCAAACTTCAACCAATTCTTTCATGACAAAGGAAGCTTCAAATGAATTTCCCATAAACATCAAAGTTGTAGGGCTTGTTCTCCCATTTTCAAAAATTACAATAACTCCTTCATATCCTTCATGGATCAAAAGTTATGCTTGATGGAAGTTGGGATTATTTTATGGATTTTCAAATATTTAAGTTTTCTACCTTTTGCACAAAGGATCAAAATGACTTGCAAAGACTTCAAATGAACCAATTCACATCACCACACCAAAAAAAATTCATGACAATCATTTTTGGCCCTAGAAACATCCAAATTTGTGCCATGTACATGAGTTATTCTCCATTATGCAAATTTGCACATTCAATCAAAACTCATGAATCCAATCATTTCCAGCCATAAGATTTATCCAAGGGAAATCCGTAAAGCAAATGAAGAGTGTTCATGAACTTGGTGTGAGGAATTCACGATCAAATCATGAGATGTCCATATTCTTGCATTTTTTCATTTTGATCCCATTCATTTAATCTTGAGTCCTCACACTCCTAAAACCCTAATCAAGTTTATAAACACATCATATCTAAGCCATCCACACAAATTTCAGAGGCTCGTGTACACTTATTTGCTCATGCTCACAAAAATCACCAAAATCTCCTCCTCTTCGATTCTCTCAATTGAAGAAGAATTTCTTCAACTCTTTGGTGATTCAAGGTCTACAAACATCCAGGAACACATTGCATCCTTCATTTGAGCCTGAAGCCTCCATCTACTTCATAACCTAATGTTAAGTGCATCAACTTAAATCTCAAGATCCAGTGGTATACAAGCCTATATTTGCATTTATTTTGCAAATAGAGCTCAAAAGAGGAAAATCTGCACTCTTACACTGGATTTCTAGGAGTATTTTGGATTCAGATCAATTTTCAGGTGAGCTTCACTTTGCCTCTTGTTTCTATAATTTCTTGTGTGTATAATGATCCTTGAGTCTCTTTGATTGCATTATTATGATTAATTTGAAGTTTGGACGTGTATTAAGGATGTTTGAGTTGATTTCAAATTTGTAGATATGATTTTGTTTGCTTCGATTCTGTGAATTTGTTCATGATTTATTGATTTTGATGGTTAATTCATGATCTTGAAGTCATAAGGATGTGATATGGGCATTTTGTTTTGTTGTTTGGTGGATTCTGTGTTTTGTTTGAATTTGTCGGTGACTGGAGCCCTAGCTCCGTCACCGGATGTGTTACAAATTGAAGGAGAAAATCTGAAGGAAGACGATGAAGGAGAGCTATCAGATCTTTTGATTTAATGGCTATGGTGAGGACAACGCATTAAAAAGTCACGTGTGAAGCATGTGTTCTTTTTATTTCATATAATTCATTTTGTTTGCCAGCGTATGATAAGTTAGTGAATTCCTAGATCTCACGTGTGTGTTTGTTTGACTTTGCCTGTCGACTTTATTTGTGGTACGTTGGATGATCATACTTTTTTCTGACTCTTGAGGACCTTTAGATCTGGTTATTTTTTTCATTTGACTCTATCACATGCATATGATTTGATGACGTTTCCCTATGTTGACCGTGTAATGGCCTTTAGATGAATCATATGGCAATGAGAAGAGTTAACATTTGTTGACTCTGAGCTATGAAGAAGCGCCCTTGGGCTTATTTGATATTCCCACCCTAGTTTTGGGCTTGATTCCTACTTGAACTATTCTGGATCACTATTTTCACCCCCTGGCTTTTTACTTTCAATTTTATTTTCTTATTTTAATTAATTTAGTTTTTAATTTTAAATTCTGGATCACTATTTTCACCCCCTGGACCTTCTGAATTAATTTCCCTTTTAATTTCTTTTGAATTTCCTTCTTCCATGTGTATCCTAACTTGTTGATTTTCTATCTTGTGATCCATAAAAGCTTTGAGCTTTATTATTTTTTCAATGTGTTAGAGACATGTTAAGGTGCATTAAAACATTTTTGAATCATTTTTTAGTTCTTTTTTGGTTGATTGTTGAGGTCTTTCCTTGCTTGTTTGTTTGAGTGTCATACCTTCTGAATTTTAGCTTGGTACTTTTGAATGTTGATCACCCCTAGTTAAGGTCCATTGGGACTTGTTTTCATAATTTTTGAAGTGTGTTTGATAATTCTTTGATGCATGAACATTTGATTGCCTATTTTGTGACAGTTTTGATCATGGTTTGCTTACTTGCATTATAAGGCACCTATGCCATCATATTAGGATATGACTTTGCATCTTGACATCATCTTAGGCATACATAGGACTTGTATGGAGCATATGCTTGCTTTCTAACTTGCATTTATGTATGTTTCCTAAGCATGAACCCTAAGTGACCTAATTTCACCTCATCTCTTCTTCTAACTTCATTATGTGTCATCCATGTTCAAATGTGTGCATATAATATGCATCTTAACATGTTTATACACCTCTTATTTTGGTTCATACTCATCTCACATCATGCTTGTATGCTCATCTCATCTCATTAAGTGACATTGTTTCATGAACACATGTTTGCATCTTCATCTCACTTCATCCTCATTCCATCTCCTATGCTTCCATACCATAACTCGTGACTTTCAGGACATTTCAGTGACATTATATGGAATTCTTAAAGAGGTTTAACTTCTGACTTTAACCTAATTTGTGGCATTTTGACTTGTTTTCCTTACTTGATCACTTCTTTCCATCTCACTCCTTCTTTGGTGCATTGTTGGATGTTTGGGGTACTTGTCCCATTTCCTTTTGCTTGAGTTTGCATGACTAATCTTAGGGGTCTTATATGACTTATAGGTTCTGACTTGTGTGAGTTTTAGGGCTTATACCTTTGTTTCTTCGTGTCTTGTGCTTGTTTGAACTTCATTTGCCTTTATGTGAATATTTCTAACTTTTTAGGGGCTTTGGTAAGTTTGAGAGGTGTGGATGTTGCTTCCACATCTCAACTTCTTCCTTCACTTATTTTAAGTTTTCTTACTTGCCTTTGTGATATGATTATTCCATCTTTTCCCAACTTCTTCTTCATCCCCTTTGGGATCAACTTATCTTCTCTTAAGAAGTAAGTTGAATCCTTTGCTCCTTTCTTCTTCTTCTTCTTCTTCTTTTCTTCTTTCCTTATTCTTTTAATTAGGATAGAACTCAAACTTCACTAACCTATGCTTCCCATGCATGATAACACTTAGGATTATTAGTCCCCCTTTAGTCTTTTACCTTTTGGTTATCTTTGCTCTCTCTCATCTCATCTCAAAACAACAACTTTAAGTCACCTAATAAATGACAAGTCTTCTCATGTGCCAAGAGACTTTGCTATGGGGTACTTGCACACATCCCATTTAGGGGTGAGGTGTAGGGTATCTATCATGATGAATAGGTCTTAGCATGAGACTATTTCACATATAAAAGCTAAAAAACACTTCTTAACCAAAAAAAACACAAACACACTCAATAAAGTTCAATAAGCTAGTGTGCTCGAGCCTTCTTCTGTGGGACTAGATTTGGGGATTTCCCTCATAGCTAGGTGTGCCTTTTATCTATTCCATTTCAAGATGATGTAATAAGTACACATCCCATTGAGCAAGACTTAGGTACACTCTCCTGTGCAAACCTCAGAGAAAAAGCTTCTAAAAACATTGAACAAACAATAAACGTCTTTCCTTCGGGAATTCTCTTCTCTTCTCCTTCACTCTCAACATAAGAACTTGCTCCTACTTGTCTCTTTACAAGAAGGTAACACACTCGTTTCAGACGAGCCTGCAACACCTGAGCATAGACATAAGCAGTTCAAGCTTTAAAAAACAAAAACAATTTTCCTCCCAAGTTAGGGGAACTATGTCGTCTATGATCCCCATTTCCTGATGAGGTACGTAGACAGTGGGGTAGGCCCCATTCAAGCACTCTTTTATTTTCCCTACATTTTCCACCTTATATTTTCTTTTCTTTTCCAGTTCCACACTCAGTTTTTACAGTAGCTTCATTTCTTCACCCTTTGAAACAATTTCTAGAAAGCGTGGATCCCGTCGGGTATGACGGACGATCTGGGATGCTAATACCTTCCCAATTCATAACTGACTCCCAAACCCATTCTTTTTTGTTCGCAGGACCTTGTCCTTTCCTTTCTTTTCAGGTTTGTGCAACATTACCCTTCCTTCAGGATAAAAATGCCTAGATGGCGAATCTACCTTCTTCGCGCCACTTTCGCGTCTGTACCAGGATGGAAATCCAGGGAGCGACACATTGTTATATCATTTTAGGTGATTATTTAGAGCTGTTTGCAGGCATGTTGGTGTATGTTTACATTCTTTCGACGTGTGAGTTTGTGCATTCCCGATTCTTGACATAATTGATTGTTTTGCATCCATAAAGCATTGAGTATGATGATTATGTGTTTGCATAGTTTTGTTGGCATGATAATGAATGTTTTAATCTACTGATGTATGTTGTCTTTGCATTGTGCCTCATGTTTTCATAATTCACACATAAGCTTGAAATTGCATGAATATGAATATTTGATCAACAATGGATATGTGATTCAATGTTGATGGATTACATTCTTGATGAATTATTGCCATGTGTTGAGATGTTTGCATTGACCTATGCTCTTGGTTGCATGTTTGTTCATAAGCACATTTAGTCTTGCATATTCATTTTTTGGTTATGTGGTGCATTTTATAATGGTTGGATGCATATTCATGTTGTTTGATTGATGTTCATACATACTCATTAATATCTGATTATGATGCATTTTTTATGGGCAAATGGTGCATAATACATGGAGTGTTGCATTGCCCTTGTGGTGTTTTCATTTTTGCATCCAAATTTGTCTTGCCTTTCATTGCTGTCTTAGTGCATAAGTGTTGTAAAAAGTATGCAGTTTGTGTTCTATTTTTGACTTTTAACATTTGTCTTGGAGCTGAATGTCAGATGTTATAGGTTGTTTGTGCTTGTTTGCTTGTTTCCATGCTTATGTAAGTGTTGAAGCGCTGTAATAAGTATTGTTTGTGTTTATCTTCTTATTTTTACTAACCATTCAGAGTCTTAGGTAAGTATTAGGATTGTGAATGTGCTTCCACATTCCAACCTTTCCTTCCTTTTTTTTTTAATTTTCATACTTGTGTTTGGTTAAGCATTTAATATGCTTTGGTTTTTAATAATTCTTTCTCATACCCTTTAAAACCAATTTAACTTCTTTTAAGAAGTAAGTTGTTTTCTAACCCTTTCTTCTTCTCTATTCTTCTTCTATCTTTTCTCTCATTCTACTTTATTAGGATAGAGTTCAAACCTCACTAACCTAGGTTCATCCATGCAAGATAACTCTTAGGATTATTTATTTCCCATTAGATTTTCACCTTTGGTTCTCCTTTTAGTGCTCTCTCTCTCTCTCTCTCTCTCTCTCTCTCTCTCTCTCTTCTCAAAACAACAATCTCAAGACACCTAATAAAGGACAAGTCTTCTCATGTGCCAAGGGACTTTACCATGGGGTACTTGCACACGTCCCATATGTGGATGACATGTAGGGTATCTATTATGATTAATAAGTCTTAGCATGAGGATGCTTCACAAACAAAAGCTAAAAAACACTTCTTATCCATTCCATTTCGGGATGATGTAAGAAGTACACATCACATCGAATAAGACTTACATACACTCTCCTATGCAAACTCATAAATAAAAAAGCTTCTAAAAAACATACAAACCAATAATAAGTGTCTTTCCTTCGGCAATTCTTTTCTCACCTCCTTCACTCATTACGTAAGAACTTGCTCCTACTTATCTCTTTGCAAGACAGTAAACGTACTTGTGCCAGACGAGCCTACAACACCTGAGCATAAACATAAGCAGTTCAAGCCTTAAAAAACACAAAAGGTTTTCCTCCCTAGTTAGGGAAACTGCGTTGACTCTAATTCTCATTACCGATGAGATATGTAGGTTGTGAGGTAGGGCCCATTCGAGCACTCTTTTATTTTCCCTACATCCCCCCTTTATTTTCTTTTATCCAGTTCCAGTAGCCGTTTTGTTCAGCAGCAGTTTTATTCTCACCCTTTGAAACAATTCTAGCAAGTGTGGATCCCGTCGGGTACGGCGGACGATCTGGGGTGCTAATACATTCCTAGTTCGTAACCGGCTCCCAAACCCAGTCTCTTTGGTTCGCAAGACCTTGTTCTTTCCTTCTTTTCGGTTTTTGAAACATTACCATTCCTTCGGGATAAAAATTCCTGGCTGGCGACTCTACCTTTTCAGCGCCACTTTCACATTTGTACCAGGATGAAAATCCAGGGAGCAAAACACATACAAAGGAAAATTGCAAATTTTATTTTATTTTTAAAATAAATGTGAAGTAAAAATTCATTTTAATTACAAGAAAACGAAAAATCATTTTTTTAAATCTCATTTTATAAAGCATATAAACAAATAAGAGTTGCAAACAAATGGGCAAAGGCTCTAATTTTCATATATGGGTGGTAATCAGCCGAAGGCATGATTCCACAGAGTATTTACAAAGTAGAAAATGGTAATTTATTGGGAAAAATGGCTACATTGAAACATAATGATCCTTATCCTTTTACCAATTCTGAGTTCGGAGTCTTCAGAGCTTCTGCTGATGATGACTTTGTTGAGTGACTTTCTTCTGATGATCCAACCTGGTTGGATGTAGTTACTTTCCATTAATCCCTAACATTTTGCCTAGATTACTCTAGCGCGATATATATATATATATATATATATATATATATATATATATATATATATTGAATTGTCACTAATTTTTGTCTGGATAGCCCTTTCGTGTTTTCAATCCACTGAGACGCCCATTCTTGCCTAAGTCGCCCTTTCAGGTTTTCAACTTAGTGAGCTTTTTTTCTTTCTTTTAGGCGAAGTATTTCTTGATTGCATCAACATTTGTAGGATAAGTTAATTCCTCACCCTCCATTGTTGCGAGTATCAGCGCACCACCTGAGAAGAATTTCTTTACCACATATGGGCCGTCATAATTCGGAGTCCATTTTCCCTGAGAGTCGGTGAGAAATGATTGGATTTTCTTGAGTACAATATCTCCTTTTTTGAAGACACGAGGTCAAACTTTCTTTCCGAATGCTCTCTTCATTTGTTGCTGATATAACTGGCCATCACAAAGGGCAGTCAATCTATTTTCTTCTATCAGATTGAGCTCGTCGAATCTTCTTTGGCACGACTCAACTTCAGTGAGTATGGACTCCATCAATATTCTTAAGGATGTGATCTCAACTTCTATGGGGATCACTGCTTCCATGCCATATACTAGTGAGAAAGGGGTTGCCCTTATTGAAGTGCGTACGAAAGTTCGATATCCATGAAGCACGTAAGGGAGCATCTCGTGCCAGTCCTTGTATGTTACGACCATCTTCTGGACAATTATCTTAATATTTTTATTGGTGGCTTCCACTGCGTCGTTCATTTTTGGTCGATAAGGAGAAGAGTTATGGTGTTCAATTTTGAACTCTATGCATAATTCCTTCATTATTTTGTTGTTCAAGTTGGACTCGTTGTCAGTAATGAGTTGACTTGGAATACCGTAGAGGCCATTTGATGAACTAATCCATAGCTACCAGAATGAACCGATGTTCATTTGAAGCTTTGGGTTCAATCATCCCAATCATGTCAATTCCCCGTATTGAAAATGGTCATGGCGAAGAGAGAGCCTTAAGAAGTGTCGAAGGCGTATGAATTTTATCAGTATAAATTTGACATTTATGACATCTCCTCGCATGTTTGCGGCAATCTTCCTCCATTTTGAGCCAGTAATATCCTGCTCGGAGTATTTTTCTTGCCATTGTATATTCGTTAGTATGCGTACCAAAAGACTCTTCATGAATTTATTTCATGATTATTTCTGCTCCGCGCTTGTCTACACATCTGGTAGAACCATGTCGAATTTTCTCTTGTAAAGTACATCTTGGTTGAGGAAGAATTTTCCTGCCAATCTTCAGAGGGTCTTCCTGTCTTTTCTAGACGATCCAAATGGGCATTCCCTTTTCTGTTGGAATTGTTGAATGTCGTGATACCAAGGCTTGCCATTAGTGGAAATTTTGATTGCAAAAATGTATGCTGGCCTGTCTAGGCGCATAATGTCAATTCTTGGGATGTCATTCCATTAATCAACTGTGATCATGGAAGATAGAGTAGCAAGTGCGTCATCCATGTGATTTTACTCATGAGGGATATGGTGGAATTCAGCTCTGTTGAAAAATGGCAGCAATCTCCTTGTGTAATCTTGGTAATGGACCAGTCCTTGTTGTCGTGTTTCCCATTCTCCTTTGATCTGATTGATCACTAAGGCAGAATCTCCATACACATGTAAATTCTTGATCTTGAGATCAATTGCTTCCACGAGATCCATGATGCAAGCTTCATAATCGGCCTCGTTGTTTGTATATTTGAATGCCAATCTGGAAGTAAAATGGAATGTGGGTTTCGTTTGGAGTGACAATGATTGCCCCAATCCCGTTTCAATAAGAAATAACTGCTCCATCGAAGATAAACGTAACACCCAAAATTACCCCACGAATTATTAATAAAAATCAGAGTAAAATTTCCAACTAAATGTTTGAGCATTACATTTCAACTTCAAAACCAAGACAAGGCTCATGGTACGTTTATAAGAAAATTCACTTAACATGCAGCGGAATTAAAACATAACATAAAATATTTCCTTCACGAAATGATTTTCATAAAATAAAACAACTAAAATGAAATGTCGTCCCGACACCCAAAGCGACGTATCAGAGCCACCATCCTAAGAAGAGAAGTACACCGACTTCACTGACCACCTGTAACACGGTGGGAAAACTGACTTTTTATTTATGTTGTGGATAGCAAGAGTCGCCACCGACTTTTATTTTATCCAATATTAAAGGGTATAAAAGAACAAGAAAGACCTTTTTAAAAATTCTAAGTTCGGGGGGTAGGTTATATAAAGGGAAGGTGTAAGCACCCATTATATCCATGGTTATCCATGGGCTCTTAGTTACTTAGCTCACTTATTTGTTTGAAAAAAGGTGTAGTGTGTGTTTAGAAATTTTCATAATTTTTTGTAATGATCCTCGTATGGATGTATACAAATCTTTTAAGTTTGAAAATTGTTTGAAAAGTGGGGTGTAAAGAGTATTTCGAAAAAGTGAGCAAGTATCTGAGAGCTACCTACCCTAGATAGGTCTTTCGTATTCTCTTATTTCCTTTCAAGGGTAAGACTGTCCCTACTATTAAGGAGTAGGTAATCATTACCTTAGATTTTGTTAAGGGACGGGCATAAGGTCATCGTATGGTCAATAAAGGCAACTTTTAGGGATGTCTTTAGCAATTCGTAGGGACTATCATCATCTTTTCGTATGGATCAATCTTTTCTCGTAAGCAACATCGAAGGGACTTAAGATCTTTTGAATATGATAGGGACTTGATGATTTTTCTATTAAGGGACATTGCTTTTTAGACACCCCTTATTCGAGGGACTTGACCATTTGTTTTAAGGTAACTGAGAGGCGTAACCCTAGGAGGTGCAGATGGAGATTGTAAAATGATCGACTTACGTGTGTGAGTGATTGTTTTTCAGATATTTATCTTATTATTTTTATTATCTAAGTCTTTTTTATTTCATTAAATATTGTCACGCCCTAAATTTACTAACCACGCAATCAATATAGGATAAATGGCAGGAATTTAAATGGCAGAAAATAAATATCCTAACTATTACAACGCCTTGGGCAGTTACATAATTATAATGGGGAAAAATAAATGACACTTCAGAGCAGTAATAATAGGCAGGTAATGAATATCACAAGAATGAATAAAAATAGAAAAAGGTTTAGAGAAAAAGGTTTAGGGTTTGAAATATTTTTAGGGTTAATAAAAATTAAGATATATATTTTAAGGTTTATGAAATTAGGGTTAAACGTATTAAAATTCCTAAAGAAAATATATAATCAGTTTTTAGGGAGGAGATCTAAGCAATACAAATTAAGGTTCATAAAAAAATGATTAGGGTTTAATTATTAACCTAAATATCAAACTAATAATACAAATAAAACTTTTATGACAACATTAACCTAAATCTAACTAATTAAAATGTTTTTATATTAAAAAAAGAGTTAATGAAATAATTAAAATAATGAAATAGATTTAATATTGTAAGTTATATATAAAAATAAGATTTTATGATTATGAAAATTTGTTGAGAAAAATAAATTAGTGAGTAGTTTGCAAAGATTAATGGTTAATAATAATAACTATATTAAGGAAAAGATTAGGTTAACCATAATTAAAACTAAAACTAAAAACTAATGAAAATAACAAAAAAAATGGCCAAAATACCTAGGTGGGAATTGAACTCACGCCCTTGCTTTTCATCTCCAGCCTCATGTCCTTACCACTGGGATGCAGGTGCGTGGATGATATATACCCTAAAACATATCATTATATAATAAAACAGGTAAAATAACTGAGTTTAAAAAAAATTGCCACAAGCTGGATTCGAACCCACGCCTCCAGCTTACATAAGGACCTCTTCCACTACTAGGACAAGCATGCGCTTGTGATATATATGTGAAGCCAATGCAATAAAAAATAAGACGTAAATTTGAATTTCTGGATGGCGCCATATGACTTCATCTTCTTCCTCATACCTGCGAATTTACCTGCACTTTTTCTTGCGAAGTTTCCTGCAAATCCAGTTTCATAGGAAATCCTATGTTCCTTCAAAGATCATGAAACCTGTAACATTTTATCAAATCGATCACACCATTGTGATCCCCACATCATTTACAATTTATTTATGTCATTAGCATTCATTTATATTGATTAAATAGCAAAGCCCCAATTTGAAGCTTAAAATCCTAGTTATGGCAACTATCTTATATGGCCATGGAACATCGAATGATTCATCCAGAAAGCTTCTATGCTTCAAACCAAACACAAAACAATGATCAAAATTAGTTTATGATGCATAAAATTAAGAAATCGAAAAATTACAAAATAAGAACAAGAATGGTTCGAAATATGCGTTTTAGCATGATTTGGATGTTGTAGATGGTTGTGACATGTTCAACGATCATCATAGAATGGATGGCAACCTTTAGAATGCCTTGAAATTGCCTCTAACTCCAAAACCGAATGTGACTTTTCTTTGAAAAATTTTGGTTTGAAAATATGCCTCTTTGCCCTGAAAAATTCGTCCTCTTGCTTGTCTTAGGTTTGTGTATGTATAATGAAGGGAATTAGGTCAAACTATGGGTCTAGATATCATGGATTTGTGTTTCTTGGATTTGAAGAAATCCCATCACCATAATTGTTCAAAAATCAAATATCCTCCTTCTATATTGATCTTACACGAATTTGGATGTTTGCAATCATCTTAAATATCATATATTTGATCCCAAAATAAGTTATGAGATCAAATATTTGATTTTCATATTTTATTTCTATTAAAATTGAACTTTAACAATTAAAATCCAAAATAATATAAAAAAAATTATAAAAATCAGAATGAATTTATGGCCTTTTTTGCTTCATTGGGTCTGCATGACTTTATCTTCAAGTTTGGGTTGCAACTTTATGGGCCCATTTGGAAAAAAATGAAGTTATGGCCTTTTTTGCTTCATACACCCCTTAAAAGTCATCCAACTTTGACAATGCATAACTTCCTCAATTTTGATGCTATGAAGGTGTTTTAGGATTTTTTAGAAATCTTAGAGTGTCATCTAACCAACCCTTTTGGTCCCATGTCCATATCATTTATCATTTTTAAATTATGAGCTTTGGAAAAAGTTGACTTTTTGTTGACTTTCAAAAGGACCTATAATGTTTTAGCTCATACCTTCCAAATGAAGCATTTTTAGGCTTGGCTTGTGAGACACAAAGTTGTAGAGAATTAAATTTCCTTTAAAATGAGATTTGGATGATCTGAGGTTTCCTTGATGAATCATGATCAACCCTTTATCAAATGATGAATTTCACCTCATAATCTTGATGTTGACCAAAAATCTTGAAGTTTTACTTTGAGTTGACCACAGTTGACCTCAGTTGAGTTTTTGATCAAGTTAACTGATTTTCAAGTATATGAGCATCTGACTGGCCAAACTTGTTGGGAAAGCTTTGAAACTTGACATGAGAATTCTTTAAGATGTATGGGATGTTATGAAGTTCATTTGAAGCCTTAGAAGTCCAATTTGCTTGAGGAACTCAAAACCCTGGTTCTAAGATTCATTGTTCAGGAGGAGGCTTTGTCTGGTGAAACTTTCAATCCTTTTGACCAATGAGAATCTTGTGACTATTAAGAGACCTCTTAAAGTATATGATCTTGAATGTGGTATGGAAAATTTTGGGGTACAACATCTGCCCCTGTTCAATTTTCTGAAACCTGAGGAGTTAGATTGGCATGTACGCCATTTGAGACTTGAAAGTTGAAGGAGATTGAACACTAAAGCCCAAAACTTTGCACTCGCCGATGCGCAGAATAATGTTGTTGGTTGATTGTATTTCTTGAATGGGCTTAAAGATGCCATTCGGAAAAAAAAGTTCTTCAGATATACCTCTTGGAGGATAAAGCAGTCCAAGACATAAATTGATATAATCTAGGGGGATGTAGCAGCCCAAGAGGTTGTTTGGTATGGTCCTGGAGGATAGAGCAGTCCAAGATGTTATCCTAGGGGTTTATAGAAGCCCGAGATATTGTTTGAGATAGCCCTTGGGGGGATGTAGCAGCCCAAGATGGATATAGATGTAATCTTTGGAGATGTAGCAACCTAAGATATTGGTTTTCGTGGCCCTAGGGGATCTAGTAGCCCAAGACGTTGATGGATGTAATCTTGAGGGATATAACAGCCCAAGATATTGGTATATGTATTCCTGGAGGATAGAGCAATCCAAGATTTTGTTATAGGTGCTCATGGAGGATAGAGCAGTCCAAGATATTGTTTGAAGTAACCCTTGGGGGGATATAGCAGCCCAAGAATCAGTTGTTGATGACGTTCATTTGTTGGGGAATTAACCTGAAAAACAAGGTTAGTTCTATACACATGTCATGATGTGTATAACACTTTGCAAGATAATATTATTATCATAAATGAGAATGTTGTATGCGTATGATATGAAATGATGTATGTATGAATTATGTAGTTGAAACACATGAGTGGCTTCGTATAACAACTTCTGGTTGGGGAAAATAAATCTCGACTTGTTGCTGAGGAATATGAAAATTTCGTTCCCATCTTGTCTTGGAATATCGTACTTAGAATCTCCCATTCTCGTTCGTCGTACTTCTTATTGAAGGATTAAGTTCCTGAATATCCTGAATGAGGATAAAAGAGATGGACATTCCTCTGGGAGACTTATTCGGTCAAGTATCAATTCTTCAGAGGATATATTATATTTGAAAGGAAACTACTTGAAGACTTCGTAGAGTTGGAAGTACAAGATACTACTTGAAATATTCCATAAGAATATCCGTAAAGATTACTCTGTGGGGATGAACCAACGAAGATTCATTGGATTCCTACCTCCAATCGTCCTTAGTAAATACTATTATTGTATTTTATGCATTTCTGGTAAACATCAATCATATTCAAAAGCATATATACATTCAAACATAATCAATGGACGTTTTCGCTTAAGTAAAAGGGGAAAAGTAAACAGGCGAGTTTAGAAAGTGGCCTATAAACAGGCGAGTTTTAACACGGAGACGGAAATCCTAATAAGAGGAATTCGTCGAAGAAATTTTAAAAGAGTAAAAAAAGGAAAAATAGCTATGTGTAAATGATCTTATTGAGTTCCAACCTTTCTATTGCCATTATCTTCAAGTATCTCATCCCTTACTGTCGGAATAGAAACGATTGGATTGATCTGCACCGGTTTGAACTTGATATAGGTAGTACAACTAGTTGAGGTTACATGGGTGACCCAACGAGACATAGTCGTACGCTTTAATCCCTAACTTTTGCCTGGATTGCCCTTTCAGGTTTTCAATCCACCGGGATACCCTTTTTTCCCAAGCCTCTCTTTCGGGTTTTCGAATTACCGGGTGTACAATTTTTTTAATATATATATATCCCTAATTTTTTCCAGAACCCTTTTGGTTCGCCGGGATGCCCTTATTTTTGCCTAGGCCAGTGAACCTAGCAGGTCTCTTTTTATGCGTAATATTTTTTAACTATGTCTGCGTTCACAGGCTATGGAAAATCTTCACCATCCATAGTAGTAAGCATCATGGCACCTCCTGAAAATACCCTCTTGACTACAAATGGCCCTTCATATGTGGGAGTCCATTTTCCCCAAGGATCACCATATGGTAATATGATACGATTGATTACCAAATCTCCATCCTGATATACTTGTTGTTTGAACTTCTTATTAAAGGCTTTGATCATACGCTTCTGATACATCTGACCATGGCAGACAGTTGCAAGTGTCTTTTCATCAATCAAGTTTATCTGGTCAAGTCGAGTCTAAATCCATTCATCTTCATCTAAGTTTACATCCCTCATAATTCTAAGGAAGGAACCTTGACTTCAATGGGTAAAACTGCTTCCATGCCATAGACAAGAGAGAATGGGGTTGCCCCAGTTGAACTACATACTGTGGTACGATAACCACAAAGAGAAAATGGTAACATCTCATGCCAATCTTTATACGTAACTGTCATCTTCTTCAATATCTTCTTAATATTCTTATTGGCGGCTTCCACTGTGCCATTCATCTTTGGTCGATATGGAGAAGAATTGTGATGCTTAATCTTGAACTGCATGCAGAGGTCAGTAATCATAGTATTGTTCAGATTAGTACCATTGTTTGTGATAATCCTTACGGGGATTCCATACCTACATATATGATTATGCTTGATGAATTGATCCACATCATTCTTGGTAACAGAAGCAAACGAAGCTGCCTCTACCCACTTCGTGAAGTAATCAATAACAACAAGGATGGAACGATGTCCATTAGAAGCAGTAGGTTTAATCTCACCAATAATATCAATGCCTTACATGGCAAAAGGCCAAGGAGAAATCAAAAAATTCAATGGAACTGAAGGTATATGTAGTTTGTCAACATAGATCTGGCACTTATGACAAGTCTTGGAGTGATGATAGCAATCAGCTTCCATGGTAGACCAATAATAACCTGCTCTCAAAATATTCTTAACCATTGTATACCCACTGTAAACACCCCAAATTTTCCCTCACTTTTTCTCACACCATGGCTTGTGATCTTTCATTTTTGCATTAGCATGAGCATACCATCTCATATTTCATATTTATCTCACTGCATAGTTCCATTTTCATCCGCATCTAGGGTTTGTGATCTGAGCAATCCAAGAATCAATCTGAGCCATCCCAATGATCTTGAAGCTTTCCAAGAGGGTCCATGTGTGTTCTATGATCATAATATGCTCCCCAAATTTCATGAAAGTCAAGAGATCACAAAGAATGGCAAAGGAATGGAAGTAGAGCTAGGGTTTTCCTACACAAATGACCAAAATTAGGGTTTTGGTTTCAGAGGCCTTAACTCCAATTTTTTTTGTCATTATTGATTCTAATGTTCTTAATTTGTTATAAGGATCATGTGTACCAAGTTTGATGAAGAAATTCATTGTGGAGGTCATCTGATCATTGGGTAACTTCTTGAGCAAGTAAAGTCAAAATCAGGGCATCTGGGGCCTCCCTCAAGGGCACCAAAGGGTCATCATCATAATTTTGAGTCGCTATGATCTTTATTTGATCTTAGAAGTGGTTGGAAGTTCACAAAGTTGAAGAATTTTGAGCCAAATGCAAACTTGCCATTTTTGGAAATGACTTGTAATGGAAACTTTCCATTTTGGGAAAGATTTTCAACCTCCTCTTTCATGACCAAAAATGCTTCAAATGAACAATTCTTGGACATGAGAGTTGTATATTAGGTCTTTCAATTTTCAAAAAGTACTAGAACATGTCTTGATTCATCCTAGAACTCAAGATATGGCCTTGCAAAGTTGGCAAAAATCCTATAATTTTCAAGTTCATGCCAAAGAGGATTTTTGCAAATTCAAGTTTCAAGCCATTCCATGATCTCTAATTGATTGCTAAGCATCATACAAACATAGTGAAATGCATTTGAACCAAAATTGTGCCTTGGATTGCAAGTTTCCACAAGACATTTTCATGAAATTCTCAAAGAGGGAAAAGTTGCAAAATGCTTGGAAAGTCTTCATCCACTTGTGCCAGCTCATGTAATCTGATCCTATGGCCATCCATGAATCTTGCTGAGGCCAGACGCCCCATTGAGCAGCTCCTTCCATGGCCCATACCTTCAAGTACACAAAATTGACTTTTTTGCAAAACCTCCCATACCAATCAAGTTATGCCACTAACCACTCTCTGACCAATCAAGACATTACAAACAAAGATTATGGAGCTCATTTGACACAAGAAGAAAGCCTGCAAGCTCCCACAACTCATAATCCCAAAAATCACCATAGAGCTTCCCTTCTTCGAATTGCACAAACCAGCCATCAAACCTCAAAACAAACTTCACCAATCATCTTCAAATGGTCAATAGAACACAAAGCACACTCTGAAAAGCCCTAAAACACAGCCAAACCAAAACACGATTCCTGGTGCAGAGGAACTGAAACTCATAAACCAAGCCATACCAACTTGTTCCAAGCATTGCAACATCATCAGGGGGCTCATTGGGGTTGGTTTGAACAAAGAAAGAGGTCCAAAAGCCCAGATTGAGAAAGCTTCATCTCAGGTAACCATGAAGAACAATTTTTCCAGAATTCCTATTTTAAGTTCTTAAATGCTTCTACATGATGAACTGATCATCCTGATATGTTTACTTTTGAAAATGGTTAAGAATCAAGCATGTATTGAGCTTCTGAAAGTTTTGAATTTTTTTTCCGTTTTGCTTCGATTCATGATTTTGATGGAACATAAATGTTATTTGATGCTGGATTCATGCTTAGGGATGTTAGATGATCATTCCTGGAGCTTTAGAGGGTCTGGGTTAGCCTAGGGAAGAAGTTAGGTGGAGAGGGTGATCGGAGAAGATGATCGGAGCTAGCTCCGGTCACCTGAAAGTGCTTAGGGCTCTTAATTAGGGTTTATGGATAAGTTTAAATGTGGGCCGTAGGATGTGAGTTTCGCGCGTGGATGAAGGGCCCAGATGCCTCATTAAAACCCTAATCAGTTTAATTAGGTTTAATTAATTAGGATTAATTTAAAAGTGCCAGATCAAATCCTGACCACCCAAATGTGCGCCAGTCAACTCCCTCCCTTTTTATTTAAATCCTGGCCATTGGATGCGTTTACTTTTCCTTTATTTTATTTTTATTTCATTTTTATTCATTTCTTTTGCATAATTTATTTAAAATAGTTAAAAACATCACAAAAATTTGATCTTTTGCATTTCTGATCCAAATATTTTTCTCAACCCAAAAATGATTTTTAATTTATTTTTTGCATTAAAAAAGTATTTTTAAAATATTTAAATGTTATTTTTAATTAGTTAATGTATTTTAATTAATTAAAAATACATTTAGGTTTCTAAAAATCACCAAAAAATTCATGAACCATTCCAATACATTTAGAAACATTTTCAAACTCATCATACAAATTTATTTTTAGGTTTGATCATAATTTCACAATTTTCTTTGAATTAGGGTTCTTTAAAATCACATTTTCTAACCCTAATTTGAAAAATTCATTTCTGCCTAACCATGATGATTTTGGATTTGATTCTTTTTGAATTGTTTCACATATTGCATATGGTTTCTAAGTTATTTTTCTCATGAATTTATCTTGAATTTTCAATTTGATTTTCATTTTCCTTAAAGAATCACCCAAAAACCCTAGTGTCGCTCCCACCAAATGACACCCGGTCAGAAGGGGTACAGACGCGAACGGTCGGCGAAAGAGAAAGAGAACACAGAAGAGTGAACTCAAGAGAATAGAGTCGCCAGCTAGGCATTTTTATCCCGAAGGAAAGGTAATGCTGCATAGACCTAAGAAAGGATGGATAAGACGGTCGCGAACCAGAGAAACTGAGAAAGGGGGTTGGTTACAACCTGGGAAGGTATTAGCACCCAGATTGTCCGCCGTACTCGACGGGATCCACGCTTGAAAGATTTGTGTTTTAAAGGGGTAGTGTCAGTGCAATTTGTGTATGCAAAAGCTGGAAAAGAATGCAAGTGTCAGTGTAAAAGAAGTGTGAAGTGAAGAAAAAGAGTGTCAATGTAAGAGAAAAGAGTGCAAAGCTCAAGACTATGAGGCTTAAAGAATAATGCTGGATGGAGGGGGAATATATAGAGACTTTTGTTCGATAATTGTTAAGTTATGCCTACGTATCCTCTCGTGCAATGAGGAAGTCAGAACACCGTAGTTCGACTCAAAGAGACTGAAAGATAAATTGACTTGTGAACTGCTTACTTGTCTATGCTCAAGTGTATGACCTGTCTGGCTCAGATGCAAACTGTCTTGCATTAGACGGAAGAAGCAAGTTCTCGTTTGTGAGTGAATGAGATGAGAAAAGAATCCCGGAGGAGACGATTATTGTTTGTTTTTGTATTTTCAATCTTTTATTGCTTTTTGTGTTTGTCATAAGTTAATGAGCTTAAGCCTAAACCAAGGGTTAGTAAACTCATCACATCCTCCCTCTGATTAGGGGTAATGAGAATACCTTAAATATGAAGTAAGCACCTCATACTTAATTACCATGGTGTAGGATTAAGATCATTAACCTACTTGTATTTATTTAGATGTTTTTGTTGTTTTTGTTTAGTGTTAAGTAATGATTTTAAGCCATAATCAAGGATTTGATGGACCCATTACACCATCCTAATAGAAGGATAATAGATGAGAACATTTAAGCTGAGGAAGGCTCCTCAACTTAATCCATGATTAGGGATTAACCTCATGACAAAACAAAGCCTTTATTAAATGGATTTTAGTTAATGGTAAGATTAAGAAGTGGATTTTATGATTCGTAAGACAACTTGAGGGGGACTTGTCCATTAACACTAGGGTTAGTCCTTCTTAACCAATTAAGGAAGAATTAGAACCCTAATGCAAGGCCCAAGTTACAAGCTTGATGTCTTAGTGATTATTAAGTGAATTGATTAAAGGAATTAAACACATTAAGGGTTTAATACTTAGGATTAAAGTTATACACTCCATCCTAATATAAGGATGCAGGCATAAGCTTAATCACAAAGCCTTAAAACCTTTAAGGTTTAGTCCTTGATTATGAGGTGAGAAGGGAAGACTCAAAGATGACACAAAGGTAAAACTAATGGGGGACTAATCAAACCCTAATTGTTATCATGCTTGGGTATTCCTAGGGTTTATGAGGCTTGCAAAAGATCTTCAAGAGAAAAGCCACCAAGGAAGAAGCAGATGAAAGGAGAAGGAAGCAGAAGAAGCAAGTCAACTTACTTCACCTAAGAAGGTAAGTTGCTTGAAGAAAGAAAGTGAGAAGGAGACATGAATGAGCAAGCTCACTCTAATACACAAATAAAATGCAGAAATGATGCATAAGAGAGATGAGAAGAGATTATGAGAAGTGAAGGCAAATTCACTTCTCAATGACTTACCACCTGAAAAGTTAGTAACAAGAAATGAAATGGCATGAGAATGAGATGAATGCAATGATGCAAACCAAAGTCAGAAGCATAAACATGATGTTAATGATGCTAAGAGATAGAACAAATACAAATCAAGAGATGAAGATGATCATACAAGCAATGAAGATGTAAATGAGACATGAAAGGAAGCATGAAAGATCATGAATGCATATGACACCAAATGAAAGCAAAAGCATGGAAAATGGATGATGCAATGATTCAACATGATTCTAATGTGTCCTAAGATGTCTTAGAAGTCATGTGAATGTACAAAATTTCATGGCAATCTCTGGGATGCAAGCAAATGAGGGATGAATGCAAATGGAGGCAAAAATTAGGGTTTACATACAATATGCAATGCAAAATTCAAAATCAGAAGCAAATGACAAGATAAAAAAATTGAAAATGGGAACAAAGGAACCCTAACCCTACATAAGTTCACTGCCCAAAGAAGGGGACCTAACTTTTAACCTAATGGGGGTTATGATTTTCTCAAGTTTGCTAGGGTTTTATGGTACCTCAAAAGGAAAAATGCTCATCAAATTGAAAATGAAAGGTAAATTCCAACCAATTTTACCCTAGAAACTACATGATATGAAGAATGCAATGCAAATAGAACCAACATCAAACTCTCCATGGTTAGGCAGAATGGATTTTTCTAAGTTAGAACAAAAATATTGCCTTTTAAGAACTTTAATTCCAAAGAGAAATGTCAAAATATGTCAAGAACCAAAAAGAAATTTGTTTGAAGAGTTTGATAATGTTTCTAAATGTATTAAAATGCAATGTGAATTTTTTTGTGATTTTTAGAAACCTAAATGCTATTTTAATTAATTAATTCTCATTAACTAATTAAAATAAACATTTAAATATTTTTAAAAATACGAAAATTATGCAAAAAATAAAAATAAAATTATTTTTGGGTGGGGAAAAATATTTGAAATTAAAATGCAGAAGGAAATATTTTTATAAATTTTCTAAGTATTTTAAATTAAATGACAAAGAAAATGGGATTAAAATGAAATTTAAATTGATTTAAATGGGAAGTATGCTGATCTGAGGGCCAAGATTCAATGCTGAGACGCGGGAGTTGACTACGCGCGTGATCTAGTGGCTGTAATTCAAACTGAATAAGTCTCAATTAAATAATTAATTAATCCTGATTAATATAGAATTAGGGCTTAATGAGCAATCTGGTCCATTGGTTCACGCGCGGGAAGCCAGATCGTACGCTCCAGGTTCAAACTTACCACTAAACCTTAATTAACATTAATGACTCTCAGGTCATCGTAGAAGAACTCCGGTCATCTTCTCCGGTGACATCCCTCCCTGAAAAATCTCAACTTCCTCCCTGGGTCATTTCTGGAGCTCTAAAGCTCCAGATTTGTTCCTCTCACTCCCCTAAACCTAAATCCATCCTCAAATGGAATTTATTTCCAGCCATAAACATGATTCAAAGCCAAGAACAAAATATGCAAAACTTTCAGACAAGCAATACACCCTCATCTCTCCATCATTTTCAATAATTTCAAGTTCATTACACTCAGGGGATCAAACACAACCAGTTAAGAACTTAAAATAAAGGTTCTGGAAAAATGTTTTCACATGGCTACCTGAGATGAAGCTTTCAACCCCAGAGCTTTCAGGCTGCTTTCCTGCTTCCAAATGCCTCCAATGAACTCCCTGAAGAAGCTTTGATGCTTGGTTGGAGTGTTTTGAGGCTGATTTGTGAGTTTGATATAGTTCAGTTCAATGAGGGAGGGAAATCGTGTTTTTGATATGAAGGGTTTCAGGGCAAGGTGATGGTTGGGAAATGATCAGTGGATCATGGTGAGTTGTTCTATGAAGTTTGTTTTAAGGTTTGTGGCTTATGTGATCAGTTTCGAATGAAAATGCAAAGAGGGAGGTTTTTGTGAACTATGGTGATGCTCTAGTTTCAGGCTTGTTTCTTGTGTGTTTTAAGTTTCATTTTGTCCACATATCAAGCTGTGATAGGTCAGAGAGTTGTTGTGGGCTATGCTGATTGGTATGGCTTGTTTTGCAAAAAGTCAAGGCTACGTGTCCTTTGAGGTATGGGCTGTTTCAGGCCTATGACAAAGGCATGTCTGCTGCAGCTTGATTCAAGGATGACCATGGAAATGAGATTGAGGCAAACCAGTAAGTGGATTGAAACTTATGGGGGGGTTTTGCAATTTTCATGAAGTTTAACCCTTTCTTGATTTCTTCATGCACAAGTCATGAAACTTGGAAATTCTTGGGCCAATTCTGAGTTTTAGGCAATGTGCTATGATGTTATGATGTGTAGAAGTCCATTTGAAGTCATAAAACTTCTTGGCATGAGAATTTGCAAGTTTCCCTCTTTGGTGCAAAAGTGAAATTTAGTGATTTTGTCCAACTTTGCAAGGCCATAACTTTTGTTCTAAAATGAATTAGAATGAGTTCTTGTACTTTTTGAAAATGGTAGGATCCAATCTACAACTTTCATGACCAAAGATTTTTCATTTGAAGCATTTTTGAATCAAAAAGAGGAGGTTGAAAAACTTTCCCAAAATGGCAAGTTTGCATTACAAGTCACTTTCCCAAAATGGAAACTTTGCAAATGGCTTGAAATTCTTCAATTTTGTGAACTTCTAACATCTTCTAAGATCAAATAAAGATCATACATATTCAAAATGATGGAGAATACCCTTTGGTTGGATGATTGGGGCCTTAGAATGCCCTGATTTTACACTGACTTGCTCAAGAAGTCATCTTGTGATCAGATGCCTTCCTCATTGAATTTCTTCATGAAAATTGGTATGCATGATCCTCATATCATATAGAGACCAATAGAAACAAGAATGACCAAAAAATTTGGAGTTATGGCCTCTGAAACCAAAACCCTAATTTTAGGTCATCTGTGCAGTTAAACCTGGCTCTGCTTCCATGCCTTTCCTCAGTTCTTGTGATTTTTTTGACTTCCTTGATCTTGGGAGGATATAATATGATGCTTGAACATACATGGACCCTCTTGAGATGATTGAAGACCTTTGGAGTGGCTCATATGGCCCTTGGATTGCTCAGATCACAAATCCTAGATGCAGATGACTTTGAACTATGCAGATGAAACAAAAATGCAATATGATATGATATGATTGAACTTATGCAAAATAAAAAGATCACAGGCCATGGTGAAATGAGTGAGGGAAAATTTGGGGTGTTTACAGCTTCCCCTATTCAAGCATGAGTTAGCTATGCAGGATGTAAGTGACAGGCTTAATAGACAAACAAGATAACTTGTGGTTGAATACCAAAGACAGTCCAAAATTTGCACTCGCTGGGGAGAAAAAGAAAAGGGATATAAATTGTAAAAGGAAGTAAAGTATGATTATAAAGTGCGGGCGATGGAGGTCTACCGTCGAGCAGAGGACGACTGTTGGGGATAAAGCAATGACGGGTACGGCCGACATGCTGGGGAAATGGAGGTATCATGATGGGGACGACCATCAAGTAAAGGAACAAAACTCTCTGAGGATTAAAGGTAAAGTAAATGATGGGGACGACCATCAGTTTCAAAGCATAAATGAAATAAATGATGAGGTACAGTCATCAAAGGTGAAGGACGATCACCTAGCAGGGGACGACTGCTCTGTTGGGGATAAGATGAGGGACGGTCATCCAAGGTGAAGGACGATCACCTGGCAGGGTACGGCTGCCGAAAGTATCTCGACATAGGACGAATGCCGGATAGAAAAGGTCGACGATGGGGACGGCTATCGTATAAGCATGATGAAGGACGATCATCAAGAGGTGAAGGACGATCACCTGGCAGGGTACGGCTGCCGGAAATATCATGACATAGGACGAATGTCAGATAACAAGATCAACGATGGGGATGACCATCGGATAAAATGATGAAGGACGATCATCAAAAAGGTGAAGGACGATCACCTGGCAGGGTACGGCTGCCGAAAGTATCACGACATAGGATGAATTTCGGATAGGAAGGGGTTCTAATGAATAGAGACTCCGCTGGGATGATGAAGGACGATCATCGAAAAGGTGAAGGACGATCACCTGGCAGGGTACGGCTGCCGGAAATATCATGACATAGGACGAATGTCAGATAGAAAGGAAATAGTTTATCAAGATTTGCCGGGAATTCTTCTGGGGAATAGTAGACACAGACGAGTGTCTAAATCCAAGAAAGAAAAGGTATAAGTGTTTGACACGGTGTATAGATTAAAGATGCAGGCGAGCATCCTTAAGACTATGATACAGACGAGTATTAGTAGAAACAAACGCTTGACGCATGTTCAGAGATGATGATACGGACGAGTACCAACTAGTTAACAAAGAACACGGACGAGTGTCGACTCTGAGGGGATTTAAGTGGTGTATACAAGATACAGACGAGTATCTGTATGAGTAAAAAGTGATGAGTGAGGCATAGACGAGTGTCCAACTTGCTGTGGAGAGCACGACACGGTCGGGTGTCGGAAGAAGTGTATTATAAACAAGTATTTGGTTTCCAAAGTGATTAGGAAACTATGCTGGAGAAGGTGACACGGACGGGTGTCAGGGAAGTGTATATATATATGTATCTGTTTGTAGAGAATGCTCGGGCGACTTTACTGGGGAATGATGACACGGACGAGTGCAAAAAAGGAACATGTATCTGTATTCTTGAGTGTAAAGGAAATGCTTTGATATTCTGCCGGGGAGTTTGAGAAGTATTTTGTATATTTGCAAACGGAGTGTTGGTATACACAGCTGTTTGATTCAGAACACGGCTTATGATTATGCAATATGTTTGATTTTTGCCGTAATGCTCCGTATTAGACGGAATGCTACGCTCTGGGGGAAAATATGATGTGAATGCTATGATTATGCAAAGGTACCGATCCGGGATTCAGATCCATTGCTGTGGAGATCTCCGGCTGATCTGCTTGAAGTGGATATCCCAGCTGGGGATGAGATCATTGGTAGATCTGATATATATGACTCTGCTTGAGGAAATAGATCACTGATAGACCTATCTTGGTAATGAGGGACCCAACTGGGGTCTGTGGGAGCTTCTGTCACTTTGTTGCGAGATCTTCAGATATTGCTCTTCTGGATAGAGGCTGAAACTCTGTGGGGGGATAGTTCCCTTCCTGACACTTGGATGAGGAGGAATGATGACTGGCAACTCAGCTGGGGATAAAACATCTCTGGTGCTTAGACGTGCCGAGTAAATAATGATTTGGCAGCTTGCTGGGGAGAATTTTCCATGCCCCATGTTGCACTTTGACTACCTGCAATCCTGTTATGACGAAGAAACGCACAAGTACCCCGAGCTATCTCCTATTGGATTCCATCATAGGAATTTAGACACTCCCAGGAGTAATATATTTCCTGTGAGCATGTGATTTAGAAAAGGTGCATCTGTACTTATGCAATCAATATTATGAGGACATCGGACATTTTTGCAAACGAAAATAAAATGTACGAGACAAAGTGTAACGGAAAATCTGGTTTTATTAATTTATGTGCCCCTGAATGGGCAAATACAGTCAAAGAAACAAATCCCCTGAAATGAGGAGATTGTTACAAATGGAGAAACAAAAAGATGTTGGCAATGTTGATGACACTTCAAGGAGCTTCCCCTTTACTATGACTCGTATGACATTGACGTTCTTCTCGTCCTGCTTTTGAAGAAGGCTGATTCTGACCGAAGCTTGAACCTTCAGAGTTTACCATGTTGTGGGTGATACAGACGAATTCAGAATGCAGTTGTTCGCTTATTCCCTTATTTTGCGTGGATCACCCTTTCGGGTTTTCAATCCACCGGGATACCCTTTTTTGCCTGAGCTGTCCAATTTGGCTTTTCAACTCAGCGGGTGTACGTTTTTTTATATTTATTTTCCCTTATTTTTGCCCGAGTCTTTTATTCTGTTTTTGACTCGCCGGGATGCCCTATTTTTGCCTGGACTTACATTCTGTTTTTATGTCCAGCGGGTCATTTTATGCGAAGTATTTTTTAACTGCATCTGAATTCACAGGGGACAGGAAGTCTTCACCGTCCATAGTACTGAGCATCAGTGCTCCTCCAGAGAAAACTTTCTTTACTACGAATGGTCCATCATAATTCGGAGTCCACTTGCCCCTGTGGTCTGTATGAGGAGGGAGGAGTCTTTTCAGTACAAGATCTCCTACTTGGTATTCTCGAAGCCTGACTTTCTGATCGAAGGCTTTCTTCATTATCTTTTGATATAATTGCCCATGACAGATCGCAGCTAATCTCTTTTCTTCAATCAGATTCAGTTGTTCATACCAGGATCGGACCCACTCTGCTTCGTTCAGTTTGACATCCATTAGTACCCGCAAGGAGGGTAACTCAACTTCAACAGGTAGGACTGCCTCCATACCATAAACAAGTTGATACGGTGTTGCCCCAGTGGATGTTCTGATTGACGTTCGGTACCCATGTAAGGAAAATGGTAGCATTTCATGCCAGTCTTTGTAGATGACTACCATCTTCTGTACAATCTTCTTGATATTCTTGTTAGCCTCCTCTACAGCGCCATTCATCTTTAGCCTGTAAGGAGAAGAATTGTGGTGTTGGATCTTGAAGTCCCGGCACAATTCTGCCATCATTTTGTTGTTCAAGTTGGAACCATTATCAGTAATGATTCGCTCGGGCACTCCATACCGACAGATGATGTCTCTCTTTAGGAATCTGGCTACCACTTGCCTGGTGACATTTGCATAAGAAGTTGCTTCAACCCACTTGGTAAAATAGTCAATGGCTACCAGGATGAATCTATGGCCATTTGAAGCAGTCGGTTCGATCTTGCCAATCATATCAATGCCCCACATGGCAAAGGGCCAAGGTGAAGACATCACATTCAAGGGATTTGGAGGCACATGTACTTTATCTGCATAAATCTGGCATTTATGGCATTTTCTGGCATAAGCACAACAGTCTGCATCCATTGTGATCCAGTAGTAGCCCGATCTTAACAACTTTTTAGCCATTGCATGCCCTCCAGCATGGGTACCAAAAGATCCTTCGTGCACCTCGTGCATCAACAAGTCTGCTTCTGTCTTATCAACACATCTGAGGAGTACCATATCAAAGTTTCTCTTGTACAAGGAACCATCAGCATTCAGGAAGAAACTACCAGCGAGCCTTATTAATGTCTTCTTGTCATTGGATGATGCTCCAGGTGGGTACGTTTGATCCTCTAAGAAGCATTTGATGTCGTGGAACCAAGGTTTATCATCTTTAACAACATCTGCTGAGAATACATATGTTGGTCTGTCAAGTCTGGATACTGAAATCCGAGGCACAAAGTTGGCAGCTTGAACTTTGATCATGGAGGAAATGGTAGCCAGAGCATCTGCAAACTGATTTTCATCTTGAGGGATATACTCAAGCTTGATTGTTGTGAAGAAAGTCAATAACCTCCTTGTATAATCCCGATAAGGTATCAGATGATCTTGGTGGGTGTACCATTTGCGTTGGTTTGATTAATTACCAGAGCTGAATCTCCGAACACAGTCAAAGTCTTGATCCTGAGGTCAATGGCTTCCTCAAGACCCAAAATACAAGCTTCGTATTCAGCTTCGTTGTTAGTGCAGTTAAAGGTGAGCTTTGCCAAGAAAGGCATGTGAACTCCCTTAGGTGTAATGAGTACTGCACCAACACCGCGACCATTCATATTAACAGCCCCATCAAACATCATAGTCCATTCTTCTTCCGGGTCAGGCCGTTCAGTGTGAATAGGCTCTTCACGATCTTTTGCTTTTATAAACATGATGTCTTCATCAGGGAAGTCAAATCTCATAGGCTGGTAATCCTCAATGGGTTGCTCAACAAGATAATCAGACAATACACTGCCCTTAATGGCTTTTTGAGATGTGTATTGAATGTCATATTCTGTGAGAATCATTTGCCATCTTGCAACCCTTCCGGTAAGTGCTTGCTTCTCAAATATGTACTTGACTGGGTCCATCTTTGATATCAATAAGGTAGTGTGGGTCAACATATACTGCCTTAGTCGGCGAGCAGCCCACGCTAACGCACAACAAGTTTTCTCGAGCAGTGAATAACGTTGTTCACAGTCGGTAAACCTTTTGCTTAGGTAGTATATTGCATACTCTTTTCGACCAGACTCGTCATGCTGGCCCAGTACACACCCCATTGACTCTTCTAATACTGTCAAGTACATGATTAGAGGTCTTCCTTCCACTGGAGGCATAAGGATTGGAGGCTCTTGTAAATATTCCTTGATTTTGTCAAAAGCCCTTTGGCAGTCTTTGTTCCACCTGACCGTTTGTTCTTTTCTTAACAACTTGAACAAGGGTTCACAGGTTGCTGTAAGATGAGATATGAACCTTGAAATGTAGTTCAATCTACCTAGGAACCCCCGAACTTCTTTTTCAGACTTCGGTGCAGGCATTTCTTGAATGGCTTTGACTTTATCAGGGTCAACTTCAATCCCTTTCTCACTTACAATAAATCCCAGCAGCTTACCGGATCGCACCCCGAATGTGCATTTGTTGGGGTTTAACTTCAATTGGTATTTCCTCAGACGCTTGAATAACTTCAACAGATTCACCAAGTGGTCTTCTTCTGTGAGGGACTTGGCAATCATGTCATCCACATAACATTCAATTTCTTTGTGGATCATGTCATGGAATAATGTTACCATAGCCCGTTGATAAGTGGCACCAGCATTCTTCAGTCCGAATGGCATCACTTTATAACAGAATGTGCCCCAGGGTGTGATGAAAGTCGTCTTCTCCATGTCTTCAGGTGACATTTTGATCTGATTGTATCCTGAAAATCCGTCCATGAAGGAGAACACCGAGAACTGAGCCGTATTGTCGACCAATACATCAATGTGAGGTAATGGGAAGTCATCCTTCGGGCTGGCTCTGTTCAGGTCCCGGTAATCCACACACATCCTCACCTTTCCATCTTTCTTAGGCACAGGTACAATATTAGCAACCCACGGCGGATAACTAGTCACAGCAAGGAAACCGGCGTCCCATTGCTTTTGTACTTCTTCTTTTATCTTCATTGCCATATCTGGGCGAGTACGGCGCAACTTCTGTTTTACTGGTGGGCACTCTTCTTTCAGAGGTAGCTTGTGCATGACAATGTTGGTGTCCAACCCTGGCATATCCTGATAAGACCAAGCAAAAACATCCACATATTCTTGAAGCATGTCAATCAGTAGCTCTTTCACTGAATCTTGCAGGCAGGCCCCGATCTTGACTTCTTTCAAGTCTTCTTCTGTACCAAGATTAACCGTTTCGACCTCCTCCTGATGAGGAGTGATAACCTTCTCCTCTTGCCTTAACAACCTGGCTAGCTCTTCAAGAAGCTCATAATCTTCTTCAACCCCTTCATCAGCTTGATTGATTGGATTGCCAAAGTCATACGAAGTCATAGTAGTGTTGTTGTCGGTGCAGTCTGGAGGGCACTTTCTGCAAGGGTTTAGATTTGTTCATTTTAGTGATCAGTTTTATCTTATTTAAAAAAAGTGAAAATGAAGTTATTTATTTGAAAAGCATGGCCATTTTATTTTTGTACAAAAAGTGGAAAAATGAAAAACAGTGAGCGAAAAAAGAAAAGACTCATTTGCAAAAGATGTCCTGATATTCATTAATTGATCTTTGCACAAAATACAAGATGGCCCGATTACAAAATGAGTCCTGACATCTTGGGCAAGATGCAGGACTTGATGCATGCTTAAAAACACAGGAAATAATAATTACTCTGCAGGAGTAACCCTTATAATTTCCTGGGAAGACCAGTTTGAGATAGGGCTCCCCGGGATCCTTGGACGTATCCAGCTTTCCAGGTTGCGCTCGCCTTCTGACTCATCTTCCAAGCTATTCACAGCATCTGGGGTGAGCATCCCCCCACTAATGAACTTGGGGCCCTTCGCAGCCTCTGATTGATCTTGTCGAGTTGGTTTGTAACCCAACCCGAATCGGTCTTCTTTCTTCTCCACGGGCAGTGGCTTGCCCCAGCCTTGGGTGGTACCTTCCTCAACAACCTTCCGGGCTTGCTGATATGATGTGATGGAGGTCCCAAGCACAACAGATGTTTCATTAATATTAAGGGCCTCAAAGCCTTGGCTCATGGTTTAATGGATCTCTCCATCCATTTCAATGTATTTGAAAGTAGCCAGTTGGCTAACAAAAATATCCTCCTCCCCACAAATGGTAATGACTTGGCCCTCCCACTCGAATTTTAACTTCTGGTGAAGGGTCGACGTCACGGTGCCAGCGGAGTGTATCCATGGTCTACCTAATATACAGCTGTAGGCAGGCTGTATATCCATCACAAAGAAGGTCGTTTTGAAAACTTGTGGGCCAATCATTATAGGCAACTCTATCTCTCCCAGAACTGATCTTTTAGAACCGTCAAAGGCTCTTACTACCAAGTTACTTGGGAGTAGTGCCAATCCATCGTACTCCAGCTTCACAAGGGCTTTCTTGGGCAGGACATTGAGGGATGATCCTGTGTCCACCAATACATGAGAGAGAACTGCACCCTTACACTCCAAGGTAATATGCAAATCCTTGTTGTGATTGCGACCTTCCGTTGTCAGATCAGTGTTGGTAAATCCTAGTCCATGACTAGCGTTAACATTTCCAACCACAACCTCTAACTGATTGACGGTAATCTCCTCCGGCACGTAAGCTGCGTGCAGGACTTTCAATAGTGCGTTCCGATGAGCCTCGGAGCACATTAGCAATGATAATATGGAGATCTTGGAAGGCGTTTGGTGAAGCTGGTCTACCACCTTGTAATCACTTTTCTTTATGATTCTCATGAATTCATCAACCTCTTGATCAAAAGGAGTCTTCAAAGCTTCTTTGATAACTTGTTCTTCTTGCACCATGCTCTTCCCTTTCGCCTTAGCAGCAGCTTCTGCTTCAGTAGTGGGTCTTGGAATTTGCGAGGCAAAGAGACGTCCGCTTCTAGTGAAGCCTCCGCCTCCCCCCACATTGTCAATCTGAGGTGAAGAAGTTGATGATTCTAAAGTGATTTTCTGCCCCTCGCAGTATAGATCTGAGCCATAATGCCAAGGGATGGCATTATTGCTTTCGTAAGGAACTGGCCCAGGTACTGTGATAGTGACCGGACTGATAGCAGCTGCAGAGGGGACTGCAATGGTGTGTGGATCATAGTATATGGTGACTGGTGCTCTGGCAGGAGTAACATTTTGTGGGTTGTTGGCAGGAACATTTGCAGGGTCATAGTATATTGTAACCATTGAGATACTTTCATCAATTGTTGCTGATGTTGTAGAAGACACTGTTGACTGGATGTGTGTTGAATTTGTAGCAGGAATAGTGATTGAACTTGCATCCGTTGAAGTGATTGATTGAGCAGTTGTTGGAGTTGTAGTAGAATCTGTTGGAACAATGGTTGATGACGTTTTAGGAGTATCCATGATTGCCGGTGAAGGAGTTGCTGGATTTGTAGGTGCCGTTGTCGTAATCTGAAGGATACCATCCTTAATAAGACCATCTATGCCGTTCCTCAGCTCTTCACACCCATTGACTGCAATATTGCAATATCCACAACCGGGCTCACACCCAGGGAACACTTGGCATTCTAAATGCTGAGCTTTGATTTCAGCCAAAGGTGTTCGAATCTGTGCAACACTGGTGATTAGGGTGGATGGTTTTCCTTCCTCAATAGCATTAATCCTAGGCCCGTTGTGACTAGGCATTGGATTTCTTGTAACATTTAGAGGAGGTGCAAAGTTGAGAGCCTTTGAGTCCACCAGATCTTGGACTTTCATTTGTAAGGCCCTGCATTTTTCAGTATTATGCCCCGGTGCATTTGAGTGGAATGCACACCTGGTATTGGCATCATAGTTCTTTGGCAAATTACGAGGATCCGGAGGTGCCAATGTCCTTAACTCAACTAGGTTAAGCTTCAGGAGTTGTGGCAAGAGTGCAGCATATGGCATTGGGATTGGGTCAATTACCCTGTTTGCCTGTGATGGTCTTTGTTGGAAAGGACGCTGTTGCTGGTTGTTGTTGCTGTTATTGTAGGTTCTCTGTTGCGGGTACTGAACTTGTTGTTGATACTGTGGTTGTTGTTGTTGAGGATATGCTAATTGTTGAGGAATCGGAGCTGGAATTGTAACAGCTGCTACTGACTGGTGAACATACTGAGGTCTGCCCCTGCTTGCATGAATGGAATTGGTCTCACCGGCTCTTCGGGGTCCCACAAAAGGCTTCCTGGGATTACTGGATGAACTTGCACCATTGTCGGAAATCTTGCCCATCTTCAGTAGACTTTCAATCCTTTCACCAGCTATGACCACATTAGCAAAACTGGTAGAGGAGAAGGCAGCCAGTCTATCAATATAGGTCCCTTGCAAAGTATTCATGAACATGTCAGCCATTTCTCTCTCCGACATGGGTGGTTGGACAGCAGCAACAAGCTGTCTCCACCTTTGGGCATATTCCCTGAAGCTTTCTCGGGAAGATTGAGACATTCCCATCAGAAGGGTCCTGTTAGGAGCCATGTCCAGATTGTATTGATATTGACGGATGAAAGCCTCATCCAAATCCTTCCAGCATCTTATGGTGGCTCTAGACAAGTGTGAATACCACTCCCTCGAAGCCCCAGTCAGACTGTCTTCAAAGTAAAACATCCACAGCTTTTCATCCATAGTATACGCTTTAAGTCTTCCTAGGAAAGACTGCAAATGAGTACGAGGACAGGAGGTACCATTGTACTTTTCAAAGCATGGGGGTTTGAATTTGTGGGGAATTCTCACCCCATCCACTAGCCCCATGTCCATCACATCGAAGCCCAAAGAATTCTGAGACTCCAAAGATCTCAACTTCTCAGCAATTTTGTCCAATCTCCGGTCATAAACTTCATCCCCAGCCCCCCTAACAGTAAACTGCTCTTCTTGGGGATCCTCCTGCAAGATTCTCCCTCCAGCAGTATTACCTTGCACATTCCTCGGGATGTTAGCTTCTGGATCTAGGTGAGTTCCAAATATTGGTGGGTCAATACGAGGCTGGCCCCGTTCATTGTTACTAGTTCCTCCTGTCCCAAGATGAGGCTCCTCAGGAGTTTGTCTTTCCACCAGCTCCCTTAACCTTTCTTGACTCTGGGCTAAGCCAGTCATCACAGCCATGAATTGAGACATCTGATTTCTCATTTCTACTCTCTCATTAGCCATCTGATTTCTGACTTCAGTCAGATCCTGCTGTACTTGTTCCATTTGAATACCGGGAAGGTTGTTATGAGTCGGGTACCGGTGCGCGCGGTTGACAGGGAACACTCGGCGACGAGCAATGTTTCCTGAGATCACAACAAAGTTAGAAACAAGAATAATAAAACCTACAAAACAAGACAAAAGTTAGTATGCAATGCAGTATGCTTATTTATTTTCCAAGGTATCCGGTTTGGTTCTTGGTTTTGACCTTTCCAGACCTCGAGGAAGATGCTTGATGTTGTTGAGAGAAAACCAAGATGAAAACAAACTGAAATATATTACAAATGGTGAACAATACATAGTCTGTTTTTACAACACATGCCCATGGAGGGTCAAAATATAATAAAAGGAAAAGTACATCAAATGGAAATAACAATAAATAGAGAATCAGACATCCAGTCCAAACTCATCCTCTTTGACTTCCTTCAGGAGTGCCTCAATCACTGGACCAGCTGGATGCTCTGTAATAGTCCTTATGAGGAGGTTCCTGGTAGCAATGGAAGTGGTCAGCTTTTTGTGTCTATCCTGGTCCTTTGATCTTTTCAATCCTGCTCTGAGCTTCAACTCTGAAATCTCCTTCTGGGCTGCCAACAAAGCTTCCTGCTGCTTTTTCTCATTGGCCTCTAACTGTTCAATCTTGGCTTGAGTCTTCTGGTCTTCCTGTGTACGGGCTTCAGTGATTCTGACCCACCTAGCCTGACTCTCTTGCAGATAGAGCTCAGTCCTAGCCTTCTGAATTTTGGCCTCTTTACAGGCATTCTTCAATATTTGTTCCCCAGCTCTTGCTTTCCTGATGTAATCCTCTGTCTTCTCAATTTTGGCAAGATGTTCCACCTTGAGCTTTTCCAATCTCTCAATGTCTAGACGATCATCACTCCTTTCCCAAAGAGTCTTCTTCAAAGCTTGAGATAGGTTCTCGTTCCTTTCTTTCAGTTTCTCAAATTCTTCTAGGCTGACAGTTGCTGCAGGTTGTACTGTAGATGGTCCAGGTATGTCCTCCAAGGTGAAAGGCATTCCAGTAATTTGAGATCTAGTATGGGACCAGTCATAGTATTGAGCTGAAGCAATATTATTACACCTTCCAAGAATAGCCATCCCTTTTGTCTGAATGTTGTCCCAAGCCCATGATGCTTGCCTGACAGCAGCTGAATTAGGTTTTACTTCACAATACAAGGTCTCAGCTAAATCTTGCACTCTGGGAGGGTGAACCAAAGCATAGCCCAGTTGTCTCTTAAACAGCAAAGGATTGTAGTTGATGCAACCCTTTACTCCTATCAGAGGCACATTTGGGTATTGTCCACAGCTGGTGATAATGTCCTTGCCCTTGGTGCTCTGGGTGCACCATCTAATATCATCTGAAGTCAAAGCAATGAGCCTCTTGGCCTAATTCTTCTGCTGATGAGGGTTCAAGAAAGCATCTGACTTAGGTAGGTGTCTGAGCAGCCAGGTGTAAAACAAAGGAGCACAACATCTCACCAACTTCCCCCTTTGTTTCTCATTCCTCTGATGAATGGAGTAGTAAAAGTCTCCCAGCAGTGTGGGTACTGGGTTCTTCAAAAGAAACAGATGGATGGCATTCTTGCTAATAAATTTGGGCTCATCTGCAAACAATATAGCCCCATATATGCTGAGGGCTAATAGTGCACATACTGCCCTCCATTCTCCCAATGAAGCTTTCAGGATGGCCTGAGAAATCAAGAAATCCAAATGCAAACCAGGGATTCCAGCTTTTGTTGTCATACTTTGCTCAATCAAGGCAGGCTCCAAGTATAGTGCCTTTGCTACCTCTCCATTGCTGGGAGCTGGCATTTCTGGGTTGAAGGGGACTCCACCCCTGACAGGTACTCCAATCAATGAAGAAAACTCTTCCAGCAGATGCCCTAGCTGAAAGTCTGGAAAGGTGAAGCATCTCAAAGGTGGGTCATAAAACTGTAGGCAGATGTGGATCATGCTCCTCTGAGAAGGGTCAAGGTCCATAACCATATCCAGGATATCTCCATAGTGTTCTCTAAACAAGGGGATGTGGCCAGGTGTGATAAGTGACTGGACCTGTCTGATGTCAGTCAACACAGGCTCAAAGAAATGGTAGGATATGTTGCTCTTCCTGGGAGTAGCCATAAATGCTGCTGAAGAAACTGAAGATTGATACTGATGAAGATCACAGACTGATACTGGAAATGAGCCAATGACAGGATAATGCTGGTGATGATGAAGACAGTTGAAGCAGATAACTGATGAAGCAGGGGTCTATGCAGAAGAAGGGGTCAAAACCAAACCAGATATGATATGGATACCCTGAAAAACAAATAAACAAATGTTAAATGATGCAAATGATGATGTATGAAAATTATATGCAAGGGTTTGTGATCAAGCTGGATCTAATATCTGCCTTGGTATAAGTCCATGTATGTTCAAAGAAAGTCCAGATGGAGGTTCAGAAATCCAGTAACCAAGGTGGGGGACTCAAATAAAGAGTCACATGTCCGGGGTTAATCACAAGAACTGTCCAAAATGAGGTACTCTTAAATAAAACATAAATAGGGTATGATGTGGCCAAGGGTACCTGCAATCCCTTAAACAACCCAACCCCCTCACAGGTAATGTTCTAGAACAAGGATCCTCAGACTTGGAGCAGTTATGAGAAGTGTAAACACTTTTAACCCGGAGGTACAGTGTTTACAATAACCATAAAAGATCCTCCTCTAATTCACCTCAGTTTCTGAAGGTCATAATAAAGGTCATTCAGACTTAGCAGGCTTCCCAGATAGCCCTAGAACTACAGGAAATCTGTAGCACAGGGTTCTCAAGAAGAAACCCACATCTGAACCGTGTTTCCTATTCCCGAACCAGGCCGAAATGGAATGGGAAAGAACATGAACCACTCTAGCCTAGGTGTCACTCAGGTCCCAGGTATAGGACCTTAAACTCTCAATGGAACCCCACCCACCAAAACAGAAACCAGATCCAGCAATGATAATGACAGTATGAAATATGAAAAACTGTAAAGGAAAGCAATAAATAAAGATGTACATAAAGCAGTAAATAAAGCAAATAAATAAACACAATTAGCACATAACACCCCAGTAAACACAAATCAAACAAGCGCTAGGAGGAACCCACAAAAAGAACCAAAAGCCCTGGTTACAATATAAGGGTCCCCAGCAGAGTCGCCAAGCAGTCGCTCCCACCAAATGACACCCGGTCAGAAGGGGTACATACGCGAACGGTCGGCGAAAGGGAAAGAGAACACACAAGAGTGAACTCAAGAGAATAGAGTCGCCAGCTAGGCATTTTTATCCCGAAGGAAAGGTAATGCTGCATAGACCTAAGAAAGGATGGATAAGACGGTCGCGAACCAGAGAAACTGGGAAAGGGGGTTGGTTACAACCTGGGAAGGTATTAGCACCCAGATTGTCCGCCGTACTCGACGGGATCCACACTTGAAAGATTTGTGTTTTAAAGGGGTAGTGTCAGTGCAATTTGTGTATGCAAAAGCTGGAAAAGAATGCAAGTGTCAGTGTAAAAGAAGTGTGAAGTGAAGAAAAGGAGTGTCAATGTAAGAGAAAAGAGTGCAAAGCTCAAGACTATGAGGCTTAAAGAATAATGCTGGATGGAGGGGGAATATACAGAGACTTTTGTTTGATAACTGTTAAGTTATGCCTACGTATCCTCTCGTGCAATGAGGAAGTCAGAACACCATAGTTCGACTCAAAGAGACTGAAAGATAAATTGACTTGTGAACTGCTTACTTGTCTATGCTCAAGTGTATGACCTGTCTGGCTCAGATGCAAACTGTCTTGCATTAGACGGAAGAAGCAAGTTCTCGTTTGTGAGTGAATGAGATGAGAAAAGAATCCCGGAGGAGACGATTATTGTTTGTTTTTGTATTTTCAATCTTTTATTGCGTTTTGTGTTTGTCATAAGTTAATGAGCTTAAGCCTAAACCAAGGGTTAGTAAACTCATCACATCCTCCCTATGATTAGGGGTAATGAGAATACCTTAAATATGAAGTAAGCACCTCATACTTAATTACCATGGTGTAGGATTAAGATCATTAACCTACTTGTATTTATTTAGATGTTTTTGTTGTTTTTGTTTAGTTTTAAGTAATGATTTTAAGCCATAATTAAGGATTTAATGGACCCATTACACTATCCTAATAGAAGGATAATAGATGAGAACATTTAAGCTGAGGAAGGCTCCTCAACTTAATCCATGATTAGGGATTAACCTCATGACAAAACAAAGCCTTTATTAAATGGATTTTAGTTAATGGTAAGATTAAGAAGTGGATTTTATGATTTGTAAGACAACTTGAGGGGGACTTGTCCATTAACACTAGGGTTAGTCCTTCTTAACCAATTAAGGAAGAATTAGAACCCTAATGCAAGGCCCAAGTTACAAGCTTGATGTCTTAGTGATTATTAAGTGAATTGATTAAAGGAATTAAACACATTAAGGGTTTAATACTTAGGATTAAAGTTATACACTCCATCCTAATATAAGGATGCAAGCATAAGCTTAATCACAAAGCCTTAAAACCTTTAAGGTTTAGTCCTTGATTATGAGGTGAGAAGGGAAGACTCAAAGATGACACAAAGGTAAAACTAATGGGGGACTAATCAAACCCTGATTGTTATCATGCTTGGGTATTCCTAGGGTTTACGAGGCTTGCAAAAGATCTTCAAGAGAAAAGCCACCAAGGAAGAAGCAGATGAAAGGAGAAGGAAGCAAAAGAAGCAAGTCAACTTACTTCACCTAAGAAGGTAAGTTGCTTGAAGAAAGAAAGTGAGAAGGAGACATGAATGAGCGAGCTCACTCTAATACACAAATAAAATGCAGAAATGATGCATAAGAGAGATGAGAAGAGATTATGAGAAGTGAAGGCAAATTCACTTCTCAATGACTTACCACCTGAAAAGTTAGTAACAAGAAATGAAATGGCATGAGAATGAGATGAATGCAATGATGGAAACCAAAGTCAGAAGCATAAACATGATGTTAATGATGCTAAGAGATAGAACAAATACAAATCAAGAGATGAAGATGATCATACAAGCAATGAAGATGTAAATGAGACATGAAAGGAAGCATGAAAGATCATGAATGCATATGACACCAAATGAAAGCAAAAGCATGGAAAATGGATGATGCAATGATTCAACATGATTCTAATGTGTCCTAAGATGTCTTAGAAGTCATGTGAATGTACAAAATGTCATGGAAATCTCTGGGATGCAAGCAAATGAGGGATGAATGCAAATGGAGGCAAAAATTAGGGTTTACATACAATATGCAATGCAAAATTCAAAATCAGAAGCAAATGACAAGATAAAAAAATTGAAAATGGGAACAAAGGAACCCTAACCCTACATAAGTTCACTGCCCAAAGAAGGAGACCTAACTCTTAACCTAATGGGGGTTATGATTTTCTCAAGTTTGTTAGGGTTTTATGGTACCTCAAAAGGAAAAATGCTCATCAAATTGAAAATGAATGGTAAATTCCAACCAATTTTACCCTAGAAACTACATGATATGAAGAATGCAATGCAAAAAGAACCAACATCAAACTCTTCATGGTTAGGCAGAATGAATTTTTCTAAGTTAGAACAAAAATATTGCCTTTTAAGAACTTTAATTCCAAAGAGAAATGTCAAAATATGTCAAGAACCAAAAAGAAATTTGTTTGAAGAGTTTGATAATGTTTCTAAATGTATTAAAATGCAATGTGAATTTTTTTGTGATTTTTAGAAACCTAAATGTTATTTTAATTAATTAATTCTCATTAACTAATTAAAATAAACATTTAAATATTTTAAAAAATACGAAAAATTATGCAAAAAATAAAAATAAAATTATTTTTGGGTGGGGAAAAATATTTGAAATAAAAATTCAGAAGGAAATATTTTTATAATTTTTCTAAGTATTTTAAATTAAATGACAAAAAAATGGGATTAAAATGAAATTTAAATTGATTTAAATGGGAAGTATGCTGATCTGAGGGCCAAGATTCAAAGCTAAGACGCGGGAGTTGACTACGCGCGTGATCTAGTGGCTGTAATTCTAACTGAATAAGTCTCAATTAAATAATTAATTAATCCTGATTAATATAGAATTAGGGCTTAATGAGCAATCTGGTCCATTGGTTCACGCACGGGAAGCCAGATCGTACGCTCCAGGTTCAAACTTACCACTAAACCTTAATTAACATTAATGACTCTCAGGTCATCGTAGAAGAACTCCGGTCATCTTCTCCGGTGACATCCCTCCCTGAAAAATCTCAACTTCCTCCCTGGGTCATTTCTGGAGCTCTAAAGCTCCAGATTTGTTCCTCTCACTCCCCTAAACCTAAATCCATCCTCAAATGGAATTTATTTCCAGCCATAAACATGATTCGAAGCCAAGAACAAAATATGCAAAACTTTCAGACAAGCAATACACCCTCATCTCTCCATCATTTTCAATAATTTCAAGTTCATTACACTCAGGGGATCAAACACAACCAGTTAAGAACTTAAAATAAAGGTTCTGGAAAAATATTTTCACATGGCTACCTGAGATGAAGCTTTCAACCCCAGAGCTTTCAGGCTGCTTTCCTGCTTCCAAATGCCTCCAATGAACTCCCTGAAGAAGCTTTGATGCTTGGTTGGAGTGTTTTGAGGCTGATTTGTGAGTTTGATACAGTTCAGTTCAATGAGGGAGGGAAATCGTGTTTTTGATATGAAGGGTTTCAGGGCAAGGTGATGGTTGGGAAATGATCAGTGGATCATGGTGAGTTGTTCTATGAAGTTCGTTTTAAGGTTTGTGGCTTATGTGATCAGTTTCGAATGAAAATGCAAAGAGGGAGGTTTTTGTGAACTATGGTGATGCTCTGGTTTCAGGCTTGCTTCTTGTGTGTTTTGAGTTTCATTTTGTCCACATATCAAGCTGTGATAGGTCAGAGAGTTGTTGTGGGCTATGCTGATTGATATGGCTTGTTTTGCAAAAAGTCAAGGCTATGTGTCCTTTGAGGTATGGGCTGTTTCAGGCCTAGGACAAAGGCATGTCTGCTGCAGCTTGATTCAAGGATGACCATGGAAATGAGATTGAGGCAAACCAGTAAGTGGATTGAAACTTATGGGGGTGTTTTGCAATTTTCATGAAGTTTAACCCTTTCTTGATTTCTTCATGCACAAGTCATGAAACTTGGAAATTCTTGGGCCAATTCTGAGTTTTAGGCAATGTGCTATGATGTTATGATGTGTAGAAGTCCATTTGAAGTCATAAAAATGCTTGGCATGAGAATTTGCAAGTTTCCCTCTTTGGTGCAAAAGTGAAATTTAGTGATTTTGTCCAACTTTGCAAGGCCATAACTTTTGTTCTAAAATGAATTAGAATGAGTTCTTGTACTTTTTGAAAATGTGAGGATCCAATCTACAACTTTCATGACCAAAGATTTTTCATTTGAAGCATTTTTGAATCAAAAAGAGGAGGTTGAAAAACTTTCCCAAAATGGCAAGTTTGCATTACAAGTCACTTTCCCAAAATGGTAACTTTGCAAATGGCTTGAAATTCTTCAATTTTGTGAACTTCTAACATCTTCTAAGATCAAATAAAGATCATACATATTCAAAATGATGGAGAATACCCTTTGGTTGGATGATTGGGGCCTCAGAATGCCCTGATTTTACACTGACTTGCTCAAGAAGTCATCTTGTGATCAGATGCCTTCCTCATTGAATTTCTTCATGAAAATTGGTATGCATGATCCTCATATCATATAGAGACCAATAGAAACAATAATGACCAAAAATTTTGGAGTTATGGCCTCTGAAACCAAAACCCTAATTTTAGGTCATCTGTGCAGTTAAACCTGGCTCTGCTTCCATGCCTTTCCTCAGTTCTTGTGATTTTTTTGACTTCCTTGATCTTGGGAGGATATAATATGATGCTTGAACATACATGGACCCTCTTGAGATGATTGAAGACCTTTGGAGTGGCTCAGATGGCCCTTGGATTGCTCAGATCACAAACCCTAGATGCAGATGACTTTGAACTATGCATATGAAACAAAAATGCAATATGATATGATATGATTGAACTTATGAAAAATAAAAAGATCACAGGACATGGTTAAATGAGTGAGGGAAAATTTGGGGTGTTTACACCTAGCAAACTTAGAAATTTCATAACTTTCACTTGGTTAAGTTTCTGACTTCCTCCTTTGGGGTTTGACCTTGTATGGGTTTAGGGTTTGATTGAGCTTGATTTCAATTTTTATCATGTTGTATGCTTCTGTTTTGGTCATTTGCATCTCATATATTCATAAAACCCTAATTTCTCATGTTCATTTGCATTCATCTTTGCATATCATCATCATGTGAACTTGCCATGACATTTCAAGCATTTGTATGACATATTAGACATCTTAAGACATGCTTAAACATTGCTTGATCATTTCTTCATTCATTTGCCATGTCTTGCATTCATTACATTTCATAAACATCCATGTGTTTTCATGTTTCTAAGCATGCTTCCTTTGCATCTCATCTTTGTATGAACATTCATATGCATATTGTATGACTTTGCATCATCTCATATGCCATTTGCATTGCATAATCACTTCTGGCTTTGGTCTTTACATCTCATTTCAATTCATTTCCTTTTGCTTTATGTCTTATGCATTCATACTAACATTTTCAGGAACTTTTGGTAAGTTATTTGGGAGGTGGATTTGCCTTCACATCCCACCTCTTCTTATTTCATTCAGATGAATTTTACATGTATTTGAAGTGAATCTAATTCACTTATGTTCCATCCTTCTCACTTTCTTTCTTTCAAGTTACTTATCTTTTTCAGGAAGTAAGTAACTTGTTCTTCTTTCTCCTTCTCTTTTCATCTGCTTCTTCCATTAGTGTCCTTGAAGATCTTTTATCTTAAGCCTAACAAACCATATGACACCCAAGCATGATAATTTTTAGTGTTGTGTATAGTCCCCCTTAGTATTTTATCTTTGAGTCTCCTTGAGTTTCTCTTCTCATCTTAATAATCAGAGACCAAACTCTTAAAGTTTTAGGACTTTGAAATTAGGGTTATGCCTGCATCCTTCTCTTAGGATGGAGTGTATAACTTTAATCCTAAGTGTTAAATCTTTAACTTGTTTACATCTCTTAATAAAATCACACTAATAATCACTAAGACTTTATCTTGTAACTTGGGCCTTACATTATGGTTCTATCTCTTCCTTATGGTTAAGAGGGACTAACCCTAGTGTTTAATGGACAAGTCCCCCTAAATTCACTTCTTAATCTCATCCTTTAATTAAAATTCATTTAATAAAGGCTTGTTATATAATGAATTTAATCCCTAACCATGGATTAAGTTGAGGTACCTTCCTCAGCTTAAGTGTTCTCATCTATTATCCTTCTATTAGGATGGTGTAATGGGTTCACTAATCTGTGATTAGAGATTAAACTCATTAGTTAACACTAAAACATATAATTAATAACAAGTAGGTTAATGATCTTAATCCTACATCATCATGGTAATTAAGTTGAGATGCTTATCTCATACTTAAGTAGGCTCATTATCCCTAATTAGGGAGGATATAATGAGCTTACAACCTTTGATTTAGGCTTAAGCTCATTAACTTATGCCAAACACCAAAAACAATAACAAAACTGAAAACACAAAAACAAACAATAATCGTCTCCTTCGGGATTCTTTTCTTATCACACTCATTCACAAACAAGAACTTTCTTCTTCCGTCTGATGCAAGACAGTTAGCACTCGAGCCAGACGAGTCATACACTTGAGCATAGACAAGTAAGTAGTTCACAATCAATTTATCTTTCAGTCTCTTTGAGTCGAACTACGGTGTTCTGACTTCCTCATTGCACGAGAGGATACGTAGGCATAACTTAACTGTTATCGATCAAAAGTCTCTTTGTCACCCCCCTCTTTCAACATTCTTTTCTGAGCCTCAGTCCTGAGCATTTCACTCTCTTTTGCACTGACACCTATAAATTCATTCTTAGCTTTTGCACACAGATAACACATACACTACCCCTTTAAACACAATTTTGTAAGCGTGGATCTCGTCGAGTACGACGGATAATCTGGGTGCTAATACCTTCCCAGGTTGTAACCAACCCCCTTTATCAGTTTCTCTGGTTCGCAACCGTCTTATCCATCTCTTTCTAGGTTTATGCAGCATTACCTTTCCTTCGGGATAAAAATTCCTAGCTGGCGACTCTATTCAATTCATTTTCATTTTCTTTTTCGCCGATCGTTCGCGTCTGCACCCTGGGACCCTGGTGTCTTTTCGGGAGAGCGACACCCACTAGAGTGAGTACCAAAGATCCCATCATGCATGTCTTCCATAATCTATGTTGCTTCCTTCTTATCCACACAGCGAAGCAAAGTCGAATCGTGATTGCGCTTGTATAAAATTCCATTACTCAGGAAAAACTTGGCAGAAAATCTCCTCAGAAACCAAGGCTTTTCATCAACACCTTCAGTATCAAGATATTCCTGAGCTTCAAGATATCTTTTCTCTTCATGGAACCAAGGCTTTTCATCAACACCTTCAGTATCAACCTCATAACAGTATGCTGGTTCATATAACCGATCAATAGTAATTATGGGCGCTTCATCATCCCAACTAATTTCAAACATAGATGACATAGTGGCAAAAGCATCTAGCAACTGATTTTCTTCTCGTGGGATATGTCCAAAAGTAATCTCTTCAAAGTATGGAATTAATAACAACACATGCTCTCTGTAAGGAATGAGATTTGGATGTTTCGTGTCCTATTCTCCTTTAACTTGACTAACTACCAAGGTTGAATCTCCATACACATTCAAAAAATGGATCTTCATCTCAATGGCCGCCTTGATACCCATAATACACGCTTCATATTCAACTATATTGTTGGTACAATCAAAACAAAGTCTGGCAGTAAATGGTGTATAACAACCCTCTGGAGAGATAATCACGACACCAACACCATTACCAAGCGGATTAGAAGCTCCATCAAAAACCATATTCTATCGGAATCCCTGTTCAGGTCCTTCATATAGTCTAGGTTCTTTAGCAATAAGCATAATATCTTCATCTGGAAACTCAAAGTTCATAGACTGATAGTCATCCACTGCTTGATAAGCCAAATGATCAGCTACCACACTTCCTTTAATTTCTTTCTGAGTAGTATATTGTATGTCGTGTTCCGTCAAAATCATTTGACAAATATAGGAAGTGAAGATGTTTCGACAACTTCAATGAGGGTTAGTTAAAAATGGCAAAGGGTGGTCTTCGACAGGTTTGATAACTTTGAGGAGGCGTGTTGTTTCGACGTAGGTGCTGAAGTTTGAAATTCAAAGATAAAAGATGTTTGCATAAGGGACACGTGGAAGCATTTGATAGAAAAGAACATGTCGAAGGCCAAGTGTTACAATTGTAGGATTTGTCTATTAGGAGCAGTTATTTAGTTGTGTATAATTAGAGCAAGTCTTGTTAGATTTGTGTGTGTGATTTGGTGTACAAATTCCTGTTAAAAATTACTCAAAGTACCCGTGTGAGAGAAAAGAGTTTGATTTCTGGAAAAATGTACGTGTGAAACACCATTTTTACTCAGTTTAATACAATTTCATGTTATTTAACATTTTCTGCATTTTTATGATTCCTGTAATTTACAAGTTCTTTACTTTTTCCAACCTTTACTTTCCTTGCCATTTATCCTTTTACATTACAAGAATTTACTTAGTTTACGTTTTTGCCAAGAAACCTTATATTTGTTCCTCGTTTCATAGAATCATATAAACATAATAAAAAACCTTAGTAAGAGTAAAACAACACAAGATGGCTAAATCATCACTTTCGACCAAAGCACTTATGTCCTAGGATTTGTATGGTTGATCTTGCAAGTAAACTAATCCAACATTAGATTAGAAAACAACGGTTGTTCGATGGAAAATCACCCGTAAACAAATTGGCACGCCCAGTGGGACCTTAGTGCGCAAAAGATATTATAACAACTCTTAGTCAAAAAGGTTTTAATTCGTTACATGATTCTAAGAAGTTGTAAGTTAGCCATAACCGACGTAGAAAGGCCTAAACGAACAAGAGTAAGAAGAATGGTGAATCCACCACATAATCAAAATGAAGATACTACGGTGCTTACCCCTACTCCTTCGACTGGAGGAAATACAGGGTCAGTTTTTGTATCAGAAACCATACCCTCTTCGTCAGGGTCAACACCTGCATTTGCAGTATCTCAAAATGAGCCTAGTTTTTCTTCCATGGGACCCCAAATGTCCATGGGAACGCCTTCCCCTATAGGGAACGTCCATAGGCCTTTTTCGACGAACTTTACAATGCCTTTGTTTGGTAGGGAACAACCTTATGGGATGCCCACTACCATTATGGCAAGTTTGCAAAATGCATCTTCAGTATATTCTGACTCCTTGTTGAATAGGTCATCACCATTGCAAGGATCAAGATCTAGTGGAAACATGGGAAGAATAAATCAATTCCCACCAAGATTTCAAAATTATTCGCCAGCAATCACCACAAATTCGGCAAACTCCATAAACCAGAGGCTAGTAGAAATTCCCCAAGTCAACATTAGAAACCAAGAGGAAGCAGTCGAACAACCTCAAGTAGAAATTCCTGCCCAACCAGAGCCTAGGAGAATTCTAGTCCAAAGGGGTCAAGACGCTGATCATGTTGTACAACATATGCGCTATAATAATATGCCTGCCGAAAACAACCTAGAAGCCATTGTCGAAAGAATAATGGCACAAAATGGGGTAAATATAGGATTACAAAGGCCTAGTTATGTCTCCCCATTGTCTGAGTATATTCTACAACAAGAATTACCCCCAAGGTGGAAAGTCCCCAAGTTCACCAAATTTTCAGGGGATACTAGTGAATCAACTATAGAGCATGTTGCATGTTATCTAATCAAAGCATGGGAAATAGAAAATAATGAAAATTTAAGGACGAAGTATTTTCCATGTTCTTTGACAAAAAATGCTTTTACTTGGTTTATGTTTTTGCCTGCAAACTCCATTTATACATGGACCCAATTAGAAAGATTGTTCCATGAACAATTCTATATGGGGCAAACCAAAATAAGCCTGGAGGAATTGGCCAGTGTTAATAAATAACTCTCTGAACCAATAGATGACTACTTGAATAGGTTTAGATTACTAAAGGCCAGATGTTTCACCCAAGTACCTGAACGTGAATTGGTCGAAATGGCCGCAGGTGGTCTAGACTACTCTATAAGGAAGAAAATAGACACCCAGTATTTAAGAGACATGTCGCAATTGGCAGATAGGGTGATACAAGTCGAAAAACTAAAGGCTGAGAAGTTCAGAGTAAATAGAAACAAAAGAGAAAGAGTGGCTTATGTAGGGATGTGCCAAGAAGACAAAAATGATGTAGATAATGTAGACGAACCATCCTGTTTCGACGAACAAGAAATTGACTTAGAAGAATTAAAACAGGGACCACCATATTCTTGTAGAATGTTAGTTCCGTCGAACAGAAAAATCCCAGTAGAGCCCAAAAAGAATGATAAGTTTCCAAAAAGAACTTATACATTCGACGTCACCAAGTGTGACGAAAGTTTCGACAAATTAGTCGAAGATGGTCAGATGATAGTTCCACCATGCACTAAAGTGCCTCCTATGGAACAACAAAAAAAGAGAGGTTTTTGTAAGTACCATGGTTTTTTGGGTCATAAAACATCTCAATGTTTCCTTTTCAGGGACCTAGTGCAAAATGCTATCCGTGACGGAAGACTAAAATTCAGTGACAAGAAATAGCAACAAATGAAAATTGACTCAAATCCCATGCAGACTGTCGACGTCCACTATGTTGAGCCATCAATCATCAACATGGTGGAAGTGGAAGATAGTTTTGAGTATGGAGATTACTAAAGATCTCGCAAACAAGGAAGAAATCAATGAATGGCGGAATGTTGAGCAGAAGTTTGAAGGTGAATCAACTTGTTACAGTAAGAAGGTCATTGAAGGCCTCAACGACCTTGCCAAGATTGGAGGCACATAAAATCTTGACAAAACAAAGGCTGGCGAAGTCACTGAGGATTTTTTCCCCAGCAAAAGTGGAGGCCACTGAAGGTCCCATCAACATGGTTAAAGTGAAGACCACTGAAGGTCACAACAAACAAGCAACTACGAAGGCACTGAGGACTCTGTCGATAACATTGACTTGATTCCTCTAAACTCCTTTGTTGGTGATACGAATAGCACGAGCATGATGAACAACCTTCTGAGACTCTGCAGTAAAACCCAAACCAAACTTGTCAGATTTGTAAGGAATGCCAGGAAGCTGACCCCAAATAGTACAACCACCTTCTTCAACTACAGCTTTTGTATCCTTAAGAGAAGCCATTGCAGGAGGTACTATAGTAACAGTAGGAACTGACTTAGCAGTAGGAACAACCTGAGGAACCACCTCAAATGTTTGGAAAGGAGTCTCAATAAATTCACCCTCAATCTCAACGTATTTGAAATTGTTTACATGACTGACCATATACTCTTCCTCACCATAAATAGTGACAATCTTGCTATTCACTGGATATTTAAGCTTCTGGTGCAAAGTGGAAGTCAAAGCACCTGCCCCATGTATCCAGGGACGCCCAAGCAGTTAGGAATAAGAAGGACGAATATTCATCACATATAATGTAGAATCAAAGACTTGAGAACCCACTTTGATTGGGAGGTCAACTTCTCCGTGCACCATTATTCTTGATTCATCAAGGGCTTTCACCACCACATTACTGGGTCTTAGCACAATATCTTCAAAATAAAATTTTTCCAGAACATCCTTCGGTAACACATTAAAAAAGGAACCATTATCCACCAAAAAATGAGACAGAGTTGTGCCCCTACACTCAATGGAGACGTGCAAAGCTCTATTGTGGTTTCTCTTGGAAGGAGTTAAATCAGCATCAGAAAAGCCCAAGCTATTATCAGTAGTCAAGTTGGCAACACAATTCTCAAACTGGTCCACATAGATTTCATGTGGTACATGAGAAGCCTTCAGGAACTTTACTAAAGCCTTGGCATGGGCTTCAGAACGTAGCAACAAAGAAAACATAGAGATCTTAGAGGAAGTATGCCCCAATTATTCAACAATATTATAATCACTCTTGCGGATGATCTTAAATACTTCATCCATCTGCTTAGAGAGGTCTTCAGTAACTGGTGTTTCAACCTGAACAGGCTCAATCAATGGTCCTTTGCCCCGAGCTTCAATACTTGGCCCAGGGTTGGAGATATGAACTGGAGCAGCAGCAGTCTTTGAAGTGTCTTATGGAGAGAAAATTCTTCCACTCCTAGTAACCTTACTAGTTCCAACAATATTGTCGATATCAAGATTAGTATCCGCAGAAGGTATATCAGTTAGAAGCTCTTGCTTGACACCATGGATATAAACTTCAGAACCATAATTCCAAGGGATAACCTTGTCAAAAGAATATGGAATCAGACCAGGAGTAGTAATAATTAGGGGAGCCACCTTTGGCTCAGCAACAATCTTCACAGGACCTTTAGAAGTGATCCTCACAGGACCCTTAGAGGTAATCTTCACAGGAGTACCAGTAATCACAGACACATCTTCCAACTTCAGATCTTGGGACACGTCTTCACATAAGCTCTCCACAAAAGGGGTCATCTCAAGAAATATAGTACGATTGTCCATTAAACGCTTGTCGCTCCCCGGATTTCCATCCTGGTACAAACGCGAAAGTGGCGCGGAAAAAGGTAGAGTCGCCAGCCAGACTTTTTTATCCCGAAGGAACAGGAATGGTAATGCTGCACAAACCAGAAGAAAAGAAAAGGAAGGACACGGGTCCTGCGAACCAAAGAGACTGAGTTCGGGAGTCGGTTACGACCTGGGAAGGTATTAGCACCCAGATCGTCCGCCGTACCCGACGGGATCCACGCTTGCAAAGAAATCTGTTTCAAAGGGTGAAGAAATGAAAGCTGCTGCAAAGAAAAGGAACTGAACTGGGTAAAAGAAAAGAAAAGGGAACTGAAAAAGAAATGAAAAGGAAAAATGTAGGGAAAATAAAGATTGTGCTCGAACGGGCCATACCCCGCTGCCTACGTACCTCATCTGGACATTGAGGATCAGAGTCGCCGTAGTTCCCCTAACTAGGGGTGGAAAATATTGCTTGTGTCTTAAGGCTTGAACTGCCTATGTCAATGCTCAGGTGTTGCAGGCCCGGACGACGAGTGCGTAACCGTCTTGCAAAAGGACAAGTAGGAGCAAGTTTAATAACGGAGCGAAGGAGATGAGAAAAGAATTCCCTAAGGAAAAACGCTTATTGTTTGTTTGTGTTTTTTAGAAGCTTTTTATGAGTGTGTCACAAGGAAGTGAACTCAAGCTCTTTTCCATGGGATGTGTACTTGCCACTACATTCCAAGATGGAATAACAGAACAAGCACACTCAAGTAAGGAGAAGATCCCCAAAACTTGATTCCAGAGATTAGGGCTTAGGCTCACTAACTCATTGAATTTATTAAGTGTTATTTTTGTATTTACAATGAAGAAGTCTTTTTTATGATTTTCTTGATGAAGATGGTATCCTGATCAGACTTGTGCATCATGATGAACAAGCTTGTACCATCCCAAGATGGGAAAACTACAAGTGTTTCATGGAATAAGGCTATTGTACAGGAGACCACTTCAATCTTTATTAAGGTGCTTTTTAGGGTTTTTGTTTTGAGATGTGAAAATAAGAGGACCAAAGATCTTAAAGGTAAAAGTCTAATGGGGGACTAATCCTAAAGTTATCATGCAAAGGAAATCCTAGGTTAGTGAGGTTTACTATCCTAAAGAAGGAAGAGATAAGAAAAGAAAGAGAATAATGAAGAGGATAAGAGGAATAAAGGATGGCCTAAGCCCCAACAAACACAAGTAAGAGAATAAAAAGAGAAGAGATAAGAATTGGAGATGTGGGAATCACATCCACACCTCTCACTTACTAAAGCCCCTAAAATGGTTAGTAACATAAGCAAACATCATGACAAAAGCAAATGATAACAAATGAAACACCAAATGGGAATAAGATCAAACCAAAGCCACACAACCATAAGTTGAATCTCAATCACAAATGCCAAATGCAAATACACAACATAAGAATGAGAAAGGGACTATACAATTCAACATGAAGCATTATGGATTATCATGACAAAACAAAACAAACATGAGGTAACACAAAGCAAACTAAACAAAACAACATCACAAACTTCAAGACCAGAACCCTAGCATGTCAAGAATGTGCCTAAGCGTCACAAGAGATGAAGAGTAGAAGCATACCAACTCAAGCATTAACATCAAGAGAAGCAAAGAAGCATAAGAAGTGAGGTGAGCATGTACAAAGGTGAATGAACTTCAAAGGTAAGCAAACATAAAATTTCTCAAAGTACAAACATCAACTCAAGACCAGAGAGGTATCCACATCCTAAAAGGGCTCTAAACAACCTAAGGGAAATGGCACAAGTGCCCTCCCAACCTAAGGATTAAACATATGACCAAAAAGGATGCAAAAGAAGATAAGCCAAGAACAAAATTCAAATCAAATCAAGCATACATCCAAAAATTCCACTAACTTGCACAAAGACTCTTCAAACATACAATATTAACATGCCAAAAGGAAAGAATCAAAATCAGAAGCTAAGCAAGTCAAATATGAGTCTAAACATGGATTAGGGTTATGAAACTTCATGCACAAGTTAAGGACCAAAAATAATCAAGAAAGCTTCTAGAAATCAGAGGAAAAATCATCAACCAACTACATCTCAATGTGAATCCAGAGCAAAAAGAATCAATTCAAAATTCATATTAGTGATCAAGATAGAAATTGTACAAGACAACATGCATTAAAAGTGAAATAAAAGCAATTAATAAAACAGGAAATTAATTCTAGGGTGGAAAATGAAAATAAATGAAAACTAAAAATGTCAAAAATTAAAGAAAACTCAAAATATAATACATGATTGTTTTTGGAATTTTTATGAAACTATTTCTATTTTTAAAAATTAAAAAGAAAACTGAAAAGAAAAGGAAATAAAAAAAAGAATTAAATGAAGCCAGGGATACATATAGTAATGAAACACAGTTTAATTTGGTTGGGCTTCATAGAACAGGGGGTGCGAATAACACTTAGGCCTAGTGGATCTCAGTGCAGGACACAATATTTACCATGGAAATTCAGAAATGCTGGAAAAAACAACAGCCAGTAGATCCAACCAACGTGCCAGATCCAGTTAAACAAAACCCTAGGTCTTCTCATTCATTGGCCAGAGTGTGTGTGCACACATTAGTTATGGTGTGGTGCTAAATAACATGGATTATTCAGATTCAATTTATAAAACAAAATCACGTGCAAGGGATGCTGCAATTTTAATGTGTTGGCAATACATCATCCGTCCAGATCAACCATCCAATGGTCATAACATCATCTTCCTCATCTCACCATTTCCAGAATTCGGTGACCGGAGCCCTAGCTCCAACATCGGAAAACTCAAACTCTTGAACAAATCATCACTAACAGACATCATAAACTCCAGATCAATAAATTAAAACATGTTGATCACGAATATGGCATCAAAATCTCCATTAAGTCACCAAACAAAGCAAATCGAGCATAAACAGTTTTGCATATCAAAATTCAGATCCACATAAAACACTCAATATTCATGCATTTTCGAAACTAATCATCACAGAATCATCAGCATAACAAGCACAACACAATGCATACATTTAATTTCAACTCCAGATCCATGAATTCCAGAGCATACCTGAGGTTGAAGATCCTCTAAAACTCCAAGAAACTGCTCCTACAGCTGCAGATCCACGCACTTTGACCTCCTCTTGCAAAATAAATGCAAGATGGAGCTTGAGAGAAGCTGGATCTTGGAATCTGAATGCTCTTGCTCTTGAATGGCACTTGGTGAAATCTTCACTCTCAGCTTGAATCAATGAGTGCAGTGTGATCCTTATAGCTCAAGGATGAAGATTATGTGAAGAGATTTTGAAATGAGAGCTTGAGGAGAGAAATTCGAAAGAAAATGAAAGAGGGCAAGAGAATTTGAATCTGAGAAATGAGAGAGTGTCTCCACGAATTCAGTGCATGTTTGGCTTTTATATCATTGATCCTTTCACCTGATTAGGGTTTCTGAAGTAAAAGTGGCATGAGAAGTGTTATTGAGGTGAATTTGCAAAAATGCATGAAATGTGTGATTACTTCATACATGCGTGAAATGCTTCCCTTATGTGGGCATTCTAACTTCAATCCATCCCCTCATTGCCTTTGGATCAATCCTGACCCTTGGATGTGAGTGCAACATGCTTTGCTTGTGATTTTGCAAAAATACACTTTGTGGAATATCTCTCATCCCATGCACGAATTTGGTGGATTCTTTGGAGCAAAATTCCTTTCATGTGATGCCTTGTGATGTTGTGACCTTAATTTGTCCATAAGTCAGCTTGGAATTGAGCTATATTGGTTTTTGCACTTGGTGGAAATTTGAATTTTAAGGTAAACCCTAAAAAACAAGCAACTTTCGAAGGCCATATCTCTTGATCCATGAGGGCTATGAAAATGTACTTGTACTTTCTGAAAATGGGAGAACCTACCCTACCACTTTCATGTTTGTTGGAAATTCATTTGAGATCTTTTTCACCATGAAATAAGCCTTTGAAAAGTAAGGCAAAAGTTGCCAAAAATGGAAAGTTTCATGACAAACCATATGCCAAAAATGGAAACTTCTTCAAAACCCCTTGATTCTTGATCTTTGACCTTGCCAAACCTATTCTAAGGTCTTAAGGACATACCTTGACTTGAAACATGGGGTTGGACCCTTTGAATTCCCACAGTTGACTTTTAAAATGCACAGTTGACCAATTTCTTCTTTTGCAAGCAACTGATGAAATAACTGACTTCCACAAGGAATTTTCTCACCAAATTTCATCCCTAGGATACTCTTATCATATGAAAGACTTTGCCCACATGAAATAGTCAAATCCACAAAGAATTCATGCTTGAAAGTGAAACCCTAATTTGGGAACCATTGTGTAGGAGCTTGCCCTAGCCTGAATTCCCTGATGATCTCTCAACCTCCTGGGCCTTTGAAAATGATCTTGGACTTGTGAATGTCATGTAGACTCTTCATGGGACTTGGACAAGTCCACTGGGCCTCTTGCTATAGCTTGTAATGCCTCAAATCCACCAGCAATTGATCATATGCCTAATGCTAGATCATGGGAATGTTATGCTTTACTTTATCATGCAATGATGCCAAAGATATGATATGTTTATGATGATTATGATATGATGATGATGCTTAAAAAGAAGAGGGAAAATTTGGGGTGCTACAGCTGCCCCTATTCAAGCAACTGTTAATCTGAAAAGGACGGTAGCACGAGCTATCGACCGTTCAAGATGAACCGTGGTTGAATACCAAGAGAACCTGAAATTTGCACTCTGCTAGAGAATGCAAGCAATGGGAAATAAACCCAACCAAATGACGTTTTGGTGACTGGAGTGGGGAAAAAGAAACCGAGCTCCTTCCATCTTGAACTGTTACACCAAATAAGGATACTTAGACAGACAAGTCTTCTTCGAACAAACCTGTTATGCCAGGTGCTGGACATACGAGCCCTCATCACGTATACCTGTTACGCCAGGAACTGGACATACGATCCCTCATCAAACAAACCTGTTACGCCAGGCGCTGGACATACGAGCCCTCATACGTTTTGCAACATATAACTTGAGACAGACAAACCTCCTTCGGATAAACCTTTACGCCAGGACCGGTGATGCACTTAAGTCTGTGGGATAGACATGCATAATCAGTATAGACGAACCCTCTTCATATATAATCCGTGGACATATGGTTTAAGACAGACGAATCTTCTTTGGATAACTTGTTACGCCAGGTGCAACAATAGGATTTGAAGGACCCTCTTCACAAATCTTGCGTAGATAAACGGTACTTGAGACAGACGAACCTCCTTCGGATAACCTGTTACGCTAGGACCGGTAATCATTTTTGACGTTTAATCCCACCGTCAGGACTTCAAACCTCTTCAACACAGACGAGTATTGGATGATCATCAAGAGAACACAAACGAGTGCCATAAGTCAATGATACAAATGAATATCAGACGATGATCTAGGAATCACAGACGAGCACTTCAGGCGATGATACAGACGAATATCAGCCACTGGCACATACGAATACTAGAAATCCAACACAGACGAGCACTTGGAGTAGCAATACAGACGAGTACCAGAGTGATTATCAAATAAACACATATGGATATAGGCTAACACATACATGTGTGAGGGATGATACAGACGAGTATCCAACAATGAAAACGAGATTCAAACGGATATTTCAATGATGGTTGTATACCAATCCTGAAACTCTGCAGGGAAATGACAATCTTCCAATACTGCTGGGGAGATGCTTCATTAATACTCTTGCTTAGGAAAAGAGTTTTGACAATTATAACCCTGTGGAGGATTGAGTCTCCCACAGCCTGCTGGGCATACTCCACTTGTGGAAAGATAATCTGTTTGGGGATTCCACCTGTCCAAACTCAACTGGGGAAAATTCTGTTTGGGAGAACGTGACGCCATCCTGCAAAACCTGCAACAACAAAAATGCACATATGTGCCCCGGGGACTTGCATGGTATGATCTGTTCATCCATCATCACCTGACACTCAAAGATGATTTTAAATGTTTCCCTACAATGTCATCTTTTTATTTAAAAAAACAAACACCATGTTTTAGATGCAATGTTCTCTTTGTCAAAAATTCAGGACATTTTTGCAAACAAAAATAAACACAACACAGCTTTTTGACTGAATATTCTTTTATTGAGAGGCCGCTGGATAGGCAAAGTTTTTACATCAGGAAGCAACCACCTGGAAAGAGGTAGCTACCATAAAATTCAAAAAATAAGCTATCCTAATGGCAATGGGCACGACATCCCAATGAGTTTCCTTCTTGCTATGACCAGCATGTCTTTAAGACTTTCCATTCTTTCCTTTACTTTCTGAAAAGATGAGGGGACTGATTCCTATCCTTCTGATATTGTCCGACTGTACGAAACGGTGATTTGGTTCAGATTACTCAGATCGCAGTTGTTCGCTTATTCCCTTGTTTTGCGTGGATCGCCCTTTCGGGTTTTCAATCCACTGGGATACCCTTTTTTACCTGAGCTGTCCGATGTGGCTTTTCAACTCAGCGGGTGTACATTTTTTTTTATTTTCCCTAACTTTTTCCCGAGCTTTTTATTTTGTTTTTAGCTATCCGGGATGCCCTTTTCTTGCCTGGACTTTAATTCTGTTTTTGTATCCAGCGGGTCTTTTTATGCGAAGTATTTTTTAACTGCGTCCGAGTTAACAGGGGATTGGAAATCTTCTCCATCCATAGTGGTGAGCATCAGTGCTCCACCCGAGAAAACTTTCTTCACTATGAATGGTCCTTCGTAGTTTGGGTCCACTTTCCCCTGTGATCTAAACCTGGAGGAACGATCCTCTTGAGCACAAGCTCTCCTACTTGATACTCCCGAGTACGTACTCGTTAGTCGAATGCTCGCTTCATTCTCCTCTGATAAAGCTGACCATGATAAATAGCCTCTAATCTTTTTTCCTCAATTAGACATAACTGATTGTATTGAGCACGTACCCACTCAGCCTCATCAAGCTTCACATCCATCATCACACGCAATGAAGGAATTTCTACCTCAACAGGCAAGACTGCCTCCATACCATATACCAATGAGAAAGGAGTTGCCCCAGTTGATGTCCTGACTGACGTTTGGTACCCATGCAACGCAAATGGTAACATCTCATGCCAATCCTTGTAAGTGACAACCATCTTTTGCACAATCTTCTTAATGTTCTTATTAGCCGCCTCTACCGCACCATTCATCTTTGGTCGGTAAGAAGAAGAATTGTGATGCTGAATCTGGAAGTCCCGGTACAACTCTGCCATCATCTTGTTGTTCAAATTGGAACCATTGTCAGTAATGATTCGCTCGGGCACTCCGTATCTGCAAATAATGTCTCTTTTCAGAAATCTAGCTACCACTTGACGAGTGACATTGGCATAAGATGCTGCTTCAACCCACTTAGTGAAGTAATCGATCGCAACCAAAATGATACAATGACCATTTGAAGCAGTAGGCTCTATTTTCCTGATCATGTCAATGCCCCACATAGAACAGGGCCAAGGAGATGACATGACGTTGAGCGGGCTGGGAGGAACATGCACCTTGTCTGCATAAATCTGGCACTTGTGGCACTTATGGGCGTACGAACAACAGTCTGCATCCATTGTTAGCCAATAGTACCCTGATCTCAACAACTTTTTAGCCATTGCATGTCCTCCTGCATGAGTACCGAAAGATCCCTCGTGGACTTCTTGCATTAACAAGTCTACTTCGTGTCTATGCACGCATCTGAGCAAGACCATGTCAAAGTTCCTCTTATACAAAACCCCATCTATGTTCAAGAAGAAGCTAGCAGCAAGTCGTCTTAAGGTCTTCTTGTCGTTGGATAATACCCCAGCTGGGTATTCTTGTTTTTCTAGGAAGAGCTTGATATCAAAGTACCAAGGTTTCTCATCAGAAACTGCATCTACAAAGAAAGCATAAGCTGGTGCATCAAGCCTGGAAATGTCAATCCTGGGCACATAATTCCAACACAAGACTTTGATGGACGAAGAAAGAGTAGCCAATGCATCGGCAAATTGATTCTCATCTCGTGGTATATACTGAAGCTTAACCGTTGTGAAGAACGTCAACAGTCTTCTGGCATAATCCCTATAAGGAACTAAGTGTTCTTGATGTGTATACCACTTGCCGGTAATCTGATTGATAACGAGGGCTGAATCTCCGAATATATCGAGGGTCTTAATCCGAAGATTAATAGCCTCCTCTATTCCCATTATGCATGCCTCGTATTCCGCTTCATTGTTGGTGCAGCCAAAAGTAATTCTGGCAGCAAAAGGAAAGTGAACACCTTCAGGAGTGATATGAACAACACCAACTCCACGTCCATTGATATTTACTGCCCCATCAAACATCAACTTCCATTTGGATTCAAGGTCTGGCCCCTCCTCTGGAAGTGGTTCCTCATAATCTTTTGCTTTGAGGTACATGATGTCCTCATCATGGAAATCAAACTTCATTGGCTGATAGTCATCTTCTAGAGGTTGTTGTGCAAGATAATCTGACAATACACTTCCTTTGATGGCTTTCTGAGAAGTATATTGTATGTCATATTCTGTTAAGATCATTTTCCATCTTGCAACCCTTCCGGTTAACGCTGGTTTCTCGAAAATATACTTGACAGGATCCATTTTTGAGATTAGCAGTGTGGTATGGGTCAACATATACTGTCTCAGTCGGCGAGCAGCCCATACAAAAGCGCATCAAGTTTTCTCGAGCAGTGAGTAACGGGATTCACAGTTGGTAAACATTTTGCTAAGGTAGTAAATAACATACTCTTTTCGACCAGACTCGTCATGTTGGCCTATAACACACCCCATTGACCCTTCTAGCACAATATAGTACATGATAAGTGGCCGTCCTGGAACTGAAGGCATTAGAATCAGAGGTGTCTGCAAATATTCTTTTATCTTTTCAAAGGCTCTTTGACAGTACTCATTCCACCTGACCGTTTGCTCTTTTCTCAACAATTTGAATATTGGCTCACACGTGGCAGTTAGATGAGATATGAACCGTGAAATATAGTTCAATCTCCCTAAAAACCCGCACACTTCTTTTTCTGTTTTTGGTGCAAGTGATCGGAAAATTAGCAAGTGTACTATTTTTACCGATGTAGTAATAAAAGGGAGTTATCCCGAATATCGATCTCGAGGACTGCGTACCGAAATAAGTTTTTCTGAATAGATTTCAATTGAACAAAAGTTTTGGTTGATAGTTTGTTTTAAGATAAAATAGAATTAGAATACTAAAATGTAAACAAAGAATAGAGGTTGCACGAATATGAGAATAATGTCAGGGACGGTGTATAATTTGCAATGCAATGACTTAATAATTTCTCGACTCTAAAGAGACATGCTTCAAACCTTATCTTTCCTATATTCAAGATTGTTTTTCCAAAATTCCTTTAGAGAAAAACCTTTGTTATTCTTCCTCGACCCTAATTCCTCAATGGCCAAGGAAGAATATCAAGCAATAATTCTGACATAAAAATGGTTTTCACAGGGTATTCCAATTCCTCGGTAATATATACCGTGATAAAAATTACACAACAAAGTTAGGATGGTTGGTCAGACCAAACCCTAACTACGATCAATTATCAAATTTTCCAAAAAGATAAAGCATTATGAACGTTGCATAAAATAAAGAAAATGGTTTAAACACATAATCTCATTGATTAAGAATTCAAAAAGTCATTACAATAAACAAATCAGGGACACCCCCTGGCATTGGGGGGTTTAGCCACTCATGTTCATAACAAAAATAAAAACTAAATAATGATATAGAGACATTACAATCAACGTTGGATCGGTTGGATTGTCAATTGCTTCCGCTCTTGATCAATCCTTCTTCTCCTTCGATATCCACTTTAATCTCTCTCTATCGTCAAATTTCCACAATTCAAAAAAAGTCCTTCCTTTCTAAGTCTTAATCATCTAATATATCAGTCTTCAAAATACTCCGTGAAATGTCCAGACTATCCTCCAAAAATGTCTCAGTCAGCATCATTAAAATAGCAGAATTTCTGTTTCTGGTTGTCACGACACGGGCCGTGTTATGCAACACGGGCACCCGTGTCATGCTACTGACTCTCCTCCAATTCTCAGCTCCTTCAGAGGTCATTGTAAACACCCCAAATTTGCCCTCACCCATTCACACCATGGCTTGTGATCTCTTCATGTGCATAAACTCAATCATACCATCTCATATCACATTTTTTGGTTCACTGCATAGATTCAAAGTCATCTGCATCTAGGGTTTGTGATCTGAGCAATCCAAGAGCTTCTTGAGCCACTCCAAAGGTCATCAATCACTTAAAAGGGGTCCATGTATGTAAAAGCATCATATTATATCCTCTCAAAGTCAAGAATGTCAAAAAATCACAAGAACTGAAAATGGCATGGAAGCAGAGCCAGACTTAACTGCACAGATGACCTAGAATTAGGGTTTTGGTTTCAAAGGCCATAACTCCAAATTTTTTGGTCATTCTTGTTTCTATTGGTCTCTATATAGTATAGGGAGTATGCATATCAATTTTCATGAAGAAATTCCATGGGGAAGTCATCTGATCAAGAGTTGACTTTTCAAGCAAGTCAGTGTAAAATCAGGGCATCTGAGGCCCCCAATGACCCAACCAAAGGGTGTTCATCATCACTTTGACTATGTATGATCTTTATTTGATCATAGAAGAAGTTGGAAGTTCACAAAATTGAAGAATTTCAAGTCTTTTGCAAAGTTGACTTTTTGGGAAAGTTTGACTTTTAATGAAATTGCCATTTTGGGAAACTTTTTCAACCCTTGCTTTTTGATTCAAAAATGCTTCAAATGGAAAAACTTTGGTCATGAAAGTTGTAGAATAGATCATTCCCTTTTCAAAAAGTACAAGAACATGACCTAATTCATTTTGAATCAAAAGTTATGGCTTGTCAAAGTTGGCTAAAATCACAAAATTTCAAAGTTTCTACCAAAGAGGCAAAGTTGCAAATTCACTTGTCAAGACAAATTGAGCTATCAAATGGACTTCTAAACTTCACAACATGATCATACAACACCTAAAATTCAGAATGGGCCAAGAGATTACTCACTTTCATGACTTATGGAGCAAGATTTCTCAAAGGAAGCAAAAGTGAGGCAAGTTGCAAAAACTCACTCAAGTGTGAATCCACTTGCTTGCTGACTCCACAAACAATCCAAGGGCTCTCTACACATCTTGCTGTGCAGGACACCTCATTTGTCCTTGGCTAGCAAGTAGCCCATGCCTCTCTTACACAACTTTGACATTTTGGCAACTTGAGCCATACCAATCACTAAAGCACACATCAACTCATCTGACCTATCACAATAGTTTATGCAAACAAAAAGCAAGCCAAAGCACATAACAACACATTCTGATCTTGCCTATAGCCATAGTTATCAAAATCTCCCCCATTTGCAAGAGCCTTCGAAACACTCAGTATAAGCTACAAACTTACAAACCAACTTCACAAACATACTCAACATACTTCACTGATCAGAAAGCACCCATCACCATAGCCTAAAACTCCCTGAATCACAGACACGATTTCCACCCCACCTTGAACAGCACTTCTGCCATCTCTCAAACCATCCATTATAAACTCCAAACAAGCATTGAAAGCTTCTCAGGGGGTCCAGTGGAGTTGATTGCAAGCAAGAAACCAGCCAGAAAGTGCCAGAAACCAAAGCTTCAGTTCAGGTAGCCATCTCAAACTTTTTTTCCAGAAACTCCATTTTAAGTTCTTAAATGCTTCTATGCACTCCCCTGATCATGGGGATGTGATTATTTTTGAAAATGGTTGAGAAACCAGGATGTATGAACTGTCTGAAACTTTTTGCCCTAAATGAGTTTTGCTTCGATTTGGCTGATTGATGAATGAAAAATGATGTTTGTTAGGGGGTTTTGATTCAGTGTTGAATGGGGATGAGTTCTGGGCAGTTAGATTTCATTTTCATTGCGTGTAGAGAGAGTTAGAGTTTTGGGCTGGCCGGAGAAGACGACCAGAACAGTGTTCCGGTCGCCTGAAAGTCATTAGGGCATATAATTAGGGTTTAATCATAATTAGGGGATTTTGAATGCCAGCCCTTGGATATGGCGCCAAGTCAATTTGCGCGCGTGTATGTTTGAATTCCAGCCATTGATCTTGCTGACTTTTCTATTTTTCAGTTTATTTTCATTTTTATTTCATTTAATTCCATTTGTTTTCTACATTTAATTTAAAATAGCAAAACACTTTTAAAAATTCTGAAAATTTTTATACAAACTTTTATTAATTTTCAGAAACCAAAAAGATTTTTATTTTTATTTTTTGCATTAAAAAATATTTTTAAATCATTTAAAAGATTATTTTTAATTAATTAATGAGAATTAATTAGTTAAAAATACTTTTAAGTATTTAAAAATCACCAAAAAATTCATGAAACTTTTAAAATCATTTAGAAACATTGTCCAACCCTCAAACCAAATTTCTTTTTTGATCTTGATGTCTTTTGACAATTTTTCATGGAATTAATTTCATTTTAAGGCATTGCTTTGATCCAATGTTCAAAAATTCATTCCTGCCTAGTCTTTAAGAGTTGGACTTTGATTCTTTTTGCATTGTGTTTTGCATATCATGTAGTTTGTAGGATTAAATTGACATGATTTGATCTTGCATTTTCAATTTGTTTGACATTTTTCTTGACAAGGTACCCTAAAACCCTAGAAATCTTAGGAAATTCACAACTTTCACTAGGTTAAGAATTGGATCCCCTCCTTTGGGCAGTGAGTTTGTATAGGTTTAGGGTTCCTTTGAATGCATTTTCAATTTTTTATCATGATGTTTGCTTCTGGTTTTGATTTTTGTTTTGTGCATTGATCATAAACCCTAATTTGGGTTTCCTTTTGCATTCATCTTGCATTTGCTTGCATACCATGACTTGCCATGACATTTTGTGCATCCTTTTGATTCATTAGACATCTTAAGACATATTATAAGCATGTTTGATCATTGCATCTTTCATTTGCCATTTTGTATGTCATTTGCATTTCATAACTTTTCATGTATGCTCATGGTTCTAAGCATGCTTCATTTGCATTCATTTGTTTGTATGATCATCCCCATGCTTTGTTTCATGTTTGCATCATCTCATAGAATCATTTTCATCACTCACATGCTTCTGATTTTGGTTTGCCTCATACCATTTCATCTCATTTTGCATTGCATTGCATTCCTTTCACTAACTTTTCAGGTGGTAAGTCACTTTGAGAAGTGAATTTGCCTTCACTTCTCACAACTTCTTTTCATCTCTCTTATGCATCCTTGCTGCATTTCACTTTGTGCTTGAGATTGAGCTTGCTCTTTCTTCTTCATCTTACTTTCTTTCTTCAAGTGACTTGTCTTCTTAAATGAAGCAAGTTACTTTGCTTCCCTTTGCTCCTTTCATCTGCTTCCTGGTGGTTCCTTTGAAGATCTTTCTTGTAAACCTCACAAACCTTAGGAACAACCAAGCATGACAATAATTAGGGTTTTAATTAGTCCCCCACTTAGCCTTTACCTTTGTGTCTCATTGAGTCTTCTCTTCTCACCTCATAATCAGGGACTAAACCCTAAAGGCTTTAAGGCTTTGTGATTGAGCTTATGCCTGCATCCTTCTATTAGGATGGAGTGTATAACTTTAATCCTAAGTGTTAAACCCTTAATGTGTTTAAATCCTTTAATCAATTCACTTAATAATCATCAAGACATCAAGCTTGTAACTTGGGCCTTGCATAAGGGTTCTAATTCTTCCTTAATTGGTTAAGAAGGACTAACCCTAGTGTTAATGGACAAGTCCTCCTCAAGTTGTCTTACAAAATCATAAAAATCACTTCATCATCTTATCATTAACTAAAATCCACTTAATAAAGGCTTTGTTTTGTCATGAGTTTAATCCCTAATCATGGATTAAGTTGAGGAGCTTTCCTCAGCTTAAACATTCTCATCTATTATCCTTCTATTAGGATGGTGTAATGAGTCTGTTTAATCCCTGATTATGGCTTAACCTCATTACTTAACACTAAAGAAAAACAACAAAAACATCTAAATAATCACAAGTAGGTTAATGATCTTAATCCTACACCAAGGTGTTTAAGTGTGAGAAGCTGACTTCACACTTAAGGTATTCTCATTACCCTTAATCAGAGGGAAGATGTGATGAGTTTACTAAACCCATTGGTTTAGGATTAAGCTCATTAACTTATGACAAACTTCAAAAAGCAATAAAAGACTGAAAACACAAAAACAAACAACAATCGTCTCCTCCGGGATTCTTTTCTCATCTCATTCACTCACAAACGAGAACTTGCTTCTTCCGTCTAATGCAAGACAGTTAGCACCTGAGCCAGACAGGTCATACACTTGAGCATAGACAAGTAAGCAGTTCACAAGTCAATTCATCTTTCAGTCTCTTTGGGTCGAACTACGGTGTTCTGACTTCCTCATTGCACGAGAGGATACGTAGGCATAACTTAACAGTTATCGAACAAAAGTCTCTGTATATTCCCCCTCCTTCCAGCATTATTCTTTTAACCTCATGATCTTGAGCATCTTATTCCTGTTCTTACACTAACACTGTACATTTATACACTTCATTTCTCTTACACTGACACCTGTACATCCTTTTCCAGCTCTTTTATACACAAATTTCACTGACACTACCCTTTTAAAACACAAATCTTTTAAGCGTGGATCCCGTCGAGTACGGCGGACAATCTGGGTGCTAATACCTTCCCAGGTTGTAACCAACCCCCTTTCTCAGTCTTTCTGGTTCGCAACCGTCTTATCCATGTCTTTCTAGGTCTATGCAGCATTACCTTTCCTTCGGGATAAAAATGCCTAGGCGGCGACTCTTTCTTTTCCTGTGAGTTCACTCCTGTGTGTTCTCACATCCTCCTTTCGCCGACCGTTCGCGTCTGTACCTCATTTGAGCCCAGTCTCATCTTTCGGGAGCGACAGTCATGACGCGGGCTGTGTTGTGCAACACGGGCACCCATGTCATGCTTCTGATTTGATCCTTTTCAACCCAAGAAACTCCTCTTCAAAGGCCTTCACAACACGGGTTATGTTGTATGGCACGGGCACCCGTGTTGTGCTTCTGATATCTCTATGTCGCTGGTTTTTCAACACTCAGATCATCTTTGAGAAGGCTTCGAACAACCAACTAGATGCAGACCTGAAAACACATCAACAAAACAACCAAATAACACATACCAAAGGTAAAAATTGATTAAAAAAACCAAAACCAGACTTGCATGCTAAAATAAGAAAACTACGATGAAAACGTGAAAGAAACACTTCAAACAACCGAAAGCATACGAAAAGAACAATGAAAACGGCTTGAAAAATACGACTAAAGATCACTGATCAAACTCCCCCGAACTTGAACTTTTGCTTGACCTCAAGCAAAGAGCTTGCATTCACACACTCAAACACTGTCAACTCATTCAACAATAGTGAGATGAATCACTATACTCATACGTGGATTTTCGTTCCAAGTCACCCAACAAGTTATTTTGGTACTTCTTTCTCTGCGAAGGTATCACACAAACACTAAAACGCGGTAAACCCCGGACCTGAATCTCCTTTTCGGTAACCTCTCCGACTATGCTTCGGGCTTAGGTCTTCTGTTTCGATTTTCCACCCTTTTCATTCGGACAATCCTTTTTAAGGCTTCTTATGATTTTCACCGTGTGTACAAAATTGATCCTTTTTCTCTTTTATTGGCACCGTTATCTCTTTGTCCCTTAAGGGAAACATTTATGTTCAACCGCCGTTAGGCTGAATAACCAGGTGAGGGTTACCCAACTTAGAAGGATCGATCGTTCTAATGTTCTTATTCATTTTTTTTGGTGCCTTCATGCTTTTTTTCTCTTTTTGATCAACTCTGCACACACAATTATTATAGATCAAGCCAGATTTGTCAGTAGAAACTACTTAGGGTTTACTTCTCAGATCAAAGTACCATGGCACGAATCTACACATCGGACTCATTCCTTACTCAGTAGACTCAGTGTGTTCTTGTTGTACCTAAACATCAAAAATTTTCCATTTTCCTTATCAGGTTTCTTTTCACTCAATCCGATATACTTTCTCATTATTCACTCGCAGTAACACAACTTTCACACTTAACATGTCAATTCAGGGGTGTTTTTCAAACAACTTATAACCATAATTTTCAAGCTGACTACCTAAAACACTACTAGAAATAAAAACAGATAAAAACAAAACAAAAACATGAAAACTTAATCCCCCCCACACTTGAACTCAACAGTGTCCACACTATTGAAGAACCAATGTCGGAGGGAATTCACAGATATCACTGAGCCGGGGGAAAGCCTTGCAGCCTCATCTACTGCATCCACTCATGCAACTCATCAATGAGGTCCCCTTGACGGGTCTGCTCTCTTATCATCTCATCCCAATCTTCCTTGGTTAGGCTCCACTGACCGGTCTCCTAATTTGATGAGCCGCCGGCAGTTTGTACAAGGACCTACTCAGCTTGGTACCCCTCATCATCCGCACCTGAAAAGAATTCATCATACTGCTCGTTGTCGCCCTGTAGAGGATTCGCATACAACCAATTAGCTTTATTATCAATGGTAATCAAATTGGGAGCAGGCAAAGCTATCAAATGACGGTTACGGGTAAGCACAAAGTAATAATCATGAAAAATCTTAATCATACCTTGGTTAGAGAGGGTGTCTAAATCAATTTTATTCTTACCTACCACTGAAGGTACCTCAATCAATCTCGGACCGTAACCAAGTTTGTCAGCTATCTGTGTTATCATTCCTCCTACAGAGATCTCACCGGAAGCGGCATTGGCTACCCGCTTGAGGTGATCTGCTGTGAAGGCCGCTACATTGATCAGTTCATTATTAGCCATACCATAGAGAAAGTACAACTCTCTTTGTGTATCTACTCCTGTGTTGTCGCCTCTGCAGAAAAGGGTATAAGCCAACCCCTATTGAGCATACCTAAAACACGAGTTATGAATCCCCGAAGCCTTCTCCGCAGATGCGACATAGTCAGTACTGCCAGTAATGTCCCTCCAAAATTCTCCTACAACAAACGTGCTGGGAGGTGCTCTAGGCCCATAGATTGGAAGATCTAGAATCTTTCCCAATTCCGCAACCGATAAAACGTGATCAGTGTCAAAAAGACGAAACTTCAAAGTACCGTAGTACTCTGTATCCGACCCAGTCCACCTGTGCTTTAGCTGAAATTGCAAAGAACTCAAAAACTCTAATGTTATGCGCTCGAAAGTTGGCGCTTCAAATTGCATAAAATTCAACATACCAATATTATGAAACATCCTATGTACCTCAAATCTCAGCCCTAGGTTTTCGAGAGTCTCATTACAAATATATCTAGCTGGTACTAACTTACGCTTTACCAACTTAGAGTACTTGACCTGGTGCTCCGGATTCTCGAATAAAATGCCGTGGGCATTAGGCATGCGGTGCGCTCGCTTTCGGGGGCGATACGACTCAGCCACATTCTTTCCAGTATCTCTGCGAGGAGGCATACTGATTACCTGCACAAATACACAACAAAATTCGACAGAGGAATTAGTGAAAACGGTCACCGTAGAAGTGACAATGGGTAACAGCTGAACACTTTTTGCACAGATGGAAGGGCGATTTAGTGAGTGGGTACGAAAGAATTTGAAGCTTTTGTGTAGAAGAGTAATGGAGGTTAAGGATTTTTAGAGAATGAGGGTTTGTAGAAGATGGATGGTTAAGTGAAAGAAAAAGATATGTGGTAATGAGGGAAGTAATGATAAGTTAAGGGTATTAATGCGTGGGCCCCATTTCATTAAAAATGTTAGGAATATGAAAAATTTTGAAAAAACTGTCCCGCACTCCTGACACGGGACGTGTTGCACAACACGGGCACCCGTGTCAGGCCCCTACATTGCCGCAAAATCACATAAAAATCAGGGGATGTTCAGGCTTTGCAACACGGGCCGTGTTGCACAACACGGGCACCCGTGTTGCACCCCTGTATTCTTCAAATTTCAGGCAAACTCCATCCTCCTGACACGGACCGTGTCATGGGACACGGGCACCCGTGTCAGGGCCCTGACTTTTCAATTTTTCAGTCTTTTTCTTGATTTTTAGCTTGACTATCCAACTTCCCTTTTTCCTTAGCAGAATCTGTGATTAACACAAATGCACAACCTTCAAAAACTGAAACAAACAAAAGTAAGCATGAGAAAAATCGTGGGTTGCCTCCCACGTAGCGCTGCGTTTAACGTCGCATGGCTCGACGGTCCATCGTCCTACTGAGTAAGACGAATGACATTCTCATCACCATTAGTTTGGCCTCTGAAGTAGGGCTTTAATCTCTGCCCATTCACCTTGAAAATATCTCCATTGGTTTGATTTTTAATTTCAACTGCTCCATGAGGAAATACTTTGTAAACTACAAAAGGTCCCGACCATTTAGACCGTAATTTTCCTGGAAATAGCTTCAACCTTGAATTGTACAAGAGGACCAGTTGTCCTTCCCAAAACTCTTTTCTTTGAATCCTCTTGTCATGCCATTTTTTTGTTTGCTCTTTGTAAACCTTAGCATTCTCGTACGTCCGATTCCTAAATTCTTCTAACTCATGAAGTTGAAGAATCCGAGAACTCCCAGCTTTTGACAAATCCATATTAAGATACTTAGACGCCCAGAAAGCCTTGTGTTCAAGTTCCAATGGTAGGTGACATGCCTTTCCGTACACCAGCTGATATGGTGACATACTAATAGGTGTTTTGAAAGCCGTTCGATACGCCCATAGAGCATCATCCAACTTAATCGACCAATCCTTTCGAGATGAATTCACTGTTTTTTCCAGAATTTGTTTTAGTTGTCTATTCGACACCTCTACTTGGCCACTTGTTTGAGGGTGGTATGGAGTAGCTATCCGGTGTTTCACATTATACTTTTGCAGAAGCTTCTCCATGAGGTGATTCAGGAAATGCGTTCCTTCATCACTTATCAATGCTCTCGGAACACCAAACCTTGCAAAAATATTCTCTTTCAGGAATCTCACCACAACCTTCGCATCGTTGGTAGGCAATGCAACATCCTCTACCCATTTGGAAACATAGTCCACCGCAACCAAAATATAGTTCTTTTCGAATGACGGTGGAAATGGCCCCATGAAGTCTATCCCCCATACATCGAATAACTCAACCTCTAGCATAGAGTTCTGGGGCATCTGATTTCTTTTTGATGTATTCCCAGTCCTCTGACATCTGTCACACTCCTTCACTAACTCTTGAGCATCCTTAAATAAAGATGGCTAGTATAGCCCTGATTGAAGGACTTTAGCTGTTGTCCTATCACCACTGAAGTGTCCACCGTACTCGGAATCGTGACATGCTTTCAGCACATCTTTCTGCTCTTCGTCGGGTACACACCTTCTGACCAGGCCATCCACTCCTTTTTTATAGAGAAACGGATCGTCCCATAAGTAAAACCTGCAATCATGAACAAACTTTTTCCTTTTGTTAGAATCAAAATCGTCAGGTATAATACCGCCAACAAGGTAGTTCGCATAATCTGCAAACCAAGGCACTCCAATAACAGCTAGGATGTGTTCGTTAGCAAACTCATCCTTTATTGGGCGCCGCTCTTCAGTTTCCTCAATTGGTGACATCCGAGAAAGATGATCTGCAATAGTGTTCTCACACCCTTTCTTGTCGCGGATCTCAACATCGAACTCCTGGAGAAGCAAAATCCACCTCAAGAGCCTGGGCTTCGAATCTTGCTTAGCAAAAAGATATTTCAAAGCAGCATGGTCAATGTAAACAGTCACTTTTGAACCCAACAGATATTTCCTGAATTTATCGAAGGCATACACAACAGCTAGCAACTCCTTCTCGGTAGTTGCATAATTTATCTGTGCAGGGTTCAAAACGTGACTAGCATAATAAATCACATGAAGCAATTTTCCTCTTCGCTGTCCAAGAACAGCCCCTACCGCAATGTCGCTCACATCGCACATGATCTCAAAGGGTAGAGACCAATCGGGGGCAATCACAATGGGTGCCGACACCATTTTATTTTTCAGTGTTTCAAATGCATCGACACACTCTTTATAAAAAACAAAGGTCTTTTCCTTAACTAACAAGGTAGTCAGAGGTTTGGCTATCTTGGAAAAATCCTGTATGAATCTGCGGTAGAAACCCGCATGACCTAAAAAACTCCGAATACCTTTTTCATTCACCGGTGGTGGTAATTTTGAGATGACCTCCACCTTGGCTTGGTCGACTTCAATTCCCTTGTGGGAGATCTTGTGTCCCAGAACAATGCCTTCTCGTACCATAAAATGGCACTTTTCCCAGTTAAGGATCAGATTGCTTTCTTGACATCGCTGCAAAACAAGTGAAAGGTTAGTTAAAAAATTATCAAATGATGAACCAAAAACCGAGAAGTCATCCATGAAGACTTCAATATGCTTTTCGAGCATATCAGCAAAAATAGAAGTCATGCATCTTTGAAATGTCGTTGGGGCATTACACAGCCCGAATGGCATCCTCCTATAAGCAAAAACACCGTATGGGCAGGTGAAGGCTATTTTCTCTTGATCTTTCGGTGCAACCGCAATTTGGTTATATCCGGAGTATCCATCCAGAAAGCAATAGTAATCATGCCCCGCTAGCCTTTCCAACATTTGATCAATGAATGGCAACGGAAAATGGTCTTTTCTCGTAGCCAAGTTCAATCTTCTATAATCAATGCAAACTCTCCATCCAGTAACAGTTCTAGTAGGAATCAACTCATTTTTTCATTAGTTATTACTATTGTTCCTCCCTTTTTGGGCACCACATGGACCGGACTCACCCAGGCACTATTTGATATATTGTAGATCAATCTCGCATCCAATAGCTTAACAAATTCCTTTCGCACTACCTCCTTCATCACAGTGTTCAATCTCCTTTGGGGCTGCACAACCGGTTTGTGATCTTCTTCCATGAGTATTTTGTGCATGCACACCGTAGGATTTATACCTTTAAGGTCTTCAATTTTCCACCCAATTGCTCCCTTAAATTTCTTAAAAACTCCAATTAATTTGTCCTCTTGCACACTTTTCAAATTAGCGCTAATAATAGCAGGACATTTTTCTTCAGTGTCGAGAAAGACATATTTGAGATTCTCAGGTAGTTGTTTCAATTTTGATATCTTTGGCTTGTCTTCACCTTCATCAACCATTATAGGTTGTCTTAACTCTTCCCACCGATGTATTCTAACTCTTTTCAGGATAGGTTGAGTTTCAAGCATAGCTACCACTTCCATATCACTACTTTCGACTTCCTTATCATCTTCAAAAATAGACATACTCAGTACCCTTTCTAGAGGCAATTGGGATACACTCTCTAAATGTTCACTAGCTTCCACGTGTTCTAACACTTGTATGTTACTACTAGTGTCCACATCATCTTTATACTTCAAAGTGTTCCTAACATCAATTTTCAACTCTTCATCGTACACTTTCAAAGTGAGTGTTCCCCCTTCCATATCTATCAGGACTCTCCCGGTTTCTAAGAATGGTCTTCCCAAAATTAAAGGAATTTTTTCATCTTCAGGCATTTCAAGAATCACAAAGTCAACCGGAAACACAAACTTGTCCACTCTAACCAGGATATCATGGACTACTCCATATGGCCGCCTCACAGAATGGTATGCAAACTGGAGAGTCATCCGAGTATCTTGAACAACACCAATACCCAACTTTTTGTAGATGGATAGAGGCATTAAACTAATGCTCGCTCCCAAATCAATGAGAGCTCTCTTGAATGATCGGTCACCGATGGTGCATGGAATGGTGACAACTCCTCTATCTTTTTTCTTCACCGGAATCTTTAGTCCCTGCAAAATAGCACTACAAGTTTCGGTTAGAATAATAGGTTCAGCTCCCATGGTCCTCTTTTTAGCAATGATATCTTTCATGAATTTGGCATAGGTGGGCATTTGCTCAAGTGCTTCAAGTAATGGAATATTCAGCTCCAGCTTCTTGAACAACTCTAGGAATTTCTCAAAATTCTTCTCTTGCTGCCCTTTCTCTTTTTTCTTGTTGGATAAGGAAGTTTGATCACCGGTTTCGGTTCTATCATTTTTTCTTTGATTTCCAGTGCTGAGGTTACTTCTTCCTCTTCTTCAACAACTTCATTCTCTTTTATTTCCAATTCCACTTCAATTATTTGATTTTCACTCTCAGAATTATCTTTCACCTCTTCAGTTTCTTTGCCTCTTCGTGTTGTGACTGCATTTACTTTGTGATTATCTCTTGGATTTGTTACAGTAGCACTTGGAAGAGCCCCTGGAGTTTGGGGAATAGCTAGGTGTTGTGCAATTTGGCTCATTTGCACTTCAAGGTTCTTGATAGAGGCTCCAGTATTCTTGAAGTTACTCCTCGTTTCTTCTTGGAATTGAGAATTGTGAGCTGCCATCTTTTCAATGGCAATTTCCCAATCAGCTTTTCTTGGAACTGGTGTCTGATATTGTTGTTGCTGGGGCTAATATTGTTGCTGGCCTTGACCCGATTTTTGGATGTTCCCTTGTTGATCTTTCCAAGAGAAATTGGGTGATTTTTCCATCCCGGATTATATGTGTTGGCATACGGATTGTTCTGCCTCAACATATTAATCTGTTCAACCTGTTCTTGAGTTGCCAAACAGTGCATGGCGAAGTGTGGTCCACAATAAATCTCACAAATCACAGCTTAAACAGGTTCCACCTGAGCTACTGTTTGTGTGCCAATATTCATCTTCTTCAGCCTTCTTTCAACTTCTGCAGCAATTTGATCTTCCATTTTCACAACTTGCTCTGTCAGCTTTAAATCAATTTTAGCATCTGGTTGACTCACTGTGCGATCATACAATTCAAGGTGTTCATTAGCAGCAATAGCTTCTATGATTCTTTTGATACCAGTGGCTGTTGAAAAGTTTGTTGAGCCACCTGCAGCAGTATCTATAATTTGTTTTGTCTTGAGTCGCAACCCATTCACAAAGTTTTGCATCTGCTCGGTCGCGTCCATATTATGAGTAGGACACGCAGTCAAACACCTTTTGAATCTTTTATATGCATATCCAAGTGATTCACCCTCTTTTTGTTTAAAATTGACAATATCATATCTCTTCCGGATGAAAACTGACGCAGGAAAATATTCGTTGAGGAATGTTGTTTCCATCTCTAACCAAGTTGTGATACTACCAGCTGGTAGTGAGTAGAACCATTCTTCTGCATCATCAGTATAACCTTCGATTTTCAAAGATGTAGTGGTAGTCAAGAATCTCTAAAGATGCTTGTTGGCATCCTCATTGATTCTTCCAGCGAACGGTTTGCTTTCCAACTGGCAAATAGTTGACGGATGTAACTGGAAGTGAGCAACATTCACCGATTGGTTAACAATAGTCATCCGGTTAGGTTGGGCATTAGACCCTCCATAATCTCCTAAAAGCCTTTCTACAGGAGGTTGGTTTCCTGCCATGTTGTCAAATCCTGGATCAGTCTCTCTGTCTGAGTCAGAGTCACTATGCTCAGAGTGCACAAATATGTCATCCTCCGTTTCCTGATTCGGGACACTTGAACCAGTATCATCCAGTCTATCAACTCTTGCCTTGCAGCGTCTCTCGTGCAAAGCTCTTTCTGGTTCTGTGTCAAAAGAAAATTTAGTTGAGGCCTGACCTCGCATAAACAGTTAGACACAAGTTAGATAACAAAATTTCAATAACACTAAAATAATAAACAGAGAAAACAATAGTATTTTAGTCGTAGAGCAACAAAATTTCAATTGAAATAATACAAGTAAACTTAGATCTTTGGCAGTCCCCGGCAACGGCGCCAAAAACTTGATCGGAAAATTAGCAAGTGTACTATTTTTACCGATGTAGTAATAAAAGGGAGTTATCCCGAATATCGATCTCGAGGACTGCGTACCGAAATAAGTTTTTCTGAATAGATTTCAATTGAACAAAAGTTTTGGTTGATAGTTTGTTTTGAGATAAAATAGAATTAAAATACTAAAATGTAAACAAAGAATAGAGGTTGCACGAATATGAGAATAATGTCAGGGGCGGTGTATAATTTGCAATGCAATGACTTAATAATTTCTCGACTCTAAAGAGACATGCTTCAAACCTTATCTTTCCTATATTCAAGATTGTTTTTCCAAAATTCCTTTAGAGAAAAACCTTTGTTATTCTTCCTCGACCCTAATTCCTCAATGGCCAAGGAAGAATATCAAGCAATAATTCTGACATAAAAATGGTTTTCACAGGGTATTCCAATTCCTCGGTAATATCTACCGTGATAAAAATTACACAACAAAGTTAGGATGGTTAGTCAGACCAAACCCTAACTACGATCAATTATCAAATTTTCCAAAAAGATAAAGCATTATGAACATTGCATAAAATAAAGAAAATGGTTTAAACACATAATCTCATAAATTAAGAATTCAAAAAGTCATTACAATAAGCAAATCAGGGACACCCCCCTGGCATTGGGGGGTTTAGCCACTCATGTTCATAACAAAAATAAAAACTGAATAATGATATAGAGACATTACAATCAACGTTAGATCGGTTGGATTGTCACTTGCTTCCGCTCTTGATCAATCCTTCTTCTCCTTCGATATCCACTTTAATCTCTCTCTATCGTCAAATTTCCACAATTCAAAAAAAGTCCTTCCTTCCTAAGTCTTAATCATCTAATATATCAGTCTTCAAAATACTCCATGAAATGTCCAGATTGTCCTCCGAAAATGTCTCAGTCAGCATCATTAAAATAGCAGAATTTCTGTTTCTGGTTGTCACGACACGGGCCGTGTTGTGCAACACGGGCCGTGTTGTGCAACACGGGCACCCGTGTCATGCTACTGACTCTCCTCCAATTCTCAGCTCCTTCAGAGGTCATGACACGTGCCGTGTTGTGCAACATGGGCACCTGTGTCATGCTTCTGATTTGATCCTTTTCAACCCAATAAACTCCTCTTCAAAGGCCTTCACAACAGGGGCCGTGTTGTATGGCACGGGCACCCGTGTTGTGCTTCTGATATCTCTATTTCGCTGGTTTTTCAACACTCGGATCATCTTTGCAAAGGCTTCGAACAACCAACTAGATGCAGACCTAAAAACACATATACAAAACAACCAAATAACACATATCAAAGGTAAAAATTGATTAAAAAAAACCAAAACCAGACTTGCATGCTATAATAAGATAACTACGAAGAAAACGTGAAAGAAACACTTCAAACAACCGAAAGCATACGAAAAGAACAACGAAAACGGCTTGAAAAATACGACTAAAGATCACTGATCAGCAGACATATCTTGTATTGCTTTTACTTTTGCAGGATCCACCTCGATTCCTTTCTGGCTAACAATAAAACCCAGCAGTTTTCCGGAACGCACTCCGAAAGTACACTTGTTTGGATTCAACCTCTGCTTATACTTGATCAATCTATCAAACAACTTTTTGAGATTGACCAGATGCTCTTCTTTGTCTCGGGACTTGGCAATCATGTCGTCCACATAGCATTCAATCTCTTTGTGTATCATGTCGTGGAACAATGTGACCATAGCCCGCTGATACGTTGCCCCGGCGTTCTTCAACCCAAAGGGCATAACCTTGTAACAGAATTTACCCCATAGGGTAATGAACATTATTTTCTCCATGTCTTCCGGTGCCATCTTAATCTAATTATACCCGGAGAAGCCATCCATGAAAGAAAATACCGAGAACTGAGCGGTGTTATCTACCAGCACATCAATATGTGGTAAGGGAAAGTCATCCTTTGGACTTGCTCTGTTTAGATCTCGATATTCAATGCACATCCGAACTTTGTCGTCTTTCTTTGGTACAGGCACAATGTTAGCTACCCAAGGTGGGTAACTAGTTACGGCAAGGAATCCGGCATCCCACTGCTTCTGAACTTCCTCCTTGATCTTCATCGCCATATCAGGGCGAGTTCTTCTCAGCTTTTGCTTTACCGGAGGACAGTCTTCTCTTAGTGGTAGCTTATGCACAACAATGTCAGTATTCAGCCCTGGCATATCTTGATACGACCAGGCGAAGATATCCACATATTCATGTAGCATACCAATCAACTCCTTCTTTACCTCGGCCTGCAGACTGGCCCCAATCTTTATCTCTTTCTTTACATCTTCAGTCCCGATGTTTATGATCTCTATCTCTTCCTGATGCGGCTGAATGACCCTTTCCTCTTATTTCAACAACCTGACCAATTCTTCGGGGAGTTCACATTCTTCCTCAACCCCTTCATCAGCTTGGTAGATAGGATTGTCGAAGTCATGCATGGTCATAGCAGGAATGTTATCACTAGAATCCGGATGATCAACACTGCACAAATGATGTGCTTATTTCAGAATCCGTTCTTTTTCAAAATAGACGCAAACACACAAACAAAAGGAAAGAAAAAACATTGCCATTTTATTTTATTTTTGTGTGAAAAAATTTAAAACGAAAGAAAGAGAACACAATTTGCTTGAAAAAAATGTCCTTTATTTCATGGTAAAAAATAAATGCATTAAAAGCATGGTGGCCCTACAAATGGATCCGTGCACCTTGGGCAGAGTGCAAGATTGACATGCAGCATGATAAAAAGGAAACAAGTAAATTACTTTGATTGCCAGGTAACTTGAACGAAATCCTCGGTAGACCAGTTCCGAAGCTCCTCCCCAGGTGCACATGGGTGAATCCAGCTATTCCAGTCGCAGTCATTGTCCCCTTCTTCACTTGTTGCACATATATTGTTGCGATCGAGCATTCCGGAGCTTGTGAAAGCTATGCCCTTACCAACCTGAGGCCAGTTGGACCCACCAGGCTGATAACCAAGACCGAACTTGTCATCTTTCTTCTCTAATTCCAGCAACTTTCCCCAGCCTTGGGCGCTTCTGGATTGTACCACTTCTTTGTCCTGCTTGTAGGAGTAGATTGAGGTCCCTTCCTTCTCGTTGTTCCTCTCTGTCGGAGCCAAAATGTTGACATTGACCGCTTCAAAAGCTTGACACAACGTTTCATGAATTTCCCCGTCCATCTCCACGTATTTGAAAGTTGACAGATGACTCACAAAGATATCTTCTTCTCCACACACAGTGATCACCTGGCCATCAACCACATACTTCAGCTCTTGATGCAACGTGGATGTCACTGCACCTGCAGCATGGATCCAGGGACGTCCTATCAAGCAACTATACGCAGGTTGAATATCCATGACATAGAACGTGCTCTTGAACACTTGAGATCCTATCTTCATAGGTAGCTCAACCTCCCCGAACATAGACCTCCGGGACCCATCAAAGGCTTTCACGATTAAATCACTGGGTCTTAACACAATGCCATCAACATTCAGCTTCATCAAGGCCTTCTTAGGGAGCACATTGAGAGAAGAGCCTGTATCAACTAAGACATGTGACAGGACAACACCCTTACATTCCATGGTGATGTGCAGGGCCTTGTTGTGATTGCGGCCTTCAGAAGTAAGATCTCTATCTATGAAGCCCAACCTATGGCTAGCATTCACACTGCCTACTACAACCTCCAATTGATTAAATGTTATCTCTTGTGGTACATATGCCATCTGCAAGACTTTCAGCAAAGCTTCCCGGTGAGCTGGAGAACACATTAACAAGGACAGAATTGATATTTTGGATGGAGTCTGATTCAACTGTTCAACCACTTTATAATCACTCTTCTTTATTATCCTCATGAACTCTTCAACTTCTTTTTCAAAAGTACCTTGCCCGGCAGCTGGAGTTATCATTTCTTCGGTGGCTATCTGCTTTCCTGTAGCCTTTGCAACAGCTTCAGCTTCAGGATCTCCTCTGAGAGCTTGAGGAGCAAAAAGACGTCCGCTTCTCGTAAAACCACCAACTCCTCTGATGTTCACCACAGTCGGGTCAATTGTTACTGCCTTACTCTCCACCTTCTGACCTTCCATATACACATCTGAGCCATAATGCCATGGGATGGCTTTGTCATCAGCATACGGAATACTCCCTGGAACAGTAATAGTAACAGGACTAACCTCCGGAGCATAGATAGTCACTGGCTCTCTCCGGGCAGGTACTTCAGCTGGATCAAAGTAAATTGTTATGGTAGACACACAATTACTTCTATCATCAACCTTATCAAACTGCAGCGACCCTTCATCAATCAGATGTTGCAACCCAACCTTCAATTCTTCACAACCATTCACTGAACTTAAACACTCTTCACAATCATAACCACACCCCGGGAACACTTGTCCTTTCAACAGTCTATCTTTCACCACCAGCAATGAATTCCTCACTTCCTCTACATTCAGAATCAAGCTTAACTTCTCACCACTGTCAACATCATTTATCCTCGCCCCTCCATGGTTTGGAATAGGGTTTGATGTAACATTAGGAGGTGGCGCGAAGTTAATTGCCTTTGAGTCGATCAAGTCCAGAACTTTATGTTGTAGCGCCCTGCACTTCTCAGTTGAGTTCCCGGGTGCTCCTGAATGGAATGCGCATCTTGCGTTAGCATCATACCCCACCGGAAGCTCTCCAGGTGGAGGTGGTGCTAGTGTCCTCAATTGTACCAAGTTCAAGTCTAACAACCTCTGCAGCAGTGTCGTATACGTCATCGGAATGGCTTCAAGCACCCTATTAGTCGGATGAGCTTGCCTTGGTTGATAGGGTCTTTGCTGATAATTGCTGCACTGTGGTTGTTGTTGTGGTTGTGGTTGTGGTTGAGTTTGTTGCACAGGACTTGATGGAATAGTGACAGCTGCCACTTGCTCATAGGATCTTCTATATTCCCGGCCCCGTCCTCGGCCGTACATGACATTAGTTTCCCCCTCTCTTCTTCTCGGAGGTCCGTTAAAAGCTTTTCTTACATCGCTTGAGCTACCTGCATCGGGGTCTTGAATCTTCCCCATCCTCAACAGAGTTTCAACCCTCTCTCTTGCTATCACAATGTCATTAAACTTTGTAGCTGAACAAGACGCTAGTCTCTCGATAAACACCCCATGTAGCGTTCCCATGAACATATCAGCCATCTCATTCTCCAACAAGGGAGGTTGTACTCTGGCAGCAAGCTGACGCCACCTCTGAGCGTACTCCTTAAACCCTTCTTTAGCATTTTGAGACATGGTCTGCAACTGAGTACGATTTGGAGCCATTTCCAAATTGTACTGGTACTGCTTCACGAATGCCTCTGCTAAATCCTTCCAGCTTCTAATGTTAACCCTGCTCAGCGTCATATACCACTCCAAGGAAGCCCCCACATGGTTGTCCTGGAAGTAATACATCCATAGCTTCTCATCATCAGTATGGGCAGCAATTCTTCCTACAAAGGACTGGAGGTGAGTCTTCGGGCATGTCGTGCCGTTGTACTTATCGAAAGTAGGAACCTTGAACTTGTAGGGGATTCAGACCCCTGGCACCAAGCCCAAGTTAGTGATATCAAACCCCAGGGAGCTCTGGGATTGAATGGCACGGATCTGCTCAGCCATCTCCTCAAACTTTCTGCTCATTTCAGCCTCTTGGCCTTCCACCTCATCCAGCAAAGTAAACTGTTCATCTTGTCCGTCCATCTACACATTTTTCAGTCCATCATTGATAATAGTGACCCCTGGTTGTGCCACAGGGATTTCAACTTGACGGGCGCCAGCCCCATTGCGGTTACCTCCATCTGCGATCCCATTGTTCCTGGTCTGATTGTTTTCTACCATCTTGCGCAAGTGCTCCTGAGTATGACCCATCCCTGCCATAAGGGTCATGAAGTTGTCCATTCTTGTTCTCAAGTCAGCCAGATCTTCCTGCATCTGATCCATTACTCTTTCTCTGTTTACTCTTGTGGGATATCTGTGTACAGTTGGCTGTTCTCGAGCCTTCCTGGGAGCTATAGTGCCTGAAAAGACATAAACGTTAGAAACTGATGAACTACCTGCAAAACAAACAAACATGTTATATGCATGCAATGTAACTATTCATGTTTCCAATTTTAGGCATTTATATGCCCCAGCTCTGGTATTTGCTCCAGATAGTCCCTTTGAGCATTAATTTTCCAATTCTCCCCTTTGAAGAGTGTTCAAATCTTAGCAGTCTCAGACAAACAAGCTTTGCATACTTAGAAATGGTAATTGGAATTTAACATTGCATAACATGGATAACCCACTGGCATCCAAAGTTAGAGCAAAAACAAATTCCCCGAAGGGTTATAAGTCAATACATGAACAAAGGAAAATAAAGCAAGACTCCTACAACAAGCCTGTAGGTAATATGAACAATAGTAGATTTAAAAATCTAGACTAAAGAAAAACCCAGGTTCTTCTTCTGTAGTTATTACCTCTGTCCGGTTCTTCTTCACGCCTGCTCTCAGCTTAAGCTCTGCAATCTCTTTCAATGCCTCCTCCAAGGCCATCTAGCTTTGTGCCAATTGTTGAGTCTTTTCCCTTCGTATTTTGTGAACTTCTTCTGCTCTTGTTCCCTTTGGCCCTGTAACCAAACAATGGACTAGCGAGCTTCTTTAAGAATCTTCAAAGTCTTTTTACGCTCCGCTTCTCTTTTCAATTCCATTAGACCCAATCTCTGAAAATGAGCTTCTCTCCCAGCAAACTCCTTTTCCTTAGCTCCTAAAGTGACTTGCATTTTCTGCAGCTTTTCCTCTACTTCATTCTAAGCACGATTGGCAAGGTGGTACAAGTTAATCATTTCAGCATTCTCTATCCGGACCTCATGCAACTGAGCTTCCAACTTCTTATATTCTTCAAGAGTGACAGTATTCTGACATGGCACCTCTTTGGGATATAAAGGAGCCTCCACTGCAAATGGCATGAGCACTTCTTCTATACGCTTCTGCAACCATGTAGCAAAAGGAAGATATGTCTTGGGATCTACCCTTCCAAAATCCTTCTTTCCTTTCTTCACCCTGTGAGCCCAAGCTTGAGAAGCTTGTATGACCAACTCTTTGTTTCCCTCCACAGAGAAGTACAAAGACCCAACTAAATCTTCCATACTTGGTGGATCCCTCAGAGGATAGCCAAATTGCTTCCTGGCTAAGACTAGATGTTAACTGATCACACCCTTTCTTCCTAGCAAAGGCACATTAGCAAATCTTCCACAACTAACCAGTAACTCCTTTCCCAACAAATCTCTGTCATAACCCCAAGCTATATCCTCAGAAGTTAGTCCCATTAGCCTCCTGGACCACCTTCATTCATCTCTCATCTCTTTGAAAGGGCCTGACTTTGGTAATTGCTTAGCAAACCAATCTGCAAATAATGAAGCACAACAACCCACTGGTCCACCTCTGCCTTTCTCATTCCGGTAATGAACACTGTAGTAGAAGTCTCCCAACAAAGTTGGTACAGGATTTCCTTTAGCAAAAATGGAGATCACCTCCAAACTCACAAACTTCTTTTCTCCCGGGAAAAGACTAGATCCATATTCCATCAGGGCTACCACAACACCAAAATCTCCCCACTTACACTCTTTGGCATACTCTTCAACTTCTGGTATAAGCACCTCCCAAGGAAGTCCTCTTCCCTCATTGTCCTTCAAAGCTTTCTTGACCTTAGCAGCTGGTATACGACAGACTCTGGATATGTCTTCTTCCTTGATAACCACCTCTGACCCATAGTAAGGCAAAGTATCTCTGACAGGAACACCCAAAATGCTTGAAATCTCCTCCAAGGTAGGAGCCAAGATATAATCTGGAAATACAAAACACCGTAACAAGGGATCATAGAACTGAAGAAAAGTGTGCAAGCTATCCTTCTGGTCTCCAGTAGGTTTATCCATGTACTTCAAAATCTGACCATACCTCTTTCTGAAGTTCCCTACAAATTGGTCATTCATCAGCCCTGCTAATCTCTGAACACTATTGATTTCTAGTTGGAGAAAAGTGTCATGGACATTCTTCTTTCTTGTAATTTTCTTAACTTCTGCCATCTGGAAAACTTACAATTACCAGAACTGGGTGCTAAACTATAAACAACAACCTGAAAAATGGAAACACCAATAGTTAATGTGAGTATGATGCAATCCAAATGCAATGCAGGCATATGATCAATCTGGGACCATCTGGATACTGAATATTAGGACCCTCCAAATAATTGAAAACTAAGATTCTCTGAGCCATAACCCTCTGATAGAAACCCTCAGAACCAAGAGATCAAGAAATCCAGAACCATAAGGACCATATCATAACAGAGACCATACTGATAATGAGGGTATGTGGAGGTCAAGGGTTCCTGCAAACCTGTAAACCCCTCCCAATATCATTGGTGTGCTCCGGGTCAAACATCACGGACTCTCAAATCCGAATAGCAATAATACATTCACCATTTCCGAGGAATGGCTCATGACCAAATCAGGGAATCGGTTTGGCATTATATATTACGCAGGGAGGCCTCAGCTGAGTCCGGGAAGACAATGTCATCCTATGTGAGTTCCAGGTGGGCCCTCGGGTGCGAATGGGTTTGCCACAGAATGTGGTCTGCCACTGTCACCACTAGAGAGGGATGTTTCCACAAAGGTCCTCAATGATCGGTCCCCAGCTGCACATAACTATCAAGGTTATGAAATGAGAGAGGAAGATCCCCAAATCAAGACATTTCCAAGACGGTCGTAAATCTGGGCGTGGAACTCACTACTACCCCCATGACAAGATCTCATGAGGCCAAAGTGGAACCACTCTAAGTCCTAAGGTGCACTCGAGCCTTGGTAATGAGGTCATCTCACAGTAACAGTATCACCCAAGTCCCACCAAACAAGAAATCCAGTCCAGACAGTCCAGTAATAAAATATGATCAATGAAAATAAATACTGGAAACTGTAAATAAAGCTGTAAATAAAACTGTAAATAAACAACAGTAAAATACAACACACAATAGCAAACAATCAACACCCAAAGGAACAGAACCACACAAGCTCTAGGAGAGACTCTCAAGGGAACCAGAGATTCTGGGTTCGATCCCCAGCAGAGTCGCCAGTTGTCGCTCCCCGGATTTCCATCCTGGTACAAACGCGAAAGTGGCGTGAAAAGAGGTAGAGTCGCCAGCCAGGCATTTTTATCCCGAAGGAACGGGAATGGTAATGCTGCATAAACCAGAAGAAAAGAAAAGGAAGGACACGGGTCCTGCAAACCAAAGAGAATGAGTTCGGGAGTTGGTTATGACCTGGGAAGGTATTAGCACCTAGATCGTCTGCCGTACCCGACGGGATCCACGCTTGCAAAGAAATCTGTTTCAAAGGGTGAAGAAATGAAAGCTGCTGCAAAGAAAAGGAACTGAAATGGGTAAAAGAAAAGAAAAGGGGATTGAAAAAGAAATGAAAAGGAAAAATGTAGGGAAAATAAAGATTGTGCTCGAACGGGCCCTACCCCGCTGCCTACGTACCTCATCTGGACAATGAGGATCAGAGTCGCCGTAGTTCCCCTAACTAGGGGTGGAAAATATTGCTTGTGTCTTAAGGCTTGAACTACCTATGTCAATTCTCAGGTGTTGCAGGCTCGAACGATGAGTGCGTAACCGTCTTGCAAAAGGAAAAGTAGAAGCAAGTTCGCGTACGGAGCGAAGGAGATGAGAAAAGAATTCCCTAAGGAAAAACGCTTATTGTTTGTTTGTGTTTTTTAGAAGCTTTTTATGAGTGTGTCACAAGGAAGTGAACTCAAGCTCTTTTCCACGGGATGTGTACTTGCCACTACATTCCAAGATGGAATAACAGAACAAGCACACTCAAGTAAGGAGGAGATCCCCAAAACTTGATTCCAGAGATTAGGGCTTAGGCTCACTAACTCATTGAATTTATTAAGTGTTTTTTTTTGTATTTACAATGAAGAAGTCTTTTTTATGATTTTCTTGATGAAGATGGTATCCTGATCAGACTTGTGCATCATGATGAACAAGCTTGTACCATCCCAAGATGGGAAAACTACAGGTGTTTCATGGAATAAGGCTATTGTACAAGAGACCACTTCAATCTTTATTAAGGTGCTTTTTAGGTTTTTTGTTTTGAGATGAGAAAAGAAGAGGACCAAAGATCTTAAAGGTAAAAGTCTAATGGGGGACTAATCCTAAAGTTATCATGCAAAGTAAATCCTAGGTTGGTGAGGTTTACTTTCCTAAAGAAGGAAGAGATAAGAAAAGAAAGAGAAGAATGAAGAGGAGAAGAGGAAGAAAGGATGGCCTAAGCCCCAACAAACACAAGTAAGAGAATAAAAAGAGAAGAGATAAGAGTTGGAGATGTGGGAATCACATCCACACCTCTCACTTACCAAAGCCCCTGAAATGGTTAGTAACATAAGCAAACATCATGACAAAAGCAAATGATAATAAATGAAACACCAAATGGGCATAAGATCAAACCAAAGCCACACAACCAGAAGTGGAATCTCAATCACAAATGCCAAATGCAAATACATAACATAAGAATGAGAAAGGGACTATACAATTCAACATGAATCATTATGGATTATCATGACAAAACAAAACAAACATGAGGTAACACAAAGCAAACTAAACAAAACAACATCACAAACTTCAAGACCAGAACCCTAGCATGTCAAGAATGTGCCTAAGCAACACAAGAGATGAAGAGTAGAAGCATACCAATGTCGCTCCCGCCAAATGACACACAGGGCCAAGAGGGGTACAGACGCGAACGGTCGGCGAAAGGGGGATGAGAACACATAGGGGTGAACTCAAGAGAAAAGAAAAGAGTCGCCAGCTAGGCATTTTTATCCCGAAGGAAAGGTAATGCTGCATAGACCTAAGAAAAGATGGATAAGACGGTTGCGAACCAGAGAGACTGAGAAAGGGGGTTGGTTACAACCTGGGAAGGTATTAGCACCCAGATTGTCTGTCGTACTCGACGGGATCCACGCTTAAAATATTTGTGTTTTAAAGGGGTAGTGTCAGTGCAATTTGTGTATCAAAGCTGGAAAGAATGCAAGTGTCAGTGTAAAAGAAGTGAGAAGTGTATAAGAGAAGTATCAGTGTAAGAACAAGAGTAAGAAGCTCAAGACTATGAGGCTTAAAGAATAATACTGAAAGAGGGGGAATATACATAGACTTTTGTTCGATAACTTTTAAGTTATGCCTACGTATCCTCTCGTGCAATGAGGAAGTCAGAACACCGTAGTTCGACCCAAAGAGACTGAAAGATGAATTGACTTATGAACTGCTTTCTTGTCAATGCTCAAGTGTATGACCTGTCTGGCTCAGGTGCAAACTGTCTTGCATTAGACGGAAGAAGCGAGTTCTCGTTTGTGAGTGAATGAGATGAGAAAAGAATCCCGGAGGCGACGATTATTGTTTGTTTTTGAGTTTTCAGTCTTTTATTGCTTTTGGAAGTTTGTCATAAATTAATGAGCTTAAGCCTAAACCAATGGGTTAGTAAACTCATCACATCTTCCCTCTGATTAGGGGTAATGAGGATACCTTAAATGTGAAGTCAGCATCTCACACTTAATCACCACGGTGTAGGATTAAGATCATTAACCTACTTGTGATTATTTAGATGTTTTTGTTGTTTTTGTTTAGTGTTAGGTAATGAGATTAAGCCATAATCAGGGATTAAACAGACTCATTACACCATCCTAATAGAAGGATAATAGATGAGAATATTTAAGCTGAGGAAGACTCCTCAACTTAATCCATGATTAGGGATTAACCTCATGACAAAACAAATCCTTTATTAGATGGATTTTAGTTAATGATAAGATGAAGAAGTGAGTTCTATAGTTTGTAAGACAACTTGAGGGGGACTTGTCCATTGACACTAGGGTTAGTCCTTCTTAACTAGTTAAGGAAGAATTAGAACCCTAATGCAAGGCCCAAGTTACAAGCTTGATGTCTTGATGATCATTAAGTGAATTGATTAAAGGATTTAAACACATTAAGGGTTTAACACTTAGGATTAAAGTTATACACTCCATCCTAATAGAAGGATGCAGGCATAAGCTTAATCATAAAGCCTTAAAGCCTTTAGGGTTTAGTCCCTGATTATGAGATGAGAAGAGGAGACTCAAAGAGACACAAAGGTAAAAGCTAAGTGGGGGACTAATCAAACCCTAATTATTATCATGCTTGGTTATCCTAGGGTTTGTGAGGTTTAAGAAAGAAATCTTCAAGGAGCCACCAAGGAGAGAAGCAGATGAAAGGAGCAAGAAGCAAAGAGAAGCAAAACAACTTGCTTCACTTAAGAAGACAAGTTGCTTGAAGAGAGAAAGTAAGATGAACAAGAATGAGCAAGCTCAATCCAAAGCACAAGATGAAATGCAGCAATGATTCATAAGGGAGATGAAAAGAGATTGTGAGAAGTGAAGGCAAATCCACTTCTCAAAACAACTTACCACCTGAAAAGTTAGCAAAAGAAATGAAGTGAAATGCAAAATGAAATGCAATGTGATGATGCAAACCAAAACCAGAAGCATGAGTATGATGTTAATGATGCTAAAAGATGATGCAAACATGAGGCAAGGCATGAGAATGATCAAACAAGCACAAAGATGCAAAAGAGACATGCTTGGAACCATGAACAAACATGAAACGTTATGGAATGCAAATGACATACAACATGGCAAATGAAAGATGAAATGATCAAACATGATTCTAATATGTCTTAAGATGTATTATGAATCAAATGGATGCACAAAATGTCATGGCAAGTCATGGTATGCAAGCAAATGAGGAATGGATGCAAAGGAAGGCATAAATTAGGGTTTATGATCAACACACAAAGCAAAATCCAAAACCAGAAGCAAATGACATGATAAAAATTTGAAAATGCTATCAAAGATACCCTAGACCTATACAAACTCAGTGCCTAAAGGAGGGGATCCAACTCTTAACCTAGTGAGAGTTATGAATTTCCTAAGATTTCTAGGGTTTTAAGGTAACTTGACAAGAAAAATGCAAAACAAATTGAAAATGCAAGATCAATTCATGCCAATTTTATCCTATAAACTACATGTTATGCAAGATGCAATGCAAAAAGAATCATTGTCCAACTCTCAATGGTTAGACAGAAATGAATTTTCAAAGCTTGAACCAAAATATTACCTCAAAATGAATTTAATTCCAAAGAAAATAATCAAAAGGCATCAAGAACAAAAAATAAATTTGGTTTGAGAGTTGGACAATGTTTCTAAATGTTCCTAAATGCAACATGAATGTTTTTGTGATTTTTAAATACCTAAAAGTATTTTTAATTAATTAATTTTCATTAACTAATTAAAAATAAACTTTTAAATGATTTAAAAATAATTTTTAATGAAAAAAATAAAAATAAAAATATTTTTGTGTTCTGAAAAATAATGAAAACCTTGACAAAAATTTTCATAATTTTTAAACATTTTTTGCTATTTTAAATTAAATGTACAAAACAAATGAAATAAAATGAAATAAAAATACAAATAAAGAGAAAGTCAGCGCATCATGAGGCTGAGATTCAAACTGGGAATGGAGGGAAAGACTGGCGCGCTATCCTACGGCCCTCATTCAAATTGGCCAGATTAATATAAAAACCTGATTAATTAACTAATGACGTGGATTAGGGTTTTAATGAAACAATCCAGGCCATTGAAACGCGCGGGGGATTGACTTAGTCAACCAGATCAAGGGTCCACATTCAAACCTGGCTAACCCTAATTAATTAGCCCTAATTATTTTCAGGTCACCGGAGACGAGCTCCAGTCGTCTTCTCCGGTGACCTCCTTCCCTGAAAATCTCCAAAACACTCCCTAGGTCAAATCAAACCCCCCAAATCTCCAGAAATGACCCCTAACCCCCTAGAACAAGAATCCAACCTCAAATCTCATTTATTCATCATCAACAACAAGATTCGAACAAAAACTTCAAACTGAGCAAAATTTCAGAACATCCATACAACCTCAAAACTCAATCATTTTCAAAAATAAAAGGTTCAGTGTGATCAGGAGAGCATGCTTTGTCATTTAGAAACAAGAAATAAGAGTTCTGGAAAAATGAATTTACATGGCTACCTGAATCGAAGCTTTCAACCCAAGAGCTTCTGGACCAGTTCCTTGCTTCCAATCAACTCATCTGACCTCCCTCAAGTGTTTGCAAAGCTTATCTGAAGTTTATTTGGGCTGGTTTGAGAGATTGCTTGAGTTCTGTTCAAAGAGGGGAAGAAATCGTATTTGGTTTGTGTGAGGTTTCAGGCTGTTTCAATGGTTGGTTTGTGATCAGTGGAACATTTTGAGGTCAATGGTGAAGTTTGTTTTTGTGTTTTAGGGCTGTGTTGTGTGTTTCGATTGGTTTTGCAAGTTGGAGGATTTTTTATAACTATGGCTTGGAGAGTGTTTCAGCATGAGTTCTTGTGTGTTATGGCTTGCCTTTGGTCCACTTATCACTCATGGATAGGTCTGTGGAGTTGGTGTGCCCTATTGTGATTGGTATGGGTCTTTTGCCAAAAAGTCAAGCTTTGTGTAAGAGAGGTATGGGCTCATGGCTAGCCAAGGACAAGAGGGGTGTCCTGCGCAGCAAGAAGTGAGGAGAACCATAGGATCAATTTTGAAGTCAGCCAGCACATGGATTAGGGTTTGAGTGAGGTTTTGCAACTTTGATCAACTTTGGCCCTTTTGAAGTTCCTTGATCCACAAGTCATGAAAAATGAGCAAACTCTTGATGCAATCTGACTTTTAGACATTGGTTCATGTTTGTGTGAAGATTATAAGTCCATTTGATAGCACACTTTGTCTTGGCAAGTGATTTTGCAACTTTGCCTCTTTGGTGCATAACTTGAAATTATGTGATTTTGGCCAACTTTGACAAGCCATAACTTTTGATCCAAAATGAATTAGGACAAGTTCTTGTACTTTTTGAAAAGGGAATGATCCATTCTACAACTTTCATGACCAAAGTTTTCCCATTTGAAGCATTTTTGAATCAAAAAGCAAGGGTTGAAAAAGTTTCCCAAAATGGCAAGTTTCCATTACAAGTCATTTTCCCAAAAAGTCAACTTTGCAAATGGCTTGAGATTCTTCAATTTTGTGAACTTATAACATCTTCTATGATCAAATAAAGATCATACATAATCAAAATGATGATGAACACCCTTTGGTTGGGTCATTGGGGGTCTCAGATGCCCTGATTTTGCACTGACTTGCTCAAGAAGTCAACTCTTGATCAGATGCCTTCCCCATGGAATTTCTTCATGAAAATTGATATGCATGATCCCTATACCATATAGATACCAATAGAAACAAGAATGACCAAAACATTTGGAGTTATGGCCTTTGAAACCAAAACCCTAATTCTAGGTCATCTGTGCAGTTAAACCTGGCTCTGCTTCCATGCCAATCTCAGTTCTTGTGATTTTTTGACATTCTTGACTTTGGGAGGATATAATATGATGCTTGAACATACATGGACCCCTTTGAAGTGATTGATGACCTTTGGAGTGGCTCTAGTAGCTCTTGAATTGCTCAGATCACAAACCCTAGATGCAGATGACTTTGAATCAATGCAGTGAATCAAAAATGTGGTATGAGATGCTATGGTTGAGTTTATGCATATGATAAGATCACAAGCCATGGTGTGAATGGGTGAGGGCAAATTTGGGGTGTTTACAGCTGCCCCTATTCAAACATGAGTTAGCTGTGCAGAATGTAAGCAACGGCTTAACAGGCAAACAAGATAACTTGTGGTTGAATACCAAAGACAGTCCAAAATTTGTACTCACGGAATGAAGAAGAAAAGGGATTTAGATTGTAAAAGAAAATAAAGTATATTATAAAGTGCGGGCGACGGAGGACGACCATCGAGCAGAGGACGACTGCAGGGAAAAAGTAATGACGGGGACGACCGACATGCTGGGGATATAAGGGGTTGAGATGGGGACGATCATTATGATAAAGATATAAGACTCTCTGGGGATTATAGGTAAAAATAAATGATGAGGTACGGTCATCAAAGGTGAAGGACGATCACCTAGCAGGGAACGGCTGCTCTGTTGGGTATAAGATGAGGGACGGTCATCTAAGGGTGAAGGACGATCACCTGGCAAGGTACGGTTGCCAAAAATATCGCGACATAGGACGAATGCCGGATAAAAGGTCGACGATGGGGACGACCATCGGATAAAATGATGAAGGACGATCATCAAGAGGTGAAGGAAGATCACCTAGCAGGGTACGGCTGCTCAATATCACGACATAGGACGAATGTCGGATAGAAAAGGGTTCCAATAATGGAGACTCCGCTGGGAAAAGGATGAGGGACGGTCATCCAAAGGTGAAGGATGATCACCGGGCAGGGTACGGCTGCCAAAAGTGTATCATGACATAGGACGAATGTCAGATAGCAAACACAAACGAGTGTCTACATCCAAGGAATGAGAGGTATAAGTGTTTGGATACGGTGTATAGATTAAAGATGCGGACGAGCATCCTTAAGACTATGATACGGACGAGTATCAGGTAGAAACGAATACTGACACATGTTCGGAGATGATGATACGGACGAGTATCAACTAGTTAACAAAGAACACGGACGAGTGTTGACTCTGTGGGGACTCCTCTGGGGAATGGTAGACACAGACGAGTGTCTAAATTCAAGAAGACATAAGTGTTTGACACGTGTATGGATTAAAGATGCGGACGAGCATCCTTAAGACTGTGATATGGACGAGTATCAGGTAGAAACAAACGCTTGACGCATGTTCTGAGATGATGATACGGACGAGTACCAACGGGTTAACAAAGAACACGGACGAGTGTTGAATCTGTAGAGGATTTGAGTGATATATACAAGATACGGACGGGTATCTGTATGAGTGAAGCAGGAATAATAAGTATGAGTGAAACACCGACAAGTGTTTAACTTGCTGGGGAGGGTGACACGGACGAGTGTCAAAAGGTATATTATAAACAAGTATATGCTTTACAAAGTATTTAGGTAGTTATGTTGGGGAAGGTGGCACGGACGGGTGTCAGGGAATCTGTATAGATATATGTATCTGTGAGTGCAAAGAGGATGCTTTGGCTTTCTGCTGGGGATATGACACGGACGGGTGTCAAGAAGTATCTGTAATATATGAGTGTCTGTTTGTAAAGAAAGCTCGGGCAACTTTACTGGGGAATCATGACACGGACGGGTGCCAAAAGGAGTGTGTATTTGTATTTACAAGTGTAAGGCAAATGGAAGATGGCTTTCTGCCGGGGAATCCGGAGAGTTTTCTGTATATCTTTGATGAATTGTCAAAATTTACAAGTGTTTGATTCAGACCATGGCTTATGATTATGCAATATGTTTGATTTTTGCCGTAATGCTCCGTATTAGACGGAATGCTATGCTCTGTGGGGAGAATATGATGCGAATGCTATGATTATGCAAAGATACAGATCCGGGATCCGGGTCCCGTTGCTGCGAAGATCTCTGGTTGATCTGCTTGAAGTGAACATCCCAGCTGGGGAGGAGATCATTGGTATATCTTACATATGGGACTCTGCTTGGGGATATAGGTCATTGATAGACCTATCTCTGGTAAAGGGGGACCCAGCTGGGGTTTGTTGAAACTTTCTTCACTCCGTTGTGAGATCCTCAGGCACTGCTCTTCCGGGTAGAGGCTGAAGCTCTGTGGGGAGATGGTTCCCTGGCTTTTGTACTTGGCTGAGGAGGAATTAACAAATGGCAACTCAGCTGGGGAGAAAGCACCTCCGGTGCTAATACTGAGTAAGTAATGATTTGCCAACTTGCTGGGGTGAAGCTTTCATGCCCCATGTTGTGCTTTGAGTACCTGCAATCCTACAAAGATAAAGAAACGCACAAGTATCCCGAGATATCCCTTATTGGATTCCGTCATAAGAGTTTAGGCACTTCCGGGAGTGAGTATATTTCCTGCAAGCATGTATTTTTAGAAGAAAAGCATCTGTATTCATTCAACCAGTATCTTAACGACATCGGACATCCTTGCAAATGAAAATAAAATGTACGAGACGAAACATGATTGAAAATTATGACTTTATTAATTCATGTGCCCTGAAATGGCAAGATACAGTCAAAGAAACAAATCCCCTAAAATGAAGAGATTGTTACAAATTGAGAAATAACAGGTATTGGCAATGTTGATGACGCTTCAGGGAGCTCCCCTTTGCTATGACTCGTATGACATTCGACGTTCTTCTCGTCTTGCTTTCTGAAGAAGGCTGATTCTGAAAGAAGCTTGATCCTTTCGAAGCTTACCAAGTTGTAAGTGATACAGACGAATTCAGAATGCAGTTGTTCGCTTATTCCCTTATTTTGCATGGATCGCCCTTTCGGGTTTTCAATCCATCGGGATACCCTTTTTTGCCTGAGTTGTCCAATGCGGCTTTTCAACTCAGCGGGTGTACATTTTTTTTATTTATTTTCCCTTATTTTTGCCCGAGTCTTTTATTCTGTTTTTGACTCGCAGGGATGCCCTATTTTTGCCTGGACTTACATTCTGTTTGTATGTCCAGCGGGTCATTTTATGCGAAGTATTTTTTAACTGCATCTGAATTCACAGGGGATGGGAAGTCTTCACCATCCATAGTACTGAGCATGAGTGCTCCACCGGAGAAAACTTTCTTTACTACGAATGGCCCTTCATAGTTCGGAGTCCACTTGCCCCTGTGGTCTGTATGAGGAGGAAGGAGTCTTTTCAGCACAAGATCTCCTACTTGGTACTCTCGGAGTCTGACTTTCTGATCGAAGGCCTTCTTCATTCTTTTCCGATACAACTGCCCATGACAGATCGCAGCTAATCTCTTCTCTTCAATCAGATTCAGTTGTTTGAATCGGGATCGGACCCATTCTGCTTCACTCAGCTTAACATCCATCAGTACCCGCAGGGAGGGTAATTCAACTTCAACAGGTAGGACTGCCTCCATACCATACACAAGTTGATACGGTGTTGCCCTAGTGGATGTTCTGATTGACGTACGGTACCCATGCAGAGCAAATGGTAGCATTTCATGCCAGTCTTTATAAGTGACTACCATCTTCTGTACAATCTTCTTGATGTTCTTATTAGCCGCCTCAACAGCGCCATTCATCTTTGGCCTGTAAGGAGAAGAATTGTGGTGTTGGATCTTGAAGTCCCGGCACAGTTCTGCCATCATTTTATTGTTCAAGTTGGAACCATTATCAGTAATGATTCGTTCAGGTACTCCATACCGACAAATGATATCTCTCTTCAGAAATAGGGCTACCACTTGCCTTGTAACATTTGCATACGAAGCCGCTTCAACCCACTTGGTGAAATAGTCAATAGCAACCAAGATGAATCTGTGGCCGTTTGAAGAAGTTGGTTCAATCTTGCCAATCATATCAATGCCCCACATGTCAAAGGTCCAGGGTGAAGACATCACATTCAAAGGATTCGGAGGCACATGCACTTTATCCGCATAAATCTGGCATTTATGACATTTTCTGGCATAAGCACAACAATCGGCATCCATTGTGATCCAGTAATAGCCTGATCTTAACAACTTTTTAGCCATGGCATGCCCTCCTGCATGGGTACCAAAGGATCCTTCATGCACCTCGTGTATCAACAAGTCTGCTTCTGTTCTATCAACGCATCTGAGGAGTACCATATCAAAGTTTCTCTTGTACAGGGAACCATCAGTATTCAGGAAGAAACTACCAGCAAGCCTTCTTAATGTCTTCTTATCATTGGAAGATGCCCCAGGTGGGTATGTTTGGTCCTCCAAGAAGCACTTAATGTCATGGAACCAAGGCTTATCATCTTTAACAACATCTGTTAAGAACACATATGCTGGTCTGTCCAGTCTGGACACTGAAATCCGAGGTACAAAGTTGGCAGCTTGAACTTTGATCATGGATGAAATGGTAGCCAGAGCATCTGGAAACTGATTTTCATCTCGAGGGATATACTCAAGTTTGACTGTTGTGAAGAAAGTCAATAACCTCCTTGTATAATCCCTGTAAGGTATCAGATGATCCTGATGTGTGTACCATTTGCCGTTGGTTTGATTAATTACCAGAGCTGAATCTCTGAACACAGTCAAAGTCTTGATCCTGAGGTCAATGGCTTCCTCAAGACCCATAATACAAGCTTCGTATTCAGCTTCGTTGTTAGTGCAGTTAAAGGTGAGTTTTGCCGAGAAAGGCATGTGAACTCCCTTAGGTGTAATAAGTACTGCACCAACACCACGTCCATTCATATTAACAGCCCCGTCAAACATCATAGTCCATTCTTCTTTCGGGTCAGGCCCTTCAGTGTGAATAGGCTCTTCATGATCTTTTGCTTTTATAAACATGATGTCTTCATCCGGGAAGTCAAATCTCATAGGCTGGTAATCATCAATGGGTTGCTCAACAAGGTAATCAGACAACACACTGCCCTTGATGGCTTTCTGAGATGTGTATTGAATGTCATATTCTGTGAGGATCATTTGCCATCTTGCAACCCGTCCGGTAAGCGCTGGCTTCTCAAAAATGTACTTAACTGGATCCATCTTTGAGATCAACAAGGTAGTGTGGGTCAACATATACTGCCTTAGTCGGCGAGCAGCCCACGCTAAAGCACAGCAAGTTTTCTCGAGCAGTGAATAACATTGTTCACAGTCGGTAAACTTTTTGCTTAGGTAGTATATTGCATACTCTTTTCGACCAGACTCGTCATGCTGGCCCAACACACACCCCATTGACTCTTCTAATACTGTCAAGTACATGATTAGAGGTCTTCCTTCAACTGGAGGCATAAGGATTGGAGGTTCTTGCAAGTACTCCTTGATTTTGTCAAAAGCCCTCTGGCAGTCTTCGTTCCACCTGACTGTTTGTTCTTTTCTTAACAGCTTGAACAAAGGTTCACAGGTTGCTGTAAGGTGAGATATGAACCGTGAAATGTAGTTCAATCTACCTAGAAACCCCCGAACTTCTTTTTCTGACTTCGGTGCCGGCATTTCCTGAATGGCTTTGACTTTGTCAGGGTCAACTTCAATCCCTTTCTCACTCACAATAAATCCCAGCAGTTTACCGGATCGCACCCCGAATGTGCATTTGTTGGGGTTTAACTTCAACTGGTACTTCCTCAGACGCTTGAATAATTTCAGCAGATTCACCAGGTGGTCTTCTTCTGTAAGGGACTTGGCAATCATGTCATCCACGTAACATTCAATTTCTTTATGGATCATGTCATGGAATAATGTTACCATAGCCCGTTGATAAGTGGCACCAGCATTCTTCAGTCCGAATGGCATCACCTTATAACAGAACGTGCCCCAGGGTGTGATAAAAGTTGTCTTCTCCATGTCTTCAGGTGACATCTTGATCTGATTGTATCCTGAAAATCCGTCCATGAAGGAGAATACCGAGAACTGAGCCGTATTATCCACCAATACATCAATGTGAGGTAAAGGAAAATCATCTTTCGGGCTGGCTCTGTTCAGATCCCGGTAATCCACACACATCCTCACCTTGCCATCTTTCTTAGGCACAGGTACAATATTAGCAACCCACGGCGGGTAGCTAGTCACAGCAAGGAACCCGGCGTCCCACTGCTTTTGTACCTCCTCTTTGATCTTCATTGCCATATCTGGGCGAGTACGGCGCAGTTTATGTTTAACCGGTGGGCAGTTTCCTCTTAAAGGCAGCTTGTGCATGACAATATCGGTGTCTAACCCTGGCATATCCTGATAAGACCAAGCAAAGACATCCACATATTCACGAAGCAAGTCAATCAATTGTCCCTTTACTGAATCTTGTAGGCAGTCCCCGATCTTGACTTCTTTCACATCTTCTTCCGTACCAAGATTAACCGTTTCGACCTCCTCCTGATGAGGAGTGATAACCTTCTCCTCTTGTCTTAACAACCTGGCTAGCTCTTCAGGAAGCTCATAATCTTCTTCAACCCCTTCATCAGCTTAATTGATTGGATTGTCAAAGTCATACAGAGTCATAGCTGTGTTGTTGTCGGTGCAGTCTGAAAGGCACTCTCTGCAAGGGTTTAGATTGTTCATTTTAGTGATCGATTTTAATCTTGTTTAGAAAAAGTGAAATAAAGTTATCATTTTGGAAAACATTGCCATTTTATTTTTGTACAAAAAGAAAAATGAAAAAATAGTGAGCGGAAAAGAAAAAAGACTCATTTGCAAAAGATGTCCGATATTCATTGATTGATCTGTTTGCACAAAATTACAAGATGGCCCGATTACAAAATGAGTCTTGTCATCTTGGGCAAGATGCAAGACTTGATGCATGCTTAAAATATACAGGAAATAATAATTACTCTGCAGGAGTAACCCTTATAATTTCCTGGGAAGACCAGTTTGAGATACGACTCCCCGGGATCCTTGGACGTATCCAGCTCTCCAGGTTGTGCTCATCTTCCGACTCATGTTCCAAGTTGTTCACTGCATCCGGGGTGAGTATCCCCCCACTGACAAAGTTGGGCTTCTTAGCAGCCTCTGATTGATCTTGTTGAGTTGGTTTGTAACCCAACCCAAATCTGTCCTCCTTCTTCTCCACAGGCAGCAGCTTGCCCCAGCCTTGGGCAGTACCCTCTTCAACAACCTTCCTGGCTTGCTGATAAGACGTCATGGAGGTTCCCAGTACAGCAGATGCTTCATTTATGTTCAGGGCCTCAAACCCCTGGCTCATGGTTTCATGGATTTCTCCATCCATCTCAATGTATTTGTATGTAGCCAGATGGCTAACAAAGATGTCCTCTTCACCACAGATGGTGATGATCTGGCCTTCCCACTCGAATTTCAACTTCTGGTGAAGGGTAGACGTAACAGCGCCAGCGGCATGGATCCAAGGTCTACCCAACAAACAGTTGTAGGCCGGCTGAATGTCCATCACATAGAAGGTAATCTTAAAAGTCTGCGGGCCAATCATCACAGGCAGATCAATCTCCCCAAGCACTGATCTTTTAGAGCCATCGAATGCTCTCACCACTAAATTACTTGGACGCAGTGCCAAGCCCTCATACTCCAGCTTCACCAAGGCTTTCTTTGGTAGAACATTGAGTGAAGACCCAGTGTCCACCAGTACATGAGATAGAACAGCACCCTTGCATTCTAGAGTGATGTGTAAAGCCTTGTTGTGGTTACGTCCCTTAGTTGTTAAGTCAGCATTGGTAAAGCCCAGTCCATGACTGGTATTGACATTTGCCACCACAGTTTCTAGCTGATTAACAGTGATCTCCTCTTGCACGTATGTTGCGTGCAAGACTTTCAGTAGTGCATTCCTGTGAGCTTCAGAACACATCAACAGGGATAATATGGAGATCTTTGAGGGAGTTTGGTGAAGCTGATCCACCACCTTGTAATCACTTCTCTTTATAATCCTCATGAACTCATCCACATCTTGCTCAAAAGATGTCTTCTGAGTTTCTTTGGTGATTGGTTCTTCAGGTACCACACTCTTCCCCTTTGCTTTTGCAGCAGCTTCTGCTTCGACATTAGGTCTTTGTAATTGTGAGGCAAAAAGGCGTCCGCTTCTGGTGAAGCCTCCGCCTCACCCAACATTATCAATCTGTGGAGAAGAGGTTGAAGAATCCAGAGTGATTTTCTCCCCGTTGCAGTAAAGGTCAGAGCCATAATGCCAAGGTATGGCATTACTGCTTTCATATGGAACGGGTCCAAGCACTGTGATGGTAACTGGACTGACTGCAGCAGAGGAGGGTACTGAAATGGTGTGCGGATCATAGTAAATGGTGACTGGTGACCTGGCAGGAGATGCCACTGCTTGTTGTTGAAAGTTGTTGTTTAGAGGAACATTTGACGGATCATAGTAAATGGTGACTGCTGAGATATCTTCATTAATTTCTGTTGGCGTTGTAGAAGATTCTGCCGAATAAATGGGTGCTGATGTTGTAGAAGAAATGGTTGATGACATTTGATTTGTTGAAGTGATGGACGGAGCCATTGTTGATGATATTGATGAATTGGTTGGAATAATTGTTGTTGCAGTTGTAGAAGAGTCAGGAATTGTTGTCAAAGGGATTGCTGGATTTGTAGGCGTTGATGTTGTGATCTGAAGTATACCACTTTTGATAAGACCATCTATGCCGCTTCTCAAATTATCACACCCGTTGACCGAAATGTTGCAATAACCACAACCGAGCTCACACCCGGGGAACATCTGGCATTCTAGGAGCTGAGCTTTAATTTCTACCAGAGGTGTCCGAATCTGTCCAACACTGGTTATTAAGAAAGATGGCTTGTCTTCCTCAATGGCATTAATTCTTGGTCCTCCATGATTGGGCATGGGATTCTTGTTGACATTTGGAGGGGGTGCAAAGTTGAGGGCTTTAGAATCCACCAGATCTTGTACTTTCATTTGTAAAGCCCTGCATTTCACAGTATTGTGGCCAGGTGCATTGGAATGGAAAGCACATCTGGCGTTGACATCGTAGTTTCTTGGCAGATTGGAAGGATCTGGTGGTGCCAATGTCCTTAATTCAACCAAGTTGAGTTTCAGGAGTTGTGGCAATAAAGCGGCATAAGGAATAGGGATTGGATCAATCACCCTATTGGCCATTGATGGTCTTTGCTGAAAAGCTCTTTGCTGCTGACTGTTGTTGTTGTTGTTGTTGTAGTTTCTCTGTGGCGGATACTGAACTTGCTGTTGATAGTGTGGTTGTTGTGGTGGTTGATATGCTGGTTGCTGAGGAATCAGAGCTGGAATAGTGACAGCTGCCACTGATCTGTGGACATGCTGAGGTCTGCCCCTGTTGGCATAAATGGCATTTGTCTCACCGGTTCTCCTAGGTCCCACAAAAGGCTTCCTGGGATTACTTTACGAGCTTGCACCATTATCAGAAATTTTACCCATCTTCAGAAGGCTTTCAATTCTTTCTCCAGCTATGACTACGTCAGCGAAGCTGGTGGAAGAAAAGGCAGCTAGCCTGTCAATATATGTTCCTTGTAGAGTGTTCATGAACATGTCGGCTATTTCTCTTTCCGACATGGGTGGCTGGACAGCAGCAGCAAGCTGTCTCCACCTCTGGGCATACTCCCTGAAGCTTTCTCTGGAGGATTGAGACATTCCCATCAGAAGTGTTCTGTTAGGAGCCATGTCCAGATTGTATTGGTACTGCCTGATGAAAGCTTCAGCTAGGTCCTTCCAGCACCTGATAGTAGCTCTAGTCAAGTGAGAGTACCACTCCCTTGAAGCCCCAGTCAAACTATCTTCAAAATAGAACATCCACAGTTTCTCATCCATGGTGTATGCCTTAAGTCTTCCCAGAAAAGACTGCAAGTGAGTTCGTGGACAGGAAGTTCCGTTGTACTTCTCGAAGCACGGGGGTTTAAACTTGTGGGGAATCCTTACCCCATCCACTAACCCCATATCCATGACATCAAAACCTAAGGAATTTTGAGACTCCAGAGATCTCAACTTCTCAGCAATTTCATCAAACCTCCTATCATAAACTTCATCCCCAGCTCCCATCACAGTGAACTGCTCTTCCTGGGGGTCTTCCTGTAAAACTCTTCCTCCAGTAGTATTTCCTTGCACATTACCCGGGATGTTGATTTCTGGGTGTAGATGAGGCCCATATACTGGTGGGTTAACATGAGGCTGACCTCTCTCATTGTTACTTGTTCCTCCAGTTCCCAGGGGAGGTTCTTCTGGGGTTTGTCTTTCTACCAATGCCCTCAATATTTCTTGACTTTGAGCCAAGCCATTCATTACCTCCATGAACTGGGTCATTTGGTTTCTCATCTCCAGCCTTTCATTAACCATCTGGGTTCTGACCTCTGTCAGCTCTTGATGTACTTGATCCATCTGGATACCAGGAAGGTTGTTGCGAGTAGGATATCTGTGCGGACGGTTGAGAGGGAACACCCGGCGGCGAGCAATAATTCCTGAAGCACAACAGAGTTAGAAACAAACAAACCAAAAACAAAACCTACAAAACAAAACAAAGGTTAGTATGCAATGCATTATGCTTATTTGTTTCCAAGGTATCCGGCTTGGCACTTGGTTTTGACCTTTCCAGACCCTGAGGAAAATGCTTTGGTGTTGCTTGAGAAAAGAGACTCATTGAAACAAACTAACAAATACATCACAAATGGTGGATCATACATAGTTTGTTTTTTACAACATATGCCCCTGAAGGGTCAGAATACAACATAAAAAAGAAAAGTACATGAAATGGAAATAACAACAAGCAAAGAAGTCAAACATCTAAACCAAATTCATCCTCCTTAACCTCCTTCAAAAGTGCTTCAGTTACAGGACCAGCCGGATGCTCTGTAATGTTCCTGATAAGGAGGTTTCTGGTGGCAATAGCAGTGGTCAGCTTCTTATGCCTGTCTTGGTCCTTTGACCTCTTCACACCAGCCTTAAGCTTCAATTCTGAAATTTCCTTCTGGGCTGCTAGCAGAGCCTCCTGTTGCTTCTTCTCATTGGCCTCCAACTGCTCAATCCTGTCTTGAGTTCTCTTATCCTCTTGAGTACGAGCTTCAGTGATCCTGACCCACCTAGCTTGACTTTCTTTCAGATAGAGATCAGTCCTAGCCTTCTGAAACTGGGCCTCTTTACAGGCATTCTTCAAAATCTGCTCTCCAGCTCTTGATTTCTTGATGTAGTCCTCTGATTTCTCAATCCTGGCTAGATGCTCCACCTTAAGCTTTTCTAACCTCTCAATGTCTAGACGACCATCACTCCTCTCCCAGAGGGTCTTCTTCAGAGCTTGGGACAAATTCTCATTCCTTTCCTTCAGCTTCTCAAATTCTTCCAGGCTGACAGTGGCTGGAGGTGGTACTGTGGATGGTCCAGGTGCATCCTCAATGGTGAAAGGCATCCCAGAAATCTGAGCCCTAGCATGAGACCAATCATAATACTGAGCTGAAGCCACATTATTGCATCTCCCAAGAATGGCCATCCCTTTGGTCTGGATGTTGTCCCAAGCCCAGGATGCTTGTCTGACAACAGCTAGATTAGGCTTTATCTCACAATACAGGGTTTCAGCCAAGTCTTGTACTCTAGGAGGGTGAACCAAAGCATAGCCCAATTGTCTTTTGAACAGCAAAGGATTGTAGTTGATGCAACCCTTCACTCCTACTAAAGGTACATTGGGATACTGCCCACAGCTAGTGATTATGTCCCTGCCTTTGGTGCTCTGGGTACACCACCTGATGTCATCTGAAGTCAAAGCAATAAGTCTTCTAGCCCAATTCTTCTGTTGGTGAGGATTTAGGAAAGCATCAGTCTTGGGTAAGTGTTTGAGCAGCCAGGTATGAAATAGAGGAGCACAACACCTTACCAACCTCCCTCTCTGCTTCTCATTCCTTTGGTGAACATAATAGTAGAAATCTCCCAGCAAGGTGGGCACTGGGTTCCTCAAAAGGAAGAGATGAATAGCATTCTTGCTGATAAACTTGGGCTCATCTGCAAAAAGTATAACCCCATATATACTGAGGGCTAACAATGCACAAACTGCCTTCCATTCTCCCAAGGAGGCCTTCAGGATGGCCTGAGAAGTTAGAAAGTCCAAGTGTAGGCCAGGAATTCCAGCCTTTGTTGACATGTTCTGCTCAATCAAAATAGGTTCCAAATACAGTGCTTTTGCCACTTCTTCATTGCTGGGAGAGGCCATCTCTAGGTTGAAGGGGATACCACCCCTGACAGGTACTCCAATCAATGATGAAAACTCCTCCAACAGAGGTCCCAACTGAAAATTCTGGAAAGTGAAGCATCTCAAAGGAGGATCATAGAACTGTAGGCAAGTGTGGATCAAACTCCTCTGAGAAGGATCCAGATCCATAACCATATCAAGGATGCCTCCATAATGCTCTCTGAATAAAGGGATGTGGTCTGGAGTGATAAGTGCCTGGACCTGCCTGATGCCAGCCAGCACAGGCTCAAAGAAATGATATGAAATGTTGCTCTTCTTGGGTGCCATGACTGCTGATGAAGAGCTGAAAACAAATACTGATGATGAGGACTGATACTGGAGATAAGCCACTGATAGGCTGAGGATGATGATGGAGGTAGCTGAAGCAGAAAACTGATGAAGATAACTGAAGCAGATAGCTGATGAAACAGAGGTCTATGCATATGAAGGGGTCAAAACTAAGCCAGATGTGATATGGATACCCTGAAAAACAAATAAACAAATGTTAAATGATGCAAATGATGAGTATGCAAATGATATGCAAGGGTTTGTGATCAAGCTGGATCCGATTACTGTCTTGATATAAAAGGCCCATGTATGTTCAAGAAGTCCAGATGGAGGTCTAGAAGTCCAGTAACCAAGGTGGGGGACTCAAATAAAGAGTCACATGTCCAGGGTTAAATCACAAGAACTGTCCAAAGTGAAGCATTCTTAAACACAATAAGTAACTGGGTATGATGTGGCCAAGGGTACCTGCAAACCTGTAAACAGCCCAACCCCCTCACAGGTAGTGTTCTAAAATAAGGATCCTCAGACTTGGATCAGTTATGAGAAGTGTAAACACTTCTAACCCGGAGGTACAATGTTTACAATAACCATAAAAGATCCTCCTCTAATTCACCTCAGTTTCTGAAGGTCATAATAAAGGTCATCCAGACTTAGCAGGCTTCCCAGATAGCCCTAGCACTACAGGAAATCTGTAGCACAGAGTTCTCAAGAAGAAACCCACATCTGAACCGTGTTTCATATTCCCGCACCAGACCGAAATGGAATGGGAAAGAACATGAACCACTCTAGCCTAGGTGTCACTCAGGTCCCAGGTATAGGACCTTAAACTCTCAATGAAACCCCACCCACCAAGACAAAAACCAGATCCAGCTAGATACAATATGACAGTATGATGTATATAAAGCTGTAAAGAAAGCAATAAATAACTGTACATAAAGCAATAAATAAAGCAACTATATAAACACAACTAGCACATAACACCCCAGTAAACACAAATCAAGCAAGCGCTAGGAGGAACCCACAAAAAGAACCAGAAGCCCTGGTTACAGTATAAGGGTCCCCAGCAGAGTCGCTAAGCTGTCGCTCCCGCCAAATGACACACAGGGCCAAGAGGGGTACAGACGCGAACGGTCGGCGAAAGGAGGATGAGAACACACAGGGGTGAACTCAAGAGAAAAGAAAAGAGTCGCCAGCTAGGCATTTTTATCCCGAAGGAAAGGTAATGCTGCATAGACCTAAGAAAAGATGGATAAGACGGTTGCGAACCAGAGAGACTGAGAAAGGGGGTTGGTTACAACCTGGGAAGGTATTAGCACCCAGATTGTCCGTCGTACTCGACGGGATCCACGCTTAAAAGATTTGTGTTTTAAAGGGATAGTGTCAGTGCAATTTGTGTATCAAAGCTGGAAAGAATGCAAGTGTCAGTGTAAAAGAAGTGAGAAGTGTATAAGAGAAGTGTCAGTGTAAGAACAAGAGTAAGAAGCTCAAGACTATGAGGCTTAAAGAATAATACTGAAAGAGGGGGAATATACAGAGACTTTTGTTCGATAACTGTTAAGTTATGCCTACGTATCCTCTCGTGCAATGAGGAAGTCAGAACACCGTAGTTCGACCCAAAGAGACTGAAAGATGAATTGACTTATGAACTGCTTGCTTGTCAATGCTCAAGTGTATGACCTGTCTGGCTCAGGTGCAAACTGTCTTGCATTAGACGGAAGAAGCGAGTTCTCGTTTGTGAGTGAATAAGATGAGAAAAGAATCCCGGAGGAGACGATTATTGTTTGTTTTTGAGTTTTCAGTCTTTTATTGCTTTTGGAAGTTTGTCATAAATTAATGAGCTTAAGCCTAAACCAATGGGTTAGTAAACTCATCACATCTTCCCTCTGATTAGGGGTAATGAGGATACCTTAAATGTGAAGTCAGCATTTCACACTTAATCACCACGGTGTAGGATTAAGATCATTAACCTACTTGTGATTATTTAGATGTTTTTGTTGTTTTTGTTTAGTGTTAGGTAATGAGATTAAGCCATAATCAGGGATTAAACAGACTCATTACACCATCCTAATAGAAGGATAATAGATGAGAATATTTAAGCTGAGGAAGACTCCTCAACTTAATCCATGATTAGGGATTAACCTCATGACAAAACAAAGCCTTTATTAGATGGATTTTAGTTAATGATAAGATGAAGAAGTGAGTTCTATAGTTTGTAAGACAACTTGAGGGGGACTTGTCCATTGACACTAGGGTTAGTCCTTCTTAACCAGTTAAGGAAGAATTAGAACCCTAATGCAAGGCCCAAGTTACAAGCTTGATGTCTTGATGATCATTAAGTGAATTGATTAAAGGATTTAAACACATTAAGGGTTTAACACTTAGGATTAAAGTTATACACTCCATCCTAATAGAAGGATGCAGGCATAAGCTTAATCACAAAGCCTTAAAGTCTTTAGGGTTTAGTCCCTGATTATGAGATGAGAAGAGGAGACTCAAAGAGACACAAAGGTAAAAGCTAAGTGGGGGACTAATCAAACCCTAATTATTATCATGCTTGGTTATCCTAGGGTTTGTGAGGTTTAAGAAAGAAATCTTCAAGAAGCCACCAAGGAGAGAAGCAGATGAAAGGAGCAAGAAGCAAAGAGAAGCAAAACAACTTGCTTCACTTAAGAAGACAAGTTGCTTGAAGAGAGAAAGTAAGATGAACAAGAATGAGCAAGCTCAATCCAAAGCACAAGATGAAATGCAGCAATGATGCATAAGGGAGATGAAAAGAGATTGTGAGAAGTGAAGGCAAATCCATTTCTCAAAACAACTTACCACCTGAAAAGTTAGCAAAAGAAATGAAGTGCAATGCAAAATGAAATGCAATGTGATGATGCAAACCAAAACCAGAAGCATGAGTATGATGTTAATGATGCTAAAAGATGATGCAAACATGAGGCAAGGCATGAGAATGATCAAACAAGCACAAAGATGCAAAAGAGACATGCTTGGAACCATGAACAAACATGAAAAGTTATGGAATGCAAATGACATACAACATGGAAAATGAAAGATGCAATGATCAAACATGATTCTAATATGTCTTAAGATGTATTATGAATCAAATGGATGCACAAAATGTCATGGCAAGTCATGGTATGCAAGCAAATGAGGAATGGATGCAAAGGAAGGCATAAATTAGGGTTTATGATCAACACACAAAGCAAAATCCAAAACCAGAAGCAAATGACATGATAAAAATTTGAAAATGCTATCAAAGATACCCTAGACCTATACAAACTCACTTCCCAAAGGAGGGGATCCAACTCTTAACCTAGTGAGAGTTATGAATTTCCTAAGATTTCTAGGGTTTTAAGGTACCTTGACAAGAAAAATGAAAAACAAATTGAAAATGCAAGATCAATTCATGCCAATTTTATCCTTTAAACTACATGTTATGCAAGATGCAATGCAAAAAGAATCATTGTCCAACTCTCAATGGTTAGACAGAAATGAATTTTCAAAGCTTGAACCAAAATATTACCTCAAAATGAATTTAATTCCAAAGAAAATAATCAAAAGGCATCAAGAACAAAAAATAAATTTGGTTTGAGAGTTGGACAATGTTTCTAAATGTTCCTAAATGCAACATGAATTTTTTTGTGATTTTTAAATACCTAAAAGTATTTTTAATTAATTAATTTTCATTAACTAATTTAAAATAAACTTTTAAATGATTTAAAAATAATTTTTAATGCAAAAAATAAAAATAAAAATATTTTTGTGTTCTGAAAAATAATGAAAACCTTGACAAAAATTTTCATAATTTTTAAACATTTTTTGCTATTTTAAATTAAATGTACAAAACAAATGAAATAAAATGAAATAAAAATACAAATAAAGAGAAAGTCAGCGCATCCTGAGGCTGAGATTCAAACTGGGAATGGAGGGAAAGACTGGCGCGCTATCCTACGGCCCTCATTCAAACTGGCCAGATTAATATAAAAACCTGATTAATTAACTAATGACGTGGATTAGGGTTTTAATGAAACAATCCAGGCCATTGAAACGCGCGGGGGATTGACTTAGTCAACCAGATCAAGGGTCCACATTCAAACCTGGCTAACCCTAATTAATTAGCCCTAATTATTTTCAGGTCACCGGAGACGAGCTCCGGTCGTCTTCTCCGGTGACCTCCTTCCCTAAAAATCTCCAAAACACTCCCTAGGTCAAATCAAACCCCCCAAATCTCCAGAAATGACCCCCTAACCCCCTAGAACAAGAATCCAACCTCAAATCTCATTTATTCATCATCAACAACAAGATTCGAACAAAAACTTAAAACTGAGCAAAATTTCAGAACATCCATACAACCTCAAAACTCAATCATTTTCAAAAATAAAAGGTTCAGTGTGATCAGGAGAGCATGCTTTGTCATTTAGAAACAAGAAATAAGAGTTCTGGAAAAATGAATTTCCATGGCTACCTGAATCGAAGCTTTCAACCCAAGAGCTTCTGGACCAGTTCCTTGCTTCCAATCAACTCATCTGACCTCCCTCAAGTGTTTGCAAAGCTTATCTGAAGTTTATTTGGGCTGGTTTGAGAGATTGCTTGAGTTCTGTTCAAAGAGGGGAAGAAATCGTATTTGGTTTGTGTGGGGTTTCAGGCTATTTCAATGGTTGGTTTGTGATCAGTGGAACATTTTGAGGTCAATGGTGAAGTTTGTTTTTGTGTTTTAGGGTTGTGTTGTGTGTTTCGATTGGTTTTGCAAGTTGGAGGATTTTTGATAACTATGGCTTGGAGAGTGTTTCAGCATGAGTTCTTGTGTGTTATGGCTTGCCTTTGGTCCACTTATCACTCATGGATAGGTCTGTGGAGTTGGTGTGCCCTATTGTGATTGGTATGGGTCTTTTGCCAAAAAGTCAAGCTTTGTGTAAGAGAGGTATGGGCTCATGGCTAGCCAAGGACAAGAGGGGTGTCCTGCGCAGCAAGAAGTGAGGAGAACCATAGGATTAATTTTGAAGTCAGCCAGCACATGGATTAGGGTTTGAGTGAGGTTTTGCAACTTTGATCAACTTTGGCCCTTTTGAAGTTCCTTGATCCACAAGTCATGAAAAATGAGCAAACTCTTGATGCAATCTGACTTTTAGACATTGGTTCATGTTTGTGTGAAGATTATAAGTCCATTTGATAGCACACTTTGTCTTGGCAAGTGATTTTGCAACTTTGCCTCTTTGGTGCATAACTTGAAATTATGTGATTTTGGCCAACTTTGACAAGCCATAACTTTTGATCCAAAATGAATTAGGACAAGTTCTTGTACTTTTTGAAAAGGGAATGATCCATTCTACAACTTTCATGACCAAAGTTTTCCCATTTGAAGCATTTTTGAATCAAAAAGCAAGGGTTGAAAAAGTTTCCCAAAATGGCAAGTTTCCATTACAAGTCATTTTCCCAAAAAGTCAACTTTGCAAATGGCTTGAGATTCTTCAATTTTGTGAACTTCTAACATTTTATATGATCAAATAAAGATCATACATAATCAAAATGATGATGAACACCCTTTGGTTGGGTCATTGGGGGTCTCAGATGCCCTGATTTTGCACTGACTTGCTCAAGAAGTCAACTCTTGATCAGATGCCTTCCCCATGGAATTTCTTCATGAAAATTGATATGCATGATCCCTATACCATATAGAGACCAATATAAACAATAATGACCAAAAAATTTGGAGTTATGGCCTTTGAAACCAAAACCCTAATTCTAGGTCATCTGTGCAGTTAAACCTGGCTCTGCTTCCATGCCAATCTCAGTTCTTGTGATTTTTTGACATTCTTGACTTTGGGAGGATATAATATGATGCTTGAACATACATGGACCCCTTTGAAGTGATTGATGACCTTTGGAGTGGCTCTAGTAGCTCTTGAATTGCTCAGATCACAAACCCTAGATGCAGATGACTTTGAATCAATGCAGTGAATCAAAAATGTGGTATGAGATGCTATGGTTGAGTTTATGCATATGATAAGATCACAAGCCATGGTGTGAATGGGTTAGGGCAAATTTGGGGTGTTTACAACCAACTCAAGCATTAACATCAAGAGAAGCAAAGAAGCATAAGAAGTGAGGTGAGCATGTACAAAGGTGAATGAACTTCAAAGGTAAGTAAACACAAAATTTCTCAAAGTACAAACATCAACTCAAGATCAGAGAGGTATTCACATCCTAAAAGGGATCTAAACAACCTAAGGGAAATGGCACAAGTGCCCTCCCAACCTAAGGATTAAACATATGACCAAAAAGGATGCAAAAGAAGATAAGCCAAGAACAAAATTCAAATCAAATCAAGCATACATCCAAAAATTCCACTAACTTGCACAAAGACTCTTCAAACATACAATATTAACATGCCAAAAGGAAAGAATCAAAATCAGAAGCTAAGCAAGTCAAATATGAGTCTAAACATGGATTAGGGTTATGAAACTTCATGCACAAGTTAAGGACCAAAAATAATCAAGCAAGCTTCTAGAAATCAGAGGAAAAATCATCAACCAACTACATCTCAATGTGAATCCAGAGCAAAAGGAATCAATTCAAAATTCATATTAGTGATCAAGATAGAAAGTGTACAAGACAACATGCATTAAAAGTGAAATAAAAGCAATTAATAAAAGAGGAAATTAATTCCAGTGTGGAAAATGAAAAAAAAATTAAAACTAAAAATGTCAAAAGTTAAAGAAAACTCAAAATATCATACATGATTTTTTTTGGAATTTTTATGAAACTATTTCTATTTTTAAAAATTAAAAAGCAAACTGAAAAGAAAAGGCAATAAAAAAAAGAATTAAATGAAGCCAGGGGTACATATAGTAATGAAACACAGTTCAATTTGGTTGGGCTTCAAAGAACAGGGGGTGCGAATAGCACTTAGGCCCAGTGGATCTCAGCGCAGGACACAATATTTACCATGGAAATTCAGAAATGCTGGAAAAAACAACAACCAGTAGATCCAACCAATGTGCCAGATCCAATCAAACAAAACCCTGTGTCTTCTCATTCATTGGCCAGAGTGTGTGTGTGCACATTAGTTATGGTGTGGTGCGAAATAGCATGCATTATTCAGATTCAATTTATAAAACAAAATCACGTGCAAGGGATGCTGCAATTTTAATGCGTTGGCAATACATCATTTGTCCAGATCAACCATCCAATGGTCATATCATCATCTTCCTCATCTCACCATTTCCAGAATCCGGTGACCGGAGCCCTAGCTCTGGCACCGGAAAACTCAAACTCATGAACAAATCATCACTAACAGACATCATAAACTCCAGATCAATAAATTAAAACATGTTGATCACGAATATGGCATCAAAATCTCCATTAAGTCACCAAACAAAGCAAATCGAGCACAAACAGTTTTGCATATCAAACTTCAGATCCACATAAAACACTCAATATTCAAGCATTTTCGAAACTAATCATCACAAAATAATCAGCATAACGAGCACAACACAATGCATACATTTAATTTCAACTCCAGATCCATGAATTCCAGAGCATACCTGAGGTTGAAGATCCTCTAAAACTCCAAGAAAATGCTCCTACAGCTGCAGATCCACGCACTTTGACCTCCTCTTGCGAAATAAATGCAAGATGGAGCTTGAGAGAAGCTGGATCTTGGAATCTGAATGCTCTTGCTCTTGAATGGCACTTGGTGAAATCTTCACTCTCAGCTTGAATCAATGAGTGTAGTGTGATCCTTATAGCTCAATGATGAAGATTATGTGAAAAGATTTTGAAATGAGAGCTTGAGGAGAGAAATTCGAAGGAAAATGCAAGAGTGCAAGAGAATTTGAATATGAGAAATGAGAGAGTGTCTCCACGAATTTAGTGCATGTTTGGCTTTTATATCATTGATCCTTTCACCTGATTAGGGTTTCTGAAGTAAAGGTGGCATGAGAAGTGTGATTGAGGTGAATTTGCAAAAATGCATGAAATGTGTGATTACTTCATACATGCGTGCAATGCTTCCCTCATGTGTGCATTCTGACTTCAATCCATCCCCTCATTGCCTTTGGATCAATCCTGACGCTTGGATTTGAGTGCAACATGCTTTGCTTGTGATTTTGCAAAAATACACTTTGTGGAATATCTCTCATCCCATGCACGAATTTGGTGGATTCTTTGGAGAAAAATGCCTTTCATGTGATGCCTTGTGATGTTGTGACCTTAATTTGTCCATAAGTCAGCTTGGAATTGAGCTATATTGGTTTTTGCACTTGGTGGAAATTTGAATTTTAAGGTAAACCCTAAAACACAAGCAACTTTCGAAGGCCATATCTCTTTATCCATGAGGGCTATGAAAATGTACTTGTACTTTCTGAAAATGGGAGAGCCTACCCTACCACTTTCATGTTTGTTGGAAATACATTTGAGATCTTTTTCACCATGAAATAAGCCTTTGAAAATTAGGGCAAAAGTTGCCAAAAATGGAAAGTTTCATGACAAACCATATGCCAAAAATGGAAACTTCTTCAAAACCCCTTGATTCTTGATCTTTGACCTTGAAAACCCTCTTATAAGGTCTTAAGGAAATCCCTTGACTTGAAACATGGGGTTGGACCCTTTGAATTCCCACAGTTGACTTTTAAAATGCACAGTTGACCAATTTCTTCTTTTGCAAGCAACTGATGAAATAACTGACTTCCACAAGGAATTTTCTCACCAAATTTCATCCCTAGGATCCTCTTATCATATGAAAGACTTTGCCCACATGAAATAGTCAAAGCCACAAAGAATTCATGCTTGAAAGTGAAACCCTAATTTGGGAACCATTGTGTAGGAGCTTGCCCTAGCCTGAATTCCCTGATGATCTCTCAACCTCCTGGGCCTTTTAAAATGATCTTGGACTTGTGAATGTCATGTAGACTCTTCATGGGACTTGGACAAGTCCACTGGGCCTCTTGCTATAGCTTGTAATGCCTCAAATGCACCAACAATTGATCATATGCCTAATGCTAGAGCATGAGAATGTTATGCTTTACTTTTTCATGCAAAGATGCCAAAGATATGATATGCTTATGATGATTATGATATGATGATGATGCTTAAAAAGAAGAGGGAAAATTTAGGGTGCTACAACGTTGAATATCTTCTTTCAATTTCCAATAATCATTAGGTTAAGAGGCACAATAAAAACAATCTTCATTGCAACTCGGAAATAAACCAACTTGCTGCAGCTTCTTCTTAATGATGGATAGAGGAGTAATTAAATCAGTCACCATAGAAACATAAGAAACATCATCAACAACATTAAAATTCTTCTCATGCTTGGGCATAGGAGCAGTAATCACATTAGGAGTATCAGGAGGATCAAACTACATTTCTCCAGCATCTATCATATCCTGGATCTTATTCTTCAATGCCCAACAGTTATTAGTATCATGGTCTGGGCAGTTGGAGTGATATGCATATCTTGCATTGGGATTGAAACGAGGAGAGGTAGTGTTGAGGTTCTGAGGAGGATCCCTCAAAGTAATCAATTCTCCCTTCAACATGTGTTGCAGAGCCTGAGCCAACGACATATTAATCTTTGTAAATTTCCTCCTAGGCTTAGGCTGACTATTTTGCTGTTGATCTTGTGGTGTAGGTGCAAGATTAGAGATGAGGACTGCTCCCACAGATTGATTATTCCTGTTATGACCCTGTTGGCCATATACAACATTAGAATCTTTCTTCCCATTAGAAGGCTTCTTGGTAGTACTTGAAGAGGCAACCACTTGTATCTTACCACTTCGTATTCCACTCTCCACACGTTCTCCAGTCATTATTAGCTCAGTGAAACCAGATGATGAACTTCCAATGAGATGGATGTAGAAAGGACCAGTCAATGTACTCATAAACATATCAACCAATTCCATTTCAGTCAAAGGAGGTTGAACTCTACTTGCAAGATCTCTCCATTTTCGGGCATACTCTTTGAAACTTTCTTTAGAACCCATAGACATGATTTGGAGTTGCATGCGAGTTGGTGCTAAATCAAAATTATATTGATATTGCCTATAGAAGGCCTCAGCAAGATCATTCCAAGTACGAATATTGATACTCTCCAGTTGATAGTACCATTCCAATTGAGCTCATGATAAACTCTCTTGAAAGAAATGAATCCTCGGCTTCCTGTCAGCAGTATGTGGCCGGATCCTCCGGACATAAGACCTCAGATGCAGCTTAGGACATGATACACCATCATAAACCACAAAAGTAGGAACCTTGAAACCAACAAGGATGACAACTCCAGAAATCAAACTTAGATCTTCAAAGTCTAGCCCAGGAGTCTTTTGTAATTCCATAGCATTCACACGATCTTCCAGCAACTTATACTTCTAATCACCAGTTGAATCATGATAATAATTCTCCTCATAATCAGAATTCACAACAGTACCATGGGGACTTCCTTCCTCTTTTGTAGAATCTTTATCTCCAGGGTTTTCAACCTCATCATTTGTCTTGATTGGAGCTCTGAACCTTCTCCCTAAACTGATGAAGCTAACTGGTTTCTTGGTCTTCTTCTTCTTCTTGGTCAGGAGTGCTTTCACCTCTTCTTTTCCCTTGGAAAAGTTCAGGGTCATCTCTTGAAACTGGGCATTCTGAATCTGAATATCTTTGATAGATTGTTCGAGAGCCATTTTTGCTGAAATAAACAACGAGAAGATAAGAAACCTGTTGTGAAAACCTGTTATGTAATGATATGGTATGTAGATGCATATGTAATGTTTTCAAGGACCGCGGGATTTAAATTTGTTAAAACAAACAAAAACAAAACTCTTATTAGTAGGCTTGAAATAATATTTCCCCTTAGGTTTAAGACAAACAAAATTTATAAAGAAAATAAAACATATGGTGATTAAGTCTCCCATGGACGCTTCCTCTTGGTGTTGAGATATGTGTTGAAATTCCTCTCTTCATGAAGTTGCTTTGTCAACTCCAACACTCTTTCTTGGTTAATCCTGAATTAAGCTTCAAAGGTATCTCTTTGCTCCTTCAGTTGGATCCAGGACTTCTGCAGCTCTTCCAAATCAGTGGGCATATCTGGATGAAGGATGGTATAAGGAACATCTCCTTCAGCAATAGGCTCTATAGTAACCGGTAGAACAACAGGATATGGCATCATAAGAGTCTGAGCACGAGACCGCACCCATCTGAGGTAAGGTTCCATAAGAATGGAGTACTTTGGTTCCAGAATCTTACTATCAACTTTGTTCACTTTACTCCAAGCTCGTATAAACCTTTGACGGTAACCTTGAATATTGTTGTCATAATCAAACATAATACCTTGAATAAGCATATCATGAGGACCATTACTCCAAGCATAACCAAACTGACATAGAGCTAGAGAAGGGTTGTAAGTAATGCCCTTCTTATTCTAAGGAGTGACACATTAGGGAACTCTCCACAACAGTCAATGATAGTGACATTTTCCATAGATCGGGAACACCAGTGAATATCTGAATGAGAGAGTGACATCATCCTTTCAGACCACCTCAAACCTTATTCATTCTTCATCATGGATCGAGGAAGGTGAGAAATAAATCACCTAGATAGTAGAGGTATGCAACACATCATAGTTCCTCTCACTTTCGTAGTACGAGTGTGAAGAGAGTGTAAGATATCTCCAAGTAATGTATGCACTAGATTTTGAGTCAGAAATATGTTGATGGCGTGTATATCTATGAACTGGTCAGGATTAGGGAATAGTACCAACCCATAAATCAACAAAGCTAAGATCTCCTCAAAAGTATCGTAACTCATAACATCCAAGAACACCTGAGTTTTTTCTACTAATACTTTGGCAAGGATACCTTTAATTCCACTTCTTGTTTCTAGGACAATGTCTAATTTCCTCAAATGTAGGACTGCAACAATGACTTCAGGTTTAGGCTCCTTCTCTAAGCCTGTGAAAGGTTTCTGATCAAGGATAGGTACCCCAAGTAGCCTGGAGAATTCTTCCATTGTGGGCACCAGCTGATAATCAGGGAATGTGAAACAATGATGTTTAGGATCAAAGAACTGGAATAGGACACTCATCATATCTTCATCAAACCTTGAGGTAACCAAGTCAAGTAGATAACCATGCTTCTTGATGAACTGGGAGCTTTCAGGAAGCTTTGAGACCAAATCCTTAAGCTTGGAAGGTATCCCTACAAAGTTGATCCGGATAGTGTTCCTACGGGTGAAAGCCATAACCTGCAACAAAGAACAAAGATAAATCCTTTGGTCCTTGAAATGGTTAGTGAAGATGCTATACTTATGATGTCATGATGTTATGATTTTATATTCAATCACAAACATGTGGCACACACAAGCAAATCACATAATAGTCCTAGGTTTAGAGGCTTGCATGAGGTTTAAAGGAAAAAAAAAACCCTGAAGTTTAGTTGGTTCATCCTGTCCTATAAAAGTAACCAGGTTCTAAGGGATCTAAATATCACTGATCTTTCTCAAGGGTTGTTGTTCAGTATGCAACTTACTTGCCAACCAAAACCCGCCAAGATTAGGATCTCAATGAGCATAGCGTCGAGTATCAACCAACTTTAGACTTCTCCAAAGTTGGCTATCTCACTACTTTCTAAAGGCCAAGATAGGTCGATTAAGGTTCTAAAGGGTAGTTAGTGTTAATGATAACGTATGGCAGCCCCATATTATCCTCAACTTACTTAAGGAACATAAGCACCAACCAAGAAGTCACACTAACTATGGCCACCAGATCAACCATATCGGTATACACCGTACAATTTCCTTGGTCTATTGCCACTTACCTAAGGTACACTAGATCCGGGTTAGGATCTTTCACACAGAAAACCCACAACAATCCCTTAAATATAAAGCAAGCAAATCAAACAAGTAAGTGATCTTAATTCCTAAGGTAACCCCTCTTTTACTAAGTATTCCCCAGCAGAGTCGCCAGTTCTGTAACACGGTGGGAGAACTGACTTTTTATTTATGTTGCAGATAGCAAGAGTCGCCACTGACTTTTATTTTATCCAATAGGAAAGGGTATAAAAGAACAGGAAATACCTTTTTAAAAATTCTAAGTTCGGGGGGTAGGTTATATAAAGGGAAGGTGTAAGCACCCTTTATATATATGGTTATCCATGGGCTCTTAGTTACTTAGCTCACTTATTTGTTTGAAAAAAGGTGTAGTGTGTGCTTAGAAATTTTCATAAGTTTTTGTAATGATCCCCGTATGGATGTATGCAAAGCTTTTAAGTTTGAAAATTGTTTGAAAAGTGGGGTGTAAAGAGTATTTTGAAAAAGTGAGCAAGTATCTGAGAGCTACCTACCCTCAACTGGTCTTTCGTATTCTTTTATTTCCTTTCAAGGGTAAAATTGTCCCTACTATTAAGGAGTAGGTAGTCATTACCTTGGATTTTGTTAAGGGACGGGCGTAGGGTCATCGTATGGTCAATAAATGCAACTTTTAGGGGTGTCTTTAGCAATTCGTAGGGACTATCATCATTTTTCCATAGGGATCAGATCTTTTCTCATAAGCAACATCGAATGGACTTAAGATATTTTGAATATGAGAGGGACTTGATGATTTTTCTATTAAGGGGCATTGCTTTTTAGACACCCCTTATTCGAGGGACTTAACCATTTGTTTTAAGGAAACTGAGAAGGGTAGCCCTAGGAGGTGCAGATGGCGATCGTAGAACGATCGACTTACGTGTGTGAGTGATTGTTTTTCAGATATTTATCTTATTATTTTTATTATCTAAGTCTTTTTTATTTCATTAAATCTTGCCACGCCCTAAATTTACTAACCACACAATCAATATAGGATAAATGGCAGGAATTTAAATGGCGGAAAATAAAATGGCAGAAAATAAATATCCTAACTATTACAATGCCTTGGGGCAGTTACATAATTATAATGGCGGAAAAATAAATGACACTTCAGAGCAGTAATAATAGGCAGGTAATGAATATCACAAGAATGAATAAAAATAGAAAAAGGTTTAGAGAAAAAAGTTTAGGATTTGAAATTTTTTTAGGGTTAATAAAAATTAAGATATATATTTTAAGGTTTATGAAATTAGGGTTAAACGTATTAAAATTCCTAAAGAAAATATATAATCATTTTTTAGGGTGGAGATCTAAGCAATAAAAATTAAGGTTCATAAAAAAATGATTAGGGTTTAATTATTAACCTAAATATCAAACTAATCATACAAATAAATTTTTTATGACAACATTAACCTAAATCTAATTAATTAAAATGTTTTTATATTAAAAAAAAGTTAATGAAATAATTAAAATAATGAAATAGATTTAATATTGTAAGTTATATATAAAAAATAAGATTTTATGATGATGAAAATTTGTTGAGAAAAATAAATTAGTGAGTAGTTAGCAAAGATTAATGGTTAATAATAATAACTATATTAAGGAAAAGATTAGGTTAACCATAATTAAAACAAAAACTAAAAACTAAAGAAAATAGCAAAGCCCCAATTTGAAGCTTAAGACCCTAGTTATGGCAACTATCGTATATGGCCATGGAACTTCGAATGATTCATCCAGAAAGCTTCTATGCTTCAAACCAAACACAAAACAATGATCAAAATTAGTTTATAATGCATAAAATTAAGAAATCGAAAAATCACAAAATAAGAACAAGAATGGTTTGAATTATGCGTTTTAGCATGATTTGGATGTTGTAGATGGTTGGGACATGTTCAATGATCATCATAGAATGGATGTCAACCTTTAGAATGCCTTGAAATTACCTCTAACTCCAAAACCGAATGTGACTTTTCTTTGAAAATGTTTTGTTTGAAAATATGCCTCTTTGCCCTGAAAAATTCGTCCTCTTGCTTGTATTAGGTTTGTGTATGTATAATGAAAGGAATTAGGTCAAACTATGGGCCTAGATATCATGGATTTGTGTTGCTCGGATTTAAAGAAATCTCTTCACCATAATTGTTCAAAAATCAAATATCCTCCTTCTATATTGATCTTGCACGAATTTGGATGTTTGCAATAATCTTAAATATCATATATTTGATCCCAAAATAAGTTATGAGATCAAATATTTGATTTTCATATTTTATTTCTATTAAAATTGAATTTTAACAATTAAAATCCAAAATAATATAAAATAAATTATAAAAACAAGAATGAATGGTCATTGGGTCATGCATGACTTTATCTTCAAGTTTGGGTGGCAACTTTATGGGCCCATTTGGAAAAAATGAGGTTATGGTCTTTTTTACTTCATACACCCCTTAAAAATCATCCAACTTTGACAATACATAACTTTCTAGATTTTGATGCTATGAAGGTGTTTTAGGATTTTTTAAAAAGCTTAGAGTGTCCTGTAACCAACCCTTTTGGTACCATGTCCATATCATTTATCATTTTTAAATTATGAGCTTTGGAAAAAGTTGATTTTTTGTTAACTTTCAAAAGGACCTATAATGTTTTAGCTCATACCTTCCAAATGAAGCATTTTTAGGCTTGGCTTGTTAGACACAAAGTTGTAGAGAATTGAATTTACTTTAAAATGAACTTTGGATGGGAAATTTTTGATGCAGTATGTGTAATTTATGGCTATTCAAAGTTCAGTTGACTTTTCCTATGAAAACCCTAATTTAGAAACTTCTTGATTCTTGATGATCTGAGGTTTCCTTGATGAATCATAATCAAACCTTGATCAAATGATGAATTTCACCTCATAATATTGATGTTGACCAAAAATATTGAAGTTTGACTTTGAGTTGACTATAGTTGACCTCAGTTGACTTTTTGACCAAGTTAACTGATTTTCAGGTATCTGAGCATCTGACTGACCAAACTTGTTGGGAAAGCTTTGAAACTTGACATGAGGATTCTCTAAGATGTATGGGATGTCATGAAGTCCATTTGAATACTTGTAAGTCCAATTTTCTTGAGGAACTCAAAACCCTAGTTCTAAGATTCATTGTTCAGGAGGAGGCTTTGTCTGGTGAAACCTTCAATCCTTTTGACCAATTGAGAATCTTGTGACTATTAAGAGACCTATTGAAGTATATGATCTTGAATTTGGGAGGGGAAATTTTGGGGTACAACACCACCACTCGAATTATCCTGCTCACCTGCACGTTACCCACGAGAGGGTAACATTCAAACAGAAGGGGTGAGATACTTACATTATAAAGATTGTATAATAAGAATTAAGCTAGTATCCTAAAGTACACCGCTTCTCGACAAATATTATTCAACAACATCTCATACAACAACTGCATATAGCCCCACATCATATACAATGACTATAACCATCATGCATCACATACAATAACTACAACAATCATGCAATGAGACTCGACTTGACTCTATGCATGTGGTACCAAAATCTGATCTCTATTTCAAGATCCAGTTCCCGTCGGAACTCTCTACCCATCTTTCAGGGTCCAGTATGATCCCTATTTCATGATCACACCCTCGACCCCTATTTCATGGCCACGTACAATCCTTATTTCATGATTGCACCAACATCACAACAACGACATACCCCACCTTGGTATGTTAATCAACTATGCATCATGTTATGCAACATCAGTGACATACATGCGTACTTACTATGACTACATCATACAACATTAACAACAACAACATTTCATATTCAACTATTCATCACAACATCATTCCTCATATAACAATTCATCAACACGTAAATTATCATTATCATCATGCATTTCTAGCATACACTCATTAAAATCAACTCCAATTATCACCAACGGAGCGACATCATATATCACATCAATTATATATATACACACCACCAATAAACCTATATAACTCATCATCCCAACAACAAATCCACCAAATATATCAATTGTATTTAAATTCAAATTACACTAATTATCCCTACAATTAAGTGCATGACTCCTCTTTCGATACCTCTAACTACACCACAATGATCCATATGCATTACTAATTCATTTAAGTAATTTTAAGGAATTTTTTCGAATTTAAAAATATATTTTTCACACTACAGGGCTCTCTAAGCGAGGTTAATAGCTCGCTTAGCGCCGAACTCCCTGACTCTTTTCGCTTAGCGAGCTCTAGTTTGCTTAGCGAGCTTTGCGATTTTGCAAATCGCTCTTCTACGCTCTGCATACATTCTGCTACAAAAATCATATCATCAACACTCCAATACCAGACAGAATTCATAGTATTTACCAATTATACTACCTAATGCATATGATTATCAACTAATAATAACAAATTACTCCTTAATCAACACCATTCCTCCTCAATCTACCACAACATCAATCCCTAACCTCAACCTACCTAATTCCTAGTATAACACCCTTAGAATGGAAGAATCCCACCCTTACCTTAAATCTCGTTGAGGAATTCTTCTCTTTCGCGAACTCTTCTTCCCGATTAAGCCTTTTCCTCTTCTTCTCCTCCTCCTTTCACGATCGTTCTTACTCTCTCTCAAAATACGATTATGTTTTCCCCTTATCCTTATTTCCAATAAAACCCCTAAGACCCAACTTATGATCTTCCCCTTTTACCCTTATTACTTTCACCAATTGACCACATTGTCCTTATCTCCTATTTATTCCATTTATTTAATTTAACCTCTAATAATACAATTATCCGCCAAAAATACAATTTAATATCACAATTATATTCGATAATATATATTATTCTTCACACACCACTATACAATATCCTCAATAAAATATTTAAATAAATTTGGGGCATTACAACTCTTCCCCACTTAAAAGGTTTTTGTCCTCGAAAACTTACCTCATTCAAAAATATTCGGATACGACTCTCACTTCCTGCTTTCCAATTCCCAAGTCATGTGACCACCGACAGCTCTTCCCTAAACCACCTTCACAAGGATGATTTCCTTGTCTCTCAACTGCTTTACCTCTCGATCATCAATTCTCTTTTGTAATGCTTCAATGGTAAGATTATCCCTTACTTCTACTTCATCCATCAGTATCACATGTGACGGATCCGGAACATACTTCCAAAGTTGTGACACATGAAATACATCATGAAAATTGGAAAATCTCGGCGGCAACACCACTCTATAAGCAACAGGTCCAACCCTTTCCAAAATATGCTACGGTCCAATAAACTTAGGAGTGAGATTCCTCGACTTCAAAGCTCTTCCTACACCGATCACTGGAGTAACCCTTAAAAATACATGATCTCCTTCCTGAAATTCAAGATCCTTTCTCCTCTTATCATGGTAGCTCTTCTGCCTACTCTGTGAAGTCTTCATCTTATCTCGAATTAACTTCACCATTTCCATAGTTTGTTGCACAATATCCGGTCCAAGTACTACACTCTCACCGGATTCATGCCAACACAAAGGTGTCCGACATCTTCGGCCATACAAAGCTTCAAGCGGTTCCATTCTGATACTGGAATGATAACTATTATTATAAGTAAATTCAATCAACGACAAGTGACTATCCCAAGCACCTCCTTGTTCATGTACGCAAGCCCTCAATAGATCCTCCAAGGATTGTATCGTCCTCTTCGTCTGCCCATCAGTCTGAGGATGAGAGGCTGAACTCAACTTCAGTTTCGAACCCAATGCCTTTTGCAGACTCTCCCAAAACCTCGAAGTAAATCACAGATCTCTATCTGATACAATATTCAAAGGTATACCATGCAACTTCACAATTACACCAACATATATCTCTGCTAACTTCTACAAAGAATAGGTAATACCAATCAGTATAAAATGTGCTGACTTAGTCAACCTGTCAACGATCACCCAAATGGCATAATGCCCTCTTGGAGTAGTAGGAAACCCCATAGCAAAGTCCATTGAAATACTATCCCATTTCCACTCGGGAACATCCAACGGTTGCATCAAACCAACAGGTTTCTGATGTTCCACTTTCGACTTCTGACAAATCAAGCACGTATACACAAAATGAGCCACACCACGCTTCATACCAGGCCACCAAAATATCTTCTTTAAATCCTGGTACATTTTCGTCGCTCCTGGATGTATACTCAAACCACTCTTATGCCCTTCTTCCATAATCATTCTCTTCAAGTCAAGATCATCAGAAATACAGATACGATCCTGAAATCTAAGTACTCCCTGTTTGTCAACTCGGAATTCATTATTCCCAACTCTTTCATCATTAACCATAAAGTCCACCAGTTTCACGTCCGACTTTTGACCTTCCCGAATACGATCAAGAAAGTCATTATTACCTTTCAACATACCCAACATCACGCTATGAGGTGTTTATTCACAAACGAAACTCATATCTCTTAATTTTTCAATCAACTCTAACTCTATCGCTATCATAGCCGACATATGAAATGTCTTCTGACTCAAGGCATCAACTACAACATTAGCCTTACCTGGATGATAATTCAAACTAAAATCGTAATCCTTCAGAAATTCCAACCCACGTCTTTGTCTCATATTCAGCTCCTTCTGGTCAAATAAATATTTCAAACTCTTATGATCACTATACACCTCGAACCATACAAATAATGTCTCCAAATCATTAACACAAACACAATAGTTGCTAACTCCAAATTGTGTGTAGGATAATTTCTCTCATGAATTCTCAACTGACGCGAAGCATATTGTTGCACCCCAAAATTTGCCCTCACCTAGACCAGACATTGTGTACTAAGGTGTCCCAAGAGGTTCACAAGGTTCACAAGGTATCTCAAGAGTTTCACAAGGTTCACAATTAGTCAGAAAGTTTGACAATCCCCTCAGACAAAGCATCCTCCTAAGCAATGCATCCTAAACTAGGGTTTTGGATTTCATCAGGCTAAATGTACTTACAAGGCTTCAAGTTATCTTCATAGCATCCTATATGTTTTAAATAATCCCTATGTCAAGTTTCAAGGCTTCCCCAAAAGGTTTGCTCAGTCAGATGATCATATATGCAAAAATCAGTCAAAGTAGTTAAAAAGTCAAACTAAGGTCAACTGTGGTCAAACCAAAGTCAAACTTCATGATTTTTTGCCAACATCAATTATATGAAGTAAAATTCATCATTTGATCAAGGGTTGATCATGATTCATCCAGGAGATTTCAGATCATCAAGAATCAGGAGTTTCTAAATTAGGGTTTTCATAGGAAAAGTCAACTGAACTTTGACCAGCCATAACTTTCACATGCTTCATCAAAAATTTTCCACCCAAAGCTCATTTTGAAGGAAATTGAATTCTATACAACTTTGTGTCTCACAAGCCAAGCCCAAAAATTCTTCATTTGGAAGGTATGAGCTAAGACATTATAGGTCATTTAAAAAGTCAACAAAAAATCAACATCTTCCAAAGGTCATAATTTAAAAATGGTAAAGGATATGGACATGAGACTAAAGAGGTTGGTTAGAGGACTCTCTAAGCTTTCTAAAATGTCTAAGAACACCTTCATATCCTTAAAATTGAGGGATTTGTGCCTTTGCAAAGTTGGGAAATTTTTGAGAGGTTTATTGAGCAAATGAGTTGTTATAACCAATTATTTCCACATGGGCTTGCAATTTTATGACCCAATCTCTACCATGACACCATGCACGAATCAAATATCATTTATACAGATTTTTATTAGTTTATTTTTTATTTATTTTGATTTTATACATTAAAAATCAATTTAAATCAAAATAAAATATGAAAAACTCAATATTTGATATGATTCTTATTCTAGAAGCTCTTAAAGGTTATTCAAAACTGATTGGTATCATTTAAATTCGTGCTCAACAAAATTAGAAAGGTTTTATAAGATTTTTGAGAATATTTGAAAGTGGTGAAACTTCATGATCAAGCAACCATCAAAAGCCCACAAATCCACAAAGTCTTGACCTAATTCACATCACTATAAGTTCACAAACCTATTACAAGCTCAACGAACGAAATTCAGAGCCTCCAAGAACATCATTCAACTTCAAAATTTCATACAAAAAGTCACATTCATATTTTTAATTGGAGGCCATATCAAGAAGTTTTGAAGGTTGCAATACATTCCTGGATGTTCATTGAATCTATTTGCATCATTTGCAGCATCCAAATCATCACTATTTGCATAAATCGAACCACATATCTTCATGCTTTATTTTTTTTTCGATTTTGATTGTTTGTGTGTTGTTGATGAATTCTAACCATATATTCTTGTTAGCAATGATTTTTAGATTGTTTCTGGGCAAAGAGATTGAAGAACCATGACCTGAATCGAAAACTGCCATTGTTAGGGTTCGAGCTCTCAAATTAGGGGTTCACGATTTATCTAATATAAATGAATAATGAAACCATGGTTGGACCGTATACATTGCAAGAATCATGTTTGTGTGTTTAATTTGATGAAATTTTGTGTATTATGAAAGATCCAATTTTCGCAGGTTCTTGAAGTTCAAAATTCGCAGGAATAGTTATAGGTATATTTGCATGAAAATTCGCAGGAAAGAGGAAGAAGATGAAGTCAGTTGGCGCCAAAGCTGAATTTCAAAATTGAGACTTAATATTTTATTGATTTGTTTCTATATTGTTTCAACAAATGCTGCTTGGCCCAGTGGTGTTGGCGTGTGCGTGTGATGGTTGTGACCTGTGTTCGATCCTTGGTGACACCATATTTTGTTCAATTTTTCAATTATTCAATTAACTTAATATATTATCATTGTTTGTTGCTTAGCTTGCAGACGCGTCCCATGTGGCTCAGTTGGTTGAAGTGTTTGGTTGTTGTTGTGATGGTCATGGGTTCGAATCTGGCCGCAGGCCATTTTGGTTTTAAATTTCATTTATTTTGCAGGTTTTACAATATGATGGATGCATTGTACATAGCTTACACCAGCGCATGCTGGCTCAGCTGGTTTTGAATGTTGTTGTTGAGGTAAGGGACCTGGGTTCAAATCCCAGGTCCTATCTTTTTAGGGTTTTTTCATATTTTCCTTATTTTAGCTATTTTCTTATTTTTGATTTAAATTAATATAATTAAAATAATTTCTAAAATAATAACCAATAATATTTTCATAAAACTTTATATTTTCTAAAAAACTCATAAATTATTTTCTTAATGTTATTTATTTTGTATTAATTTTATAATATGTTTATATATAGTTATTATATTTTTTGTAAATAAATTAATAATATATTTTAATTCTAATTAAAAACCTTAATTTTATTAATTTAAATACTAACCCTAATTTTTTTCTTAACCCTAAAAATTAACTTAATTTTTCTAAACCCTAATTATTAATCTTAGTTTTTATTAATATGTAAATAATTTGTTATTTGTTTATTATTACTAAATTTATTTTCTTAATTAACTTCTAAAAAATTTCTAATATTAATATTTCTTTTTAAATTCTTATTTCTTTTATTTATTATTCTAACCATTATTTTTATTATTTTATCATTACTAATATTTGATTATTGTTTATTTATTATTCTTATTATATTTATTATTATCATTATTATTTTTTATTATTATGTAACTGCTAAAGCCATGTAATATTTGTAGGTTTACTTTATATCGTTATTTTATTTTTGTAAATATTTTACTGTATGGTTAGTAATCTTAGGGTGTCTATAACTTATATGTAATTAAATTGAACTTAGAGAATTAATTTAAATAAGATAAATACATGAATATAAACACTCACACACGTAAGTTGGTCTTTGATCGTCATCTTGCACTTCCTAGGTCACCCCTCTTGGTTGCCTTAAATATGGTCAAGTCCCTCGAATATAGGGGTGTCTTAAGCAAAGTCCCTTCATAAAAATCATCAAGTCCCTACAGTTTAAAAGATCAAGTCCCTTCGAGGTTGCCTACGGAATAATGATCTTGTCCATTCGAATAAATGATGATAGTCCCTACGAATTGCTAAAGACACCCCTCTAAGTTTCTTTCTATGACCATACGATGACCCTACGTTTGTCCTTTAACATCCAAGGTAATGACTACCTATTCCTTAATAATAGGGATAGTCTTACCATTGAAAGAACATACGAGAACACGAAAGACTTAATCTAGGGTAGGTACCTCATAGTTACTTGCTCACACTTCTCAAACTTACTTTTACACCTCACAATTTCTAAACTAGGCTTTGTATACACCCATACGAGGGTCATTACCAAGTACTTAAAGAAATTTTTCTAATCACACACTACACTCTTGCAAATAAACAAAGTGAGCTAAGTAACTAAGAGCCCATGGATAACCATGGATATAAAGGGTGCTAAGACCTTCCCTTTGTATAACCTACCCCCGAACTCAAGTCTTTTAAAATAGGTCTTTCCTATTCTTTTATGTCCTTTACATTTGGTTAAAATAAAATTCGGTGGCGACTCTTGCTATCCGCAACATGACTAAAAGTCATTTCTCCCACCGTGTTACAGAACTGGCGACTCTGCTGGGGACTTAATAAAAGAGGGGTACCCTTAGGAATTAGATCACTTAAATTGTTTCCCTTGTTTTCTTTATATTACTTGTTGGGCTTTATGTGTGAAAGATCTTAACCCGGATTTAGTGTACCTTAGGTAAATGGCAATAGACCAAGGAAACTGTACGGCGTATACCGATATGGTTGATCGGGTGGCCATAGTTAGTGTGACTTCTTAGTATGTGCTTATGTTCCTTAAGTAAGTTAAGGATAATATGGGGCTGCCATATGTTGTCAATACACTAACTGACTTTTAGAACCCTAATCATCCAATCTTGGCCTTTAGAAAGTAGTGAGATATCCAGCTTTGGTGAAGACTGAAGTTCGTTGATACTCGATACTACGTTTATTGAGATCCTAAACTTGGAGGGTTTTGGTTGGCAAGTAAGTCGCCTACTGAACAACCACCCTTGTGAAGGATCAATGATATTGAGATCCCTTAGAACCTGGTTACTTTATAGGACAGGATGAACCAACTAAACTTCAGGGGATGGTACTTACCTTTAAACCTCATGCAAGCCCTCAAACCTAGGGCTATTGTGTGACTTGTTTGTGTGTGCCACATGTTTGTGATTGAGCATAACATCATAGCATCATCATGCATCATAAGCATAGAATTTTCACTAACCATTTCAAGGACCAAAGGATTTATCTTTGTTCTTTGTTACAGGTCATGGCTTCTGCTCATAGGAATACTGTCTGGATCAACTTTGAAGGAATACCTCCTAAGCTTAAGGATTTGGTCTCTCAAGTTTCTGAAAGCTCCCAATTCATCAAGAGGCATGGTCACCTACTGGATCTAGTCACTTCAGGGTTCAATGAAGACATGATGAGTGTTCCGTTTCAGTTCTTTGATCCTAAACATCATTGCTTCACATTCCCCGACTATCAGTTGGTTCCTATAATGAAAGAGTTCTCCAAGCTACTGGGTATACCTATCCTTGATCAGAGACCCTTCACAGGCTTGGAAAAAGAGCCTAAACCTGAAGTCATTGCTGCAACCCTACATCTGAAGAAATCAGACATTGTCCTAGAAACAAGAAGTGGAGTTAAGGGTATTCTTGCCAAGGTATTGATGGAGAAAGCTCAAGTGTTCCTGAAGGCTATGAGTTATGATGCTTTTGAGGAGATCTTAGCCTTGTTAATCTATGGCTTAGTTTTGTTCCCTAATCCAGACCAATTAACAGACGTACACACCATCAACATATTTCTGACTCGCAATCCAATGCCTACATTACTTGGAGACATCTTACATTCCCTCCATACCCGTACTACGAGGGCACGAGGAACTCTGATGTGTTGCATACCTCTATTGTCTAGGTGGTTTATTTCTCACCTTCCTCGATCAGTAATGAAGAATGAACAAGGTTTAAGGTGGTCTAAGAGGATTATGTCACTTTCTCATTCAGATATTCATTGGTGCTCTCGATCTATGGAGAATATTATTATCATTGACCATTGTGGGGAGTTCCTTAATGTGTCACTCCTTGGCATAAGAGGGGGCATTACTTACAGCCCTTCTTTAGCTATACGCCAGTTTAGTTATGCTCGGAGTAATGGTCCTCATGATATGCTTATCCAGGGTATTGTGTTCGACTACGACAACGATCTGCAAGGTTACTGTCAAAGGTTCATACGAGCTTAGGGTAAAGTGAACAAGGTTGATAGCAAGACTCTGGAACCAAAGTACTCCATTCCTATGGAACCTTATCTCAGATGGGTACGAGCACGTGCTCAGACTCTTATGATGCCATATCCTGTTATCCTGCCAGTTACCATGGAGCCTGTTGCCGAAGGAGATACCTCTTATATCATTCTTCATCTAGACATGCCCACTGACATTGAAGAATTGCAGAGGTCCTGGATCCAGTTGAAGGAACAAAGGGATACTTTTGAGACTCATTTCAAAGCTAGTCAAGAAAGAATTCTGGAGCTGACAAAACAACTTCACGAGGAGCGGAACCTCAACACATACCTCAATACAAAGAGGAAACGTCCATGTGAGACTTAAAACCCCATCTTTGTATTTATTTCATTTTGTTGTAAGGCCAAGAGGCAAACAAGTTTATTGCTTACTAATAAAAGTTTACTTTCTGGTTGTTTAAACAAATTTAAATCCTGCGGTCCATGAAAACATTGCATATGCATTTACATACCATATCATTGCATCACAGGTTTCTTGTGAATAGGTATCTTATCTTCTCGCTGTTTTTGTAAGCAGAAATGGCTCTCGAACAGACTGTTAAGGATCTTCAGACCCAGAATGCACAATTCCAAGAATTGATCCTGAACTTGTCCAAGGGACAAGATGAGCTGAAGGCAATGTTGGCTAAGAAGAAGAAGAAGACTAGAAAATCAGGGGGTCTCATCAACCTGGGTAGAAGATTCAGAGGTCCTGACAAGACAAAAGAAGAGGTTGAGGATTTTGAGTCTAAAAATTCTGAGAAAGAAGGAGGTAGTCTCCATGGTACTGTGGAAGTTTCTGATTTTGAAGCGAACTATTATCATGATCCTGCTAGTGAGGAGAAGAACAAGATGTTGGTAGACAGAATGAACGCTATGGAACTACAAAAATCTTCTGGGCTTGATTTTGAAGATTTGAGTTTAGTTTCTGGAGTGGTTATACCTATTGGCTTCAAGGTTCCTGTTTTTGTGGTGTATGATGGTGTTTCATGTCCTAAACTGCATTTGAGGTCCTATGTCCGGAGGATTCAACCACATACTGCTGACAAGAAACTGTGGATTCATTTCTTCCAAGAGAATTTATCTGGAGCTCAGTTGGAGTGGTATTATCAACTGGAAAGTGTTAATATTCGTGATTGGAATGATCTTGCTGAGGCCTTCTATAGGCAATACCAATATAATTCTGATTTAGCACCAACTCGCATGCAGCTCCAAAGCATGTCTATGGGTGCTAAGGAGAGTTTCAAAGAGTATGCCCAGAAATGGAGAGACCTGGCTGGCAGATTTCAACCTCCTCTGACTGAAAGGGAGCTAGTGGATATGTTTATGAGTACGCTGAATGGTCCTTTTTATAGTCACCTCATTGGAAGCTCATCATCTGGTTTCACTGAGTTGATAATGACTAGAGAACGCGTGGAAAGTGGTATAAAAAGTGGTAAGATACAGGTGGGTACCTCTTCATCAAGCACTGCTAAGAAGCCCCCTAGTGGAAAGAAGGAATCTAATGTTGTGTATGGTCAACATAGTCGTAACAGGAGTCACCAATCTGTGGGAGTAGTTCACATATCCAATCCTGCCCCTACAGCACCAGAGCAACAACAGAACAATCAACAGAAGCCTAGAAGAAAGTTCACCAAGATCAACATGTCACTGGCCCAAGCCTTGCAACACATGTTGAAAGGGGAGTTAATTACTTTAAGGGATCCTCCTCAGAATCCTAATACATCCTCTCCTCAGTATAATCCTAATTCAAGATGTGCATATCATTCTAATAGTCCGGGACATGACACCAACAACTGTTGGGTGTTGAAAAATAAGATTCAAGACATGATCGAAGCCGGGGAAATTGAATTTGACCCTCCTGGGACCCCAAATGTGATCACTGCTCCTATGCCCAATCATGAGAAGACTGTTAATGTTGTTGATGAGGTTTCATATGTTTCCTCAGTAGCAAATTTGACTACTCCTCTATCCATTATCAAGAAGAAGCTGGTGCAGGCTGGGTTCTTTCCAGGTTGCAATGAAGACTGGTTTTACTGTGCCTATAAACCTGATAGTTGTTAGAAGTTGAAGGATGGTATTCAACGCCTCATGGACAATTACACTATATTGTTTGAGAGGACTCCTTCTGTTGAAAGTATGTATGAACATCTGACTCGAAGCACGAAGCTTGAAGATGTAGCTATGGTTGATAAAGTACCAGTGAAGATTACCTCCAAAGGTCCTGTCAGGATCACCTCTAAAGGTCATGTCAAGATTACTGCTGAAAGCCTTGTGAAGACTGTTGCTGAAGCTAGAGTGGCTTCCATGATCATTACCACTCCTGGCCCTGTTCCTTATACTTTTGATAAAGCTATACCCTGGAATTGTGGTTCTGATGTTTATATCCATGGTGTCAAACAAGAGCTTTTGACTGATGCACATGTTACTTATACTAGTCTTGATGTTGACCATATTGCTGGATCTAGTAAGATCACCAGAAGTGGAAGAATCTTCTCCCCTCAAGATACCTCTAAAAATGAAGTTACTCCTGGGCCAAGTACTGATGCCCGGGGCAACGGTCCTGTGATTGAACTTGTGCAAGCTGAAGCACCAATTTCTGAAAATCTTTCTAAACAGATGGAGGAAGTACTGAAGATCATTCGCAAAAGTGATTATGATATTGTTGATCAGTTGGGGCATACTCCCTCCAAAATCTCCATGTTATCTTTGTTGATGTGTTCTGAGGCCCATGCTAAAGCCTTAATCAAGTTCTTAAAGGTTGCCCAGTGCCAAATGAAATTTCTGTGGATCAATTTAAGAATTGTGTTGCACATCTGACTAGTGATAATGGTTTGGGCTTTTCTGATGCTGATCTGACTCCTGCCAAGAGAAACCATAACAGAGCTCTGCATATCTCCATTGAATGTAGGGGCACTACTTTGTCTCATGTACTGGTGGACAATGGTTCTTCATTAAATATGCTCCCTAAAGAGGTTCTGGACAAGCTCAGTCCTGAAGATGTGGTGTTAAGACCAAGTGATGTAATGGTGAGGGCCTTTGATGGTTCAAAAAGAGTGGTACATGGAGAAGTAGACCTCCCAATCAAAGTAGGCTCTCAAGTCTTCAACTCTACTTTCTATGTAATGGATATTCGTCCTGCGTATTTGTTGCACCCCGAAATTTTCCCTCACCTAGACCAGACATTGTGTACTAAGGTGTCCCAAAAGATTCACAAGGTTCACATGGTATCCCAAGAGGTTCACAATTAGTCAGAAAGTTTGACAATTCCCTCAGACAAAGCATCCTCCTAAACAATGCATCCTAAACTAGGGTTTTGAGTTTCATCAATCTAAATGGATTTCCAAGGCTTCAAGTGAGCTTCATAGCATCCTATATGGCTTCAATAATCCCTATGTCAAGTTCCAAGGCTTTCCCAAAAGGTTTGCTCAGTCAGATGACCAGATAGGTTAAAATCAGTCAAAGTAGTTAAAAAGTCAAACTGAGGTCAACTGTGGTCAAACCAAAGTCAAAATTCATAATTTTTTTCCAACATCAAGTATATGAAGTAAACTTCATCATTTGATCAAGGGTTGATCATGATTCATCAAGGAGATTTCAGATCATCAAGAATCAGGAGTTTCTAAATTAGGGTTTTCATAGGAAAAGTCAATTGAACTTTGACCAGCCATAACTTTCACATGCTTCATCAAGAATTTTCCATCCAAAGCTCATTTTGAGGGAAATTGAATTCTCTACAACTTTGCGTCTAACAAGCCAATCCCAAAAATGCTTCATTTGGAAGGTATGGGCTAAGACATTATAGGTCATTTTAAAAGTCAACAAAAAGTCAACATCTTCCAAAGGGCATAACTTGAAAATGGTAAAAAGATATGGACATGAGACCAAAGAGGTTTGTTAGAGGACTCTTTAAGCTTTCCAAAATGTCCAATAACACCTTCATAGCCTTAAAATTGAGGTATTTTTGTCTTTGCAAAGTTGGGAAATTTTTGAGAGGTTTATTGAGCAAATGGGGTCTTAGAACCAATTCTTTCCACATGGGGTTGCATTTTTATGACCCAATCACTATCATGACATCATGTACAAATCAAATATCATTTATTCAGATTTTTATTTATTATTTATTATTTATTTTGATTTAATACATTAAAAATCATTTTAAATCAAAATAAAATATAAAAAGCTCAATATTTGATATGATTCACATTCTAGAAATTCATAAACATGATTTAAAGCTGATTGGGAGATTCAAATTCGTGCTCAACCAAAGGGGAAAGGATTTGTGTGATTTTTTGACCAAAATAGCAAGTTGAATCTTCATGATCAAGTAATCTCTAAAAAGCCCATAAACCTACAACTTTCTGACCTAATTTGCTTCTAATATATGTATACAAGTGACCACAAGCAAGGGGGGACGATTGGGCAGCCTCCAAGAACACTTTTCACATTCAAAATTTTCCCTAAAATTTCAATTTTCGGTTTCATATTTACAGGCCAATTGAAGGCATTCTAAGGACATAGACATGATCCTTGGACTCTCTTGATACTATTTGCACCATCATAAGCATCCATAACCTCATGAATAATGGAAACCGAACGCATGTTCTTCCTCTTGTTTTGATTTTCGATTCCATTAATGTATCCACTATCAATTGTTTTTTTGCTTCTAACTTTGTTTGTTATCATGTTTAGATGATTTCTGGGCAAAAATATTGAAGAAACCGTAACTAAATATTAGAATGCCATGTTAGGGTTTCAAGCTTTGAATTAGGGTTTCTTGATTTGGCTAACATAAATACATTCTAATAACATAAATAAGTTAAGTGAACTGTATTGATCACGTTGGCATGATTAATTTGGCAAAATCGTATGTATATAAGATGTTATGAATTTTGTAGGTTTTCGTGTGCAGGAAAATTCGCAGGAAATCTTGTATGTAATTTCGTAGGTATTTTCGTAGCAACCAAGGAAGAAGATGAAGTCTGAGTGGCGCCAAAATTCAAATTCAATACTTGTTTTAATATAAAAAAATTTATTACTGAATATATATTGAACGCTCCCCATGTGGCTCAGCTGGTTTGTGTGTTTGTGTGTGAATGTGATGGTCCTGGGTTCGATTCCCCCCAAGCCATTTTGTTTTGTTGCATTTTTATTTATGTATTACAGGTTATGATAAAAGAATTGCTGCTCATCCTATGAACACCAAGACGCGCTTAGCCTAGTAGTAGTGGTTGTTGGACTGAAGGATGGAAGCCCAGGGCCTGGGTTCGAATCCCAACCCCAAGTATGTTTTTTTTTTCAATTTCCTTTGTGTTTTTATTTTATATTTACTTAATTTAATTAATTTCTAAAAAATGATTTCTAAATAAAATGTTTATAATATTTTCTTCTACAAAAATCTTATATTTTAAAATTCAAATTTTATTTTCTTAAAATCAAATTGTTATATTTATTTTATAAATTTATATTTACGATTATTATTATATATATTTTTGTAAGTAAATTAATTATGTTTAGATTAATAACCAAAACCCTAATTTTTCTTAACTTTAAAATTTAACCTAATTCTTTATAAACTATAATGAATCATTAATCATTTTTTTAAATATGTGAATAATTTAGTATTTGTTTATTATTATTAAAACCTATTTTCTTAATTAACTCTAAAAAATCTTTTCTAATATTAATTTTTTTTGCTAATTTCTTATTTCTTTTATTTTTATTTTTCTAACCTTTATTCTTATTTCTTATTATTATTGATATTATTGCTTATTTATTATTATTTATCTATATTATATTTCTCGATTATATTGTAATTGTCCCGAAGCTTTGTAATAGTTTAGGTTTATATTTTTTGCTTTATTCTTATTATGAATGTGTTTATTGTGTGGTTAGTAATTCTAGGGTGTGAATAACATACTTGTAATTAAAATTAACTTAGAATAATTAACCTAAATAAGATAAATATTTGAATATGAACACGCACACACGTAAGTCGATCTTTGATCGCCATCTTGCACTTTCTAGGGTTACCTCTCATGTTGCCTATTTCAAAAGGTCAAGTAAGGTATCTTAAGCAAAGTCCCTTCATAAATATCATCAAGTCCCTTCAGTTTATAAGATCAAGTCCCTTCGAGGTTGCCTACGATAAATGATCTTGTCCCTTCGAATAAAAGATGATAAGCCCCTACGAATTGCTAAAGACACCTTACAGTTTCCTACATACAGATGTCCCTACACATGTCCCTTATACATCCAAGGTAATGACTACCTATTCCTTAATAATAGGGATAGTCTTACCATTGAAAGAACATAAGAACAATAAAGACTTAATATAGGGTAGGTTTCTCTTAATTACTTGCTCACACCATTCAAAATACTCTTCATACCACACTTTTCAAACAAAATTTTCAAAAACATGTCTTTGTATACATCCATACGAGGATCATTACAAAGTACTTAGAAAGTTTCTAATCACACACTACACATTTTCCAAACAATTCAAAGTGAGCTAAGTAACTAAGAGCCCGTGGATAACCATGGATATAAAGGGTGCTAACACCTTCCCTTTATATAACCTACCTCCCGAACCCAAAATCTTTTTAAGGTCTTTCCTGTTCTTTTATGTCCTTTCCTTTTGGATAAAATAAATGTCGGTGGCGACTCTTGTTATCCGCAACATTTATAGAAAGTCAGTTCTCCCACCGTGTTACAGAACTGGCGACTCTGTTGGGGAGTTACTAAGTAAAAGAGGGGTACCCTTAGGAATTAGATCACTTTAAATTTGTTTCCTTTGTTTGCTTTACTTTACTTGTTGGGGCTCTTATGTGTGAAAGATCCTAAACCGGATCTAGTGTACCTCAGGTAAATGGCAATAGACCAAGGAAACTGTATGGTGTATACCGATATGGTTGATCTGGTGGCCATAGTTAGTGTGACTTCTTGGTTGGTGCTTATGTTCCTTAAGTAAAGTTGAGGATAATATGAGGCTGCTATATGTTGTCAATACACTAACTGACTCTTAGAACCTTAGTCATCCCATCTTGGCCTTTAGAAAGTAGTGAGATAACCGGATTTGGTGAAGACTGAAGTTGGTTGATACTCGATACTACGCTCATTGAGATCCTAAACTTGGAGGGTTTTGGTAGGCAAGTAAGTTACCTACTAAACAACCACCCTTGTGAAGGATCAATGATATTAATATCCCTTAGAACCTGGTTACTTTATAGGACAGGATGAACCATCTAAACTTCAGGGGAGGGTACTTACCTTTAAACCTCATGCAAGCCTTCAAACCTAGGGCTATTGTGTGACTTGTTTGTGTGTGCCACATGTTTGTGATTGAGCATAACATCATAACATCATCATGCATCATAAGCATAGCATTTTCACTAACCATTTCAAGGACCAAAGGATTTATCTTTGTTCTTTGTTGCAGGTCATGGCTTCTGCTCGTAGGAATACTATCCGGATCAACTTTGTAGGGATACCTCCTAAGCTTAAGGAATTGGTCTCTCAAGTTTCTGAAAACTCCCATTTCATCAAGAGACATGGTTACCTACTGGATCTAGTCACTTCAGGGTTCAATGAAGACATGATGAGTGTCCTATTTCAGTTCTTTGATCCTAAACATCATTGTTTCACATTCCCCGACTATCAGCTGGTTCCTACAATGAAGGAGTTCTCTAAACTACTGGGTATACCTATCCTTGATCAGAGACCCTTTACAGGCTTAGAGAAGGAGCCTAAACTTGAAGTCATTGCTGCAGCCCTACATCTGAAGAAATCAGACATTGTCCTAGAAACATGAAGTGGAGTTAAGGGTATCCTTGCCAAAGTATTGATGGAGAAAGCTCAAGTGTTCTTGAAGGCTATGAGTCATGATGCTTTTGAGGAGATCTTAGCCCTATTGATCTATGGCTTAGTGTTGTTCCCCAATCCAGACCAGTTCATAGACGTACATGCCATCAACATATTTCTGACTCGCAATCCAGTGCCTACATTACTTGGAGACATATTACACTCTCCCCATACCCGTACTACGAAGGCACGAGGAACTTTGATGTGTTGTATACCTCTATTGTCTAGGTGGTTTATTTCTCACCTTCCTCGCTCAGTGATGAAGAATGAACAAGGATTCAGGTGGTCTAAAAGGATCATGTCACTTTCTCATTCAGATATTCATTGGTGTTCTAGATCTATGGAGAATGTTACTATCATTGAACGTTGTGGAGAGTTCCCTAATGTGCCACTCCTTGGAATAAGAGGGGGCATTACTTACAACCCTTCTTTAGCTCTACGCCAGTTTGGTTATGCTCGGAGTGATGGTCCTCATGACATGCTTATTTAGGGTATTGTGTTCGACTACGACAATGATCTGCAAGGTTACCGTCAAAGGTTCATATGAGCGTGGGGTAAAGTGAACAAGGTTGACAGCAAGACTCTGGAACCAAAGTACACTATTCCTATGGAACCTTATCTCAGATGGGTGCGATCTCATGCTCAGACTCTTATGATGCCATATCCTGCTATCCTGCCAGTTACCATGGAGCCTGTTGCTGAAGGAGATACTTCTTATATCATTCTTCATCCAGACATGCCCACTGACATGGAGGAATTACAGAGGTCCTGGATCCAGTTGAAAGAGAAAAGGGATACTTTTGAGACTCATTTCAAAGCTAGTCAAGAAAACATCCTGGAGCTGACAAGACAACTTCACAAGGAGCGGAATCTCAATACGTACCTCAACACAAAGAGGAAGCGTCCATGGGAGACTTAAAACCCCATCTTTGTATTCATTTCATTTTTGTTGTAAGCCCAGGGGCAAGAAGAGCTGAGAAGCTTTGTCAATAAGCTTCGGCATAACAGAGTTGGGAATCTAATCATCAGTCAACCTCCGTTGAAACAAGTTAACTTGGCTGAAAGGAAAGTAAGGATAACAGAAGGAAAGAGACAGGCTACCACTGATTGTTCTTCAATGGAAGAAGGAAGGCCTTGTAAGGTTAATCCACTTCGATACAAGGAATGTGGAAGACAGTTCATTCGGTTCAGCACACCAATATCACAAGTTTTGCAATGCCTGTTGGAGATGAAGTTGATTTCCTTGGAAAATTCTCCTAAAAATCCTAATACCTCTTCTCCTCGCTATAATCCCAAGGCAAGGTGTATGTATCACTCCGACTGTCCTGGACATGACACTAATAACTGTTGGGCATTGAAGAATAAGATTCAAGACCTAATTGACGAAGGAATACTCGAGGTTACGCCAGAAGGCCAGGTTGAGTTCTTCTATCGTCCATCAAGCATCAACGTTTCCAGATAACTGGGGTGACGAGTTTAGAGGAAGAGGCTTTGAGAACATTTGAATTTTCATTTGTAATTTCTTTTGTTTGCCTAAACACTTACTATTATGTTAGACTTTATTTTCACTAATGCATTGCATATCTTTGTCTTGAGTTAACCCATTCGTATCACTATCTTTAAAACTATGCTTCTTATTTCTATCTTGTGATATTTAATTCCTGATAAAGCTATAAGCCTGTAGAGGGAGGATGACGAAAACAATACCATAATCTTATGCAGTATGCTTTTGAACAGACTATGCTGACGATGTACAGGCATTGTTTCAATTCCTAAACAGTAGATATATAAGGAAGTTAATCCCTAGTCAACCCTTTTGAGCCTATGAAGTAGGAGTTTTCATTCTCACGCAAATTAAAACCCTTATTCATAACCTGGGGCAGGGTAGTTATTCGGTTAACTCAACTATGCCAATTGTATGTGTTGTATAAAACTAATGTTGGTTCCCTGTAATCACTAAAGTCTACAAGTCAATATTTAGCAAAAGAAAAGCTCAATAAGTCAAAACCTATGAAGGAGACTTAATAAAAAAAATTAAGACATCCCGTTGACTGTAACCTTGAAATAAAACAGTTCAGGCAAAAAGAAGGGATAACAAAGTCAGAAGAAAAAAGGAGGTCACTATAGATCCTCAACAAAGAAAGATGAATGAATGTTCAAATAAATTTTTGGTTTCTGAACCATCACAAATGCCAGTGTTACAATACCAAACTTCTTTGGAGCTCCAATGCATAAGTTAATCGAACATAGGACTGAAGAACATCGTGGAGAATGGGTTGGGTACAAATAAATTTGAGCCTTTATCCTTTGTTTCTTAAACCGTGAACCAGACCACGTTACAACCCTTTAAAAGTCCTAACTGAAGCATGGATAGTTCGAAATCGTACTGCTACAAAAAGGTATCCTGAATCCTTTAGGGCTTATTACAAAACTTGAGTTAATATCACAGTTTTTACAAAAATTGTTTTTCTAAAATAACTATTTTCAAAACTTCAAGACAGACATAAGCATTGCATTTTTAATATATTTGTTTGCATATACATGAGTGTTTGATAAACAGAGAAACTTACAGGATGAATGTTCAATAAACCAAAGTCCTTCTGATAAACAAAGTTGCTTCCTGGATCAAAGTCCATGTATATAAAGGGGCATAGTCATTATCTCCCAATCAAGGGGGCCGACCATGATACTGCCTAACTCATTTGGGGCAATTAGGATAGGATTCAACTATGTTTAAGTAGCCAGGGGCAGATCTCCTCATCTATCAAAATTACCAAGGGTAACATTACAAAGTTCATGATGTCAGGGGCATATTATTGTGAGGCATTCTGCTTATTTTTCTTGAGGTAACTACATTCAGATACTTCCATTATGGGACAATTCATCCTCAACCAAGGGGCAGTGCTCTCTTTTCAAATCTAATACCCGGAGCGTATATGGTCCATCACAATTTGAAGACACATTCCTCTCATTGTATTACCTTGATATTGGATTCTCAGCAGAAGCCATTGTGGAAATTAATTGTCTACGCCAGTAGTATCAGGTGGTGTGAGTATCATGTCTTCAGATCCAGCTATGAGGATTTCTGGGAAGGTATTCAGGAAAGTTAAGAATCTCAGGAGCTCTAAATCCAATTGGTTATACACTCTCAAAGTTGAAACGATTTTGTTTTCGAGTTCAACTTTACTTTTCCCTCTTTACTCAGGATTACTTTTCCCCTTTTACTAAAGCAAAAAACGTTTGTTGGTTATGTTTGAATGTATATATGCTTTTGGATATGATTGATGTTTACCAGAAATGCATAAAATACAATAAAAGCATTTACTAAGAACGAACAGAGGTAGGAATTCAACGAAGCTTCACCGGTTCATCCCCACAGAGTAATCTTTACGAATATCCTTACGGAATACCTCAAGTAATAGCTTACACTTCCCACTTGATGAAGTCTTCAAGCAGTTTCATATCCTCCGAAGAATTAAGTCTCCCGGATCTATGTCTATCTCTTTTATCCTCAGTCAGGATACTCAGGAATTTATTCCTTCAATAATAAGCATGACGAACGAAGACGGGGGGTTATAAGTACCATACTATCAAACAAGACGGGAACGAAGTCCTCATGTTCCTCAGCAAAGAACCGGGATTTATTTTCCCCAGCCAGCAGTTGTTATACAAAGGTATCCAGACACTTCAGGCTACATGATTCATACATACATCATTTACATCATATCATAGCATACGCGTCCATAATGCATAAAACATTTACTTAGGTACATCATGCCATACATGCATACATATTGCATAAACTAACCTTTTCTTGTCAGGATAATTGCAGGCAGATAAACACTATCAACAACTCAAAACAGTTCAGAGACGATCTATACGAAGATCTAGTACTGATACTTAATTCAGAGATAATCGATACGAAGGTTCATTTCTGATAATCAATACTCAAGTTGTCCTTGGAAGGGTACGTAAATGATCTATACGAAGATCTAGTGCTTAATCCAGGATATTTCCAGAGGAGATAATCATTAACGAAGATTTATTTCTGATGGTTAACTATTTTTGGGATAGTGTGTAAATGATATATACGAAGATCTAGCACTTAATCCAAGAGATTCTGTCATAAGAAACTCAGGGGATAATCGCCACGAAGATTTAATCCTGATATTCTTTTTGTCCTTGGGAAGGTATGTAAATGGTCTATAAGAAGATCTATTACCTAATCCGGGATATTGCCAGAAGAGATAATCGCCACGAAGATTTATTTCTAATGGTCTATGCAACAGTTTATCTGTGGAAGGCTACGTAAATGATCTATACGAAGATCTAGTGCTTAATCCAGGATATTTCTAGAGGGGATAATCGTTAACGAATATTTATTTCTGATGGTTAACTATCTTTGAGATAGTGTGTAAATGATCTATACGAAGATCTAACACTTAATCCAAGAGATTCTTTCATAAGAAATTCAAGGATAATCGCCACGAAGATTTAATCCTGATATTCTTTTTGTCCTTGGGAAGGTATGTAAATGGTCTATACGAAGATCTATTACCTAATCCGGGATATTTCCAGAAGAAATAATCGCCACGAAGATTTATTTCTAATGGTCTATGCAGCAGTTTATCTGTGGAAGGGTACGTAAATGATCTATACGAAGATCTAGTGCTTAATCCAGGATATTTCCAGAGGGGATAATCGTTAACGGCGATTTATTTCTGATGGTTAAATATCTTTGGGATAGTGTGTAAATGATCTATACGAAGATCTAGCACTTAATCCAAGAGATTATTTCAGAAGAGGTTCAGGGATAATCTCCACGAAGATTTAATCCTGATATTCTTGTATCCTAGGGAAGGTATATAAATGGTTTATACGAATATCTATTACTTAATCCAGGATATTTCTAGAAGAGATAATCGCTACGAGGATTTATTTCTAATGGTCTATACAACAGTTTATTTGTGGGATGGTACATAAATGATCGATACGAAGATCTTGTACTTAGCCCAAGATATTACCAAAAGAAATTCAGAAAAGATCGCCACAAAGATTTGATTCTGACGCTTAAGTTAAAGTATGTTCCTAAAGATGGTTCAGAGCCGATCTACACAAAGATCTAAGTACTGACACCTAATGAAGGATATTCTTTTCCCCCAGAGATAATGCAGAGATGATCTATACAAAGATCTAGTGCTGACATTCAACTCAAACCATGTTACAGGAATGATTCAGAGACGGCCTATACGAAGACCTAGTATTGATATCCAGTGACAACCTTTTGATACTATCACCTCCTGATATTATGGATGGCATCTATGAGCCCATCTCCATCTCCTCTGAGTGGCATCTTTAAGCCCATTCAAGCATATGCAACCAATCAGCAGTATTACTTTACGCACCGGCGAGTGCAAAGTTTTGGGCTTTTCTGTTCAATCCCCTTCAACCTTCCAAGTCACGAATGGCCCACATGTCAATCTAACCCCTCAGGTTTTAGAAAATTGAACAGGGGCAGCTGTTGCACCCTAAAATTTGCCCTTACCTAGACCAGACATTGTGTACTAAGGTGTCCCAAGAGATTCACAAGGTTTACAATTAGTCAGAAAGTTTGACAATTTCCTCAGACAAAGCATCCTCCTAAGCAATGCACCCTAAACTAGGGTTTTGAATTTCATCAGGCTAAATGGACTTCCAAGGCCTCAAGTGAGCTTCATAACATCCTATATGTATTCAAGAATCTCTATGTCAAGTTTCAAGGCTTTCCCAAAAGGTTTGCTCAGTCAGATGATCAGATAGGCTAAAATTAGTCAAAGCAGTTAAAAAGTCAAACTGAGGTCAACTGTGGTCAAACCAAAGTCAAACTTCATGATTTTTTGCCAACATCAAGTATATGAAGTAAAATTCATCATTTGATCATGGGTTGATCATGATTCATCAAGGAGATTTCAGATCATCAAGAATCAGGAGTTTCTAAATTAGGGTTTTCACAGGAAAAGTCAACTGAACTTTGACCAGCCATAGCTCATTTTGAGGGAAATTGAATTCTCTAAACTTTGTGTGTCACAAGCCAAGCCCAAAAATTCTTCATTTGGAAGGTATGGGCTAAGACATTATAGGTCATTTTAAAAGTAAACAAAAAGTCAACATCTTCCAAAGGGCATAACTTGAAAATGGTAAAAGATATGGACATGAGACCAAAGAGGTTTGTTAGAGGACTCTTTAAGCTTTCCAAAATGTCCAATAACACCTTCATAGCCTTAAAATTGAGGTATTTTTGTCTTTACAAAGTTGGGAAATTTTTGAGAGGTTTATTGAGCAAATGGGGTCTTAGAACCAATTCTTTCCACATGGGCTTCATTTTTATGACCCAATCACTATCATGACATCATGTACGAATCAAATATCATTTATTCAGATTTTTATTTATTTTATTTTATTTATTTTGATTTTATACATTAAAAATCATTTTAAATCAAAATAAAAAATGAAAAACTCAATATTTGATACGATTCTCATTCTAGAAATTCATAAACATGATTTAAAGTTGATTGGGAGATTCAAATTCGTGCTCAACCAAAGGCGAAAGGATTTGTGTGATTTTTTGACCAAAATAGCAAGTTGAATCTTCATGATCAAGTAATCTCTAAAAAGCCCATAAACCTAAAACTTTCTGACCTAATTTGCTTCTAATATATGTATACAAGTGACCACAAGCAAGGGGGACGATTGGGCAGCCTCCAAGAACACTTTTCACATTCAAAATTTTCCCTAAAATTTCAATTTTCGGTTTCATATTTACAGGCCAATTGAAGGTATTCTAAGGACATAGACATGATCCTTGGACTCTCTTGATACTATTTGCACCATCATAAGCATCCATAACCTCATGAATAATGGAAACCGAACGCATGTTCTTCCTCTTGTTTTGATTTTCAATTCCATTAATTTATCCACTATCAATTGTTTTTTTGCTTCTAACTTTGTTTTTTTATCATGTTTAGATTATTTCTGGGCAAAAATATTGAAGAAACCGTGACTAAATATTATAATGCCATGTTATGGTTTCAAGCTTTGAATTAGGGTTTCTTGATTTGGCTAACATAAATACATTCTAATAACATAAATAAGTTAAGTGAACTGTATTGATCATGTTGGCATGATTAATTTGGCAAAATCGTATGTATATAAGATGTTATGAATTTTGTAGGTTTTCGTGTGTAGGAAAATTCGCAGGAAATCTTGTATGTAATTTCGCAGGTATTTTCGCAGCAACCAAGGAAGAAGACAAAGTCTGAGTGGCGCCAAAATTCAAATTCAAAACTTGTTTTAATATAAAATGTTTTATTACTGAATATATATTGAACGCGCCACATGTGGCTCAGCTGGTTTGTGTGTTTGTGTGTGAATGTGATGGTTCTGGGTTCGATTCACCCCAGGCCATTTTGTTTAGTTGCATTTTTATTTATTTATTACAGGTTATGATAAAAGGATTGCTGCTCATCCTATGAACACCAAGACGCGATTGGCCTGGTGGTAGTGGTTGTTTGACTGAAGGATGGAAGCCTAGGGCCTGGGTTCGAATCCCAGCCCCAGGTATGTTTTTTTTTTCAATTTTCTTTGTGTTTTTATTTTATATTTACTTAATTTAATTAATTTCTAAAAAAATGATTTCTAAATAAAATGTTTATAATATTTTCTTCTAGAAAAAGCTTATATTTTAAAATTCAAATTTTATTTTCTTAAAATCAAATTGTTATATTTATTTTATAAATTTATATTTATTATTATTATTATATATATTTTTGTAAATAAATTAATTATGTTTAGATTAATAACCAAAACCCTAATTTTTCTTAAATTTAAAATTTAACCTAATTCTTTTTAAAATATAATGAAACATTAATCATTTTTTAAATATGTGAATAATTTAGTATTTGTTTATTATTATTAAAACCTATTTTCTTAATTAAATCTAAAAAATATTTTCTAATATTAATTTGTTTTGCTAATTTCTTATTTCTTTTATTTTTATTTTTCTAACCTTTATTCTTATTTCTTATTATTATTGATATTATTGCTTATTTATTATTATTTATCTTTATTATATTTCTCGATTATATTGTAATTGTCCCGAAGCTTTGTAATAGTTTAGGTTTATATTTTTTGCTTTATTCTTATTATGAATGTGTTTATTGTGTGATTAGTTATTCTAGGGTGTGAATAACATACTTGTAATTAAAATTAACTTAGAGTAATTAACCTAAATAAGATAAATATTTGAATATGAACACGCACACACATAAGTCGATCTTTGATCGCCATCTTGCACTTTCTAGGGTTACCTCTCATGTTGCCTATTTCAAAAGGTCAGATAAGGTGTCTTAAGCAAAGTCCCTTCATAAATATCATCAAGTCCCTTCAGTTTATAAGATCAAGTCCCTTTGAGGTTTCCTATCATAAATGATCTTGTCCCTTCGAATAAAAGATGATAAGCCCCTACGAATTGCTAAAGACACCTTATAGTTGCCTACATACAGATGTCCCTACACATGTCCCTTACACATCCAAGGTAATGACTACCTATTCCTTAATAATAGGTGTCGCTCCCCGGATTTCCATCCTGGTACAAACGCGAAAGTGGCGCGGAAAAAAGAATAGAGTCGCCAGCCAGGCATTTTTATCCCGAAGAAAGGGAATGGTAATGCTGCACAAACCAGAAGAAATAAGAGGAAGGACACGGGTCCTACGAACCAAAGAGACTGAGTTCGGGAGTCGGTTAAGACCTGGGAAGATATTAGCACCCAGATCGTCCGCCATACCCGACGGAATCCACGCTTGCAAAGAAAATTGTTTCAAAGGGTGAGGGTATGAAAGCTGCAGCAAAGAAAAGAAAATGAAAAGAAATTGGAACTGGAAGAGAACTGAAATAAGAAACAAAGAGAAAAAATGTAGGGAAAATAAATATTGTGCTCGAACGGGCCCTACCCCGCTGCCTACGTACCTCATCAGGATAATGAGGATCAGAGACGCCGTAGCTCCCCTAACTAGGGGTACCAAAAGGAAAATTGCTTGTGAATTAAAGGCTTGAACTGCCTATGTCAATGCTCAGGTGTTGCAGGCTCGGACGACGAGTGCGTTACCGTCTTGCAAAGTGACATGTAGGAGCAAGTTCGAGTACGGAGCGAATGAGGTGAGAAAAGAATTCCCGAAGGAGAGACGTTTATTGTTTGTTTGTGCTTTTTATGAAGCTTTTATGAGTGTGTCACAAGGAAGTGAACTCAAGCTCTCATCAATGGAATGTGCACTTGTCACTACATTCCAAGATGGAATAATAGAACAAGCACACTCAAGTAAGGAGAAGATCCCCAAAACATGGACCCAAAGATTAGGGCTTAGGCTCACTAACTTGTTTACTTATTAAGTGTTTTTGGTTATTTACAGATGAAGAAGTGTTTTTTATGCTTTTCTTTTATGAAGGAGATACCTTGATCAGACTTGTGCATCACAAGGTAAACTTGTACTATCCCAAGATGGGAAGACTACAAGCATACCTCATGGAATAAGGCTATGGATCAATGCATCTCTTCAAAGTTATTAAAGTGTTTTTTATGATTATGAGATGAGAAGAGAAAGAGAACCAAAGGAGCAAAAAGGAAAAAACTAGGGGGGAAGTTTCTACCCTAAGTTAGCATGCATGGAGTTCCTAGGGTTTGTGAGGTCTTTCTAACCTAAAAAAGATCTCAAGAGAAGAAGAAGAATATAAGAGGAGAGATGAGAAAGGCCTAAGCCCAACAAGAAGATGTTAGTCCATATAAACAAAATGAGAAGAGATGAGAGAGGGAGATGTGGAACTCAATTCCCACATCTCAAACTTACCATAGCCCCTGCAAGGTTAGTGTAACAACATAAGATAAAGGCATGAACCAACAATTCAGAAGCTACACAAGCATATAGGCATGGCAAAGAGTTCACAAGATGATAAGCAAAGCAACACAATATCATATTGAGATGATTGGAAGTGAAACAAATGCAAAGAAGGCATGCTTAACACTTAAAGAAATAAAGCACATAAAAGAGACCCAACACCAAGACTCAAAGAGATTCAAACCCTATCCTAAGACCAGGATCAACCATAAACCTCTAAAGGACCCCAAAAGATGAAGAGAAATTGGCACAAGTGCCCTTCTAAACTTAAAAGAGACTAGAAGACTCAAAGGATGCAAAACAAGGCAAGGTGAGGAAGAAAATACCCAAGAAAAAGATCCAAGCACTTAAAAATTCTACCCAACCAGACAAGTACTCTCTAAACACAAAGCAATGAGAATCCAAAAGGGTTTGCAAAAATACAGCACCAAACTAGGTCAATGAAGCTCAAGGATGCAAGGTATCACCAATTAGGGTTTTGAAAATTAAGGCACAAGTAACTCAATCAAAGTCCAGCAAGGAAATTTGTGAAATATCCAAGATAAATCATGAAGATAGTAGAGTGTCTTAGGATTTTAATGCAAAAAGAATGGGGTTCATAGCTTAAAGGATGAGAAAAATAGAAATTGGACAAGGCAGATTGGTCTATGTGAGTCCACAAGAAAGCAATGCTCAATGTTGAATTTATTTGGCCACGTGGGATGAAAATAAAAATCTGGAAAAATTATGATAAAAAACAAGATGAATCAAGGAGTGCATATGAATTTTTTTGGATTTTTTAGAGTTAAAGAAATATTAAAAATGAATCAAAAGCAAATGGAATAAATTGGTAAGAAAAAAGAATAAAAATAAAGCAAATGGGCCAAGGGGGTGCAAGAAGTAACACGCTAGTTCAAAAAAAAACAGCATGGGCCTTGCGTGGGGGGTGCAGATAGCGCTGAGGGTTGCACCTTCTTCTTCATGAATAAACCCTAAACTCTCACCACCATTAATGAACCAAACCCTAACCCTAACTTCATGAAATCTCAAACCAAGCCACGGCCGACCATGAAACTCTCCAGAATACAAAATCTAACATCACTAAACACGAATCCATGCTTGGATTGAATTAAAACTCAAAGAAACTCAAGATATGAATGAAAATAAAATTGTCCATGAAACTTTAAATCACCATAACTTTGTAAATACTCAACCATTTCACAAACTACAAAGAGCATTGTAACCAGCACAACATGAGGATTCTAAAACACACAACCAAACACATTTCTATGAGATTCGAAATTTGAGCATACCTGAGGTGTTGTTCAAAATTTGAAGTCAAGAATGGTATAAAATGATGGCAAATGATCTCCTTATCCCCTTAGATACAAAATAAATGCATCTAAGGCTTTGCAAGCTTGTAAATCCAGCAATGTGCTTCCTTGTGCTTCAAAGCTTCTCAAATGGCCACTTGAACAAACTTCACTATAAATCTAGATCCATGGGTGCTTAATGATCCTTGAGATGAGAGGAGTGTGAATGTGGTCTTGGATTGAAGAAAGCTTGCCTAGATCAAAAGTTATGGCACAAAATGCAAATGTGCACAAGGAATGGGAAATGGATGATTCTTGAAGAATAATCCAAACAAATGGTATGGAAATGATCTATGAGTGATGAGGATTAAGAATCCAGCAAGAGTTTTTTGAATGGATTCTTGTAGCAAGAGTTTGTGGAGAATGAGCAATTTTTCATAAGAGATGAGAATGGGAGAATGGGTGTGTGTTCTGGCTGCCTCTAACCCTAATTCTGATTGTTATGGAATATATAAGGCAATGCAAAAGGGTTAGAACAAATGCACGTGAGAGAGGGCTGGTTTTTGTGAAAATGAAAATTTGGCCCAAGTGTGCCATAAGCATGCCAAGCTCATGATTTTCTGGCCTCTCTTTCATGTGCATTCACCATCCCACCAATGATTCCCAGCAAACAACTTCAGCCCTTGGATGTAAGCTATCACACAATTGTCATGCCTTGTGCAAATTCAAGTGTAAAATGCAAGTTTTATGGAACTTTTTCATGTGCACGAATTTTTCCACTTTTCTTTGAGCCAAATGACCTAAATGGGATGAATTTTGATTGTGTAAACTTACTTTGGACATAGCATAGCAAACTATCCACTTTTGAGCCTTTGTGCAAATGGCTTGGCCTTGAAAATTTGAAATTTGCCCTAGAATGCTCAAACTTTCGAGGGACCTATAGGAAAATCTAGGAATCTCCAGAAAATGCTCTTGTACTTTTTAAAAATGGCAGCCCTTACTCTCCAACTTTCATGTTTACCTTTGGTCCATTTGAAGATATTTTGATCAAGTTAAGGCCTTGTGAAGTTTTAGGTCAAAATGGCCAAAAATAGTAACTTTTCCATGACCAACTTTGTGCACTTTTGCCAAAACCCCTCAAACCACAAAAATTCTTGTACTTTAAGCTAACCAAACATCTTATAACATTTAATAGACCTCATTTGGCCAAAAAATTGGGTTGGACCCTTTGGAATGGCACAGTTGACTTTTTCTGGGCCTAGTTGACTTTCTGCTTCATCTGCAAGTAATTGAGGCAATGACTGACTTCCACTTGGAATTTTTCCATGAAAATTGACATGTAGGAACCTCTTATCATATAGAAGAAATTTCCCAAAAGAGTTGGCCAAAATTATGAGGTTAAGGCCCTTGAAACCAAAACCCTAATCTGGTTGCACTGCTTAGGAGCCTTGCATTGTCTTGAAACTTGTGATGATTAAACAATCTTCTGAGCTTTTGCAAGTGAACTTGGCCTTGCCAAAGGAGTCTAGACTCATCATAGGCCTCTCAAAAATCCATTGGAACCCTTGTCTTGGCTTAAATGGCCTTCAACACCTCCTCAGATGGCCATATGCCTCATGCAAGGGCTTGATCCTTGTCATGCTTTATTTTTCTATGCTATAATGCTATATATATGATATGCTTATGATGAAAATGGTGTATTATGATGCTTAAAATGAAGAGGGCAAATTTGGGGTTCTACAGCTGCCCCTATTCAAGCAACTGTTGATCTGAAAAGGACGATTGCTTCCGCTTTCGGCCGTTCAAGATAAACTGTGGTTGAATACCCAAGAAAAACGGAAATTTGCGCTCTGATGCAGAAAACAAGAAATGGGAAATAAACCCAATCCAATGATAATGCCACTGAGCTGAGAGATGAGCAGACGAGCTCCTTCCAACGAAACCAAAGGTTCTGATGAAACATGAAACAGATGATTCTTCGAATGACCTGTGACGCCAGGTGCAGAGAGCGGATGAGTCCTTAAGAATCTTCAAAGTAACCTGAGATAGACGAATCTCCTTCACTAATCCTTACGCAGATAAGTGGAATAAGACGGACGAGTCTTCTTCGGATAACCCTTACGCAGGTTCCGGGAATGCATATAAGTCTGTGGGATAGACATGCAACTAGGATGGACGAATCCTCTTCATGAATCCTTACGCAGATAGGTGGAATAAGACAGACGAGTCTTCTTCGGATAACCCTTACGCAGGTTCCGGTAATGCATATAAGTCTGTGGGATAGACATGCAGCTAGGATGGACGAATCCTCTTCACGAATCCTTACGCAGATAAGTGGAATAAGACGGACGAGTCTTCTTCGGATAACCCTTACGCAGGTTCCGGAAATGGTTTTGACGTTTTAATCCCACTGTCAGGGTTTTCAACCTCTTCACGAATCCTTACGCAGATAAGTGGAATAAGACGGACGAGTCTTTTTCGGATAACCCTTACGCAGGTTCCGGAAATGGTTTTGACGTTTTAATCCCACCGTCAGGATTTTCAACCTCTTCAATGCGGACGAGCATCGGAATGATCATCAAAGAAACACGGACGAGTGTCATAAGTCGACGATACGGACGAGTACCGGACGATGATCCAAGAAACACGGACGAGTGCTTCTGATAATGATACGGGCGAGTGTCGAAGGATGCGGACGAGCAATCTTCAAAGGAGTAACAAGCACGTACGAGTGCTAAGAGATGCGGTCGAGCATCAAATAAAGATGCGAGTACGGACGAGTACTGGCGACTTTCTTGGGGATATGCCTCGAATAAAGAGGAATCTGCTGAGGAAAAGGCACGGACGAGTGCTACAGGGATGCGGACGAGCATCAAATGAAGATGCACATACAGACGAGTACAGGCAACTTCACTGGGGAAAACTTCAAAGAACTAATAAGCACGGACGAGTGCCGAGAGCTGCGGACGGTCATCAAGTAAAGATGCTAGCACAGACGAGTGTTGAGGAATACCTCAAATAAAGAGGGATCTGCTGAGGAAAAGGCACGGACGAGTGCTGAAAGAGGATGATCATCAAATAAAGATGCGAGCACAGACGAGTGCTAGTAGACATAGACTCTACTGGGGAAAGTGCACAGACGAGTGCCACAAGGTGCTAATTCTTCTGGAGACTGCGGATGAGAAAACTGAATCATCAGATAAGTGTCTAAGAGTGCGAACAAACACTGAATAAGTATCAACACAGACAAAGGCTGATTATGTCGGGGAAGTATACAATTCCACTCTGGCTGGGGAATGAAGTCCTGGCGACCTGTGGGAGAAGATTCTGGCAACCTGCTGGGGGCTCAAAGCTTTTAACTCTGATGGGAACGAAGTGTTGGCAACCTGATGCTTGCTGGAGAGGCTTTAACTGGAAGAAAGACGACTCTGCGCGAGGTATACTTCGTTTGACTGCTTTGAACATCTGCTGAGGATCTGACCATCCTGCCCTGACTCCACTGAGGAGAATTTCTTCTTGCTCTGCTGGGGAAATCCCTTGGAAATGAGAATCCCGATGACTCTGTGGGGAAATGAAGTTACCTGCAATTCTGCTGGGCAAGGAGAACTTCTAGCGATTATGGATAATAAACTTCTAACAACTCCACTGAGGATGGGAGACTTCTATTGACTCCTACTGGGGATTAACCTGACCTCTGGGGAGTGCAGGTGTTCAGATACCTGCTGAGAATAAGTCGCTTGTAAACAGGCGCTCTGCCGGGGGAATACCTCTACTTGGAGAATAACCCTCTGCTGCTTGGGGATACGGTGATAACCTGCAAATCCTGCAATAACAGAATACACACATATGCACCAAGATTGGTACGGCCTGATCTATTCATCTGCCGTCACTTGACACTCAAAGCGATGTTAAGTGTCCCTGCAATGTCGTTTTTATCAGTTTGAAAAAGCAACATGTTTCGCATGCAATGTTATTTGTCAAAAATTCAGGACATTTTTGTAAACAAAATAAACATGACACGGTGTTTGACTGAATATTCTTTTTATTGATTGGCCTCTGAAATAGGCAAAATTTTAAAATCAGGAAGTAACCACCTGGAAAGAGGTGGCTACTGTAAAATTGAGAAAAGAAACTATCCTAATGGCAATGGCACGACATTCCAAAGAGTTTCCTTCCTGCTATGACTGGCATATCCTCAAGACTTTCCGTTCCGTCTTCGGCCTTCTGAAGAGAATGAGGGGAGCTGATCTCTACCCTTCTGATATGGTCAAGCTGTTTGAAGCGGTGATGTGGTTCAGATAAACCGGAGCGCAGTTGTTCGCTTATTCCCTGATTTTGCATGGATCGCCCTTTCGGGTTTTCAATCCACCGGGCTACCCTTTTTTGCCTGAGTTGTCCGATGTGGCTTTTCAACTCAGCGGGTGTACATTTTTTTAATTTTTTCCCTAATTTTTGCCCGAGCTGTTATTCTGTTTTTAGCTCGCCGGGATGCCCTTTTTTTGCCTGGACTATAATTCTGTTTTTGCGTCCAGCGGGTCTTTTATGCGAAGTATTTTTTAACTGCGTCCGAGTTAACAGGGTATTGAAAGTCTTCGCCATCCATAGTGGTGAGCATCAGTGCTCCGCCTGAGAATACTTTCTTCACTATGAATGGTCCTTCATAATTTGGGGTCCACTTGCCCCTGTGATCTGAACTGGGAGGAATGGTCCTCTTGAGTACAAGCTCGCCTACTTGGTACTCCCGAGTACGTACTCGCTGATCGAAGGCTCGCTTCATTCTCCTTTGATAAAGTTGGCTATGACAAATAGCTGCTAATCTCTTTTCCTCAATTAGGCATAGTTGATCGTATCGAGCACGCACCCACTCAGCCTCATCAAGCTTGACATCCATCAGCACCCGCAGTGAAGGGATTTCCACTTCAACAGGCAAGACTGCCTCCATGCCGTAGACTAAAGAGAAGGGGGTTGCCCCAGTCGACGTCCTGACTGACGTTCGGTACCCATGTAACGCAAACGGTAGCATCTCATGCCAATCTTTGTAGGTGATAACCATTTTCTGTACAATCCTCTTGATATTCTTGTTAGCTGCCTCCACCGCACCATTCATCTTTGGTCGGTAAGGAGAGGAATTGTGATGCTGGATTTTGAAGTCCCGACATAGTTCTGCCATCATCTTATTGTTCAGATTAGAACCATTATCAGTAATGATTCGCTCGGGCACTCCATATCTGCATATGATATCTCTTTTCAGGAATTTTTCTACCACCTGGCGAGTACCATTGGCATAAGACGCAGCTTCTACCCATTTGGTGAAGTAATCAATCGCGACCAAGATGAAGCGATGTCCGTTTGACGCTGTTGGTTCGATCTTGCCAATCATATCAATGCCCCACATGGCAAAGGGCCAGGGTGAAGACATCACGTTCAGAGGATTTGGAGGCACATGCACTTTATCCGCATAAATCTGGCATTTATGACATTTTCTGGCATAGGCACAACAGTCTGCATCCATTGTGATCCAATAATAGCCTGATCTTAGCAACGTTTTAGCCATTGCATGCCCTCCAGAATGGGTACCAAAGGATCCTTCGTGCACCTCGGGCATCAGCAAGTCTGCTTCCGCCCTATCAACGCATCTGAGAAGTATCATATCAAAGTTTCTCTTATACAGGGAACCATCAGTGTTCAGGAAAAAACTACCAGCTAGCCTTCTTAATGTCTTCTTATCATTGGAAGATGCCCCAGGTGGGTATGTTTGATCCTTCAAGAAGCATTTGATGTCATGGTACCAGGGCTTATCATCTTTGACAATGTCTGCTGAGCACACATATGCTGGCCTGTCAAGTCTGGATACTGCAATTTGAGGCACAAAGTTGGTAGCTTGCACTTTGATCATGGATGAAATGGTAGCCAGAGCATCTGCAAACTGATTTTCGTCTCGAGGGATATACTCAAGCTTAACTGTTGTGAAGAAAGTCAACAACCTCCTTGTGTAGTCCCGATAAGGTATCAGATGATCTTGGTGCGTGTACCATTTGCCATTGGTTTGATTAATTACCAGAGCTGAATCTCCGAACACAGTCAAAGTCTTGATCCTGAGGTCAATGGCTTCCTCAAGACCCATAATGCAAGATTCGTATTCAGCTTCGTTGTTGGTGCAGTTAAAGGTGAGTCTTGCCGAGAAAGGCATGTGAATTCCCTTAGGAGTAATGAGTACTGCACCAACACCACGACCATTCATATTAATAGCTCCATCAAACATCATAGTCCATTCTTCTTCTGGGTCAGGCCCTTCAGTGTGAATAGGCTCTTCATGATCTTTCGCTTTCAGGAACATGATGTCTTCATCGGAGAAGTCAAATCTCATAGGCTGGTAATCATCAATGGGTTGCTCAGCTAGATAATCAGACAATACACTGCCTTTGATAGCTTTCTGAGAAGTGTATTGAATATCGTACTCTGTGAGAATCATTTGCCATCTTGCAACCCGTCCGGTAAGTGCTGGCTTCTCAAAAATGTATTTAACCGGGTCCATCTTTGAGATCAATAAGGTAGTGTGGGTCAACATATACTGCCTCAGTCGGCGAGCAGCCCACGCTAAAGCACAACAAGTTTTCTCGAGCAGTGAATAACGTTGTTCACAGTCAGTAAACTTTTTGCTTAGGTAGTATATTGCGTACTCTTTTCGACCAGACTCGTCATGTTTGCCAAGCACACACCCCATTGATTTTTCTAATACCGTCAAGTACATGATCAGAGGCCTTCCTTCAACAGGAGGCATAAGGATCGGAGGCTCCTGTAAGTATTCCTTGATTTTGTCAAAAGCCCTCTGGAAGTCTTTGTTCCACCTGACCGTTTGTTCTTTTCTTAATAGCTTGAACAAGGGCTCGCAGGTTGCTGTAAGATGAGATATGAACCTTGAAATGTAGTTCAATCTACCTAGGAACCCTCGAACTTCTTTCTCAGTTTTTGGTGCAGGCATTTCTTGAATGGCTTTAACTTTGACAGGGTCAACTTCAATCCCTTTCTCACTTACAATAAATCCCAGCAGCTTACCAGATCGTACCCCGAATGTGCATTTGTTGGGGTTTAGCCTCAATTGGTACTTACTCAGACGCTTGAATAACTTCAACAGATTTACTAGGTGGTCTTCTTCTGTGAGGGACTTGGCAATCATGTCATCCACATAACATTCGATTTCTTTATGGATCATGTCATGTAATAATGTCACCATAGGCCGAATGGCATCACCTTATAACAGAATGTGCCCCAGGGTGTGATGAAAGTTGTCTTCTCCATGTCTTCAGGTGACATTTTGATCTGATTGTATCCTGAAAATCCATCCATGAAGGAGAACACCGAGAACTGATCCGTGTTGTCGACCAATACATCAATGTGAGGTAAAGGGAAATCATCTTTCAGGCTGGCTCTGTTCAGGTCCCGGTAATCTACACACATCCTCACCTTGCCATCTTTCTTTGGCACTGGAACGATGTTAGCTACCCAAGGTGGGTAACTAGTCACGGCAAGGAACCCGGCGTCCCACTCTTTCTGTACCTCCTCTTTGATCTTCATCGCCATGTCAGGGCGAGTTCTTCTCAGTTTTTGCTTAACAGGAGGACAGTCTTCTTTTAACGGTAGTCGATGCACAACTATGTCTGTATCCAACCCTGGCATGTCCTGATATGACCAGGCAAAGATGTCAGCATATTCACGCAACATTTCAATCAACCCCTTTTTAACTTCAGTCTGCAGGCTGGCACCTATCTTGATTTCCTTCTTAACCTCTTCTGTGCCGATGTTGATAACCTCGATTTCCTCCTGATGAGGCTGAATAACTCTTTCCTCTTGCTTCAACAACCTGACCAGTTCTTCAGGGAGTTCATAATCTTCCTCAACCTCTTCATCAGCTTGGTAGATTGGATTGTCGAAGTTATGCTCAGTCATAGCAGGAGAGTTGTCAATGGAATCCGGTTGATCGACACTGCACAAGTGATGTGCTCATTCAGAATCTGTTTAGAGAAAACGCACACCAAAAGCAAGAAAGAAAAACACATTGACATTTTCTTTATTTGTGCAAAAAATTAAAATTGAAAGAAAAGGAACGATCTGATTGAAAAATGTCCTTTATTTATGACAAATAAATGCTTTCAAAACATGGAGGCCCATACAATGGATCCTTGTACCTTGCGCAGAGTACAGGATTTGACATGCAGTATGTAAAAAAATGACAAATAAACAATTACTTTGTGATCCAGGTGACTTCGATGATGTCTTCCGTAGACCAATTAGGCAGCTCCTCTCCCGGTGCACACGGGCGGATCCAATTATCCAGATCGCACTCGCTATCTCCGTCTTCACTGATAGCACAGATATGGTTGCGGTCTAGCAACCCAGCACTAGTAAAGGTAATGGTCTTGTTGTCTGATGAACGGACGAGCCCATCAGGCTGATACCCAAGCCCAAACTTGTCTTCCTTCTTTTCCAGCTCCAGTAATCTGCCCCAGCCCTGGGCACTGCCTGATTGCACAACCTCCTTAGCTTGCTTGTAGGAGGTAATAGACGTACCTTTTTTTATCTTCAGCTTTACTCAGAGGAGACAGGGAACTAACATTCACTGCTTCGAATGCCTGACACAGGGTTTCATGAATTTCACCATCCATCTCCACGTATTTGAATGTAGATAGATAGCTCACAAATATGTCCTCTTCACCGCACACAGTCACAACTTGACCATCCGCTACGTACTTGAGCTTCTGGTGCAAGGTTGACGTCACAGCCCCTGCGGCATGAATCCATGGTCGACCAAGTAGACAGCTATAAGCAGGTTGGATGTCCATCACGTAGAACGTGCTCTTAAACACTTGCGACCCAACCTTGATTGGCAACTCAACCTCTCCAAAGACAGACCTCCGAGAACCGTCGAAGGCCTTCACCACCAAATCACTTGGCCTCAAAACAACCCCTTCCACATTAAGTTTCATTAACGCCTTCTTCGGCAAGACATTAAGAGATGACACAGTATCAACCAGGACATGAGACAGCACAGCCCCTTTGCATTCAATTGTGATGTGGAGAGCCTTGTTATGATTCCTCCCTTCAGTAGTGAGGTCCCTATCAGTAAAGCCCAGACCATGGCTCGCATTTACACTTCCCACCACAGCTTCTAACTGATTCACGGTAATCTCCTGAGGAACATACGCCATCTGCAACACCTTCAGAAGGGCTTCTCTATGAGCTGGTGAGCACATCAGCAGCGACAAGATAGAGATTTTGGAGGGAGTTTGATTTAGCTGCTCGACTACCTTGTAGTCGCTCCTCTTAATAATCCTCATGAACTCCTCCATTTCCTTCTCGAAAGTGCTTTGACCAGTAGCGGGAGTGGCATTATCGTCAGTTGCTATTTGCTTCCCTTTGGCTTTAGCAGAAGCCTCAACATCAGTGTCTCCTCTCAAAGTCTGGGGAGCGAATAAGCGACCACTCCTCGTGAAACCTCCACTTCCCCCAACATTCACCACAGCTGGGTCCATGGTTACTGTACTATCTTCCACTTTCTATCCTCCGACATACACTTCTGATCCGTAATGCCACGGAATAGGCCCAAGCACCGTGATGGTGACGGGACTTACTTCCGGGACATAAATAGTAACCGGCTCTCTCCGCGCTGGCGTTTCAGCAGGATCATAGTATATGGTCACCGTTGACACTTCATTATTCCTCTTATCAACCCTGTCGAACTGTAACAACCCATCATCCATCAGTCTCTGTAAAGCAGTCTTCAATCTGTCACAACCATTCTTCGACTCAACACAGTCTTCGCAATCAAGCCCACAACCCGGGAAAACCTGACCCTTCAACAATCTCTCCTTGACCGTTAACAAGGAGGTCTTCACTTCTTCAACCCTCTCCACCAAGTTCAACCTCTCCTCCATCTCAATAGCATTAACCCTGGCCCCCCCCATGATTAGGGATAGGGTTATTCGTGACATTCGGAGGCGGCGCAAAATTGATTGCTTTGGAGTCGATCAATTCCTGAACTTTATAGTGCAAAGCCCTGCACTTCTCTGTTGAGTGCCCGAGTGCCCCAGAATGGAAAGCACATCGAACATTTGCGTCGTAACCTGGAGGAAGAGTTCCAGTAGGTGGAGCCAAGGTCCTCAGTTGAATTAAGTTCAGTTCCAACAATCTCTGGAGTAAAGTTGTGTAAGTCATTGGGATCACATCAAAAACCCTATCAGCTTGGCGTGACTGCCTCTGTTGATACGGTCTCTGTTGATAGTTGCGCTGTTGTTGTTGTTGAGGCTGTTGTAGAGCCTGTTGATCTGGTTGAATTGGTGTAGTGGGAATTGTGACTGCAGCTATCTGATTGTATTCTCGTCTATATCCTCTGCCTCTTCCTCGGCCATATACTGCGTTAGCTTCCCCTTCTCTTATTCTAGGAGGTCCGCCAAAGGCTTTCCTCGCTCCCCCAGAGCTACCAGCAGTATTAGGGTCTTGAATCTTCCCCGTATTTAACAGGATCTCAACTCTCTCTCCAGCAATCACTATATCATTGAACTTGGTGGCCGAGCTAGATGCCAACCTCTCTAGAAAAACACCTTGGAGAGTGCCCATAAACATGTCAACCATTTCATCCTCTAAGAGAGGTGGTTGCACCCTGGCAGCTAGATGGCGCCACCTCTGGGCATATTCTTTGAAACTTTCTTTTGCCGCCTGAGCCATGTGCTGCAACTACGTGCGCTTCGGAGCCATGTCCATGTTATATTGATACTGCCTCACGAAGGCTTCAACTAAATCCTTCCAACTCTTGATATTGACCCTATTGAGCTTCATGTACCATTCAAGAGAAGCTCCCACCAAGCTATCCTGAAAATAATACATCCAAAGTTTCTCATCATCTGTATGAGCGGCAATTCTCCCGACAAATGATTTCAGATGGATCTTCGGGCAAGTAGTGCCATCATACTTCTCAAAGGTTGGAACTTTGAACTTATACGGGATCCTGACCCCAGGAACCAAGCCCAAGTCGGTTATGTCAAATCCCAAAGAGCTTTGGGACTGAATAGCTTTGATTTGCTCAGCCATCTCTTCGAACCTCTTGTTCATCTCTGCTCCTTGACCTTCAGCATCATCAAGTAGAGTGAACTGGTCATCATGATTGTCCATCTGAATATTGTGCAACCCATCGTTAATTATTGTCACTCCTGGCTGTGTAACAGGAGGTTCAACCTGACGTGCGCCCGCACCGATATGATTGTCAGCAGTAGCAGCAGCCGCAGTGTTCCTGTTCTGATTCTCAACCATCTCTCGCAGACGCTCTTGGGTCTGCCCCATGCCGGCCATTAGTGTCATAAAATTATCCATCCTTTGTCTCAGATCTGTCAAGTCTGCTTGCAACTGGTCCATGACTCGTTCTCTGTTAATCTTGGTTGGATATCTGTGTACTGCTGGTTGTCCCCGAACTTTACGAGGAGCTATAGTGCCTGAGATCACAAAACACGTTAGTAACTGAGACAACACCTGCAAAACAAACAAACAGGTTATATGCAATGCAATGTAACTGTTCATGTTCCCAATCTTGAGCATTTGGCATGCCCCAGTTCTGGCATCTATCTCAGACAATCACTTTCAGTGCTTAGCTTTCAAACTTTCTCTTTGATAAGTGTTCAGACATTAGCAATATCCAGACAAACGAGTTTTGCGCATTCAAAATGGTAATTTGCACATTAATACTGAACGTGAACAAACCACTATAGGATAAAAGTCAGAATACAACCAGAAATATTCCCCGAAGGGTTACATGTCAGTACATAAAGACAAAAGAAATAAAAGCAAGACTCCTACAACAAGCCTGTAGGTAGCCTGAACAAAAAACAACTAATCTAAGGACCCAGGATCTGCCACCTCTGCCCTGCTTTTCTTGACACCCTCTCTCAGCTTGAGCTCTTCGATCTCTTTCCTTGCTTCCTCCAGAGCTAATTGGCTTTGGGCTAGCTGCTGGGTCTTCTCCCTTCGGATGGCATGGACTTGCTCCACTTCCTCCTTCTTGAAAGACATCTGAACTTCAAATAACTCTTCCTTCTCTTTGAATTTCTTTTGCTCTTCATCTCTTTGGGCTTGCAGCCAAACAATGGACTGACGAGCACTTTTGAGAGTCTTTAAAGTCTCCTTGCGCTTAGCTTCTCTTTGAGCTTCCATCATACCCAATCTGTGGAAATGGACTTCTCTACCGGAAAAATCCTTCTCTTTGTCTTCTAAAGAGGCTTGGAGCCTCTGCAGCTTGTCTTCAGCTTCCTTCTTGGCTCTATTGGCCTGGTGGTATAGGCTTACCATCTCAATATTCTCTATTCTGACCTCATGCAGCTGAGCTTCTAGCTTCTTGTACTCCTCCAAAGAAACCGTACTACTCTGACTTGGTACCTCTCGGGGATAAAGTGGAGCCTCGACTGAAAAAGGCATGAGAACTGACTCGATATGTCTTTGCAACCATTCAGCATATGGTGGATATGTCTTGGGATCAACTCGGCCGAAGTCTTTCTTCCCCTTTCTTATCCTGTGAGCCCAGGATTGGATTGCTTGTTGAACTAACTCTCTGTTTCCGTCAGCAGGAAAGTACAAAGATTCAGCAAACATTTCCATCTGAGGAGGATTTTTCAAAGGGTAGCCAAACTGCTTTCTGGCTAATGTTGGGTAGTAACTGATGACACCTTTCCTTCCCAGCAAAGGTACTCCAGCAAACCTTCCGCAACTAACCATCAACTCCTTTCCTAGCAAATCCCTGTCATAACCCCAAGCAATGTCTTCTTCAGTCAATCCCAGCAGTCTTCTGGACCATCTCCATTCGCCTCGTATATCCTTAAAGGCACCTGACTTAGGCAACTGTCTAGCAAACCATTCTGCAAACAAAGGAGCACAGCAGACCACTGGACCACCTCTACCTTTCTCGTTTCTGTAATGGACACTAAAATAAAAGTCACCCAATAAAGTAGGCACTGGATTGCCTTTTGCAAAGATTGAGATCACCTCTAAGCTGACAAACTCTTTCTCTCCAGGAAACAGGCTAGACCCATATACCATCAATGCAAGCAAAGCTCCAAAGTTATTCCACTTAGCCTCTGTAGCATACTTCTCAGCCTCTGGAATAAGCACACTCCAGGGTAGACCTCTGCCTTCACTCTCCTGCAGAGCCTTTCTGACTGAAACAACTGGCAACCTACAAACCTTGGCTATGTCTTCATCTCTGAGCACAACCTCTGACCCGTAGAACGGCAATGTCTCTCTGATCAGAACACTCATCATGCTGGAGATCTCTTCCAATGTCGGAGCTAAGATGTAACCTGGAAAAATAAAGCAACACAGCAGGGGATCATAAAATTGCAACAAGGTATGCAAGCTGTCCTTTTGGTCTGCAGTAGGCTTGTCCACAAACTTCAGTATCTGGCCATATCTTTTCTTGAAATTACCTAAGACTTGATCGTTCATCAAACCTGCTAACCTCTGAACACTTTTAACTTTCGGCTGAAGAAAAGTATAATGCACATTCTTTTTTCTCGGATCTCTTCTGATTTCTGCCATGGAGATAAGAATACCAGAACTGGGAACAGATGTGAGCAATGACCTGAAAAATGGGAAACATAAACAGTTAATGCAAAGAATGATGCAAATGTAATGCAATGCAAGCATATGACCAACTGGGACCATCTGGACTGGAACACTGACAAGGGGCCCTCTGAATAACTAGCAAACCCAAAAGTTTACTGAGTCACCCTCTAATAATCACAACTCTCTGATAGAAGATCTCAGAATCACAGTATCAAGAAATCCAGAAATCCAGAACCATAACTCCGGAACCATAGAATCATAGAACCATGGATCATAATCACAGGACCAAAGATCATAACAAGAACCACTGAACAGATGAGTGTATGTTGAGGTCATGGGTTCCTGCACACCTGTAAACAACCCCCCAATCTCACGGGTAAAAGGCTCCGGGTCAGACATCACGGACTCTCAAAGCCACATAGCAATAATACTGTCACCATCTCCGAGAAAGGGCTCATGAACAAATTAGGGAATCGGTTTGGCATTATATACTACGCAGGGAGGCCTCAGCTGAGTCCGGGAAACAAGGTCATCCTATGCGATCCCCAGGTGGGCCCTCGGATGCTAATGGGTTTTCCACAAAATGTGGGTTGCCACTGTCATCACTAAAGAGGGATGTTTCCACAAGGTTCTCAATGATCGGTCCCCAGCTGCACATAACTGTCAGGGTTATGTAATGAGAGAGGAAGATCCCCAAATCAAGACATTTCCAAGACAATCGCAACCTGGGTGTGGAACTCACTACTACCCCCATGACAAGATCTCATGAGGCCAATGTGGAACCACTCTAAGTCCTATGGTGCACTCGAGCCGGGTACTTGGCTCATATCTATCAAGAACCAGTAACACCCATCCCACCAAAGAAAACCAGTCCAGACAGTCCAGTATATATACATGATGCAGTAAATAAAGACTGAAAACTATAAATAAAGCTGTAAATAAAGTTGTAAATAAACAACAATAAAATACAACAAGCCACAGCAAACAAACATCACCCAATGAAACAGAAACACACAAGCGCTAGGAGAGACTCACAGGGTAACCAGAGATCATCTGGTGTGCAGTCCCCAGCAGAGTCGCCAAGCTGTCGCTCCCCGGATTTCCATCCTGGTACAAACGCGAAAGTGGCGCGGAAAAAAGAATAGAGTCGCCAGCCAGGCATTTTTATCCCGAAGAAAGGGAATGGTAATGCTGCACAAACCAGAAGAAAGAAGAGGAAGGACACGGGTCCTACGAACCAAAGAGACTGAGTTCGGGAGTCGGTTACGACCTGGGAAGATATTAGCAACCAGATCGTCCGCCGTACCCGACGGGATCCACGCTTGCAAAGAAAACTATTTCAAAGGGTGAGGGTATGAAAGCTGCAGCAAAGAAAAGAAAATGAAAAGAAATTGGAACTGGAAGAGAACTGAAATAAGAAACAAAGAGAAAAAATGTAGGGAAAATAAAGATTGTGCTCGAACGGGCCCTACCCCGCTGCCTACGTACCTCATCAGGATAATGAGGATCAGAGACGCCGTAGTTCCCCTAACTAGGGGTACCAAAAGGAAAATTGCTTGTGAATTAAAGGCTTGAACTGCCTATGTCAATGCTCAGGTGTTGCAGGCTCGGACGACGAGTGCGTTACCGTCTTGCAAAGTGACATGTAGGAGCAAGTTCGAGTACGGTGCGAATGAGGTGAGAAAAGAATTCCCGAAGGAGAGACGTTTATTGTTTGTTTGTGCTTTTTATGAAGCTTTTATGAGTGTGTCACAAGGAAGTGAACTCAAGCTCTCATCAATGGAATGTGCACTTGTCACTACATTCCAAGATGGAATAATAGAACAAGCACACTCAAGTAAGGAGAAGATCCCCAAAACTTGGACCCAAAGATTAGGGCTTAGGCTCACTAACTTGTTTACTTATTAAGTGTTTTTGGTTATTTACAGATGAAGAAGTGTTTTTTATTCTTTTCTTTTATGAAGGAGATACCTTGATCAGACTTGTGCATCACAAGGTAAACTTGTACTATCCCAAGATGGGAAGACTACAAGCATACCTCATGGAATAAGGCTATGGATCAATGCATCTCTTCAAAGTTATTAAAGTGTTTTTTATGATTATGAGATGAGAAGAGAAAGAGAACCAAAGGAGCAAAAAGGAAAAAACTAGGGGGGGAGTTTCTACCCTAAGTTAGCATGCATGGAGTTCCTAGGGTTTGTGAGGTCTTTCTAACCTAAAAAAGATCTCAAGAGAAGAAGAAGAATATAAGAGGAGAGATGAGAAAGGCCTAAGCCCAACAAGAAGATGTTAGTCCATATAAACAAAATGAGAAGAGATGAGAGAGGGAGATGTGGAACTCAATTCCCACATCTCAAACTTACCATAGCCCCTGCAAGGTTAGTGTAACAACATAAGATCAAGGCATGAACCAACAATTCAGAAGCTACAAAAGCATATAGGCATGGCAAAGAGTTCAAAAGATGATAAGCAAAGCAACACAAGATCATATTGAGATGATTGGAAGTGAAACAAATGCAAAGAAGACATGCTTAACACTTAAAGAAATAAAGCACATAAAAGAGACCCAACACCAAGACTCAAAGAGATTCAAACCCTATCCTAAGACCAGGATCAACTATAAACCTCTAAAGGACCCCAAAAGATGAAGAGAAATTGGCACAAGTGCCCTTCTAAACTTAAAAGATACTAGAAGACTCAAAGGATGCAAAACAAGGCAAGGTGAGGAAGAAAATACCCAAGAAAAAGATCCAAGCACTTAAAAATTCTACCCAACCAGCCAAGTACTCTCTAAACACAAAGAAATGAGAATCCAAAAGGGTTTGCAAAAATACAGCACCAAACTAGGTCAATGAAGCTCAAGGATGCAAGGTATCACCATTTAGGGTTTTGAAAATTAAGGCACAAGTAACTCAAGCAAAGTCCAGCAAGCAAATTTGTGAAATATCCAAGATAAATCATGAAGATAGTAGAGTGTCTTAGGATTTTAATGCAAAAAGAATGGGGTTCATATCTTAAAGGATGATAAAAATAGAAATTGGACAAGGCAGATTGGTCTATGTGAGTCCACAAGAAAGCAATGCTCAATGTTGAATTTATTTGGCCACGTGGGATGAAAATAAAAATATGGAAAAATTATGATAAAAAAATAGATGAATCAAGGAGTGCATATAAATTTTTTTGTATTTTTTAGAGTTAAAGAAATATTAAAAATGAATCAAAAGCAAATGGAATAAATTGGTAAGAAAAAAGAATAAAAATAAAGCAAATGGGCCAAGGGGGTGCAAGAAGTAACACGCTAGTTCAAAAAAAACAGCATGGGCCTTGCGTGGGGGGTGCAGATAGCGCTGAGGGCTGCACCTTCTTCTTCATGAAGAAACCCTAAACTCTCACCACCATTAATGAACCAAACCCTAACCCTAACTTCATGAAATCTCAAACCAAGCCACGACCGGCCATGAAACTCTCCAGAATACAAAATCTAACATCACTAAACACGAATCCATGCTTGGATTGAATTAAAACTCAAAGAAACTCAAGATATGAATGAAAATAAAATTGTCCATAAAACTTTAAATCACCATAACTTTGTAAATACTCAACCATTTCACAAACTACAAAGAGCATTGTAACCAGCACAACATGAGGATTTTAAAACACACAACCAAACACATTTCTATGAGATTCGAAATTTGAGCATACCTGAGGTGTTATTCAAAATTTGAAGTCAAGAATGGCATAAAATGATGGCAAATGATCTCCTTATCCCCTTAGATGCAAAATAAATGCATCTAAGGCTTTGCAAGCTTGTAAATCCAGCAATGTGCTTCCTTGTGCTTCAAAGCTTCTCAAATGGCCACTTGAACAAACTTCACTATAAATCTAGATCCATGGGTTCTTAATGATCCTTGAGATGAGAGGAGTGTGAATTTGGTCTTGGATTGAAGAAAGCTTGCCTAGATCAAAAGTTATGGCACAAAATGCAAATGTGCACAAGGAATGGGAAATGGATGATTCTTGAAGAATAATCCAAACAAATGGTATGGAAATGATCTATGAGTGATGAGGATTAAGAATCCAGCAAGAGTTTTGTGAATGGATTCTTGTAGCAAGAGTTTGTGGAGAATGATCAATTTTGCATAAGAGATGAGAATGGGAGAATGGGTGTGTGTTCTGGCTGCCTCTAACCCTAATTCTGATTGTTATGGAATATATAAGGCAATGCAAAAGGGTTAGAACAAATGCACGTGAGAGAGGGCTGATTTTTGTGAAAATGCAAATTTGGCCCAAGTGTGCCATAAGCATGCCAAGCTCATGATTTGTTGTCCTCTCTTGCATGTGCATTCACCATCCCACCAATGATTCCCAGCAAACAACTTCAGCCCTTGGATGTAAGCTATCACACAATTGTCATGCCTTGTGCAAATTCAAGTGTAAAATGCAAGTTTTATGGAACTTTTTCATGTGCACAGATTTTTCCACTTTTCTTTGAGCCAAATGACCTAAATGGGATGCATTTTTATTGTGTAAACTTACTTTGGACATAGCATAGCAAACTATCCACTTTTGAGCCTTTGTGCAAATGGCTTGGCCTTGAAAATTTGAAATTTGCCCTAGAATGCTCAAATTTTCGAGGGACCTATAGGAAAATCTAGGAATCTCCAGAAAATGCTCTTGTACTTTTTTAAAATGGCAGCCCTTACTCTCCAACTTTCATGTTTACCTTTGGTCCATTTGAAGATTTTTTGATCAAGTTAAGGCCTTGTGAAGTTTTAGGTCAAAATGGCCAAAAATAGTAACTTTTCCATGACCAACTTTGTGCACTTTTGCCAAAACCCCTCAAACCACCAAAATTCTTATACTTTAAGCTCACCAAACATCTTATAACATTGAATAGACCTCATTTGGCCAAAAAAATTGGGTTGGACCCTTTGGAATGGCACAGTTGACTTTCTGCTTCATCTGCAAGTAACTGAGGCAATGACTGACTTCCACTTGGAATTTTTCCATGAAAATTGACATGTAGGTACCTCTTATCATATAGAAGACATTGCACAAAAGAGTTGGCCAAAATTATGAGGTTAAGGCCCTTGAAACCAAAACCCTAATCTGGTTGCACTGCTTAGGAGCCTTGCATTGTCTTGAAACATGTGATGATTAAGCAATCTTCTGAGCTTTTGCAAGTGAACTTGGCCTTGCCAAAGGAGTCTAGACTCATCATAGGCCTCTCACAAATCCATTGGAACCCTTGTCTTGGCTTAAATGGCCTTCAACACCTCCCCATATGGCCATATGCCTAATGCTAGGGCTTGATCCTTGTCATGCTTTATTTTTCTATGCTATAATGCTATATATATGATATGCTTATGATGAAAATGGTGTATTATGATGCTTAAAATGAAGAGGGCAAATTTGGGGTTCTACAATAGGGATAGTCTTACCATTGAAAGAACATAAGAACAATAAAGACTTAATATAGGGTAGGTTTCTCTTAATTACTTGCTCACACCTTTCAAAATACTCTTCATACCACACTTTTCAAACAAAATTTTCAAAAACAAGTCTTTGTATACATCCATACGAGGATCATTACAAAGTAATTAGAAAGTTTCTAATCACACACTACACCTTTTCCAAACAATTCAAAGTGAGCTAAGTAACTAAGAGCCCATGGATAACCATGGATATAAAGGGTGCTAACACCTTCCCTTTATATAACCTACCTCCCGAACCCAAAATCATTTTAAGGTTTTTCCTGTTCTTTTATGTCCTTTCCTTTTGGATAAAATAAAAGTCGGTGGCGACTCTTGCTATCCGCAATATTTATAGAAAGTCAGTTCTCCCACCGTGTTACAGTATTCTTGTTTGATTGGGCACCCTTGGATCCATGGGGCAGGTGATGTGACTTCCATGGGGAAGGTGTTAGCACCCTTTATATCCATGGTTATCCATGGGCTCTTAGTTACTTAGCTCACTTTGAATTGTTTGGAAAAGGTGTAGTGTGTGATTAGAAACTTTCTAAGTACTTTGTAATGATCCTCGTATGGATGTATACAAACACTTGTTTTTGAAACTTTTGTTTGAAAAGTGTGGTATGAAGAGTATTTTGAAAGGTGTGAGCAAGTAATTAAGAGAAACCTACCCTATATTAAGTCTTTATTGTGCTTATGTTCTTTCAATGGTAAGACTATCCCTATTATTAAGGAATAGGTAGTCATTACCTTGGATGTGTAAGGGACATGTGTAGGGACATCTGTATGTAGGCAACTGTAAGGTGTCTTTAGCAATTCGTAGGGGCTTATCATCTTTTATTCGAAGGGACAAGATCATTTATCATAGGCAACCTCGAAGGGACTTGATCTTATAAACTGAAGGGAATTGATGATATTTATGAAGGGACTTTGCTTAAGACACCTTACTTGACCTTTTGAAATAGGCAACATGAGAGGTAACCCTAGAAAGTGCAAGATGGCGATCAAAGATCGACTTACGTGTGTGCGTGTTCATATTCAAATATTTATCTTATTTAGGTTAATTATTATAAGTTAATTTTAATTATAAGTATGTTATTCACACCCTAGAATTACTAACCACACAATAAACACATTCATAATAAGAATAAAGCAAAAAATATAAACCTAACTTATTACAAAGCTTCGGGACAATTACAATATAATCGACAAATATAATAAAGATAAATAATTATAAATAAGCAATAATATCAATAATAATAAGAAATAAGAATAAAGGTTAGAAAAATAAAAATAAAAGAAATAAGAAATTAGCAAAACAAATTAATATTAGAAAAGATTTTTTAGATTTAATTAAGAAAATAGGTTTTAATAATAATAAACAAATACTAAATTATTCACATATTTAAAAAAATGATTAATGATTCATTATAGTTTAAAAAGAACTAGGTTAAATTTTAAATTTAAGAAAAATTAGGGTTTTGGTTATTAATCTAAACATAATTAATTTATTTACAAAAATATATATAATAATAATAATAAATATAAATTTATAAAATAATTATAACAATTTGATTTTAAGAAAATAAAATTTGAATTTTAAAATATAAGCTTTTTGTAGAAGAAAATATTCTAAACATTTTATTTAGAAATCATTTTTTTAGAAATTAATTAAATTAAGTAAATATAAAATAAAAACACAAAGAAAATTGAAAAAAAAACATACCTGGGGCTGGGATTCGAACCCAGGCCCTAGGCTTCAATCCTTCAGTCCAACAACCACTACCACCAGGCCAAGTGCGTCTTGGTGTTCATAGGATGAGCAGCAATCCTTTTATCATAACCTGTAATAAATAATAAAAAATGCAACAAAACAAAATGGCCTGGGGGGAATCGAACCCAGGACCATCACATTCACACACAAACACACAAACCAGTTGAGCCACATGGGGCGCATTCAATATATATTCAGTAATAAAACATTTTATATTAAAACAAGTTTTGAATTTGAATTTTGGCGCCACTCAGACTTCGTCTTCTTCCTTGGTTGCTGCGAAAATACCTGCGAAATTACATACAAGATTTCCTGCAAATTTTCCTGCAAACGAAAACCTACAAAATTCATAACATCTTATATACATACGATTTTGCCAAATTAATCATGCCAACATGATCAATACAATTCACTTAACTTATTTATGTTATTAGAATGTATTTATGTTAGCCAAATCAAGAAACCCTAATTCAAAGCTTGAAACCCTATCATGGCATTCTAATATTTAGTCACGGTTTGTTCAATATTTTTGTCCAGAAATCATCTAAACATGATAACAAACAAAGTTAGAAGAAAAAAACAATTGACAGTGGATAAATTAATGGAATCGAAAATCAAAACAAGAGGAAGAACATGCATTCGGTTTCCATTATTCATGAAGTTATGGATGCTTATGATGGTGCAAATAGTATCAAGAGAGTCCAAGGATCATGTCTATGTCCTTAGAATACCTTCAATTGGCCTATAAATATGAAACCGAAAATTGAAATTTTAGGGAAAATTTTGAATGTGAAAAGTGTTCTTGGAGGCTGCCCAATCGTCGCCTCTTGCTTGTGATCACTTGTATACATATATTAGAAGCAAATTAGGTCAGAAAGTTGTAGGTTTATGGGCTTTTTAGAGATTACTTGATCATGAAGATTCAACTTTCTATTTTGGTCAAAAAAATCACACAAATCCTTTCCCCTTTGGTTGAGCAAGAATTTGAATCTCCCAATCAGCTTTAAATCATGTTTATGAATTTCTAGAATGAGAATCATATCAAATATTGAGTTTTTCATATTTTATTTTGATTTAAAATGATTTTTAATGTATAAAATCAAAATAAATAAAATTAAATTAATAAAAATCTGAATAAATGATATTTGATTCGTGCATGATGTCATGATAGTGATTGGGTCTTAAAAATGCAAGCCCATGTGGAAAGAATTGGTTCTAAGACCCCATTTGCTCAATAAACCTCTAAAAAATTTCCCAACTTTGCAAAGACACAAATCCATCAATTTTAAGGCTATGAAGGTGTTCTTGGACATTTTGGAAAGCTTAAAGAGTCCTCTAACAAACATCTTTTGTCTAATGTCCATATCTTTTACCATTTTCAAGTTATGCCCTTTGGAAGATGTTGACTTTTTGTTGACTTTTAAAATGACCTATAATGGCTTAGCCCATACCTTCCAAATGAAGCATTTTTGGGCTTGGCTTGTGAGACACAAAGTTGTAGAAAATTCAATTTCCTTCAAAATGATCTTTGGATGGAAAATTCTTGATGAAGCATGTGAAAGTTATGGCTGGTCAAAGTTTAGTTGACTTTTCCTGTGAAAACCCTAATTTAGAAACTCCTGATTCTTGATGATCTGAAATCTCCTTGATGAATCGTGATCAACCCTTGATTAAATGATGAATTTTACTTCATATACTTGATGTTGGCAAAAAATCATGAAGTTTGACTTTGGTTTGACCACAGTTGACTTCAGTTTGACTTTTTAACTGCTTTGACTGATTTTAGCCTATCTGATCATCTGACTGAGCAAACCTTTTTGGAAAGCCTTGAAACTTGACATAGAGATTCTTGAAGACATATAGGATGTTATGAAGCTCACTTGAGGCCTTGGAAGTCCATTTATCCTGATGAAATTCAAAACCCTAGTTTAGGGTGCATTGCTTAGGAGGATGCTTTGTCTGAGGGAATTGTCAAACTTTCTGACTAATTGTAAACCTTTTGAATCTCTTTGGATACCTTGTGAAACTTGTGAACCTTGTGAACCTCTTGGGACACCTTAGTACACAATGTCTTGTCTAGGTGAGGGCAAATTTTGGGGTGCAACAGCTGGCCCTGTTCAATTTTCTAAAACCTGAGGAGTTAGATTGGTCTGTGTGCCATTCGTGACTTGGAAGGTTGAAGGGGATTGAACACAAAAGCCCAAAAATTTGCACTCGCCGGTGCGTTAAGTAACACTTCTAATTGGTTGTATATGCTTGAATGGACTTAAAGAGGCCACTCAGAGGAACTGGAGATGGGCTTATAGATGCCATCCATAACATCAAAAGGTGATAGTATCAAAAAGTTGTTACTGGATATCAGTACTAGGTCTTCGTATAGGCCGTCTCTGAATCATTTCTGTAACATGTTTTGAGTTGAATGTCAGCACTAGATCTTCGTATAGATCGTCTCTGCATTATCTCTGGGGAAAATGAATATCCTTCATTAAGTGTCAGTGCTTAGATCTTCGTATAGATCGGCTCTGAACCGTCTTTAGGAACATACTTTAACTTAAGCATCAGAATCAAATCTTCGTGGCGATCTTTTCTGAATTGCTTTTGGTGATATCTTGGGCTAAGTACAAGATCTTCGTATAGATTCTTTATGTACCATCCAAAGATAAACTGTTGAATACACCATTAGAAATAAATCTTCGTAGCGATTATCTCTTCTGGAAATATCCTGGATTAGGTAATAGATCTTCGTATAGACCATTCATATACCTTTCCAAGGATAAAATAATATCAGGATTAAATCTTCGTGACGATTACTTTTGAACTTCTTCTGAAAGAATTTCTTGGGTTAAGTGCTAGATCTTCGTATAGATTATTTACACACTATCCCCAAAGATGGTTGACCATCAGAAATAAATCTTCGTAACGATTATCTCCTCTGGAAATATCCTGGATTAAGCACTAGATCTTCGTATATATCATTTACGTACCCTTCCAAGGACAACTGGAGTATTGATCATCAGAAATGAACCTTCGTAGCGATTATCTCTGAATTAAGTATCAGCACTAGATCTTCGTATAGATCGTCTCTGAACTGATTTGAATTATTGATAGTGTTTATCCTGAAAAGAAAATGTTAGTTCATGCAATATGTATGCATGTATAGCATGATGTACCTAAGTAAAAAATTTTATGCATTATGGATGCGTATGCTATGATATGATGTAAATGATGTATGTATGAGTTATGCAGCCTGAAGTATCTGAATATTTCTGTATAACAACTTCTGGCTAGGGAAAATAAATCCAGGTTCGTTGCTGAGGAATATGAGGACTTCGTTCCCGTCTTGTTTGATAGTATAGTACTCATAACCTCCCGTCCTCGTTCTTCGTGCTTATTATTGAAGGAATAAGTTCCTGAGTATCCTGACTGAGGATAAAAGAGATGGACATAAATCTGAGGGGAGATGTTACTTGAAGTATCTAAAATGATTACTCTGTGGGGATGAATCGGCGAAGCTTCGTTGAATTCCTACCTTCGTTCGTCCTAAGTAAATACTATTACTGCATTTTATGCATTTCTGGTAAACATCAATCATATTCAAAAGCATACATACATTCAAACACAACCAATGGACGTTTTCGTTTAGGTAAACAGGGTAAAAGTAAATCTGGATTCAAAGACGAGATTTTATTTATTTTAGAAAGTAACCTATACACAGGCGAGTTTGTACAAAGAGACAGAAATCCTAGTAAGAGGAATTCGTCGTAAAAGTTTTACAAAACAAAGAAAACAGCTATGTGAGAAATAATCCTATTGAGTTTCAATTCCACTATTGCCATTATCTTCAAGTATCTCATCCTTTGATGTCGAGATGGAAATGATTGGATTGATCTTTATCTGTTCAAACTTGAGTCAGGTAGCACAACTGGTTGGGGTTACATGAGTGATCCAAACGAGACATAGGCATACGCTTTAATCCCTAACTTTTGCCTGGATTGCCCTTTCAGGTTTTCAATCCACCGGGATACCCTTTTTTTGCCCAAGCCGCCTTTTCAGGTTTTCAACTTGCCGGGTGTACACATATTTTATATATATATATATATCCCTAATTTTTGCCTGAACTCTTTTGGTTCGCCGGGATGCCCTTATTTTTGCCTAGGCCAGTCAATCTAGTGGGTCTCTTTTTATACGTAGTATTTTTTAACTATGCATTTACAGGCTGTGGGAAATCTTCACCGTCCATAGTAGTAAGCATCATGGAACCTCCTGAGAATACTCTCTTGACTACAAATGGTCCTTCATATGTAGGAGTCCACTTGCCACTAGGATCACCCTGTGGTAATATGATATGCTTGATTACCAAGTCACCAGTCTGATACACCTTTTGCTTAACCTTCTTATTAAAAGCTTTGATCATCCGTTTCTGGTACATCTGACCATGACAAACAGCTGCCAGCCTTTTCTCGTTAATCAAATTTATCTGGTCAAGTCGAGTCTGAATCCACTCATCTACATTCAAGCCTGCATCCTTCATGATTCTTAAGGAGGGTATCTGAACTTCAATGGGTAGAACTACTTCCATGCCATAGACTAAGGAGAATGGGGTTGCCCCTGTTGAAGTATGTATTGTAGTACAATAACCATGAAGAGCAAATGGTAACATCTCATGCCAATCCTTATACGTAACAGTCATCTTCTGTAGAATCTTCTTAATGTTCTTATTAGCAGCTTCTACTGCCTCATTCATCTTTGGACGATACAGAGAAGAGTTGTGATGCTTAATCTTAAACTGCGTGCAAAGATCAGTAATCATGGTGTTATTCAGATTAGAGCCATTATCTGTGATAATCCTTTCAGGGATGCCATACCTACATATGAGATTATTTTTAATGAATCAAACATAGATGCCATTGTGGCTAGTGCATCTGCTAACTGATTCTCTCCTCGTGGAATATGTCCAAAGGTAATCTCTTCAAAATATGGGATCAAGGACAACACATGTTCTTTGTAAGGAATGAGATTTTCATGCTTGGTATCCCAATCTCCTTTAATCTGACTAACTACCAGGGCTGAAACTCCATATACGTCTAGGAACTGAATCTTCATCTCAATGGCAGCTTTGATACCCATGATACATGCCTCATACTCAGCCATATTATTGGTACAATAGAAACAAAGTCTTTTAGTAATTGGGGTATGACAACCTTCAGGGGAAATGATCACAACACCCACACCATTACCAAGCTCATTAGAAGCTCCATCAAAAACCATAGTCCATCGGGATCCTTGTTCAGGTCCGTCATATTGTCCAGGTTCTTTGGTAATAATCATAACGTCTTCATAAGGGAACTCAAAACTCATTGATTGATAATCATCCACTGCTTGATGAGCCAAATGATCAACTACCACACTTCCTTTAATGGCCTTCTGAGTAGTATATTGTATATCATATTCTGTTAAAATCATTTGCCATCTTGCTATTCGTCCGGAGAGAGCAGGTTTCTCGAATATGTACTTGATTGGATCCATCTTTGAAATCAACAAGGTAGTATGAGTCAACATATACTGTCTTAGTCGGCGAGCAGCCCATGCCAAAGCGCAACAAGTTTTCTCAAGCAGTGAGTATCTTGTTTCACAGTCGGTAAACTTTTTTCTAAGGTAGTATATTGCCTGCTCTTTTCGACCAAACTCGTCATGTTGCCCCAACACACACCCCATTGGGTTATCTAACACTGTTAAGTACATAATCAAGGGTCTTCCATCAACTGGTGGCATCAAGATTGGAGGTTCAAGGAGATATCTCTTGATTTCATCAAAGGCTATCTGGCACTCTTCATTCCATTCCATTACCTGATCTTTCTTCAACAACTTGAAGATTGGCTCGCAGGTAGAAGTTAGCTAGGAAATAAATCTTGTAATGTAATTCAGTCGTCCCAAGAAACCTCTAACTTCCTTTTCAGTACGGGGAGCATGCATCTCTTGTATAGCTTTTACTTTTGCAGGATCCACTTCAATACCTTTTCCACTGATAATGAAACCCAGGAGTTTACCAGACCTAACTCCAAAAGTACACTTGTTTGGATTCAATCTTAGTTTGTATTTCTTCAACCTCTCAAACAGCTTATGTAGGTGATCAAGGTGTTATTCTTCATTCTGGGAACTGGCTATCATATCATCCACATATACCTCTATCTCATGATGAATCATATCGTGAAACAAAGCCACCATAGCACGCTGATAAGTTGCCCCAACATTCTTCAAACCAAATGGCATCACTTTATAACAAAAGGTGCCCCACTGTGTAACAAATGTAGTCTTCTCCATATCTTCAGGTGCCATCTTGATCTGATTGTAACCAGAGAAACCATCCATGAAAGAGAATTCATTATGTTGAGCAGTGTTGTCTACCAAAACATCAATATGTGGAAGTGGAAAGTCATATTTAGGGCTGGCCTTATTCAGATCTCTATAGTCTACACACATACTTACCTTACCATCCTTCTTAGGTAATGGTACCACAATTGCAACCCATTGAGGATAAGAAGTCACAGCTAAGAACCCTGCATCAAATTGCTTCATCACTTCTACTTTAATCTTTTCTGACATTTTAGGACGCATGCGACGAACCTTCCGCTTCTTCGGACGACAATCTTCTTTTACCGGTAAACGGTGAACCACAATGTCTGTATCCAACCCTGGCATATCTTCATAAGACCAGGAAAAGATCTCCACATAATCACGTAACATCTGGATCAATCTGTTCTTAACATCATCCTCTAATTCAGCCCCTATCTTGACCTCTTTCCTGTTTTCTTCAGTTCCCAGATTCACAACTTCGATTGACTCTTCATGTGGCTGTATAGCTTTCTCTTCTTTTTGTAACAACCTATCAAGCTCTACAGGTACTTCGCAATCTTCCTCCTTTCCATCTTCAGCTTGATAGATCAGATTCTCGAAATTATAATTGGCAATAGTAGAACTGTTATCAACAGGATCTAGAGTGGATGAGGATCTGCATTTTAGTGATGTGGGTGTGTGTAAGAACACATAGCTGATAAAACAGAAATAAAATATAAAAGAAAGAAAAGGAGCACAATATTTACGAGAACGAAACGTCCATTGATTTTTATTGAATGAAGTATGCAAATGAAATGACATCCTGAAACAAGCATACCATTGTGCCCCGGGTAAGACACAAGGCTTAAAAGTTTTATTGTTTGAAGTTACAAACTTAAAATAAAAACACAATAATAGTATTTACTCCTGACTAAAGGAGATAGGAATAACATCTTCAGTCTTCCAATTGTTGAGCCCATCACCCATGGTAGGAAAGATCCAATCATCCAGGTTGTAGTCTTCATTACAGTCACCTACATCATTGATTTGATCTCTTATGACCCCTTGATTGGTGATCCGAACAACACGAGCACGACGAACAGCCTTCTGAGATTCTTTTGCAACCACAACTTTAGCATCTTTGAGAGAGGCCATTGCAGGAGGTATGTTAGTGACCATAGGAACTCTTTCAGTAGCAGGAACAGACTGAGGAACAGGATTAGAGCAAGGAACAACTTCAAATGTTTGACATGGAGTTCCAACCATCTCACCCTCCATTTATACATATTTGAAAGTATTCACATGGCTCACCATGTACTCTTCTTCACCATAGACAGTGACAACTTTGTTCTTCACCGGATATTTCAACTTCTAATGCAAGGTGGAAGTCACAGCACCTGCCCCATGAATCCAGGGGCGACCCAGTAAATAAGAATACGCAGGACGACTATCCATCACATAGAAAGTAGAGTTGAATAATTGAGAGCTTACTTTGATTGGGAGGTCTACTTCTCCATGTACCACTCTTCTTGAGCCATCAAAGGCCCTTACCACCACATCACTTGGTCTTAACACAACATCTTCAGGACTGAGCTTGTCCAGAACCTCTTTAGGGAGCACATTTAATGAAGAACCATTGTCCACCAGTACATGAGACAAGGTAGTGCCTTTACATTCAATGGAAATATGCAGAGCTCTGTTATGGCTTCTCTTGGCAGGAGTCAAATCAGCATCAGAAAAGCCCAGCCCATTATCACTAGTCAGATGTGCCACACAATTCTCAAATTGGTCCACAGAAATTTCATTTGGCACATGAGCAGTCTTCAGGAATTTGATTAAGGCTTTAGCATGAGCCTCAGAACACAGTAGCAAAGATAACATGGAGATTTTGGAGGGAGTATGCCCCAACTGGTCAACAATATCATAATCACTCTTGCGAATGATCTTCAATACTTCTTCCATCTGTTTAGAAAGATTTTCAGTAGTCGGTGCCTCAGTTTGTACAGGTTCAATCACAGGACCCTTGCCCCGGGCATCAGTACTTGGCCCAGAATTGGAGGTAGTAGTTGGAGTAGCTGCACTTTTGGAGGTATCTTGAGGGGAGAAAACTCTTCCACTTCTAGTAATCTTACTAGATCCAGCAATATTATCAACATGAAGACTAACATCAGTAACCAGTGTATCAGTCACAGGTTCTTGTTTAACACCATGGATATAAACATTAGAACCATAATTCCAGGGTATAGCTTTATCAGAAGTATAAGGAATAGGGCCAGGAGTGGTAATGATCATGGGAGCCATTCTAACTTCAGCAACAGTCTTCACAGGGCCTTCAGCAGTAATCCTGACAGGACCCTTAGAGGTGATCCTGACAGGACCTTTGGAGGTAATCTTCATTGGCACTTTATCAACCATAGCTACATCTTCAAGCTTCGTACTTCGAGTGAGATGTTCACACTTACTTTCCACAGAAGGAGTCTTCTCAAACAATATAGTGTAATTGTCCATGAGGCGTTGAATACCATCTTTCAACCTCCAGCGGCTATCAGGTTTATAAACAAAATAGAAACAATCTTCATTGCAACCTGGAAAGAACCCAGCCTGCACCAGCTTCTTCTTGATAATGGGTAAGGGAGTAGTCACATCTTCTATTGAGGAAACATAGGAAACCTCATCAACAGCATTAACAGTCTTCTCATGATTGGGCATGGGAGCAGTGATCACATTTGGGGTCCCAAGAGGGTCAAATTCAATCTCCCCAGCTTCAATCATGTCTTGAATCTTGTTTTTCAACACCCAGCAGTTGTTGGTGTCATGTCCCGGACTATTAGAATGATAAGCACATCTTGCATTAGGATTGTATCGAGGAGAAGATGTATTAGGATTCTGAGGAGGATCCCTCAAAGTAATGAGTTCCCCTTTCAACATGTGTTGCAAGGCTTGGGCCAGTGACATGTTGATCTTGGTGAATTGTCTTCTAGGCTTCTGTTGATTATTTTGTTGTGGCTCTGGTGCTGCAGGAGTAGGATTGGAGATGTGAACTGCTCCTACAGATTGGTGACTCCTGTTACGACTATGTTGACCATACACAACATTAGACTCCTTCTTTCCACTAGGGGGCTTCTTAGCAGTGCTTGATGAAGAGGCACCCACCTATATCTTACCACTTCTTATACCGCTTTCCACACGTTCTCCAGTCATTATCAGCTCAGTGAAACCAGATGATGAGCTTCCAATGAGGTGACTATAGAAAGGACCATTCAGCGTATTCATAAACATATCCACCAGCTCGCTGTCAGTCAGAGGAGGTTGAACTCTGCCAGCCAGGTCTCTCCATTTCTGGGCATACTCTTTGAAACTCTCCTTAGCAACCATAGACATGCTTTGGAGCTGCATGCGAGTAGGTGCTCAATCAGCATTATACTGGTATTGCCTATAGAAGGCCTCAGCAAGATCATTCCAATCACAAATATTGACACTTTCCAGTTGATAGTACCATTCCAATTGAGCCCCAGACAAGCTCTCTTGGAAGAAATGAATCCATAGTTTCTTGTCAGCAGTATATGGTTGAATCCTCCGGACATAGGACCTTAGGTGCAGCTTAGGACATGAGACACCATCATACACCATAAAAACATGAACCTTGAAACCAATAGGTATAACCACTCCAGAAACTAAACTCAGATCTTCAAAATCAAGCCCAGAAGATTTTTATAATTCCATGGCATTCATTCTGTCTACCAGCATCTTGTACTTCTCCTCACTAGCAGGATCATGATAATAATTTGCCTCAGAATCAGAATCTCCCACAGTATCATGGAGACTACCTCCCTCTTTCTCAGAATTCTCAGACTCAGAATCCTCAATCTATTCCTTTGTCTTGATAGGACCTCTGAATCTTCTTCCCAGATTGATAAGGCCTCCTGACTTTCTAGTATTCTTCTTCTTCTTAGCCAGCAGTGTCTTCAACTCATCTTGTCCCTTGGACAAGTTCAGGAACAACTCTTAAAATTGTGCATTCTGAGCCTGGAGATCTTTGACAGTCTGTTCAAGAGCCATTTCTGCTGAAATAAACAACGAGAAGATAAGAAACCTGTGATGCAATGACATGATATGTAAATGTATATGCAATGTTTTCAAGGACCGCAGGATTTAAATTTGTTTAAACAACCAGAAAGTAAACTTTTATTAGTAATCAATAAACTTGTTTGCCCCTTGGGCTTACAACAAAAATGAAATGAATACAAAGATGGGGTTTTAAGTCTCCCATGGACGCTTCCTCTTTGTGTTGAGGTACGTGTTGAGATTCCGCTCCTCGTGAAGTTGTCTTGTCAGCTCCAGGATTTTTTCTTGACTAGCTTTGAAATGAGTCTCAAAAGTATCCCTTTGCTCTTTCAACTGGATCCAGGACCTCTGTAATTCCTCCATGTCAGTGGGCATGTCTGGATAAAGAATGATATAAGAAGTATCTCCTTCAGCAACAGGCTCCATGATAACTGGCAGGATAGCAGGATAAGGCATCATAAGAGTCTGAGCACGAGATCGCACCCATATGAGATAAGGTTCCATAGGAATAGCGTACTTTGGTTCCAGAGTCTTGTTGTCAACCTTGTTCACTTTACCCCACGCTCGTATGAACCTTTGACGGTAACCTTGTAGATCGTTGTCGTAGTCGAACACAATACTCTGAATAAGCATGTCATGAGGACCATCACTCCGAGCATAACCAAACTGACGTAGAGCTAAAGAAGGGTTGTAAGTAATGCCCCCTCTTATGCCAAGGAGTGGCACATTAGGGAACTCTCCACAACGGTCAATGATAGTAACATTCTCCATAGATCTAGAACACCAATGAATATCTGAATGAGAAAGTGACATGATCCTTTTAGACCACCTGAATCCTTGTTCATTCTTCATCACTGATCGAGGAAGGTGATAAATAAACCACCTAGACAATAGAGGTATACAACACATCAAAGTTCCTCGTGCCTTTGTAGTACGGGTAAGGAGAGAGTGTAAGATTTCTCCAAGTAATGTAGGCACTGGATTGCGAGTTAGAAATATGTTGATGGCATGTACGTCTATGAACTGGTCTGGATTGGGGAACAACACTAAGCCATAGATCAATAGGGCTAAGATCTCCTCAAAAGCATCATGACTCATAGCCTTCAAGAACACTTGAGCTTTCTCCATCAATACCTTAGCAAGAATACCCTTAACTCCACTCCTTGTTTCTAGGACAATGTCTGATTTCTTCAGATGTAGGGCTGCAGTAATGACTTCAGGTTTAGGCTCCTTCTCTAAGCCTGTAAAGGGTCTCTGATCAAGGATAGGTATACCCAGTAGTTTAGAGAACTCCTCCATTGTAGGAACCAGCTGATAGTCGCGGAATGTGAAACAATGATGTTTAGGATCAAAGAACTGAAATAGGACACTCATCATGTCTTCATTGAACCCTAAAGTGACTAGATCCAGTAGGTAACCATGTCTCTTGATGAATTGGGAGTTTTCAGAAACTTGAGAGACCAATTCCTTCAGCTTAGAAGGTATCCCTACAAAGTTGATCCGGATAGTATTCCTACGAGCAGAAGCCATGACCTGCAACAAAGAACAAAGATAAATCCTTTGGTCCTTGAAATGGTTAGTGAAAATGCTATGCTTATGATGCATGATGATGTCATGATGTTATGCTCAATCACAAACATGTGGTACACACAAACAAGTCACACAATAGCCCTAGGTTTGAAGGCTTGCATGAGGTTTAAAGGTAAGTACCCTCCCCTAAAGTTTAGTTGGTTCATCCTGTCCTATAAAGTAACCAGGTTCTAAGGGATCTCAATATCATTGATCCTTCACAAGGGTGGTTGTTCAGTAGGCAACTTACTTTCCAACCAAAACCCTCCAAGTTTAAGATCTCAATGAGCGTAGTATCGAGTATCAACCAACTTCAGTCTTCACCAAAGCCGGTTATCTCACTACTTTCTAAAGGCCAAGATGGGATGACTAAGGTTCTAAAAGCCAGTTAGTGTATTGACAACATATGGCAGCCTCATATTATCCTCAACTTTACATAAGGAACATAAGCACCAACCAAGAAGTCACACTAACTATGGCCACCAGATCAACCATATCGGTATACGCCGTACAGTTTCCTTGGTCTAATGCCATTTACTTAGGGTACACTAGATCCGGGTTAGGATCTTTCACACATAAGAGCCCTAACAAGTAAAGTAAAGCAAACAAAGCAAACAAATTTAAAGTGATTTAATTCCTAAGGGTACCTCTCTTTAATATTATCCCCAGCAGAGTCGCCAGTTCTGTAACACGGTGGGAGAACTGACATTCTATAAATGTTGCGGATAGCAAGAGTCGCCACCGACTTTTATTTTATCCAAAAGGAAAGGACATAAAAGAATAGGAAAGACCTTAAAACGATTTTGGGTTCGGGAGGTAGGTTACATAAAGGGAAGGTGTTAGCACCCTTTATATCCATGGTTACCCATGGGCTCTTAGTTACTTAGCTCACTTTGAATTGTTTGGAAAAGGTGTAGTGTGTGATTAGAAACTTTCTAAGTACTTTGTAATGATCCTCGTATGGATATATACAAACACTTGTTTTTGAAAATTTTGTTTGAAAAGTGTGGTATGAAGAGTATTTTGAAAGGTGTGAGCAAGTAATTAAGAGAAACCTACCTTATATTAAGTCTTTATTGTTCCTATGTTCTTTCAATGGTAAGACTATCCCTATTATTAAGGAATAGGTAGTCATTACCTTGGATGTGTAAGGGACATGTGTAGGGACATCTGTATGTAGGTAACTGTAAGGTGTCTTTAGCAATTCGTAGGGGTTATCATCTTTTATTCGAAGGGACAAGATCATTTATCGTAGGCAACCTCGAAGGGACTTGATCTTATAAACTGAAGGGACTTGATGATATTTATGAAGGGACTTTGCTTAAGACACCTTACTTGACCTTTTGAAATAGGCAACATGAGAGGTAACCCTAGAAAGTGCAAGATGGCGATCAAAGATCGACTTACGTGTGTGCGTGTTCATATTCAAATATTTATCTTATTTAAGTTAATTATTCTAAGTTAATTTTTAATTACAAATATGTTATTCACACCCTATAATTACTAACCACACAATAAACACATTCATAATAAGAATAAAGCAAAAAATATAAACATAAACTATTACAAAGCTTCGGGACAATTACAATATAATCGAGAAATATAATAAAGATAAATAATAATAAATAAGCAATAATATCAATAATAATAAGAAATAAGAATAAAGGTTAGAAAAATAAAAATTAAAGAAATAATAAATTAGCAAAACAAATTAATATTAGAAAAGATTTTTTAGATTTAATTAAGAAAATAGGTTTTAATAATAATAAACAAATACTAAATTATTCACATATTTTTAAAAAAAATGATTAATGATTCATTATAGTTTATAAAGAATTAGGTTAAATTTTAAAGTTAAGAAAAATTAGGGTTAGGGTTAGGGTTATGAAAATTAGTGTTAGGGTTATAAAAATTAGGTTTAGCTAAATTAGGGTTTTGGTTATTAATCTAAACATAATTAATTTATTTACAAAAATATATATAATAATAATAAATATAAATTTATAAAATAAATATAACAATTTGATTTTAAGAAAATAAAATTTGAATTTTAAAATATAAGCTTTTTGTAGAAGAAAATATTATAAACATTTTATTTAGAAATCATTTTTTTAGAAATTAATTAAATTAACTAAATATAAAATAAAAACACAAAGAAAATTGAAAAAAAAAACATATATGGGGCTGGGATTCGAACCCAGGCCCTAGGCTTCCATCCTTCAGTCCAACAACCACTACCACCAGGCCAAGCGCGTCTTGGTGTTCATAGGATGAGCATCAATCCTTTTATCATAACCTGTAATAAATAAATAAATAAAAATGCAACAAAACAAAATGGCCTGGGGGGAATCGAACCCAGGACCATCACATTCACACACAAACACACAAACCAGCTGAGCCACATGGGGCGCGTTCAATATATATTCAGTAATAAAGCATTTTATATTAAAACAAGTTTTGAATTTGAATTTTGGCGCCACTCAGACTTCGTCTTCTTCCTTGGTTGCTGCGAAAATACCTGCGAAATTACATACAAGATTTCCTGTGAATTTTCCTGCACACGAAAACCTACAAAATTCATAACATCTTATATACATACGATTTTCCCAAATTAATCATGCCAACATGATCAATACAGTTCACTTAACTTATTTATGTTATTAGAATGTATTTATGTTAGCCAAATCAAGAAACCCTAATTCAAAGCTTGAAACCCTAACATGGCATTCTAATATTTAGTCACGGTTTCTTCAATATTTTTGCCCAGAAATCATCAAAACATGATAAAAAAACAAAGTTAGAAGCAAAAAAACAATTGATAGTGGATAAATTAATGGAATCGAAAATCAAAACAAGAGGAAGAACATGTGTTTGGTTTCCATTATTCATGAGGTTATAGATGCTTATGATGGTGCGAATAGTATCAAGAGAGTCCAAGGATCATGTCTATGTCCTTAGAATACCTTCAATTGGCCTGTAAATAAGAAACCGAAAATTGAAATTTTAGGGAAAATTTTGAATGTGAAAAGTGTTCTTGGAGGCTGCCCAATCGTCGCCTCTTGCTTGTGATCACTTGTATACATATATTAGAAGCAAATTAGGTCAGAAAGTTGTAGGTTTATGAGCTTTTTAGAGATTACTTGATCATGAAGATTCAACTTGCTATTTTCGTCAAAAAATCACACAAATCCTTTTCCCTTTGGTTGAGCACGAATTTGAATCTCCCAATCAGCTTTAAATCATGTTTATGATTTTCTAGAATGAGAATCATATCAAATATTGAGTTTTTCATATTTTATTTTGATTTAAAATGATTTTTAATGTATAAAATCAAAATAAATAAAATAAAATAAATAAAAATCTGGATAAATGATATTTGATTCGTGCATGATGTCATGATAGTGATTGGGTCATAAAAATGCAAGCTCATGTGGAAAGAATTGGTTCTAAGACCCCATTTGCTCAATAAACATCTCTAACATTTCCCAACTTTGCAAAGACACAAATCCCTCAATTTTAATGCTATGAAGGTTTCCTTGGACATTTTGGAAATCTTAAAGAGTCCTCTAACAAACCTCTTTGGTCTCATGTCCATATCTTTTACCATTTTCAAGTTATGCCCTTTGGAAGATGTTGACTTTTTGTTGACTTTTAAAATGACCTATAATGTCTTAGCCCATACCTTCCAAATGAAGCATTTTTGGGATTGGCTTGTGAGACACAAAGTTGTAGAGAATTCAATTTCCTTCAAAATGAGCTTTGGATGGAAAACTCTTGATGAAGCATGTGAAAGTTATGGCTGGTCAAAGTTCAATTGACTTTTCCTGTGAAAACCCTAATTTAGAAACTCCTGATTCTTGATGATCTGAAATCTCCTTGATGAATCATGATCAACCCTTGATCAAATGATGAATTTTACTTCATATAATTGATGTTGGAAAAAAATCATGAAGTTTGACTTTGGTTTGACCACAGTTGACCTCAGTTTGACTTTTTAACTACTTTGACTGATTTTAGCCTATCTGGTCATCTGACTGAGCAAACCTTTTGGGAAAGCCTTGAAACTTGACATAGGGATTCTTGAAGACATATAGGATGTTATGAAGCTAACTTGAGGCCTTGGTAGTCCATTTAGCCTGATGAAATTCAAAACCCTAGTTTAGGGTGCATTGCTTAGGAGGATGCTTTGTATGAGGGAATTGTCAAACTTTCTGACTAATTGTAAACTTTGTGAATCTCTTGGGATACCTTGTGAACCTTGTGAACCTCTTGGGACACCTCAGTACACAGTTTCTTGTCTAGGTGAGGGCAAATTTTGGGGTGCAACACCGGGGCACAATGGTATGCTTGTTAAGGGATGTCATTTCATTTGCATACTTCATTCAATAAAATCAATGGACGTTTAGTTTTCGTAAATATTATGCTCTTTGTCTTTCTTTTATTATAATTTCTGTTTTATCAGCTATGCATTCTTACACACACCCACATCACTAAAATGCAGATCCTCACCCACTCTGGATCCTGTTGATAACAGTTCTACTATTGCCAATTATAATTTCGAGAATCCGATCTATCAAGCTGAAGATGGAAAGGAGGAAGATTGTGAAGTACCTGTAGAGCTTGCTAGGTTGTTACAACAAGAAGAGAAAGCTATACAGCCACATGAAGAGCCAATCAAAGTTGTGAATCTAGGAACTGAGGAAAACAGGAAAGAGGTCAAGATAGGGGCTGAACTAGAGGATGGTGTTAAGAACAGACTAATCCAGATGTTACATGACTATGTGGAGATCTTTGACTTGGTCATATGAAGATATGCCAGGGTTGGATACAGACATTGTGGTTCACCGTTTACCGGTAAAAGAAGACTGTCGTCCAAAGAAGCAAAAGGTTCGTCGCATGCGTCCTGAAATGTCAGAAAAGATTAAAGCAGAGGTGATGAAATAATTTGATGCAGGGTTCTTAGCTGTGACTTCTTATCCTCAATGGGTTGCAAACGTAGTACTGGTACCTAAGAAGGATGGTAAGGTACGCATGTGTGTGGATTACAGGGATTTGTATAAGGTCATTCCTAAAGATAACTTTCCACTTCCACATATTGATGTTTTGGTAGACAACACTGCTCAGCATAAGGTATTCTCTTTCATGGATGGTTTCTCTGGTTACAATCAGATTAAGATGGCACTTAAAGATATGGAGAAGACTACATTTGTTACGCAATGGGGCACTTTCTGTTATAAGGTGATGCCATTTGGTTTGAAGAACGTCGGGGCAACATATCAACGTGCTATGGTGGCCTTGTTTCACGATATGATTCATCATGAGATAGAGGTATAGGTGGATGATATGATAGCCAGGTTCCAGAATGAGGAACAACACCTTGATCACCTGCACAAGTTATTTGAGAGGTTGAAGAAGTATAAATTGAGATTGAATCCAAACAAGTGTACTTTTGGAGTTAGGTCTGGTAAACTCCTAGGTTTCATTGTCAGTGGAAAAGGTATTGAAGTGGACCCTGCAAAAGTAAAAGCTATACAAGAGATGCTTGTTCCCCATACTGAGAAGGAAGTCAGGGGTTTCTTGGGACGACTGAATTACATTGCAAGATTTATTTCCCAGTTAACTGCTACCTGTAAGCCAATCTTCAAGCTATTGAAGAAAGATCAGGTAATGGAATGGAATGACGAGTGCCAGGTAGCTTTTGATGAAATCAAGAAATACCTCAAAGAACCTCCAATTTTGATGCCACCAGTTGATGGAAGACCCTTGATTATGTACTTAACAGTATTAGACAACTCAATGGGGTGTGTGTTGGGGAAACATGACGAGTCTGGTCGAAAAGAGCAGGCAATATACTACCTTAGCAAAATGTTTACCGACTGTGAAACAAGATACTCACTGCTCGAGAAAACTTGCTGCACTTTGGCATGGGCTGCTCGCCGACTAAGACATTATATGTTGACTCATACTACCTTGTTTATTTCAAAGATGGATCCAATCAAGTACATATTCGAGAAACCTGCTCTCTCCGAACGAATAGCGAGATGGCAAATGATTTTAACAGAATATGATATACAGTACACCACTCAGAAGGCCATTAAGGGCAATGTGTTAGCTGATCATTTAGCTCACCAGGCAGTGGATGATTATCAGTCTATGAATTTTGAGTTCCCAGATGAAGACATTAAGATTATTACCAAAGAACCTAGACAATATGACGGACCTGAACAGGGATCCCGATGGACTATGGTTTTTGATGGATCTTCTAATGCGCTTGGTAATGGTGTTGGTGTTGTGATCATTTCCCCTGAAGGTTGTCATACCCCGATTACTGCTAGACTCTCTTTCTATTGTACCAATAACATGGCTGAATATGAGGCATGTATCATGGGTATCAAAGCTGCCATTGAGATGAAGATTCAGTTCCTGGATGTGCATGGAGATTCAGCCCTGGTAGTTAGTCAGATTAAAGGAGATTGGGATACCAAACATGCAAATCTCATTCCTTACAGAGAGCATGTGTTGTCTTTGATCCCATATTTTGAAGAGATTACCTTTGGACACATTCCACGAGAAAAGAATCAGTTGGCTGACGCATTAGCCACCATGGCATCTATGTTTGAGATTAGCTGGGATGATGAAGCTCCCAAGATCACTATTGATAGATTTGAGAAGCTTGCATATTTTAATGAGATTGATACTGAAGGAGTAGAAGGAAAGCCTTGGTTCTATGAAGTGAAAAGGTATCTTGAAGCTCAGGAGTTCCCTAAAGGGGCATCTGTCAATGATAAGAAATTCCTGAGGAGGTTTTCTGCTAAGTTCTTCTTGAGTAATGGAATTTTGTACAAGCGCAATCATGATTCGACTTTGCTTTGTTGTGTGGATAAGAAAGAAGCAACATAGATTATGGAAGACATGCATGATGGAATCTTTGGCACTTATTCTAGTGGTCATACCATGGCAAAGAAGATATTGAGAGCAGGTTACTATTGGTCTACCATGGAAGTTGACTGCTATCAACATTCCAAAACATGTCACAAGTGTCAGATTTATGTTGATAAGGTGCATGTACCTCCAGTTCCGTTGAATGTGTTGACTGCTCCTTGGCCTTTTGCCATGTGGGGCATTGATATGATTGGTGAGATCAAGCCTACTACTTCCAATGGACATTGTTTCATCCTGGTTGCCATTGATTACTTTACAAAGTGGGTGGAGGTAGCCTCATTTGCATATCTTACTAAGAATGTTGTGGCTCGATTCATTAAGAATAATCCCATATGTAGGTATGGCATCCCTGAAAAGATTATCACAGATAATGGCTCTAATCTGAATAACACTATGATTACTAACCTCTGCACGCAGTTCAAGATTAAGCATCATAATTCTTCTCCGTATCGTCCAAAGATGAATGGTGTAGTAGAAGCTGCCAATAAGAACATCAAGAAGATTCTACAGAAGATGACTGTTACGTATAAGGATTGGCATGAGATGTTACCATTTTCTCTTCATAGTTATCGTACTACAATACGTACTTCAACAAGGGCAACCCCATTCTCCTTAGTCTATGGTATGGAAGCAGTTCTACCCATTGAAGTTTAGATCCCCTCCTTGAGAATCATAAAGGATGCAGGCTTGGATGAAGATGAGTGGATTCAGACTCGACTTGACCAGATAAATTTGATTGATGAGAAAAGGTTGAAAGCTGTTTGTCACGGTCAGATGTACCAGAAACGGATGATCAAAGCTTTTAATAAGAAGGTTAAGCAAAAGGTATATCAGACTGGAGACTTGGTAATCAAGCGTATCATATTACCACAGGGTGATCCTAGGGGCAAGTGGACTCCTACATATGAAGGACCATTTGTAGTCAAGAGGGTATTCTCAGGAGGTGCCATGATGCTTACTACTATGGATGGTGAAGATTTCCCACAGCCCGTAAACGCAAACATAGTTAAAAAATACTACGCATAAAAAGAGACCTTCTAGGTTGACTGGCCTAGGAAAAAATAAGGGCATCCCGACGAATCAAAAGGGTTCGGGCAAAAATTAGGGATATATAAAAAAAATGTACACCCGGCAAGTCGAAAACCTGAAAAGGCGACTTGGGAAAAAAAGGGTATCCCGGTGTATTGAAAACCTGAAAAGGAAATCCAGACAAAAGTTAGGGATTAAAGCGTATGACTATGTCTCGTTTGGATCACTCATGTAGCCCCAACCAGTTGTCCTACCTGAATCAAGTTCAAACAGATAAAGATCAATCCAATCATTTCTATCTCGACAGCAAAGGATGAGATACTTGAAGATAATGGCAATAGTAGAATTGGAACTCAATAGGATTATTTTTCACATAGCTGTTTTTCTTTGTTTTAGTAAAACTTTTATGACGAATTCCTCTTACTAGGATTTATGTCTCCTTGTACAAACTTGCCTGTGTATAGGCCACTTTCTAAAATAAATAAAGTCTCGTCTTTGAATTCAAATTTACTTTTACCTTGTTTACTTAAACGAAAATGTCCACTGGTTGTGTTTGAATATATGTATGCTTTTGAATATGATTGATGTTTACCAGAAATGCATAAAATGCAGTAATAGTATTTACTAAGGACGAACGAAGGTAGGAATTCAACGAAGCTTCGCCGGTTTATCTCCACAGAGTAATCTTTACGGATATCCCTACAAGATATTTCAAGTAATATCTTATACTTCCCACTCAACAAAGTCTTCAAGCAGTTTCATATCCTCCGAAGAATTAAGTATCTCGGATTTATGTCCATCTCTTTTATCCTCAGTCAGGATATTCAGGAACTTATTCCTTCAATAAAAAGTACGACGAGCGAAGACGGGAGGTTCTAAGTACCATATTCTTAAACAAGACGGGAACGAAGTCTTCATGCTCTTCAGCAACGAACTGGGATTTATTTTCCCCAGCCAGTAGTTGTTACACCGAGATACCCAGACACTTCAGGCTACATGATTCATAGATACATCATTTACATTATATCACAGCATACGCATCCATAGTGCATGATAAATTTACTTAAGTACATCATGCCATACATGCATACATCAAATAATCTGGCATAAACTAACCTTTTTTTTCTTCAGGATAGTTAAAGACAGATAAACATTATCAATGCCTTGAAACAGTTCAGAGACAATCTATACGAAGATCTAGTACTGATACTTAATTCAGAGATAATCGCTACGAAGATTCATTTCTGATGATCAATACTCAAGTTGTCTTTGGGATAGTGTGTAAATGATCTATACGAAGATCTAGCACTTAATCCAAAAGATTCTTTCAGAAGAAATTCAGAGATGATCGCCACGAAGATTTGATCCTGATATTCTTTTTGTCCTTGGGAAGGTATGTAAATGGTCTATACAAAGATCTATTACCTAATCCGGGATATTTCCAGAAGAGATAATCGCTACGAAGATTTATATCTAATGGTCTATGCAACAGTTTATCTTTGGGATGGTACATAAATGATCGATACGAAGATCTTGTACTTAGCCCAAGATATTACCAAAAGTAATTCAGAAAAGATCGCCACGAAGATTTGATTCTGATGCTTAGATTAAAATATGTTCCTAAAGATGGTTCAGAGCCGATCTATACGAAGATCTAAGTACTGACACCTAATGAAGGATATTATTTTCCCCTAGAGATAATGCAGAGACGATCTATACGAAGATCTAGTGCTGACATTCAACTCAAACCATGTTACAGAAATGATTCAGAGACGGCCTATACGCAGACCTAATACTGATATCCAGTGACAACATAAAGATACAATCACCTTCTGATATTATGGATGGCATCTATAAGCCCATCTCCGGTTCCTCGGAGTGGCGTCTTTAAGCCCATTCAAGCATATACAACCAATCAGCAGTGTTACTTTACGCACCGGCGAGAGCAAATTTTTGGGATTTTGTGTTCAATCCCCTTCAACCTTCCAAGTCACGAATGGCACACATGCCAATCTAACTCCTCAGGTTTCAGAAAATTGAACAGGGGCAGCTGTTGCACCCCAAAATTTGACCTCACCTAGACCAGACATTATGTACTAAGGTGTCCCAAAAGGTTCACAAGGTTCACAAGGTATCTCAAGAGTTTCACAAGGTTCACAATTAGTTAGAAAGTTTGACAATCCCCTCAGACAAAGCATCCTCCTAAGCAATGCATCCTAAACTAGGGTTTTGGATTTCATCAGGCTAAATGGACTTCCAAGGCTTCAAGTGAGCTTCATAGCATCCTATATGTTTTCAAGAATCCATATGTCAAGTTTCAAGGCTTTCCCAAAAGGTTTGCTCAGTCAGATGATCATATATGCAAAAATCAGTCAAAGTAGTTAAAAAGTCAAACTAAGGTCAACTGTGGTCAAACAAAAGTCAAACTTCATGATTTTTTGCCAACATCAAGTATATGAAGTAAAATTCATCATTTGATCAATGGTTGATCATGATTCATCAAGGAGATTTCAGATCATCAAGAATCAGGAGTTTATAAATTAGGGTTTTCATAGGAAAAGTCAACTGAACTTTGACCAGCCATAACTTTCACATGCTTCATCAAGAATTTTCCATCCAAAGCTCATTTTGAAGGAAATTGAATTCTCTATAACTTTGTGTCTCAAAAGCCAAGCCCAAATATGCTTCATTTGGAAGGTATGAGCTAAGACATTATAGGTCATTTAAAAAGTCAACAAAAAGTCAACATCTTCCAAAGGGCATAATTTGAAAATGGTAAAGGATATGGACATGAGACCAAATAGGTTGGTTATAGGACTCTCTAAGCTTTCTAAAATGTCCAAGAACACCTTCATAGCCTTAAAATTGAGGGATTTGTGCCTTTGCAAAGTTAGGAAATTTTTTAGAGATTTATTGAGCAAATAGGGTCTTAGAACCAATTCTTTCCACATGGGCTTGCAATTTTATGACCCAATCTCTACCATGACATCATGCACGAATCAAATATAATTTATTCAGATTTTTATTAGTTTATATTTATTTATTTTGATTTTATACATTAAAAATCAATTTAAATCAAAATAAAATATGAAAAACTTAATATTTGATATGATTCTCATTCTAGATGCTCTTAAAGGTTATTCAAAACTGATTGGTATCATTTAAATTCGTGCTCAACCAAATTAGAAAGGTTTTATAAGATTTTTGAGAATATTTGAAAGTGGTGAAACTTCATGATCGAGCAACCATCAAAAGCCCACAAATCTACAAAGTCTTGACCTAATTCACATCACTATAAGTTCACAAACCTATTACAAGCTCAACGGACGAAATTCAGAGCCTCCAAGAACATCACTCAACTTCAAAATTTCATACAAAAAGTCACATTAGGATTTTTAATTGGAGGCCATATCAAGAAGTTTTGAAGGTTGCAATACATTCCTGGATGTTCATTGAATCTATTTGCATCATTTGCAGCATCCAAATCATCACTATTTGCATAAACCGAACCACACTTGTTCATGTTTTTTTTTCGATTTTGATTGTTTGTGTGTTGTTGATGAATTCTAACCATATATTCTTGTTAGCGATGATGTTTAGATTGTTTCTGGGCAAAGAGATTGAAGAACCATGACCTGAATCGAAAACTGCCATTGTTAGGGTTAGAGCTCTCAAATTAGGGGTTCACGATTTACCTATTATAAATGAATAATGAAACCATGGTTGGACCGTATACATTGCAAGGATCATGTCTGTGTGTTTAATTTGATGAAATTTTGTGTATTATGAAAGATCCAATTTTCGCAGGTTCTTGAAATTCAAAATTCGCAGGAATAGTTGTAGGTATATTTGCATGAAAATTCGCAGAAAAGAGGAAGAAGATGAAGTCAGCTGGCGCCAAAGCTGAATTTCAAAATTGAGACTTAATATTTTATTGATTTGTTTCTATATTGTTTCAACAAATGTTGTTTGGCCCAGTGGTGTTGGCGTGTGCGTGTGATGGCTGTGACCTGTGTTCGATCCTTGGTGACACCATATTTTGTTCAATTTTTCAATTATTCAATTAACTTAATATATTATCATTGTTTGTTGCTTAGCTTGCAGACGCGCCCCATGTGGCTCAGTTGGTTGAAGTGTTTGGTTGTTGTTGTGATGGTCATGGGTTCGAATCTGGCCGCAGGCCATTTTGGTTTTAAATTTCATTTATTTTGCAGGTTTTACAATATGATGGATGCATTGTACATAGCTTACACCAGCGCATGCTGGCTCAGCTGGTTTTGAATGCTGTTGTTGAGGTAAGGGACTTGGGTTCAAATCCCAGGTCCTATCTTTTTAGGGTTTTTTCATATTTTCCTTATTTTAGCTATTTTCTTATTTTTGATTTAAATTAATATAATTAAAATAATTTCTAAAATAATAACCAATAATATTTTCATAAAACTTTATATTTTCTAAAAAACTCATAAATTATTTTCTTAATGTTATTTATTTTGTATTAATTTTATAATATGTTTATATATAGTTATTATATTTTTTGTAAATAAATTAATAATGTATTTTAATTATAATTAAAAACCTTAATTTTCTTAATTTAAATACTAACCCTAATTTTTTCCTTAACCCTAATTTCCTTCTAACCCTAAAAATTAACTTAATTTTTCTAAACCCTAATTATTAATCTTAGTTTTTATTAATATGTAAATAATTTGTTATTTGTTTATTATTACTAAATTTATTTTCTTAATTAACTTCTAAAAATTTTCTAATATTAATTTTTCTTTTTAAATTCTTATTTCCTTTATTTATTATTCTAACCATTATTTTTATTATTTTATCATTACTAATATTTGATTATTGTTTATTTATTATTCTTATTATATTTATTATTATCATTATTATTTTTTATTATTATGTAACTGCTAAAGCCATGTAATGTTTGTAGGTTTACTTTATATCGTTATTTTATTTTTGTAAATATTTTACTGTATGGTTAGTAATCTTAGGGTGTGTATAACTTATATGTAATTAAATTGAACTTAGAGAATTAATTTAAATAAGATAAATACATGAATATAAACAATCACACACGTAAGTCGATCTTTGATCGCCATCTTGCACTTCCTAGGTCACCCCTCTTGGTTGCCTTAAATATGGTCAAGTCCCTCGAATATAGGGGTGTCCTAAGCAAAGTCCCTTCATAAAAATCATCAAGTCCCTACAGTTTAAAAGATCAAGTCCCTTCGAGGTTGCCTACGAAATAATGATCTTGTCCCTTCGAATAAATGATGATAGTCCCTACGAATTGCTAAAGACACCCCTCAAAGTTGCTTTCTATGACCATACGATGACCATACGTTTGTCCCTTAACATCCAAGGTAATGACTACCTATTCCTTAATAATAGGGATAGTCTTACCACTGAAAGAACATACGAGAACACGAAAGACTTAATCTAGGGTAGGTACCTCATAGTTACTTGCTCACACTTTTCAAACTTACTTTTACACCTCACAATTTTTAAACTAGGATTTGTATACACCCATACGAGGGTCATTACCAAGTACTTAAAGAAATTTTTCTAATCACACACTACACTCTTGCAAACAAACAAAGTGAACTAAGTAACTAAGAGCCCATGGATAACCATGGATATAAAGGGTGCTAACACCCTCCCTTTGTATAACCTACCCCCCGAACTCAAGTCTTTTAAAATAGGTCTTTCCTATTCTTTTATGTTCTTTCCATTTGGATAAAATAAAAGTTGGTGGCGACTCTTGCTATCCGCAACATGACTAAAAGTCAGTTCTCCCACCGTGTTACACATACGCTATAACATGGCCATCTTGCATCAATACTCCACCCAAACCCATCAAAGAAGCATCACAATAAACTACAAACAGTTCATCTGCTTTTGGCAAAATCAAAACTGGCGCAATAGTGTCGCTCCCACTAAATGAAGCCGGGTCAAATAGGGTACAGACGCGAACGGTCGGCGAGAGGGACAATGAGAACACACAGCCGTGAACTCACTGGAGATGAATAGAGTCTCCAGCTAGGCATTTTTATCCCGGAGGAAAGGCAATGCTGCATAGACCTGGAAAGAGATGGATAAGACGGTTGCGAACCAGAGAGACTGAGAAAGGGGGTTAGTTACAGCCTGGGAAGGTATTAGCACCCAGATTGTCCGTCGTACTCGACGGGATCCACGCTTAGAAGATTTGTGTTTTAAAGGGGTAGTGTCAGTGCAGTCTGTGTATAAAATAACTGGAAAAGGACGTACAGGTGTCAGTGTAAGGGAAGTGAAGTGTGATATATACAGTGTCAGTGTAAGGATAAGAGTGAAATGCTCATGATAATGAGGCTTAAAGAATGAAGCTGGAAGGAGGGGGAATATACAGAGACTTTTGTTCGATAACTGTTAAGTTATGCCTACGTATCCTCTCGTGCAATGAGGAAGTCAGAACACCGTAGTTCGACCCAAAGAGACTGAAAGATGAATTGACTTATGAACTGCTTGCTTGTCTATGCTCAAGTGTAAGACCTGTTTGGCTCAGGTGCAAACTGTCTTGCATTTAGACGGAAGAAGCAGGTTCTCGTTTGTGAGTGAATGAGATGAGAAAAGAATCCCGAAGGAGACGATTATTGTTTGTTTTGAGTGTTTTCAGTCTTTTACTGTTTTTTGGATTTTGTCATAAGTTAATGAGTTTAAGCCTAAACCAATGGATTAGTAAACTCATCACATCTTCCCTCTGTTTAGGGGTAATGAGGATACCTTAAATGTGAAGTCAGCTTCTCACACTTAATCACCATGGTGCAGGATTAAGATCATTAACCTACTTGTGATTATTTAGATGTTTTTGGTGTTTTTGTTTAGTGTTGAGTAATGAGGTTAAGCCATAATCAGGGATTAAACAGACTCATTACACCATCCTAATAGAAGGATAATAGATGAGAATGTTTAAGCTTAGGAAAGCTCCTCAAATTAATCCATGATTAGGGATTAAACTCATGACAAAACAAGCCTTTGATTAAGTGGATTTTATTTAATGGTGAGATGATGAAGTGAATTTTAGGGTTTGCAAGACAACTTGAGGGGGACTTGTCCATTAACACTAGGGTTAGTCCTTCTTAACCAGTTAAGGAAGAATTAAAACCCTAATGCAAGGCCCAAGTTACAAGTGTGATGTCTTGATGATTATTATGTGAATTGATTAAAGGATTTAAACACGTTAAGGGTTTAACACTTAGGATTAAAGTTATACACTCCATCCTAATAGAAGGATGCAGGCATAAGCTTAATCACAAAGCCTTAAAGCCTTTAGGGTTTAGTCCCTGATTATGAGATGAGAAGAGAAGACTCAATGAGACACAAAGGTAAAACTAAGTGGGGAGACTAATCAAAACCCTAATCATTGTCATGCTTGGTTGTCCCTAAGGTTTGTGAGGTTTTCAAGAGAAGCCTTCAATGGAACCACCAGGAAGCAGATGAAAGGATCAAGAGAAGCATGGCAACTTGCTTCATTCAAGAAGTCAAGTCACTTGAAGAAAGAAAGTAGGAAGAAGAAGAATGAGCAAGCTCAAACTCAAACACAAACAAAAATGTAGCAATGGATGCAAGAGAGATGAAAAGAAAAGTTATGAGAAGTGAAGGCAAATTCACCTCTCAAAGTTACTTACCACCTGAAAGGTTAGAAAAGAAATGCAATGCAATGCAAAATGGGATGGGATGACATGATGCAAACCAAAACCAGAAGCACATATGTGATGTTAATGATGTTATGAGATGCTGCAAACATGAGGCAGCACATGGAAATGGACATACAAGTTCATGGATGCAGATGAAGCAAGTTTAAGAAGCATGGACATACATGAAAAGTTATGAAGTGCACATGGCATACAACATGGCAAATACATGATGCAATGATTAAACATGCTTCTAACATGTCTTAATATGTCTAATGGATCAAATGGATGCTTTAAATGTCATGGCAAGTCATGCTATGCAAGAGAATGCAAGATAGATGCATATGAAAGCCCAAATTAGGGTTTATGAATCATACATCAAACACAAACCAAAATCAGAAGCAAACAACATTACAAAAAAATTGAAAATGCACTCAAAGGACCCCTAATCCTATACTAAACCAATGCCCAAAGGAGAAGTCTCAACTCTCAACCAATCTCAAGCTATGAATTTTACAAGTTTTCTAGGGTTTTAGGGTTCCTAAACAAAATAAATGCCAAACAAATTGAAAATGAAAGATCAAATCATGCCAATTTAATCTTACAAACTTCATGCTAAACACAATGCAATGCAAAAAGAATCAATGTCCAACTCTTCATGGATAGGCAGAAATGATTTTTTGAACTTTGGATCAAAATAATGCACAAAAATGATTTTAATTCAATGAAAAATTCTCAAAATGCATCAAGATCAAAAAAGAAATTTGGTTTGAAGGTTGGACAATGTTTCTAAATGTCTTGGAACACTCCATGAATTTTTTGGTGATTTTTAAATACCTAAAAGTATTTTTAATAAATTAATTCTCATTAATCAATTAAAAATAATCTTTCAAATATTTAAAAATACTTTTTTAATGCTAAAAATGAAAATAAAAATATTTTTGTGTCATAAAAATTAATGAAACTCAGGATAAAAAATTTCATAATTTTTAAACAAGTTTTGCTATTTTAAATAAATTGGACAAATTAAATGAAAAGAAATGAAATAAAAACAAAATAAAATGGAAAGTAAACAAAAGGAGAGGCTGAGATTAATCCTGGGTTTGAAATGGTTGACCAGCGCGCATCTGGACGGCTGTGGTTGATTCTGATTAGATTAAACTAATTATGATTTAAATAATTAATGAAAGTGGATTAGGGCTAAACAAAATGATCTGGGCCCTTCATGCGCGCGGGAAGTCCACAGGGTCAACCAATCCAACGCTCAATATTCAAATGGCACTAATGACCTGAGATTAGGGCAAAACACTTTCAGGTGACCGGAGGGAAGCTCCGGTCATCTTCTCCGGCGGTATCAAAACCCTAAAACATGATTCAGGCATCTAAACATCAAATTAAGCACAGCCAAATGATCCTCTAACAACCTAGGTCATGAATCTATGCTCAAACATCATTTAAACCCCAAAAATCATGCAAATCGAAGAGAAAAAAATCCACGGGTGAAATTTCAGGGGGACCATACAAACTCATTTCTCACTTATTTCCAATTCTAAAACCATCCCCATGATCAGCAAGACAAAAGCAACCAGTTTATAACTTAAAATGCAAGCTTTGGGAGAAAATGTTCATGATCATACCTGAGCTGGAAAGCTTCGAAACTGAGCTTCCAGGGCCTTCTTTGTGTGCAAATGAACCTCTTTGACTCCCCTGGTGCTAATGGAAAGCTTGGAATGAGCTTAGACAAGCTGCTTTGAGAAATCCAGTTCTGGTGTAGCAGAAAATGGAGTTTGTGTATAGGCTGTTTCAAATCAATGTGAAGGGTGGTTTTGGTTCCTTTTGATGTGCTTGATTTGTTGGTGAAAAGAGTTTGGATGTTTGATGGCTGTGGAAGGTGATTCGAAGGAAAATGCAGACTGGGGTGGAAAATGGTGAAGCTATGTTCTTGCTCAGTTCAAGCCTGAATCTTGTTGGTTTTTGCTCAATGAGGCAAGGTGAGTTGATATGTGGAATTGGTTTTAGTGTTTTAGGCCTGTGGAGACAGATTCGAAGGAAAATGCAAAATGGAGTGAGTTTGTGAATGTGATGCTAGGGCCTGTTTCAGCTTGGCTTGAGGTGTGTTATGGCCAGCATTTGCCTTGCATAAAGAACTCCCATTGGTCAGATGATGTGACCTGGCCTGCTGTGATTGGGATGTTTACTTTTGCAAAAAGTCCACTTTGTTGTAAGAGAGGTATGGCTTGAGTTCTAGCTTGGTACAATGGCTAGGGCTGGCGCAACATGGTGTGTATGGGAGGCTAGCATGGTTCAGCATCCAATGTAACAAGTGGGTGAAGTGTCATGAGTGATTTTGCAACTTGCTTCCTTTTGAAACTTCATGAAAATGCCTTGTTATACAAACCATGCACATGTGATCTTTTTGGTCCAAATCTGATTTTTAGGACTTATGTGATGTTTTTACATTGGTTTGAAGTGAACTAGAAGTTACAAATTGCCTTGGTTCATGATTTTGCAAATTTTCCAATTGGTGCATGTCTTGAAAATTAGTGATTTTTGCCAACTTTGTCACACCATAACCTTTGATCCAAAATGAATTAGGTCATGTTCTTGTACTTTTTGAAAAGGGAAAAATGTATTCTACAACTTTCATGACCAAAGTTTTTCCATTTGAAACATTTTTGGATCAAGAATCAAGGCTTGAAAAATGACCTAAATTGACAAATTCCTTAAAAGTCAACTATGCCCTAAAAAGTCAACTTTGCAAAAACTTCAAATTCTTGAATTTTGTGAACTTCTAACTTCTTCCATGATCAAATAAAGATCATATACACTCAAAATGATGAAGAATGCCCATTGGTTGGGTCATTGGGGGCCTCAGATGCCCTGATTTTGCACTGACTTGTCTGAAAAGTCAACCTTTGATCAGATGACTTCCCCATGGAATTTCTTCATGAAACTTGATATGCATACTCCCTATACCATATAGAGACCAATGGAAACAAGAATGACCAAAAACTTTGGAGTTATGGCCTCTGAAACCAAAACCCTAATTTTAGGTCAACTGTGCAGTCAAACTTGGCTCTGCTTCCATACCATTTCCAGTTCTTGTGATTCTTTTGCATTTTTGACTTTGAGAGGATGTAATATGATACTTGAACACATGTAGACCCCTTTGAAGTGATTGGTGGCCTTTGGATTGGCTCAATAAGCTCTTGGATTGCTCAGATCACAAACCCTAGGTGCAGATGACTTAGAAACTATGCAGTGAATCAAAAATGTGATATGAGATGGTATGATTGAGCTCATGCATATGAAGTGATCACAAGCCATGGTGTGAATGGGTGAGGGCAAATTTGGGGTGTTTACAGCTGCCCCTATTCAAACATGAGTTAGCTGTGCAGGGTGTAAGCGACGGCTTAACAGGCAAGCAAGATAACTTGTGGTTGAATACCAAAGACAGTCCAAAATTTGCACTCACAGAATGAAGAAGAAAAGGGATATAGATTGTAAAAGAAAAAATAAAGTATATTGTAAAGTGTGGGAGACGGAGGACGACCGTCGAGCAGAGGACGACTGTCGGGTAAAGAGCAATGACGGGGACGGCCGTCATGCTGAGGAAAATGTGTGAAGTAAAGCAATGACGGGGACGGCCGACATGCTGGGGATAAATGGTAAAGCCAAGACGGGGACGGCCGACTGGCTGGGGAAAATAAGATATTATGATGGGGACGGCCATCAAGTAAAGCTGTAAAAATTCTCTGGGGATCAATGAAACATGACGGGGACGGCCATCAAGTTCACAAAGCAAAGTAACCGACGATGGGGACGGCCATCGGGTTAAAAAAGAAAAGGGACCACGACGGGGACGGCCATCGGGTTAAAGAATGAATGAAATAAACAGATGATGGGGTACGGCCATCAAAGGCGAAGGACGATCACCTAGCAGGGGACGGCTGCTCTGTTGGGGAATAAAGGAATTATGATGGGGACGGCCATCAAAGGTGGAGGACGACCACCTGGCAGGGTACGGCTGCCAAAAATCAACGATGGGGACGGCCATCGGATAGAAGGTCAACGATGGGGACGACCATCGGACGAGCATGATGGAGGACGACCATCAAGAGGTGGAGGACGACCACCTAGCAGGGGACGGCTGCTCTCAGGGTTTATCATGACATAGGACGAATGTCAGATAATCAACAATGGGGACGGCCATTGGATAAAATGATGAAGGACGATCATCAAGAGGTGGAGGACGACCACCTGGCAGGGTACGGCTGCCGAAAATATCAACGATGGGGACGGCCATCGGATAGAAGGTCAACGATGGGGACGGCCATTGGACGAGCATGATGGAGGACGACCATCAAGAGGTGGAGGACGACCACCTAGCAGGGGACGGCTGCTCTCAGGGTTTATCATGACATAGGACGAATGTCAGATAATCAACAATGGGGACGGCCATTGGATAAAATGATGAAGGACGATCATCAAGAGGTGGAGGACGACCACCTGGCAGGGTACGGCTGCCGAAAATATCAACGATGGGGACGGCCATCGGATGAGCATGATGGAGGACGACCATCAAGAGGTGGAGGACGACCACCTAGCAGGGTACGGCTGCTCTCAGGGTTTATCATGACACAGGACGAATGTCAGATAAGAAGGAAAATTTGCTTTGCGGGCGATCTACTGGGGACGCAGTAAACACGGACGAGTGTTTATATCCAAGAAACAAAAGGTATAAGTGTTTGGTATTGTGTATAGATTAAAGATGCGGACGAGCATCCCTAAGACTACGATACGGACGAGTATCGGGTAGAAACGAATACTGACGCGTGTTCAAAGATGATGATACGAGCGAGTATCAACTGGTTAACAAGGAACACGGACGAGTGTTGAATCTGAAAGGACCCTTCTGGGGAATAGTAGACACAGACGGGTATCTATATTCAAGAAGACAAGTGTTTGGCACGGTGTATGGATTAAAGATGCGGACGAGCATCTTTAAGACTATGATACGGACGAGTATCATGTAGAAACAAACACTTGACGCATATTCTGAGATGATGGTACGGACGAGTACCAACTGGTTAACAAAGAACAAGGACTAGTGTCGAATCTGTGGGGATATAAATGGCATATACGAGATACGGACGAGTATCTGGATAAGTGTAACATGAGTAGTGAGTATGAATATTGATGAGTGTTTTAACTGCTGGGGAGAGTGACACGGACGAGTGTCAAAAGGAGAAAAGTATGATATCAACAAGTATATGGGCTGTAAAAGTGTAAGCGACTGCGCTGGGGATATGACACAGACGGGTGTCAAGGAATTGTATATAGGTATATGTGAGTGCAAAGAGGATGTCTTTGGCTTTCTGCTGGGAGTATGACACGGACGGGTGTCAGGAAGTATCTGTAATACGGGTGGTCTTGTTTGTAAAGAGTGTTCAGGCGACTTGATTGGGGAGTGATGACACGGACGGGTGTCAAAGGGAGTATATACCGGTGTTTGTGGAATATGAGGCAACTGCTTTTGCTGGGGACTCTGGGGGGATTTTGGGGAAAGTATCCTTCATTCTGATGAATGGTTTATTATTCACAAGTGTTCGATTCACAACATGGTTTATGATTATGCTATGTGTTTGATTTTTGCCGTAATGCTCCGTATTAGACGGAATGCTACGCTTTGTGGGTGGATATGATGCGAATGCCATGGTTATGCAAAGATACCAAACCGGGATTCGGATCCCAATGCCGCGAAGATCACTGGTCGATCTATCGCAATGGACATCCCAGCTGGGGATGAGATTACTGGTGGATCCGAAGAGATGCATCTGCTTGGGGAGATAGGTCACTGATAGACCCATCCTGGTAATGAGGGACCCAGCTGGGGTTTGTAGAAGCCTTCTGTGCTCTGTTGTGACTCCTTCATGCGTTGCTCTTCTGGATAGAGGCTGACACTCTGTGGGGAAGATGGTTCCCTGGTTTTTGTACTTGGCTGAGGGCGAGATGGCAACTCGGCTGGGGAGAAAGAGAGGAATCACTGAAAGACCTCCCTAGAAATTCCGTTGAGGATGATTCTTGCCTCAGCCGGGGATACGGGCGCCTTCTGGCATTGCCCTGGCAACTCTGATGGGGAGAAGTAATAATTGGCAACTCAGCTGGGGGAGGGGGCACTTCGGGTGCTAAAATTGAGTGTTGATTTGCCAGCTTGCTAGGATGAAGCTCACATGCCCCGAGTTGCGTTCTGGATTCCTGCAAAACCTGAAAAGACAGAGAAACGCACAAGTAATCCCGAGGTATCCTTTACTGGATTCCATCATAGGAGTTTAGACACTTCTGAGAGTAAGTATATTCCCTGCAAGCATGTATTTTTAGAAGAAAAGCATCTGTATTTATGCAATCAGTTTTTTTCTTTTAAGACATCAGACATTTTTTGCAAATAGAATGTACAAGGCGAAACATGACTGAAAATCTGATTTTATTAATTCATATGCCCTGAATTGGCGAGATACAGTCAAAGAAACAAATCCCCTGAAATGAGGAGATTGTTACAAATTGAGAAGCAAAATGCTGGCAGTGTTGATGACGCTTTAAGGAGTTTCCTCTTTACCATGACTCGTATGAATTTTGACGTTCTTCTCATCTTGCTTTCTGAAAAATGTTGATTCTGATTGATGCTTGATCCTTTCGAAGCTTACCAGGCTGTAAGCGATACAGATGAATTCAGAGTGCAGTTGTTCGCTTATTCCCTTATTTTGCATGGATCGCCCTTCCGGGTTTTCAATCCATCGGGATACCCATTTTTGCCTGAGCTGTCCAATGCGGCTTTTCAACTCAGCGGGTGTACATTTCTTTTGTTTATTTTCCCTTATTTTTGCCCGAGTCTTTTATTCTGTTTTTGACTCGCCGGGATGCCCTATTTTTTGCCTGGACTTACATTCTGTTTTTGTGTCCAGCGGGTCATTTTCACGCGAAGTATTTTTTAACTGCATCTGAATTCACAGGGAACGGGAAATCTTCACCATCCATGGTGCTGAGCATCAATGCTCCACCGGAGAAAACTTTCTTTACCACGAATGGTCCTTCAATATTCGGAGTCCATTTGCCCCTGTGGTCTGTATGAGGAGGGAGGATTCTCTTCAGCACAAGATCTCCTACTTGGTACCCTCGGTGCCTGACTTTCTGATCGAAGGCTTTCTTCATTCTTTTCTGATACAACTGCCCATGACAGATTGCAGCCAACCTCTTCTCTTCAATCAGACTTAGTTGCTCGTATCGGGACCTAACCCACTCTGCTTCGTTCAGCCTAACATCCATCAGTACCCGTAGGGAGGGTAATTCAACTTCAACAGGTAGGACTGCTTCCATACCATACACAAGTTGATACAGTGTTGCCCCAGTGGATGTCCTGATTGACGTGCGGTACCCATGCAAGGCAAATGGTAGCATTTCATGCCAGTCTTTGTAGGTGACTACCATCTTCTGCACAATCTTCTTGATATTCTTATTTGCTGCCTCAACAGCGCCATTCATCTTTGGCCTGTAAGGAGAAGAATTGTGATGTTGAATTTTAAAGTCCCGGCATAGCTCTGCCATCATTTTATTGTTCAAGTTGGAACCATTGTCAGTAATGATTCGCTCGGGCACTCCATACCGACAGATGATATCTCTTTTCAGAAATCTGGCTACCACTTGTCTTGTAACATTTGCATACGATGCTGCTTCAACCCACTTGGTGAAATAGTCAATGGCGACCAGGATGAATCGGTGGCCGTTTGAAGCAGTCGGTTCAATCTTGCCAATCATGTCAATGCCCCACATGGCAAAGGGCCATGGTGAAGACATTATGTTCAAAGGATTGGGAGGCACATGCACCTTATCCGCATAAATCTGGCATTTATGGCATTTTCTGGCGTAGGCACAACAGTCGGCATCCATTGTGATCCAGTAATATCCTGATCTTAGCAGTTTCTTAGCCATGGCATGCCCTCCAGCATGGGTACCAAAGGATCCTTCGTGCACCTCGTGCATTAACAAATCTGCTTCTGTCTTATCAACACATCTGAGGAGTACCATATCAAAGTTCCTTTTGTGTAAAGACCCATCAGTGTTCAGAAAGAAACTACCAGCAAGCCTTCTCAAAGTCTTCTTATCATTGGAAGATGCCCCAGGTGGGTATGCTTGATCCTCCAAGAAGCATTTAATATCATGGAACCAAGGCTTATCATCTTTGACAACATCTGTTGCAAATACATATGCTGGTCTATCGAGTCTGGACACTGAAATTTGAGGTACAAAGTTGGCAGCTTGAACTTTGATCATGGATGAAATGGTAGCCAGAGCATCTGCAAACTGATTCTCGTCCCGAGGGACATACTCAAGTTTGACCGTTGTAAAGAAAGTCAATAACCTCCTTGTATAATCCCTGTAAGGTATCAGATGATCCTGGTGGGTGTACCATTTGCCGTTGGTTTGATTGACTACCAAAGCTGAATCTCCGAATACCGCCAACGTCTTGATCTTGAGGTCAATGGCTTCCTCAAGACCCATAATGCAAGCTTCGTATTCAGCTTCGTTGTTAGTGCAGTTGAAATTGAGCTTTGCCGAGAAAGGCATGTGAACTCCCTTAGGTGTAATGAGTACTGCACCAACACCACGACCATTCATGTTAACAGCCCCATCAAACATCATAGTCCATTCTTCTTCCGGGTCAGGCCCTTCAGTGTGAATAGGCTCTTCATGATCTTTTGCTTTTATGAACATGATGTCTTCATCAGGGAAGTCAAATCTCATAGGCTGGTAGTCATCAATGGGTTGCTCAGCAAGATATTCAGACAATACACTGCCCTTGATGGCTTTCTGAGATGTGTATTGGATGTCATACTCTGTAAGGATCATTTGCCATCTTGCAACCCGTCCGGTAAGAGCTGGCTTCTCAAATATATACTTGACTGGGTCCATCTTTGAGATCAACAAAGTAGTGTGGGTCAACATATACTGTCTTAGTCGGCGAGCAGCCCACGCTAAAGCACAGCAAGTTTTCTCGAGCAGTGAATAACGCTGTTCACAGTCGGTAAACTTTTTGCTTAGGTAGTATATTGCATACTCTTTTCGACCAGACTCGTCATGCTGGCCCAACACACACCCCATTGACTCTTCTAATACTGTCAAGTACATGATTAGAGGTCTTCCTTCAACTGGAGGCATAAGGATTGGAGGTTCTTGTAAATACTCCTTGATCTTGTCAAAAGCCTTCTGGCAGTCTTCATTCCACCTGACCGTCTGTTCTTTCCTTAACAACTTGAACAAGGGTTCACAGGTAGCCGTAAGGTGGGATATGAACCGTGAAATGTAGTTCAATCGACCTAAGAACCCTCGAACTTCTTTCTCTGTCTTCAGTGCAGGCATCTCTTGGATGGCTTTGACTTTATCAGGGTCAACTTCAATCCCTTTCTCGCTTACAATAAAACCCAGCAGCTTACCAGATCGCACCCCGAATGTGCACTTGTTGGGGTTCAGCTTTAATTGGTACCTCCTCAGACGCTTGAATAACTTCAATAGATTTACCAGGTGGTCTTCTTCAGTAAGGGACTTGGCAATCATGTCATCCACGTAACATTCTATTTCTTTATGGATCATATCGTGGAATAATGTCACCATAGCCCGTTGATATGTTGCACCAGCATTCTTCAGTCCGAATGGCATCACTTTGTAACAGAATGTGCCCCAAGGTGTAATGAATGTTGTCTTCTCCATGTCTTCAGGTGACATTTTGATCTGATTGTATCCTGAAAATCCGTCCATGAAGGAGAATACCGAGAACTGAGCCGTATTATCAACCAATACATCAATGTGAGGTAATGGGAAATCATCCTTTGGGCTAGCTCTGTTCAGATCCCGATAGTCAACACACATTCTTACCTTACCATCCTTCTTAGGCACAGGTACTATGTTAGCAACCCACGGCGGGTAGCTAGTCACAGCAAGGAACCCGGCGTCCCACTGCTTTTGTACCTCTTCTTTGATCTTCATTGCCATGTCTGGGCGAGTACGGCGCAACTTCTGTTTGACCGGTGGGCACTCTTCTCTCAAAGGCAGCTTATGCACGACAATGTCGGTGTCCAACCCTGGCATATCTTGATACGACCAAGCAAACACATCCACATATTCTTGAAGCAGATCAATCAGTTGTCTCTTCACTGAGTCTTGCAGGCAGGCCCCGATTTTAACCTCTTTCACGTCTTCATCTGTACCAAGATTAATCACTTCAACCTCCTCCTGGTGAGGAGTAATAACCTTTTCCTCTTGTCTTAACAACCTGGCTAGCTCTTCAGGAAGCTCATATTCTTCTTCAACCCCTTCATCAGCTTGATTGATTGGATTGTCAAAGTCATACGAAGTCATAGCCGTGCTGTTGTCGGTGCTGTCAGGAAGGCACTCTCTGCAAGGGTTCAGTTTGTTCATTTTAGTGATTCGATTTTAATCTTGTTTTAAAAGTGAAATAAAATTGTCATTTTGAAAACACTGCCATTTATTTTTTTGTACAAAAAGAAAAATGGAAAAACAGTGAGCGGAAAAGACTCATTTGCAAAAAGATGTCTGATATTTCATTGATTAATCTTGTTGCACAAAAAGTACAGATGGCCCGATTACAAAATGAGTCTTGTCATCTTGGGCAAGATGCAAGACTTTGATGCATGCTATAAAAATACAGGAAATAATAATTACTCTGCATGAGTAACTCTTATAATTTCCTGGGAAGACCAGTTTGAGATACTGCTCCCCGGGATCTTTGGACGAATCCATCTTTCCAGGTTGCGTTCTTCTTCCAGCTCGTCTTCCAGACAGTTGACAGCATCAGGGGTGAGCATCCCCCACTCACAAAGTTGGGCTCTTTTGCAGCCTCTGCTTGATCTTGTTGAGTTGGTTTGTAACCCAACCCAAATCTATCCTCTTTCTTCTCCACAGGTAACAGCTTGCCCCAGCCTTGGGCAGTTCCTTCCTCAACAACCTTCCGGGCTTGTTGGTATGATGTCATTGAAGTACCAGGCACAGCAGATGTTTCATTGATGTTCAAGGCTTCAAAACCCTGGCTCATTGTTTCATGGATCTCCCCATCCATCTCAATATATTTATAGGTAGCCAGGTGGCTGACAAAAATATCCTCTTCTCCACAGATTGTAACGATTTGACCCTCCCACTCATATTTTAACTTCTGGTGAAGGGTAGAGGTCACGGCGCCAGCGGAGTGAATCCATGGCCTACCCAATAGACAGCTGTAGGCAGGCTGTATATCCATCACGTAGAAGGTCGTTTTGAAGGTCTGCAGGCCAATCGTTATGGGCAATTCAATCTCTCCCAGAACCGATCTCTTCGAACCATCAAAGGCTCTCACCACCAGGTTGCTGGGTCTCAACGCCAACCCGTCATATTCTAGCTTCACCAGGGCCTTCTTAGGTAAGACATTGAGGGATGACCCCGTGTCTACCAGCACATGGGAAAGGACAACACCTTTACATTCCATGGTTATGTGCAAGGCTTTGTTATGGTTGCGGCCCTCCGTTGTCAAATCAGTATTGGTGAACCCTAGTCCGTGACTAGCATTAACATTTCCAACCACGGTTTCCAATTGATTGACAGTGATCTCTTCAGGCACGTAAGCTGCGTGCAAGACTTTGAGTAGTGCATCCCGATGGGCCTCGGAGCACATAAGCAATGATAGGATTGAGATTTTGGAAGGCGTCTGATGAAGCTGATCCACTACTTTATAATCACTCTTTTTGATGATTCGCATGAACTCATCAACCTCTTGATCGAAGGGTGTTTTCAAGGCTTCTTTAACAGTCTGCTCTTCCTGCACCAAGCTTTTTCCTTTTGCTTTAGCAGCAGCTTCTGCTTCGGCAGTGGGTCTCTGAATTTGTGGAGCGAAAAGACGTCCGCTTCGAGTGAAGCCTCCGCCTCCTCCCACATTGTCAATTTGTGGTGCAGGGGTTGGTGATTCAAAAGTGATTCTTTGTCCTTCATAGTACAGGTCAGAGCCGTAATGCCAGGGGACAGCATTACTGCTTCCATAAGGTACTGGTCCAGGCACTGTGATAGTGACTGGACTGACTACAGCTGCGGAAGGAATTGTGATAGTCTGTGGATCGTAATAAATTGTGACTGGTGCTCTGATGGGAGCAGCACCTTCTGAATTGTAGGCAGAATTGTTTTCAGGATCATAAAATATTGTGAGAGTTGAGACATTTTCAGAGTTTGTTGCTGGAGTTGTAGGAGACATTGTCGGAAGGATGGATGTCGTTGTTGTAGGAGATTCAAACTGGAGTGGTGCTGAAGTTGTAGAAGAAAAATTTGTTGATAGCTGATCAGTTGAGATGATAGATGAAGCATTTGTTGATGAAGCCGAAGAATTGTCAGGAACAATGGTTGTTGCAGTTGTAGGAGGTTCTGGAGTTATTGCTGATGAGATTGCTGGATTTGTAGGAAATGATGTGGTGATCTGGAGCTGGCCACTCTGTATGAGACCGTCTATGCCATTCCTCAGGTTATCGCATCCGTTGACTGAAATATTGCAGTAAGCACACCCCAACTCACACCCCGAGAACATTTGACATTCGAGGAGTTGAGCCTTGATTTCTACCAACGGTGTCCTGATCTGACCCACACTGGTTATTAAATAAGACGGCTTGTCTTCTTCAATAGCGTTAATTCTGGGACCACCGTGGTTTGGCATCGGGTTCTTATTGACATTGGGTGGTGGTGCGAAATTCAGAGCTTTTGAGTCTACCAGGTCTTGTACCTTCATGTGCAAAGCTCTACACTTTTCTGTACTGTGGCCAGGTGCATTTGAATGGAAGGCACATCTGGCGTTGGAGTCATAATTCCTGGGTAGACTGTTGGGATCAGGAGGCGCCAACGTCCTTAGCTCAACTAGGTTGAGTTTCAGGAGTTGTGGCAGCAATGTAGCATAGGGCATAGGGATCGGATCGATTACTCTGTTAGCTTGAGAAGGCCTCTGTTGGAATGGCCTTTGCTGGTTATTGTTGTTGGTGTTGCTGTTGTTGTAGTTTCTCGGAGGATACTGATTCTGTTGATGGTACTGAGGTTGTTGTTGATAGTTTTGCTGCGGAGGTTGATAAACTGGCTGAGGATGAGCAGGAGCGGGAATGGTGACTGCTGCCACTGATCTGTGAACATATTGGGGCCTGCCCTTGTTGGAGTGGATGGCATTGGTCTCGCCAGTTCTTCTTGGGCCTGCAAAAGGCTTTCTTGTACTACTGGACGAGCTTGCACCGTTGTCTGAGATCTTACCCATTTTTAACAGGCTCTCAATTCTCTCCCCAGCTATGACTACATCTGCAAAGCTAGTGGAAGAGAAAGCAGCCAGCCTGTCAATATATGTCCCCTGAAGGGTGTTCATAAACATGTCTGCCATTTCCCTCTCAGACATAGGTGGTTGAACAACAGCAGCCAATTGCCTCCATCTCTGGGCATATTCTCGGAAAATTTCCCTTGACGATTGTGACATTCCCATTAGGAAGGTCCTGTTGGGTGCCATATCTAAGTTGTACTGATACTGTCTGATGAAGGCCTCTGCCAGGTCCTTCCAGCATCTAATAGTTGCTCTTGTCAGATGGGAATACCATTCCCTTGAAGCTCCTGTCAAGCTGTCTTCGAAATAGAACATCCAGAGCTTCTCATCCATAGTATAGGCCTTCAGCCTCCCCAGAAATGATTGTAAATGAGTCCGGGGGAATGAAGTCCCGTTGTATTTTTCAAAACAAGGAGGCTTAAACTTATGGGGGATCCTGACCCCGTCTACCAAGCCCATGTCCATGACATCGAAACCCAAAGAGTGTTGAGACTCTAAGGACCTCAATTTCTCAGCTATCTCATCCAGCCTTCTATCATAAGCTTCTTCCCCAACACCCATTACTGTAAACTGATCCTCTTGGGGGTCTTCTTGAAGTACCCTGGCTGCAGTGGCAGTCCCTTGAACATTTGCAGGTGTAAACACCCCAAATTTTCCCTCTCCCATTCACACCATGTCTTGTGATCATTTCATATGCATGAGCTCAATCATACCATCTCATATCACATTTTTGATTCACTGCATAGTTTCTAAGTCATCTGCACCTAGGGTTTGTGATCTGAGCAATCCAAGAGCTTATTGAGCCAATCCAAAGGCCACCAATCACTTCAAAGGGGTCTACATGTGTTCAAGTATCATATTACATCCTCTCAAAGTCAAAAATGCAAAAGAATCACAAGAACTGGAAATGGTATGGAAGCAGAGCCAAGTTTGACTGCACAGTTGACCTAAAATTAGGGTTTTGGTTTCAGAGGCCATAACTCCAAAGTTTTTGGTAATTATTGTTTCCATTGGTCTCTATATGGTATAGGGAGTATGCATATCAAGTTTCATGAAGAAATTCCATGGGGAAGTCATCTGATCAAAGGTTGACTTTTCAAGCAAGTCAGTGTAAAATCAGGGCATCTGAGGCCCCCAATGACCCAACCAAGGGGTGATCTTCATCATTTTGGGTGTATATGATCTTTATATGATCATGGGAGAAGGTTGAAGTTCACAAAAATCAAGAATTTGAAGTTTTTGCAAAGTTGACTTTTTAGGGCATAGTTGACTTTTCAAGAATATGTCATTTTGTGCCATTTTTCAAGCCTTGCTTTTTGATCCAAAAATGCTTCAAATGGAAAAACTTTGGTCATGAAAGTTGTAGAATACATTTTTCCCTTTTCAAAAAGTACAAGAACATGACCTAATTCATCTTGGATCAAAAGTTATGGTGTGACAAAGTTGGCAAAAATCATTGATTTTCAAGACATGCACTAAATGGAAAATTTGCAAAATCATGTTTCAAGGCAAGTTGTAACTTCTAGTTGGCATCAAACCATTACACAAACATCACATAGGCCCTAAAAGTCAGAATTGAACCAAAGATGCTCATGTTTCATGGCTTATGGAATGAGAAAATCACATGTGAACCAAAATGAGCCAACTTGCAAAACTCATGATCACACTTCCTACCACTTGCTACATTGGATGCTGAGCTTTGCTAGCCCTTCCCCTCACCCTTGCTGCGCCAGCCTCATGCTTGTACTAGCCTAGAACCAAACCATACCTCTCTTACACAAAAAGTTGACTTTTGGCAAAAGCAAACATCCCAATCACAGCAGGCCATGTCACATCCTCTGGCCAATTGGGATTGTTTATACTTTCCATTTGCTAGCCAAACATAACACCAAGCCAAGCTGAAACAGGCCATAGAAACACATTCACAAAAACACCTCATGTTGCAAAACTCTTCGAATCTGTCTCCACAGGCCTCAAACACTAAAACCAATTCCACAAACCAACTCACCTTGCTTCATTAAGTAGAAACCAACAGGATTCAAGCCTGAAACCAGCATGAACTGAGCTTCACCATTTCTCATCCTCAAAACCAGAACTCTTCGAATCCCTTTATCCAACCATCAAACACACCATTTTTCTTCACCAACAAGTCAAGCACATCAAGAGGAGTCAAAACCACCCTTCACAGTGACCTGAAGCTGCCTATACACAGAGCTCATTTTCTGCTATATCAGATTGGAACCTCTCAAAATAGCTTGCTTAAGCTTATTCCAAGCCTACCATTAGCATCAGGAGGATCAATGGAGTAAGTTGGCACCAAGAAGCAGTCCAGAAAGCCCAGAAATTGAAGCTTCCAGCTCAGGTATGAACATGAACACTTTCTCCCAAAGCTTGCATTTTAAGTTATAATATGATTGCTTATGCTTTGCTGGTCATGGGGATGCTTTCAGAATCAAAAATAAGTGAGAAATGAGTTTGTATGATCCTTCTGAAATTTTGCCCGTGGATTTTGTTTCTTTCGATTCGTTTGATTCATGGTGTTTAAATGATGTTTGAGCATAGATTCGTGTCCTAGGATGTTAGAGGATCACTTAGGTGTGTTCAATTTGTGGAATAGGTGCCTGAATCATGTTTTAGGGTTTTTGGGGTGCCGGAGAAGATGACCGGAGCTTCTCTCCGGTCACCTGAATGTGGTTAGCCCTAATCTCAGGTCATTAAGTGTGTTTGAATATTGGGCGTTGGATTAGTTGACTCAGTGGACTTCCCGCGCACATGAAGGGCCCAGATCCTCTTGCTTTGCCCTAATCCACTTATTTAGATTAATTAATTCATAATTAGGTTAATTAACTCAGATACAATCCTGGCCACTAGATCTGGCGCCAGTCAACGCATTCAAACCCAGATTCAATCCATGCCTTCCATTCGTTTGACTTTCCATTTATTTTAATTTAATTTAATTTCTTTTCATTTTATTTGCATAATTAATTTAAAATAGTAAAAATTGTCTAAAAATTATGAAACTTTTTCTCAAGAGTTTCATTAATTTTTATGACACAAAAATATTTTTATTTTCATTTTTTGCATTAAAAATGTATTTTTAAATATTTAAAAGATTATTTTTAATTGATTAATGGAAATTAATTTATTAAAAATACTTTTAGGTATTTAAAAATCACCAAAAAATTCATGAAATGTTCTAAGACATTTAGAAACATTGTCCAACCCTCAAACCAAATTTCTTTTTTGATCTTGATGCATTTTGATAATTTTTCATTGAATTAAAATCATTTTTATGCATTAATTTGATCCAAAGTTCAAAAAATCATTTCTGCCTATCCATGAAGAGTTGGACATTGATTCTTTTTGCATTGCATTGTGTTTAGCATGTAGTTTTTGAGATTAAATTGCCATGATTTGATCTTGCATTTTCAAATTGTTTGACATTTCTCTTGTTTAGGAACCCTAAAAACCCTAGAAACTTGTAAAAATCATAACTTAAGATTGGTTAAGAGTTGAGACCTCTCCTTTGGGCAGTGGTTTAGTATGGGATTAGGGGTCCTTTGTGTGGCATTTTCCATTTTTTATCTTAGGGTTTGCTTCTGATTTTGGTTTGTGTTTGATGTATGATTCATAAACCCTAATTTGGGCTTCCATATGCATCCATCTTGCATTCTCTTGCATAACATGACTTGCCATGACATTCCATGCTTCCATGTGTTTCATTTAACATCATAAGACATATTGAAAGCATGTTTGATCATTGCATCATGTATTTTCCATGTTGTATGCCATGTACACTTCATAACTTTTCATGTATGTCCTTGCTTCTTAACATGTTTCATCTGCATTCATAAGCTTGTATGATCATTTCCATGTGCTGCCTCATGTTTGTAGCATCTCATAACATCATTAGCATCATGTATATGCTTCTGGTTTTGTTTCTCATCATGTCATCTCATCTCATTTTGCATTGCATTGCATCTCTTTTCTAACCTTTTCAGGTGGTAAGTGACTTTGAGAAGTGGATTTGCCTTCACTTCTCATAACTTTTCTTTTCTTCTCTCTTGCATCCATTGCTGCATTTTTGTTTGTGTTTGAGTTTGAGCTTGCTCATTCTTCCTCCTCCCACTTTCTTTCTTCAAGTGACTTGACTTCTTGAATGAAGCAAGTTACTTTGCTCCTCTTGATCCTTTCATCTGCTTCCTGGTGGTTCCATTGAAGATTGTTCTTGTAAACCTCACAAACCTTAGGAACAACCAAGCATGACAATGATTAGGGTTTTGATTAGTCTCCCCTCATAGTTTTACCTTTGTGTCTCTTTTGAGTCTTCTCTTCTCATCTCATAATCAGGGACTAAACCCTAAAGGCTTTAAGGCTTTGTGATTAAGTTTATGCCTGCATCCTTCTCTTAGGATGGAGTGTATAACTTTAATCCTAAGTGTTAAACCCTTAATGTGTTTAACTCCTTTAATCAATTCACTTAATAAGTATCAAGACATCACACTTGTAACTTGGGCCTTGCATTAGGGTTCTAATTCTTCCTTAACTGGTTAAGAAGGACTAACCCTAGTGTTAATGGACAAGTCCCCCTCAAGTTGTCTTACAAATCATAAAAAACACTTCATCATCATATCATTAAATAAAATCCACTTAATCAAAGGCTTGTTTTGTCATGAGTTTAATCCCTAATCATGGATTAAGTTGAGGAGCTTTCCTCAGCTTAAACATTCTCATCTATCATCCTTCTATTAGGACGGTGTAATGAGTCTGTTTAATCTTTGATTATGGCTTAACCTCATTACTCAACACTAAACAAAAACAACAAAAATATCTAAATAATCACAAGTAGGTTAATGATCTTAATCCTGCATCAAAGGTGATTAAGTGTGAGAAGCTGACTTCACACTTAAGGTATTCTCATTACCCCTAATCAGAGGGAAGATGTGATGAGTTTACTAAATCCATTGGTTTAGACTTAAGCTCATTAACTTATGACAAATTCAAAAACAATAAAAGACTGAAAACACAAAAAAAAAAACAATAATCGTCTCCTCCGGGATTCTTTTCTCATCTCATTCACTCACAAACGAGAACTTGCTTCTTCCGTCTAATGCAAGACAGTTAGCACCTGAGCCAGACAGGTCATACACTTGAGCATAGACAAGTAAGCAGTTCACAAGTCAATTCACCTTTCAGTCTCTTTGGGTCGAACTACGGTGTTCTGACTTCCTCATTGCACGAGAGGATACGTAGGCATAACTTAACTGTTATCGAACAAAAGTCTCTGTATATTCCCCCTCCTTTCAGCATTATTCTTTAAGCCTCATGATCTTGAGCATTTCACTCCTGTCCCTACACTGACACTTCACTTATTACACTTCACTTCTTTTGCACTGACACCTGTACATCTTTTCCAGCTATTATATACACAAATTGCACTGACACTACCCCTTCAAAACACAAATCTTTTAAGCGTGGATCCCGTCGAGTACGACGGACAATCTGGGTGCTAATACCTTCCCAGGCTGTAACTAACCCCCTTTCTCAGTCTCTCTGGTTCGCAACCGTCTTATCCATATCCTTCCAGGTCTATGCAGCATTGCCTTTCCTTCGGGATAAAAATGCCTAGCTGGCGACTCTATTCATCTCCAGTGAGTTCATGGCTGTGTGTTCTCATTGTCCCTCTCGCCGACCGTTCGCGTCTGTACCTTTATTTGGGCCAGCCCCATCTATCGGGAGCGACAGCAGGGATGTTGACCTCAGGATGGAGGTGGGGGCCAAATACAGGGGGGTTAACATGAGGTTGGACCCTTTCATTGTTGCTGGTGCCGGCAGTCCCTATATGTGGATCTTCTTGATTCTGCCTTTCCACCATGGCCCTCAATCTTTCCTGGCTCTGAGCCATGTTGTTCATCACTTCCATAAACTGAGTCATTTGATTCCTCATCTCTAGCCTTTCATTTGCCATTTGATTTCTGACCTCAGTAAGGTCCTGCTGCATCTGATCCATTTGAATGCCCGGAAGATTGTTACGGGTCGGATAACGGTGCGGACGGTTGAGGGGAAATACCCGGCGCCGAGCAATAGTTCCTGAACATCACAACAGAGTTAGTGGCAATAAAATAAAAACCTACAAAACAAACAAAGGGTTAGCATGCAATGCAGTATGCTTATTTGTTCTCAAGGTATCCGGTTTGGCATTCAGTTTTGACCCTTCCAGACCCTTGAAGATGCTGTTGATGTTGCTTTTGAAGTGAAACTCGGATGGAACAAAATAATACATATATTACAAAAGCAAACGGTACATAGTTTGTTTACAAATACAAGCCCTCTGAGGGGTCAAAATACATTTCAAGAAAAATAAAAGTACATGGAATGAAAGCAACAACAAACAAATGGTCAAACACCAAGACCAAACTCATCCTCACGAACTTCCTTGAGAAGTGCTTCGGTCACAGGATCAGCTGGACGTTCCGTGAGATTCCTGATGAGGAGATTCCGGGTCGTAACAGCTGCTGTTAGCTTCTTGTGCTGACTTTGGTCCTTTGACCTCTTCACTCCAGCTTTGATCTTTAGCTCTGATATCTCCCTCTGGGCTGCTGCCAGGGCTTCTTGCTGCACTTTTGCACTAGCTTCCAATTGCTCCATCTTGTCTTGAACTCTCTTGTCTTCCAGAGTACGAGCCTCGGTGATCCTGACCCACCGAGCTTGACTCTCTTTCAGATACAGGTCTGTCCTTGCTCTCTGGAACTGGGCTTCTTTGCAAGCATTCTTCAGAATTTGTTCTCCAGCTTTAGACTTCTTGATATAATCCCCAGACTTCTCAATCTTAGCCAGATGCTCCACTCTCAACTTCTCTAACCTCTCAATCTCCATCCTGCCATCACTCCTTTCCCGGAGGGTCTTCTGCAAGGCCTGGGTTAGCTTCTCATTTCTTTCTTTCAAGCTCTCAAACTCTTCCAAACTGATAGTGGCAGGGGGTGGTGCTGAAGATGATTCAGGCATATCTTCTATGGTAAAGGGCATCCCAGAGAATTGAGCCCTGGCATGGGACCACTCATAATACTGTGCTGATGCCACATTGCTGCACTTCCCCAAAATGGTTACTCCCTTGGTTTGAACATTATCCCAGGCCCAGGTTGCCTGCCTAACAACAGCCAAATTAGGCTTGTTCTCACAATAAAGAGTCTCAACCAAGTCCTGTGCCTTAGGAATGTGGACCAGTGCATAGCCCAGTTGCCTTTTGAACAACAGAGGATTGTAATTGATGCTACCCTTAACTCCTATTAGGGGCACATTGGAAAAATGCCCACAGCTGGTGATGATATCCCTGCCTTTGGTGCTTTGAGTGCACCATCTGATATCTGCTGAAGTTAGAGCAGTGAGTCTCTTAGCCCAGTTTCTCTGCTGATGAGGGTTCAAAAATGCATCTGTCCTGGGTAGATGCCTGAGAAGCCAAGTATGGAATAATGGAGCACAACACCTCACTAATCTTCCCCTCTGCTTTTCATTCCTCTGATGCACTGAGTAATAGAGATCCCCCAATAAAGTGGGCACTGGGTTCTGCAGGATGAAAAGATGGATTGCGTTCTTGCTAATGAATCGAGGCTCATCTGCAAACAATACAATTCCATATATACTCAAGGCCAATAAAGCACAGACAGCTTTCCACTCTCCTAAAGAAGCTTTCAGGGTAGCTTGAGAGATCAAGAAGTCCAGATGGAAACCAGGGATCCAAGCTTTAGAAGTCATATGCTGTTCAATCAGGGCAGGTTCCAGATGCAAAGCCTTTGCTACTTCTCCATTACCAGGAAAGACCATCTCAGGGTTGAAAGGGATTCCACCCCTGATAGGCATGCCAACCAATGATGAGTATTCTTCCAATAAAGGGCCCAACTAAAAGTCTTGGAAAGTGAAACACCTCAGTGGGGGATCATAAAACTGAATGCAGGTGTGGATCAGGCTTCTCTGTGAAGGGTCCAGCTCCATAATCATATCAAGTATATCTCCATAATGTTCCCTGAACAATGGTATGTGGTCTGGAGTGATCAGGGTTTGAATCCTCCTGATGTCAGATAGCTCTGGCTGGAAGAAGTGATAGGTGATATTGCTCTTTTTAGGTGCCATGATGTTGAGACTGAGTAGAGACAAGTGCTGATGATAATACTGAAGACTGGGCCACTGATTGGCTAGTACAGGTGGCTGATAGCTGGAGCAGGTGCTGATGAAGATAGGTCAAATACTGAAGATGGGGTCAAAACCAAAACCAAATGAAGATGGATACCCTGAAACACAAATAAGCAAATGTCAATATGATGCAATGTTTATGTATGCAAATGATATGCAAGGGTTTGTGACTGAGCTGGATCTGGTCAAAAACTCTGATATAGGTCCAAGTATGTTCAAGAATTCCAGATGGAGGTCTATAAATCCAGTAACCAAGGTGGGGGACTCAAATAAAGAGCCACATGTCCAGGGTTTTAGAATCACAAGAACTGTCCCAAAATGAAGTATTCTTAATCAAGTCAAAGTAACAGGGTATTCTGAGGTCAAGGTACCTGCAAACCTGTAAACAGCCCAACCCCCTCACAGGTGGTGTTCTAAAACAAAGATCCTCAGACTTGGATCAGTTATGAGAAGTGTAAACACTTCTAACCCGGAGGTACAGTGTTTACAATAACCATAAAAGTTCCTCCTCTAATTCAACTCAGTTTCTGAAGGTCAATACTAAAAGGTCATCCAGACTTAGCAGGCTTCCCAGATAGCCCTAGCATTGCAGGAAATCTGCAACACAGAGTTCTCAAGAAGAAACCCATATCTGAACCGTGTTTCATATTCCCGCACCAGACCGAGATGGAATGGGAAAGAATATGATTCACTCTAGCCTAGGTGTCACTCAGGTCCCAGGTATAGGGCCTTAACTCTCAATGAAACACCCACCCATCAAAACAAAACCAGATCCAGCCAGCAGTACAGTATGACAATATGATTTAATGCAAAGCTATAAAGAAAGCAGTAAAGCAACTGTACAAAAATAAATACAAATATACAAACACAAATAAGCACATAACACCCCAGTAAACACAAATCAAACAAGCGCTAGGAGGAACCCACAAAAAGAACCAGAAGCCCTGGTTGCAGAATAAGGCTCCCCAGCAGAGTCGCCAAGCTGTCGCTCCCACTAAATGAAGCCGGGTCAAATAGGGTACAGACGCGAACGGTCGGCGAGAGGGACAATGAGAACACACAGCCGTGAACTCACTGGAGATGAATAGAGTCGCCAGCTAGGCATTTTTATCCCGGAGGAAAGGCAATGCTGCATAGACCTGGAAAGAGATGGATAAGACGGTTGCGAACCAGAGAGACTGAGAAAGGGGGTTAGTTACAGCCTGGGAAGGTATTAGCACCCAGATTGTCCGTCGTACTCGACGGGATCCACGCTTAGAAGATTTGTGTTTTAAAGGGGTAGTGTCAGTGCAGTCTGTGTATAAAATAACTGGAAAAGGATGTACAGGTGTCAGTGTAAGGGAAGTGAAGTGTGATATATACAGTGTCAGTGTAAGGATAAGAGTGAAATGCTCATGATAATGAGGCTTAAAGAATGAAGCTGGAAGGAGGGGGAATATACAGAGACTTTTGTTCGATAACTGTTAAGTTATGCCTACGTATCCTCTCGTGCAATGAGGAAGTCAGAACACCGTAGTTCGACCCAAAGAGACTGAAAGATGAATTGACTTATGAACTGCTTGCTTGTCTATGCTCAAGTGTAAGACCTGTTTGGCTCAGGTGCAAACTGTCTTGCATTTAGACGGAAGAAGCAGGTTCTCGTTTGTGAGTGAATGAGATGAGAAAAGAATCCCGAAGGAGACGATTATTGTTTGTTTTGAGTGTTTTCAGTCTTTTACTGTTTTTTGGATTTTGTCATAAGTTAATGAGTTTAAGCCTAAACCAATGGATTAGTAAACTCATCACATCTTCCCTCTGTTTAGGGGTAATGAGGATACCTTAAATGTGAAGTCAGCTTCTCACACTTAATCACCATGGTGCAGGATTAAGATCATTAACCTACTTGTGATTATTTAGATGTTTTTGGTGTTTTTGTTTAGTGTTGAGTAATGAGGTTAAGCCATAATCAGGGATTAAACAGACTCATTACACCATCCTAATAGAAGGATAATAGATGAGAATGTTTAAGCTGAGGAAAGCTCCTCAAATTAATCCATGATTAGGGATTAAACTCATGACAAAACAAGCCTTTGATTAAGTGGATTTTATTTAATGGTGAGATGATGAAGTGAATTTTAGGGTTTGCAAGACAACTTGAGGGGGACTTGTCCATTAACACTAGGGTTAGTCCTTCTTAACCAGTTAAGGAAGAATTAAAACCCTAATGCAAGGCCCAAGTTACAAGTGTGATGTCTTGATGATTATTATGTGAATTGATTAAAGGATTTAAACACGTTAAGGGTTTAACACTTAGGATTAAAGTTATACATTCCATCCTAATAGAAGGATGCAGGCATAAGCTTAATCACAAAGCCTTAAAGCCTTTAGGGTTTAGTCCCTGATTATGAGATGAGAAGAGAAGACTCAATGAGACACAAAGGTAAAACTAAGTGGGGAGACTTATCAAAACCCTAATCATTGTCATGCTTGGTTGTCCCTAAGGTTTGTGAGGTTTTCAAGAGAAGCCTTCAATGGAACCACCAGGAAGCAGATGAAAGGATCAAGAGAAGCATGGCAACTTGCTTCATTCAAGAAGTCAAGTCACTTGAAGAAAGAAAGTAGGAAGAAGAAGAATGAGCAAGCTCAAACTCAAACACAAACAAAAATGTAGCAATGGATGCAAGAGAGATGAAAAGAAAAGTTATGAGAAGTGAAGGCAAATTCACCTCTCAAAGTTACTTACCACCTGAAAGGTTAGAAAAGAAATGCAATGCAATGCAAAATGGGATGGGATGACATGATGCAAACCAAAACCAGAAGCACATATGTGATGTTAATGATGTTATGAGATGCTGCAAACATGAGGCAGCACATGGAAATGGACATACAAGTTCATGGATGCAGATGAAGCAAGTTTAAGAAGCATGGACATACATGAAAAGTTATGAAGTGCACATGGCATACAACATGGCAAATACATGATGCAATGATTAAACATGCTTCTAACATGTCTTAATATGTCTAACGGATCAAATGGATGCTTGAAATGTCATGGCAAGTCATGCTATGCAAGAGAATGCAAGATGGATGCATATGAAAGCCCAAATTAGGGTTTATGAATCATACATCAAACACAAACCAAAATCAGAAGCAAACAACATTACAAAAAAATTGAAAATGCACTCAAAGGACCCCTAATCCTATACTAAACCAATGCCCAAAGGAGAAGTCTCAACTCTCAACCAATCTCAAGCTATGAATTTTACAAGTTTTCTAGGGTTTTAGGGTTCCTAAACAAAAGAAATGCCAAACAAATTGAAAATGAAATATCAAATCATGCCAATTTAATCTTACAAACTTCATGCTAAACACAATGCAATGCAAAAAGAATCAATGTCCAACTCTTCATGGATAGGCAGAAATGATTTTTTGAACTTTGGATCAAAATAATGCACAAAAATGATTTTAATTCAATGAAAAATTCTCAAAATGCATCAAGATCAAAAAAGAAATTTGGTTTGAAGGTTGGACAATGTTTCTAAATGTCTTGGAACACTCCATGAATTTTTTGGTGATTTTTAAATACCTAAAAGTATTTTTAATAAATTAATTCTCATTAATCAATTAAAAATAATCTTTCAAATATTTAAAAATACTTTTTTAATGCTAAAAATGAAAATAAAAATATTTTTGTGTCATAAAAATTAATGAAACTCAGGATAAAAAATTTCATAATTTTTAAACAAGTTTTGCTATTTTAAATAAATTGGACAAATTAAATGAAAAGAAATGAAATAAAAACAAAATAAAATGGAAAGTAAACAAAAGAAGAGGCTGAGATTAATCCTGGGTTTGAAATGGTTGACCAGCGCGTATCTGGACGGCTGTGGTTGATTCTGATTAGATTAAACTAATTATGATTTAAATAATTAATGAAAGTGGATTAGGGCTAAACAAAATGATCTGGGCCCTTCATGCGCGCGGGAAGTCCACAGGGTCAACCAATCCAACGCTCAATATTCAAATGGCACTAATGACCTGAGATTAGGGCAAAACACTTTCAGGTGACCGGAGGGAAGCTCCGGTCATCTTCTCCGGCGGTATCAAAACCCTAAAACATGATTCAGGCATCTAAACATCAAATTAAGCACAGCCAAATGATCCTCTAACAACCTAGGTCATGAATCTATGCTCAAACATCATTTAAACCCCAAAAATCATGCAAATCGAAGAGAACAAAATCCACGGGTGAAATTTCAGGGGGACCATACAAACTCATTTCTCACTTATTTCCAATTCTAAAACCATCCCCATGATCAGCAAGACAAAAGCAACCAGTTTATAACTTAAAATGCAAGCTTTGGGAGAAAATGTTCATGATCATACCTGAGCTGGAAAGCTTCGAAACTGAGCTTCCAGGGCCTTCTTTGTGTGCAAATGAACCTCTTTGACTCCCCTGGTGCTAATGGAAAGCTTGGAATGAGCTTAGACAAGCTGCTTTGAGAAATCCAGTTCTGGTGTAGCAGAAAATGGAGTTTGTGTATAGGCTGTTTCAAATCAATGTGAAGGGTGGTTTTGGTTCCTTTTGATGTGCTTGATTTGTTGGTGAAAAGAGTTTGGATGTTTGATAGCTGTGGAAGGTGATTCGAAGGAAAATGCAGACTGGGGTGGAAAATGGTGAAGCTATGTTCTTGCTCAGTTCAAGCCTGAATCTTGTTGGTTTTTGCTCAATGAGGCAAGGTGAGTTGATATGTGGAATTGGTTTTAGTGTTTTAGGCCTGTGGAGACAGATTCGAAGGAAAATGCAAAATGGAGTGAGTTTGTGAATGTGATGCTAGGGCCTGTTTCAGCTTGGCTTGAGGTGTGTTATGGCCAGCATTTGCCTTGCATAAAGAACTCCCATTGGTCAGATGATGTGACCTGGCCTGCTGTGATTGGGATGTTTACTTTTGCAAAAAGTCCACTTTGTTGTAAGAGAGGTATGGCTTGAGTTCTAGCTTGGTACAATGGCTAGGGCTGGCGCAGCATGGTGTGTATGGGAGGCTAGCATGGTTCAACATCCAATGTAACAAGTGGGTGAAGTGTCATGAGTGATTTTGCAACTTGCTTCCTTTTGAAACTTCATGAAAATGCCTTGTTATACAAACCATGCACATGTGATCTTTTTGGTCCAAATCTGATTTTTAGGACTTATGTGATGTTTGTACATTGGTTTGAAGTGAACTAGAAGTTACAAATTGCCTTGGTTCATGATTTTGCAAATTTTCCAATTGGTGCATGTCTTGAAAATTAGTGATTTTTGCCAACTTTGTCACACCATAACCTTTGATCCAAAATGAATTAGGTCATGTTCTTGTACTTTTTGAAAAGGGAAAAATGTATTCTACAACTTTCATGACCAAAGTTTTTCCATTTGAAACATTTTTGGATCAAGAATCAAGGCTTGAAAAATGACCTAAATTGACAAATTCCTTAAAAGTCAACTATGCCCTAAAAAGTCAACTTTGCAAAAACTTCAAATTCTTGAATTTTGTGAACTTCTAACTTCTTCCATGATCAAATAAAGATCATATACACTCAAAATGATGAAGAATGCCCATTGGTTGGGTCATTGGGGGCCTCAGATGCCCTGATTTTGCACTGACTTGTCTGAAAAGTCAACCTTTGATCAGATGACTTCCCCATGGAATTTCTTCATGAAACTTGATATGCATACTCCCTATACCATATAGAGACCAATGGAAACAAGAATGACCAAAAACTTTGGAGTTATGGCCTCTGAAACCAAAACCCTAATTTTAGGTCAACTGTGCAGTCAAACTTGGCTCTGCTTCTATACCATTTCCAGTTCTTGTGATTCTTTTGCATTTTTGACTTTGAGAGGATGTAATATGATACTTGAACACATATAGACCCCTTTGAAGTGATTGGTGGCCTTTGGATTGGCTCAATAAGCTCTTGGATTGCTCAGATCACAAACCCTAGGTGCAGATGACTTAGAAACTATGCAGTGAATCAAAAATGTGATATGAGATGGTATGATTGAGCTCATGCATATGAAGTGATCACAAGCCATGGTGTGAATGGGTGAGGGCAAATTTGGGGTGTTTACAAATAGTTAACTTCTTCTTCAGTTCAATAAGACTCTTCTCACACTGGGAATCCTACACAAATGCTTTATTCTTACAAGTCAACTGGGTCAACGGAAGTGCCAACTTCGAAAACCCCTCAATAAATCTTCGATAATAACCCGCTAATCCCAAGAAACTTCTAATCTCAGTCACTAACTTCGAAGCCTCCCATTGAAGTACTTCATCTACTTTGGATGGATCCACAGCGATCCCATTTTCCAAAATTACATGACCAAGAAAACTCACTTCTTTCAAGAAGAATTCACACTTTGACAATTTAGCATACAGTTTCTTCTCTTTCAATACTTGCAACACTATTCATAAATATTCAACGTGCTCTTCTTCTGACTTAGAATAAATCAGAATGTCATTTATAAAAACAATAACGAATTGGTCCAAATACTCATGGAAAATCCGATTCATATATTCCATGAATATACAAGGTGCATCAGTAACTCCAAATGGCACCACTACATATTCATAGTGTCCATACCGAGTTCTAAAGGCAGTCTTCTGAATATCTTCATCTTTCACTCTTATTTGATGATAACCCGATCTCAAATCGATTTTACTAAATACACGAGCACCAACCAAGTGATCCATCATATCATTTATCCTTGTAAGTGGATACTTATTCTTGATTGTAACCTTATTCAGTTGCCTGTAATCAATACACAATCTCATACTACCATCCTTCTTCTTTACCAGCAGTAGCGATGCTCCCCACGGCGATACACTCGGTCTCACAAATTTCTTTTCTAACAAATATTCTAACTGTTTCTTCAGCTCAGATAACTCGGAGTCCGACATATAATAAGGTGCCATTGAAATAGGCCTCGTTCCTGGCACAAGATCAATACTAAATTCTACCTCTCTTTCTGGCGGTACATCTACAACATCATCTGGAAACACTTCCTGAAAATCCCTCACTACTTGCATTTCACTAATTGCCATATTATTCTCCGCCGACAAGTAAGCAAACAGCGCCAGAACATGCGCCTCATCATCCATAAGCTCTTTCAGTTCTCGAGCGGACAAATAAACAGCTTCTTCTTCCTCTTCATCAGGAGTAAGAAACCGAACTGAATTACTGGTGCAATTAATATGAACATGGTTATACTCCAACCAATTCATACATAAAATCACATTTATACCTTTCAACGGCAAGTAAACCAAATCTACACCAAAGTCCTTACCATAAATCGATAACAGATAGTTTAGACACACGAGAGAAGTAATTAACGACCCATCAGCAGGAGTCTCAATAACCATCTCTCCTTTCATTGGAGAAACAACAAGTCCTAATCTCCTCACACAATCAATTGAAATAAAACAGTGTGTCGCACCAGTGTCAATCATAACAATCAAAGGAATATTATTAATATGACAAATACCTCTGATCAAACGATCCTCGCTGGAAGTCTGTGTCCCTGTCAAAGCGAACACCTTTCCTCCAGTTGCGGCTTTCTTGGGCTTCTGACAATGCATACTGATATGAACTTGCTCCCCACAGTTATAGCAAGTAACCATGTGTGTCTTGCACTCAGCAATCAAGTGTCCAGACTGGCCACACTTGAAACATTTCTTCACATCACTCGTGCATTCACTGACACGATGACCCATCTCACCACACCTATAACACTTAAGCAAAGTAGGAGCACCTCCCCCACTTGGCCTCTTTCCATCATTATGTTTCTGCTTACCCTTATCAGCAGGGGCTGCATAAGGTTTTTCGTGATGCATTTGTTGTTTCCCTCTCCTCTCAGCTAGACCTCTAAAATTCTCAGATCGAGCCTTACTGTCTTCCTAGAAGATCCTGCAGTAATCCACCAAATCTGGAAATCTTCGGATCCTATGATATCCAATCGCATAATTAATCTCAGGCCTCAAACCATTCTCGAACTTGACACATTTCGAGAACTCGGCAGTAGCCTCACTATAATGAGAATAAAACTTCGCCAGATCAGTAAACTTAGCAGCATACTCGGTCACTGACATACTGCCTTATTTCAACTCTAGAAACTCAATTTCCTTCTTTCCCCGAACATCTTCAGGAAAATATTTTCTCAGGAATTCCCTCTTAAACATATCCCATGTGACTACCTCACCAACCACATTCAATCGTTGACGAGTGCCAACCCACCAATCATCAGCTTCAGCTACCAGTCTGTGTTCACCCATCAGCACCTTGCTTCCCTCTGAACACTCCATAACTCTGAAGATTCTATCAATCTCCTTGAGCCAATCATGTGCTCCATCAGGATCATGCTTCCCCTTGAATGTTGGCGGATCATTCTTCCTGAACTCGTCATTTTCACGATCCCCTGCATTCTTCGGATTTTGCACAGCTTGTGCCATCGCTTGCATCCAACAACGATTTAGAATCAATAACAACAATCACAATTTTCAACACTCAACAACAACACGACAAGTCAACGACTATACAACTCAATGACTCAACTACTTGGTTGGACGGACCGACCTGCTCTGATACCACTTTGTAACATCCAAAATTTCCCCACGAATTATTAATAAAAATCAGAGTAAACTTTCCAACTAAATATTTGAGTGCTACATTTCAACTTCAAAACCAACACAAGGCTCATGATACGTTTATAAGAAAATTCATTTAACATGCATCGGAATTCAAAATAACATAAAATATTTCCTTCACGAAATGTTTTTCATAAAATAAAACAACTAAAATGAAACGTCGTCTCGACATCCAAAGCGACGTATCAGAGCCACCATCCTAAGACGAGAAGTACACCGACTTCACTAACCATCACTCGACTTATCCTTCTCACCTGCATGTTACCCACAGGAGGGTAACATTCAAACAAAAGGGTTGAGATACTTACATTATAAATATTGTATAATAAGAATTAAGCAAGTATCCTAAAGTACAACGATTCTCGACAAATATTATTCAACAACATATTATACAACAACTACATATAGCCACACATCACAGACAATGACTACAACCATCATGCATTATATACAACAACTACAACAATCATACAATGAGACTCGACTTGACTCTATGCATGCGGTACCAAAATCCTATCTCTATTTCAAGATCCAGTTCCCGTCAGAACTCTCGACCCCTCTTTCATGGTCCAGTATGATCCCTATTTCATGATCACACCCTCGACCCCTATTTAATGGCCACGTACGATCCCTATTTCATGATCGCACCAAAATCACAACAACGACATACCTACTTTGGTATGTTAATTAACTATGCATCATGTCATGCAATATCAGTGACATACATACGTACTTACTATGACTACATCATACAACATCAACAACAACTCATATTCAACTATTAATAACAACATCATTCCTCATATAACAATTCATCAACACGTGAATTATCATTATCATCATGCATTTCTAGCATACACTCATTAAAATCAACTTCAACTATCACGAACGGAGCGACATCATATATCACAACAATTACACACACACACACACACACACACACACACATATATATATATATATATATATATATATATATATATATATATATATATATATATATATATATATATATATATACCACCAATAAACCTATGTAACTCATCATCCCAACAACAAATCCACCAAACATATCAATTGTATTTAAATTCAAATTACACTAATTATCCCTATAATTAAGTGCATAACTCCTCTTTCGATACCTCTAACTACACCACAATGATCACTATGCATTACTAATTCATTTAAGTAATTTTAAGGAATTTTTCAGAATTTAAAAATTTATTTTTCATGCTACAGGGCTTGCTAAGCAAGGGTCATAGCTCACTTAGCGCCGAACTCCCTGACTCTTTTCGCTTAGCGAGCTTTGCAATTTTGTAAATCGCTCTTCTGCGCTCTGCATACATTCTGCTACAAAAATCATCTCATCAACACTCCAATACCAGCCAAAATTCATAGTATTTACCAATTATACTACCAAATTCATATAATTATCAACTAATAATAACAAATTACTCCTTAATCAACACCATTCCTCCTCAGTCTACCACAACATCAATCTCTAACCTCAACCCACCCAATTCCCATTATAAAACCCTTAGAATGGAAGAGTCCCACCCTTACCTTAAATCTCGTTGAGGAATTCTTCTCTTTCGCGAACTCTTCTTCCCGATTAAGCATTTTCCTCTTCTTCTCCTCATCCTTTCACGATCGTTCTTGCTCTCTCTCAAAATACGATTATTTTTTCCCCTTTTCCTTATTTCCAACAAAACCACTAAGACCCAACTTATGATCTTCCCATTTTACCCTTATTACTTTCACCAATTGACCACCTTGTGCTTATCTCCTATTTATTCCATTTATTTAATTTAACCTCTAATAATACAATTATCCGCCAAAAATATAATTTAATATCACAATTATATTCGATAATATATATTATTCTTCACACACCACTATACAACATCCTCAATAAAATATTTAAATAAATTTGGGGCGTTACAATAAGTCCCCAAAGGGATCCTTGTTCTGGTCCTTCGTTCGGCAGTGGTTCGTCATAATCTTTCATCTTAAGATACATGACATCTTCATCTGGGAAGTAAAATATGACTGGATCCTAATTAATAATGGGCTGATGAGCCAAATGATCAGCTAGGATACTTCCTTTGACCGATTGTTGTACGTGATACTCAATGTCGTATTCTGCTAACAACATTTGCCAACAAGAAATTCATCCTGTTAATGTAGGCTTTTCGAACACATATTTGATCGCATCCATATCTGAAATGAGCCAAGTAGTATGACATATCATATACTGGCGAAGACGTTTAGCTTCCCAAGCTAGAGCGCATCAAGTTTTCTCGAGCATTGTGAACCGAGTTTCACAATCGGTGAATTTTTGATCATATAGTAAACAGTATATTCTTTTCTTTCGTTTCGTCTTGCTGGCCAAGTATGTAACACCCTTTCTACCGCATCACAAATAACATACATCTTAATCACAAAATCAGAGTTTTCCCTCATAAAAGGGTATCACATTCTTCAAATAACTCAAAAACAACATCATAAAACATCACAATGAGTCTTGTCTCGTAACATGGTTTAGTAAAATCATGGAACACTTTAAATCTCTTTTTTGAACAAATACGCAATGGAAAATAAAACATCATTTTTCTTCTTCAATAAAATAAAACCTTATAATTTAATCCAACATCGTTTAAACCAAAAGTACTCAAAAGAAATAACATCTCAATTCAAATAACATAAAAATAACTCAAGCGAAACCCATCCTGATGTTACTGGACACAGAGAAGGATTCCACTTCTAAATATCAAGACATCTCACTAACTCCGAGCTAAGCGTGCACCGAACTAACCTTGATTATCTGCAGGATGGTATAATAGACCATCACCAGAAGGAAGGCAGGGTGAGTAAATTCACATTCAATAAAGTAATATAGAAATGAGAATTTAAAAACATAAACAACAACAAATCCAAAATTGATAGCTCAATCATGCACGACGTCAATTACGTCACATCACAACATCAATCATCACAACTCATTTATACACAACATCAAATACATCACGTCCTCACACAAAATCAATGCAAATCATGCTATGTCATTTAGAATGATATGCAACCTCTTACTATGCATGTGGTACCAAAACATCCTCATGGATGGACACTGGGTCATCAACCCTCCATTAAGGGAGCACATCATAACATCATATCACTTCAATCCGCACAATAGGATTGAATCTACCAACGGACCGAAGTCCCCTCATAAATCAATTCCATGAATGCAAGACACAATATACACACATCATCCTCAAAACATCATAAACATTGCATCTGCATTCATCATTAATCATCATTCTCATACTCACTCATGCCATCATATTACATACTCATAGAACATCATACTACATACTCATCTAACATCATACCTCTACATCATGTAATCATACCTCATAACTCAAAGAAAAATCAAATAAATCATCATACATCATTTAATCACTAATTCTACTCATGTAGCCCCTAAAACACATCATACTATAACTATACAACATCATAACAACCTAAGGCATAAACCACCTCGAGAAACCATTTTTCTGAACAAAAATATCATTTTTCAACATTTCAGGTCTCACTAAGCGAGACACCTTGCTTGCTAAGCGACCAGCTCACGTGTTTTGGAATTTAAAGATTTTGACTTGCTCGCTAAGCGAGTTGTAGCTCGCTAAGAGAGCTTAGCAATTTCGCAAACCCTTCTGCGATTTCCATACTCTCTCTTCTGTGACAAAACTCAGTAAAAACTCATAATTCATAGCAGCACGACAAATAATCATCATCAACCTCAATATTACCCATAGTATCGTCATATACCTCATTTGTATGCATCAAAATCATCACAATTTCATCATCATAACATAAATCATCAATCAAAACCCTAAGACTATACCTCAAAACCCTAATTCTATTCCCGCATTACAATACTGAACGGAAATACTCCCCATACCTTAGGTTCCGTAATATTTCTGATAATCGTCTCGAAAATCTCTCCCACCTTCAAGCCCTAGCTTTTCCTCTTCAGAACTCTTCTCCTTTCTCCCAAAAGTGTGATCTTCCAATTGATCGTACAAAACCCAACTTACTCTCTTTTGTCACTCTTGACCCTAAGACCTCAATAGACCTTCCCCATAATACCCTAATACCCTCACTAATCCTCCACCAAAATAGCACATTACCCTTATCCTCTAATTCCTCTTATTTTATTTAATTAACTCCAATTAATCAAATAGACTTATTATACTTAATATCCTAATATTATTAAAATATTAAGTCACCCTCAAAACTCCACAAGACATCAAATAATATCATAAATCATCAAAATTCATAAGAAACACATCAAATAAATTAGAATTCAACTTTGGGGTATTACAACTCACCCCCAATTAAGAATTTTCGTCCTAAAAAATGTACCTGAAGCAAACAACATTGGATACGACTCTTTCATCTGATCCTCTCGTTCTCTAGTCCAACTATCACCAGCTGGTCCACCCCACAATACCTTCACCAAGGAAATCTCTTTACCTCTTAATTGCTTCATCTCTATACCATCTATCCATACTGGCGACACTTCCACAGTCAAATCATCTCTTACTCGAACATCATTCACCTGAATCACATGCAACGAATCTGCAATGTACTTTCTCAGTTGTAACACATGAAACACATCATGAAAATTCACAAGTGACTGTGGTAATGAAATCCAATATGCCACCTCTCCGACTCTTTGCGAAATTTGATACGGTCCAATGAAATGCGGAGTGAGCTTTCTGAACTTCAAAGCTCGCCCAACACCAGACACTGGAGTAACCCTCAAGAACACATGATCTCCCTCTCAAAATTCAAGTGCTTTCCTCCTCTTATCATGATAACGTTTTTGAAGACTTTGCGAAGTCTTCATTCTCTCTTGAATCATCTTAATCTTTTCTATCGTCTCATGTACAATCTCAGGTCCGAGCATAACACTCTCACCTGATTCATACCAATATAATGGAGTCCTACGCCACCTCCCATACAACGCTTCATACGGAGCCATACCAAGGCTTGCATAAAAAACTATTGTTATACGTAAACTCAATCATCGGCAAATGACTATCCCAAGCACCTCCATGATCCAACACACAAGCCCTCAGTAAATCTTCTAAAGATTGGATAGTCCGTTCTGTCTGACCATCCTCCTATGGATGATAAGCAGAACTCATCCTCAACTTGGTTCCCAAAGCATCTTGTAAACTCTTCCAAAATATCGATGTTAACCGCGGATCTCTATCTGACACGATACTCGACGGTATCCCATGCAACTTCACAATTTAATCAATACATCTTTGCAAGCTTCGCCATGGAATGATTAATCTTCATCGGTAAGAAATGCACCGATTTAGTTAATCGATTAACAATCACCCAAATGGAATCATTTCCCTTCACCGTCTTAGAAAAACCTATCACAAAATCCATAGAAATGCTATCCCATTTCCATTATGGAATAATCAACGGTTGCATCATACTTAAAGGCTTTTGATGTTCAACCTTCGATTTCTGGAAAACCAAACTTGCATACACAAACTCTGCAACATCTCTCTTCATGCCCGACCACCAAAACAACTTCTGCAAATCATGATACATCTTAGTAGCGCCAGGATGAATACTAAATCTACTTTGATATCCTACTTCAAGAATACTCTTCTTCAACTCTGGATTATCATGAACACACACACACACACACGCAATCTCGGAATCTCATCATACCATTTTCATCGATTCGGAACTCTCCTCCGTTACCTTGGTTAATCAAAGTCATTTGATCAACCAACTTCAAATATGTTTGTTGTCCTAAATGGATCCCTTCCACAATGTCATTCGTCAATTTCAGCATACCCAACTTCACACTCCCAGATGTAGTTTCACACAACAAACTTATGTCTCTAAATTTCTCAATCATATCAAGTTCTTTTATCATCAACATCGACATATGCAAAGTCTTTCTACTCAAGGAATCTGCAATCACGTTAGCCTTACCAGGGTGGTAAATCAAATCAAAATCAAAGTCTTTCAACATCTCTAACCATCTCATCTGCCTCATGTTCAGTTCCTTCTGATAAAACAAGTATTTCAAACTCTTATGATCGCTTAACACCTCAAACCTCGATCCAAACAGATAGTGTCTCCAAATCTTTAACACAAAAACCATGGCTGCTAACTCTAATTCACGGGTAAGATAGTTCCTCTCATGAACACGTAATTGTCTAGAAGCATAGACAACTACCTGACCATTATGCATCAACACACCACTAAGACCCATCTTCTAAGCATCACAGTATACCATAAAAGATTCATTCGGATTCGGAAAAATCAATACTGGAGCAGTCATTAAATTCTTCATTAATTCAACAAAACTCTTCTCGCACGCAACATCCCACACATACGCTTGGCCCTATGAGTCAATTGCGTCAGAGGGAATGCCAACTTAGAAAAACCCTCTATAAACTTTCGGTAATAACCGGCCAAACCAAGGAAACTTCTAATCTCCGTAGCAGACTTTGGAGTGTCCCACTTTAACACATCATCAATCTTTGAAGGATCCACTGAAATTCCACCACTAGAAATCACATGGCCAATGAAATTCAATTCCTTCAACCAAAACTCACACTTCGACAACTTAGCATAAAGCTTCTTCTCTCCTAACACTTGTAATACAATTCTCATATGTCATTCATGTTTTTCTTCTGACTTTGAATAAATCGGCATGTCATCAATAAAAACCACAACAAACTTATCCAAATACTCATGAAAAGTCTGATTCATACACTCCATGAATACACCATGTGCATTGGATACACCAAAAGGAATCACGGTATACTCGTAGTGACCATACCTCGTCCAAAAGTTGTCTTCGGAATATCATCCGCTTTAACTCGAATTTGATGATAACTCAACCTCAAATCAATCTTACTAAAAATGCAAGCTCCCACCAAGTGATCCATCAAATCATCAATCCTCTGAAGTGGATATTTATTTTTGATAGTTACCTTATTTAGTTGTTGATAATCGACACACAACCTCATACTACCATCCTTTTTCTTAACCAATAACACAGGAGCACCCCACGGAGAAACACTTGGACAGACAAATTTCTTCTCAAGAAGTTCTTTAAGTTTTTTCTTCAACTCACTCAGCTATGAAGCTGACATCCAATATGGAGCCATCGACACTGGACTAGTACCTGGTAACAAATCCATATCAAACTCTACTTCATGTTCTGGAGGCAAATCACTAATGTCATCGGGAAACACATCAAGAAATTCCCTGACAATAGGTAATTCAACACTCACTTGCTCATGATCAACATGTAACACCGTAAACAAAGCAAACATATGGGTTTCATCTGTTAAAAGTTCATCCACTTATTTCGCAGATAGAAACATCATCTCCCCACACTCATCAAACTCTGGAAACTCCACTGTCTTTGCATAGCAATTGATATGCACAAAGTTGAACTCCAACCAGTTCATTCCCAGCATAACATCCATATGGAGTAAAGGTAAACACACTGAATCCATCCAGAAATCCTTACCATAAATGGTCAAAGGACTTTTCAAACACACACGGTTAGTCATAATTGAACCGTCAATAGGCATCTCAATCAACATATTACCATTCATAATAGTCAAAGGAAAATTCAACCTGGTCGCACACTCAATCGAAATAAATGAATAAGTAGCACCAGTATCAATTATAGCAACCAACTCAACATAATTAATAAAACAAGTACCTATAATCAAGTTATCCTTCTTTTGAGCGTATGAGCCACTCAAAGAAAATACTCTACCAGTAGTCTGAGAAACAGTAGCAACCTTCTTTGGTTTCTGACACTGAGTACTGATATGTCCCTCTTCATCGCAATTAAAATAAGTTGGACTTGCATTTGGACATTCATCCTTCATGTGACCCCTCTTACCACATTTGTAGCATCTTATCACTGTAGCAGTGCACACATCAGATTTGTGACCTGCTTCGCCACACTTATAGCACTTGAGAGGAGTAGAACCCACTCTCCCACTTGGCTTCTTCCTATTAGTAACCTTCAACTTCCCCTTGCCATTTAGAGTCGCATAAGGCTTCCCTCAAAACTGACCCTTGTCTTTCTTCTCACTCACCTGCTTATAGTGAGTAGATCGAGCTTGGATCTGCTGACACCCAATCGCTTGCTTGATTTCTGGTCTCAGTCCATTCTCAAACTTCAAACACTTGGACAACTCAGCATCATCACAGTTGTAGTGAGGACAGAACTTCACTGACCTCTCAAACTTGGCAGCATACTCTGCAACTGTCATGTTCCCCTGCTTCAACTCCAAGAACTCAACCTCTTTCTTGCCACGAGCGTCTTCAGTAAAGTACTTACTTAGAAATTTCCTCCTAAACACCTTCCACGTTATCGCAACCCCAGCTCGTTCCAATCTTTGACAGGTATTAGACCACCAATCCTCAGCCTCTTCATCCAACACATGGGTGACAAATTGCACCTTCTGAGCATCGGAGCACGCCATAGTCATGAAAATCTTCTCAATCACCTTCAGCCACTTATGCACATTCTCTGGTTCATGAGTACCCTCAAACTTATGCGGATTATTCCTCTGAAAAACCCCTAAGGCATGAAATTCATCTCGAACATAGTTTTACGTCGTAGCCTAAGCATGTGCAACTACCGCATCTGTAAGAGCATGATTCAAAGCCATTCTACAAATCACCAGCAACATTAGAAACAACTCAACCTCAAAACACTCAAACGCAAAAATCGACACGACTGACAATGACACAACATGACCAGACAGACCGACCTGCTCTGATACCACTAATGTAACACCCTTTCTACCCCCATCACAAATAACATACATTTTAATCACAAAATCAGAGTTTTCCCTCATAAAAGGGCATCACATTCTTCAAATAATTCAAAAACAACATCATAAAACATCACATTGAGTCATGTCCCGTAACACGGTTTAATAAAATCATGGAACACTTTAAATCTCTTTTTTGAACAAATACGCAGTGAAAAACAAAACATTATTTTTATTCTTAAATAAAATAAAACCTCATAATTTAATCCAACATTGTTTAAACCAAAAGTACTCAAAATAAATAACACCTCAATTCAAATAACATAAAAACAACTCAAGTGAAACCCATCTCGATGTTACTGAACACATAGCAGGACTCTTCTTCTAAATAACAAGACATCTCACTAACTCCGAGCTAAGCACGCACCGAGCTAACCTTGATTATTTGCAGGATGGCATAATAGACCATCACCAGAAGGAAGGCATAGTGAGTAAATTCACATTCAATAAAGTAATATAGAAATGAGAATTTAAAAACATAAATAACAACAACAAATCCATCATCAATAGTTCAATCACGCACAACATCAATTACATCACAATACAATATCAATTATCACAACTCATTTATAAACAACATCAAATACATCACGTCATCACACAAAATCAATGCAAATCATGCTATTTCATTTAGAATGATATGCAACCTCTTACTATGCATGTGGTACCAAAACATCTTCATGGATGGACATGGAACCATCAACCCTCCACTAAGAGAGCACATCATAACATCATATCACTTCAATCCGCACAATGGGATTAAAGCTACCAACAGAGCGAAGTCCCCTCATAAATCAATGCCATGAATGCAAGACGTAATATAAACACATCATCCTCAAAACATCATAAACATTGCATCAATATTCATCATTAATCATCATTCGCATACTCATTTATGCCATCATATTATATACTCATAGAACATCATACTACATACTCATCTAACATCATACCTCTACATCATTTAATCATACATCATAACTCAAAGAAAAATCAAATAAATAATCATACATCATTTAATCACTAATTCTACTCATATAGCCTCAAAAATACACCATACTACAACTATACAACATCATAATAGCCTAATGCATAAACCACCTCGAGAAACCATTGTTTTGAACAAAAATATCATTTTTCAACATTTCAGGTCTCGCTAAGCGAGACATCTCTCTTCTACGACAAAAATCAGTAAAAACTCAATATTCACAGCAGCACGACAGAAAATTATCATCAACCTCAATATTACTCATAGTATCATCATATACCTCATTTATATGCATCAAAATCATCACAATTTCATCATCATAACTTAAATCATCACTCACTTGATTGTTGTAATGTGAGATGTAGAGAGAATGAATCACACTCACGAACGACGACGTTTTCCTTCTCTTTGTTCTTTTCTGTTTTCAATATTTTTTATATATTTATTCTAAAATGTGTGTTATAGTAGTTATCTTATATATAAAAATTAACTCTAAATTATAATGGTAGGATGTATAAGTATTAGATAATAATGTTTAAAAAATTATAAATTTAAAAAATTATCCAAATTTTTGCCCTCTAAACGTAAGATATATGTACATGATATAATAAATATAAAACAAATATCTAATATATATTATAATATTATAATAATATATTATTATTACTATATTATATGTTAAATGCATTTTTATATTTAAATTTTTTCTAATAATATTTAGAGGGAAATATTTCTTTTTTAATGCATAAGTTTGGAGGGAAGATTTGCCACCAAAAATTTGATGTTGTTAAAACTTTATGCAACATTGAAGAAATGTAGCCTTTTATTAAAATTAATGTAATAATCTAAAAATGTCCCCAAAAATATTTAAGGAGACAATTATCAAACATTGCTAAAGAAATAGTATAATGACGCTTCAAAATCGTCCCCAGAAGTAGTTAAGGGCACATTTAACAATCGTGGCCAAAAAAATAAAATAGAGACACTCTAAAAATGTCCCCAAAAGTATTTTAGGCAACGATTATCAAGGGATGCAAATATATTTTTTGTCAACAGCCATAAATCGTTGCCTATACAAATTTTAGGCAACAATTTTTACATGTCACCTAAAAAAGTGTTGCCAGAGACAACAAATGTTGTAGTGACATTACAATACTGAATGAAAATACTCCTCATACCTTAGATTCTGTAATCTTTCCGATAATCGTCTCGAAAATCTCTTCCACCTTCGAGCTCTGGCTTTTCCTCTTCAGAACTCTTCTCATTTATCCCAAAAGTGCGATCTTCCAATTGATCGTACAAAACCCAACTTACTCTCTTTTGTCACTCTTACCCCTAAGACCTCAATAGAACTTCCCCATAATACCCTCACTAATCCTCCACCAAAAGACCACATTACCCTTATCCTCTAATTCCTCTTATTTTATTTAATTAACTCCAATTAATCAAATAAACTCAGTATACTTAATATCCTAATATTATTAAAATATTAAGTCACCCTCAGAACTCCACAAGACATGAAGTAACATCATAAATCATCATAATTCACAAGAAACACATCAAATAAATCAGAATTCAACTTTGGGGTTTTACAAAATACACATCCCATGGAGTCTTCCAAAATGGTGAAGTACTGATCAATGGCCTGCCTTCAACTGGAGGAGACAAAATTGGTGGTGTCAACAAGTATTATTTGATCTTTTCAAAGGCTTACTGGTAGTCTGTTGTCCAGTTATGACTTTGATTTTTCCGAAGAAGTTTGAATATTGGCACGCATGTCGCGGTCATGAGGAATATAAACCTTGAGATGTAATTGAGACGTCCCAGGAATCCTCATACTTGTTTCTCCATTTTCAGAGCAAGCATTTCTCGAATAGCCCTGACTTTGTCAGGATCGAATTTGATTCCTTTTTGACTGACGATGAATCTCAGGATCTTTCCTGATCGGACACCGAAGGTGCACTTGTTAGGATTCAGTTGTAGTTGATATTTTTTCAGACGTTAGAAAAATTTGTGCAGATGTTCAACATGTTCCTCTTCGGGTCTTCAACTTGGAGATCATATCATCGACTTACACCTCGATCGCTTTATGCATCATGTCATGAAATAGAGTTGCATTGCCCTTTGATAGGTAGCACTAGCTTTCTTTAATCCGAATGACATTACTATGTAACAGAAGGTGCCCTAGGGTGTAATGAAAGATGTTTTCTCCATGTCTTTGGGTGCCATTTTTATCTGGTTGTAGCCTAAAAATTCATCCATGAAGGAAAATATTTTGTACTTTGTTGTGTTATCTACCAGCATATCAATACGTGGTAAGGGAAAATTATCTTTTGGACTTTCTTTGTTGAGATCCATGTAGTCTACACACATTAGGACTTTTCCGTCCTTCTTTGGCACTGGCACAATGTTTGCCAATCATTGAGGATAATCTGAAGTGGCGAGAAATCATGTGTCGATTTGCTTCTGTGACTCTTCCTTGATTTTAATAGCCATATCTGGATGAGTTCTTCTCAATCTCTTCTTAACTAGAGATCATTCTGACTTTAATGGTAAATGATGTTCCATAGTGTTGGTATCCAACCGTAGCATGTCCCAATAGGACCAAGCAAATACATCCATAAATTCTTTGAGTAGCGAGATCAAGCTTTTCCTTTCATCCGAATTGAGTAGTGCGCCAATCTTGACTTCCTTTCTTTCCTATTCTGAACCCAAGTTGGCCGTTTCCAACGGTTCTTTGTAAGGTTGAATGGAATTCTCCTCATGGCTGAGCAGTCTGGAGATATCTCCTGGAATTTCGTTATTATCTTCCTCTTCAACTTCGAATACCGGGAACTCAAAGTTGGGCGAAGGCATTGGATCACGTTTTTCAATGGGATTTAAAACAGTTAATCTGCGAGATGATGATATCGAGAAAACAAATTTAGAGAATGAAAAAAGAAAGTTTATGCAGATTAGTTTTGGAAAAAAAAATTATTTTTATTTTTTGGTTGTTTTTAGGGATTACCATTTTCTGAAAAAGCGAAAAAAGAAAACAGCAACAAGTGCGGAAATACATAATGCCCTTTTATTTATGATTTTTCGATTCTTTAAATACACAACCTTATAAAACAAAGCTCTGTCACTTTGGGCTAAGTGAAGAGGATAATTTACAGCAAGTAAGCCATATAAAACATTCCTTGTCATCCGAGCGAGATGAAAGGTCAAAATAAAACTAAGCAATTACTTTGGAATGTGAACAATGTTCGGGACGTCAACAAAGACCCAATCATAACGAACTCCGTTGGAGATGCAGAAGTCTGGAACTTGTCTTCTCGGAGTACCATTTGTCATGACATTAATTTCTGGTGAAGGAGGATCTGCAGAGTCATCCTTGCATGCAGCTTGATCATGCAAGAAATTGTTAGTTGTTTCTTCATCGATGCTCTCAGGAGAGTCTTCCCATCTAGTTGATTGGATGTATTTAATATCGATGCGAGAACTTAAGGGAGCAGTGTACTTTACGAGAAAACTGTATTTTCCACTTGGTTGTCCCAAGGTGTCCCAAGTTTCTGTGGGAGTTGATGAATCATTTTCAGTAATGACATTCACTTCTAGTATTACAAAGTTGAGGAAGTCTTATCCTACAATCCTTGCAAATTGATCGAGATAACGTTGCAAGTCTCCCGGATTTCCCTGATAAGATTCGCATAGGGGTAGATCATCCATTAAGTCTTCGAATGTACGATCAAAGTTATTTTCCATTGGAGTGTCTTCCAATGAGTTATGAGGAGTAGCAAGTACTTCAAAGATTTCTCTGTTCTATGTTTCTGGAATATACCATGAAATGGAGATCGGCAAGTCGAATGGCTTGCGCGCTTCGTCCTGAGAAATGTATCCTTCCTCATTAAAGTATATTTTTCGTTCATCATCGGGATCTTCGGAGCCTTCCGAACTGTTTTCCTTGATGGTATGAACCTCTTGAGAGATTGGGTGAAGGAACCCTCCATTGTGGAAAAACATTTAATAGGGCCAAAGTTTCCGTCATTTGCGGTAGGTTTAGTTGTCGCTGAAGAACAACCAAGAACTTTTCTGGATTTATTGCTGACGGGAATTACGACTTGACCTCAGCCTTTGATATTGTTGCTTTCCAGGGCTTGGAGAGCATCTTTGTAGGAAGTGATTGACGTTCCTATTTCTGACTTATCCTCATTGCTTACAGAGAGAGCTTGGAACTAAGTTCCAACGACGTCTTTTGGTTCCAAATACTAGAATGAGGATATGTTGCTAACAATCAGGGCTTTTTCCCTGAAGATTGTTACCAATTTGTTATTCTTTACAAACTTTAGTTTTTGATGAAGTGTGGAGGTCACTGCCCCTACTTCATGAATCTATGGTCGGCCAAGTAAACAATTGTATGTCGCACGGATGTCCATGACTTGAAATGTAATTTGGAAGGTGTGAGGTTCAATGGTTAAGGGAAGATCCACTTCACCGATAACTTCTTTTCGAGATACGTCAAATGCTTTTACTACGACCTCACTTTTCTCATGGGAGGACCTTGAATAGTCAGTCTTGTGAGAGTGGACCTTGGATTACATTCAAATATGAACCTATGTCTATGAGTATGCTGGCTAGAGCATCATCCCTATAGTTGATAGTAATGATTAATGCCATATTATGATTCCTTCCTTCTTCAGGAAGATCATCATCGTTAATTCCAAAATTGTTGAAATTAGTAATGTTGGAGACGATACCGTTGAATTGATCGACGATTACGTCTGGTTCTAGAAAGGCTTGCTCTAGAACCCTTTGTAACGCTTCTTGGTGAGCTTCTGAGTTGAGCAGAAGAGATAACACCGATATTCTCGAAGGAGTTTGTAGTAATTGATCCATAATGTTATAATCGCTTATCTGGATGAGCCTAAGGATTTCATCTTTATCCTTTGTTGCAGGCTTTGGATTACTTGTCTGACCTAATGGCGGGTTGTTGACCCCAGCTTGAGGTTCCTTTCCCTTTATAGTATCTTCAACTCCTCGGTTGAAACCTCGTCCACTTCTAGTGACTCGACTGATATCAGTGGCGCTGACAAGAGATTGTAGGGGTACTTTTCCCTCCTTCCATGATTGTTGGTTCATACTTAAAAGAAATGGCTTTCTCCGAAGCATAAGGCACTGAGCCTGGAAAATAGATGACCAAAAGGGTTAGACGAGCCTTTCAGCTGTCAGAAGTAACCTCTATTGGTGCTGGCTTGTGAATTTTTCTGTTGTCAAAGGGAACTTCCAAGCATTTCTTTTCTTTGACCAAAGGAATTATATTGAGAATCATAGTTAGTTTCACAATCCATAAGTTCAACTACTAGAACTTCCTGTATCATGTTGATATGCTCTGACTCTTATAAATGAGTAACATCTTGCTCCATTAGATCTCGGAGATCCATGAGAACTATGATACATCCTCGTTTATCCATTGAGAAGACCTCTCAATTTTCATAACTGTGAGGTGGCAAAAGATCGTACCCTTTTTGTATACGATTCATCTTAACTCTGTCTGAATCTTGTATTCTGGCATCGAAAGTTTGTCTTCTAGCCAAAGTACCATTGTTGAGACTAATTTGACCAATTTCTTCGTCCATGTAAATTGGAAGCCACCAATGGTCCAATAAATCTTGGAGATATTTTTGTGCTATTGCACACCCGTGATTACCTTCAAAGCAACCTCTACAGTTCCGGTAATCATGCATTGATAAAAATCCAAGTCTGACGTGCTTGTAGTGCAATTTGACTAAACTGGTATTCATTATGTGAATGTCGAAGACTTGAACCATGTTGATCTGATGATCATCCACTTCACGGTAATCTTGAACCCATCCTAAATCCATTTTTCGTTGAAGGGATTCATGTAAAAAGGAGCACCCTTGATCATTTTTTCAATAGACGCAACAACTTTGGTAGTCGTGGCGTGGAAAATTATGATGTAGACTTTGTCTGGAATGCATTGTAATCAGATTGACATTCATTGTTCGGATGTCAAAGTTTTGAACAATTCTTGGAGGATCGTCAATTAAATTGACTCCTCGAATTTCCTGATCTTGAATCCAGTTGATCGACGCTTTCTCATGTTGTGGTGACAGATTTGGTTGAACATTTGGATTAGTATCTCTGAAAGATAAAACTCCATTCCTGGCGAGTCTTTGGACGTCATACTTGAAAGCTAGGCAATTTTAAATGTTATGCCTTTTCCCTCCTTAATGATAAGGACAAGATTGATCAGCTTTATGCCATGGAGGGGGATCATCAGGAATCATAATAGGAGTCATTGTCTGAATGTGCCCTTTGCTTAGCAATAGTGAAAACAAATCATCATATGTTGTAGGTATAGGGTCAATTGTTGCAGCCCATGGATACCCATTATTGTTAAACTGTGGACGAGCCTGTTGAGGAGGATGCTGCCTTTGTTGATACTGTTGTTGATTAGGAGAGTTACAAGTGATCTGAGGTTGATACGTTAGAGCTATAACTGAGATAATAACAGGAGATATCGTCGCCACTTGACGAGGTGAAAATCTTTGTCGCTGTTTACCCAGAGATATGTTTCTGATGTCCTGTTCCTTTTTATTTGGAAAGGAACTTCCATATCTTTTGTTGGAACTTGAAGGTTCAACGTCTTTGGCTAAACGTCATTCTCTAACTGCCTCTTTTAAGCGTACTCTCATGTTTACTATCTTGGTGAAATCATTGGGTGCGCTTACAACCATCCGTTCATAGTAGAATGAACTTAATGTCTTGAGGAAGATTTTTTTTCATTTTTTTCTCTCCGAGAGGAGGAGAAATTTGAGCAACAATTTCACGCAATCTTTGCACTTACTCTTTGAAGGTTTCATTACCATTCTGAGACATTGCTCTGAGCTGGTCCCGATCAGGAGCCATATCTAAATTGAATTTATACTGTTCAATGAAAGCATTTTCGAGATCTCGGAAGATGTTGATATTTGTACGGTTGAGCTTCATGTACCAACGAAGCGCTGCCCCTGTCAAGCTATCCTGAAATTAGTGAATCAGTAGCTTTGGATTGTCCGTTTGAGTGGAAATTTTTTGGGCATACATTGGTAAATTACTTTGAGGGAAAGAATCACCCTTGTATTTCTCAAAATATGGAACTTTGAATTTGTGCAGTATTTGAACATTTGGGACCAAGCATAGATCTGCTGCGTTGCTTCCAACCAACACTTGTCCTCTGAGAGACTGTAATTCTTGTTGCATTGCTGCAAACTATTTCTGGAATTAATCCATCCTTTCATTGGTTCCTCCCTCTTCACTTGGAGTAGGAGAGTACCTTTGGTTTTCCGAGGTAGTGTACTAGTGGAGATGGTACAACTTGTATTGCAGTTGGAACTTCAGATATCGGGAGTTTGTAACCTCTTGGTATGGCATTGTTTGCTAGTGCATCTTGAAGAGTTTTAAGTATGTAACCTTCAAACTGAGACGGTCCTGTGGTGTTCCTTAATTCTTCAAATAGTAAGGGATCATATCCTTCCGGGATAAATCCAGGTGGCATGCCCCTTGGACGATCCTTTGGCATCTCATACCTTGGACCCTTATATGGTATCTCTTCAATCGGTGCAGACACGACTTTGGAGATCACTGTTCTTTGGTGAATATTTTGAGCTACAGTCAGAGCTTCGACCATTTCCTTGAGCCTTTCTATAGTTGAATTCATATTAGAGAGCTCCTCTTTTAGCTCTCTGTTCTCTTCCTCGAGGTCTTCCTTTCTTTTATGGCGTTTGGCCCGAGTATTGTACGGATGAGACAATTTGACTTCTAAAAGAAATACATAATAAGAATCAATAAAATAAAAATGCAAATTATGCAAATGATGAATGATAATGCAATGATAAAAAATAATATTTGTTCATTTTCTCCTTTATTAAAGAAATAATTGATTGAACAAATTGTTGCAAAGTATCATACAAATTTTTTTATTGAATTGAAAAAAGTTACATCCACAGTACATTATTCAAATGCTGGAAAGAAAATTTTTGAACTCTAAAGCTCTCTTTGTGAGAACTTTAGTTTCTTGACAAACTGTTTTCTGTCTCTTGAACGGGATTTCTTCCAGATCTTCAGTTCTTTTCTAGGTGTAGAAGGTTCTGGAGTTTCCTTGAACAAATAATTGTTCCTCCTTATCTATGGTGTGGTACTCAAGTACCTCAATGAGGTCATCCTTCTCTTTTAGGAAAATTTGAATTTTGACATTCTCTAGGCTGAGAATCTGATATTTGTTTTTCTAGGAGTCTCTCTCCATCTGCATTTTGTTTAAAGCTATCTGAAGCTTCTCTGTATCTTAGTTTCAATGCTCTGGCTTATACCCATTGGAGGTAAGGATCCAAAGAGATACAATTTGGTTTCCCCAAAAAATTTATTCCTTTCTTGTGTACATGCTTCCAAGCATGCATGATCTCTCCTCTAATAGTCTTGTGCTCTCATCCTTCTTCAAAGAAAAGTCCTCCATTTTGAACATTGATGGGTATATCTCTCATCGGGTATCCCATCTGACGTCGAGTTAATTTTGGGTGATAATTGATTCCTCCCTTGGTACCAATGAGAGGTAAATTAGGGAAATACCACAACTGGTGATGATCCTGATTCCGTCGTAAACTAGAGTGGACCAACTGATGTTTGAATTGGTCAAAGACATAATCTTCTGTGACCAGTGGATTCCACTTTTAGTTTCCCAAAATGCAGATGACTTGGGTAAGTGGGAGGTTAACCATTTTTAAATAAGTGGTACACAACAAGTAATCATTCCTCTGCCGTGTAAATTCCTCAGATAAACTGAGTGGATAGCTGTTGCGAGCAGTGTAGGAACTGGATTTCTGATGAAAAAGATCTTTATCATATTGATGTCGACAATGTTTTCTACATTGGGAAATAAGAATATCCCATAGATGAGCAATGTGAAGATGAATTTGATTGTAACAATATTTCCGATATTCGCAAAGTATAATGCTCTCTCAATCAGAAATTTGGAGGGCATACCCTCGATTCCTCCTTTGGTAGTCCAATGAGCCTTAACTTCTGAATCTTCCAAAGCAAGATTCCTAGCAATGGTTGATTCTCTCAGCATTACTTCCAATCTAGAGATTTTTATTTTCTCATTAACAGGGATTCCTATCAACTGAGAGTACTCTTCCAATGTTAGGCAGAGTTGGTAATCTGGAAATGTGAAGCAGTGGTACACCGGGTCGTAGAAAGAGGCCAGTGTAGGAAGAATACCTTCTACCATACTGACTTTCAGTAGGGTGAAAATTTCTCCAAACTTTGCCCTAAATGATTCCTTATTTGTGACAAGCTTTCCTAGCTTTCTCAGATCATCTAATCTAAGACTCTTGAATGTAAACTTGTGGGTTTTTCGTCACCCAAAGTCCATTTTTGAAAACCTGATAATAAGAAACAGACGTTCGTTTAGTTCATTTAAGGAGAAAAATTAATGATAATTTTTTTTTAAATTTTTTTCTTTTGATGAATCCATCACACAAAAACACAGTGAAAACATAGATTCAAGGGTTCGGTGTCATGAGGCCAGAGCTCTACCCGTTCCTAAAGGTTTATACTATGGTAAAAGATTTTTGTCCCTGTAGATCATGTAAGTCAAGGTCAAGGGGTAAATGTTTACTAAATCCTCAATGTTATGAGAATTCGATTGAAAATCATCGAGTTTTCACGGAGTACGCTATAAACATCGATTTCACACAAGATACCTAAACTGATTCAAGGACTTTTGAGGTTTCACCTAATCGGGATTGGACTCCCAACAAGCTATCTAAATTATGCCCTACCTATCTTAGAGTGCACTCAAACTCACCCAGATGCGGATTAATTGCATTCCCATTTTTCAGAGACCACCCCAAAGGATATCATTCAAACATATATTTTGCGGAAACATAAACATGAAGCGGTATAAAAGCAATATAAAAGTTGTATATATACATGTTCCTAAATCTAGGTTTTTTTTCTAACTAAAAAAAGGTTTAAACGAAAATTCTATCTTAAAACAATAAGAAGAAGATTCCCACAGACGACGTCATTTTCCTGTAGCTCGATTTTTTTAGTCTTTAGTCACTATCGCATTTTTGGTACTTTCTAATTTCTTAATTTTTTCCTGGTGAAACTGGTTATGGAAGGGAAAAGATATCTTAAACTCACCCGTTTTGCATACTATTATTTAACAGATGCCCACATGGTTTTGGGTTCTTCTTCAGCTTATTTCAAACTCTGGGTTAGTACAAAATTTGTTCTTTTTGATATTGATAGGGATTTCCTTGAAATGGGTCTGGGTATGAGATGAGTGTTGATTGATAGGGTGATGTTGATGTTTTTGTGTTTCTATATCATCATAATTTTCTGATGTTTTTCTTAGGTTTACAAAACCTAATTATTGTTTTTTGTTTGGTGTGATTATGGGAAATTTGAATATCAATTCTTCCTTAAGGAACGAAATTCAACAAGCACAAGTTCTAGATGAGAAGTTACAAGAGATGTTACTCCAACCGAGTTTTGTGAGAATGCTGGATGGGATTATCCTATTTAACCAAAGGATTTGTAATCTGGACGATGGTGTGTTAAAGAGAAAGATTTTGGAGGAGGCTCATAAAGGTACTTTAACGATACATCCGGGTTCTTCGAAGATGTATCAAAACTTAAAGAAACAGTATTGGTGGACCGGTATGAAAAAGGATATTGCAGTGTTTGTGTCGGAATGTGCGGTATGCCAACAAGTGAAGATCGAGCACCAAAGACCGGGTGGTTTGTTACAACCCTTGGATATTCCGATTTAGAGGTGGGATATTATTTCTATGAATTTTGCAGTGGGTTTACCTGGTACTCAAGGTGGTTATGATTCTATTTGGATGATTGTAGATCGATTAATGAAATCTACATATTTCTTAGCCGTTAAGACTACGTACAAGGTAAGCCATCATGCGAGGTTGTTTATTGCTGAAATTGTAAGATTGCATGGTATTCTGTCTAGCATTCTTCTGATAGAGATCTGAAGTTTACTTCGAGGTTTTGGAAAGTGTTTCAGCAAGCCATGGGTATGAATTTACGTTTGAGCACTTCTAATCATCCTCAAACGGATGGTCAGACGGAGCGAACAATTCAAACGATGGAAGACATGTTAAGAGCTTTTGTGTTGGAAAGTAAAGGAAATTGGAAGGAACTTTTACCTTTGATCGAGTTCTCCTACAATAATAGTTACCATGTAAGCATTGGTATGGCTCAGTATGAGGTTTTATATGGAAGAAAGTGTAAGACGCCTTTGTGTTGGTTGGAAGTGGGTGAATATAGAATTTTGGGACCCGAAGTCATCCAAGAGACTACGGAAAAGATTCGAATGATTCAAGAGAAAATTAAGAAAGTCCAGGATCGTCAGAAGAGTTATGCTGACAATTGAAGGAGACCTTTGGAATTTGAGGAAGGTGATCATGTTTACTTGAAAGGATCGTTCAAGTCACGAAAGTTAAGTCCGAGATACGTAGGACCGTATCAGATCTTAGAAAGGACTGGTGAAATTACTTACAGATTAGCCTTATCACCCTCTCTGTCTGAAATGCATGATGTTTTTCATGTATCTCAACTTCCTAGGCTTGTTCCTGATCCTCTTCAGCCTATTTTTCTGGATTCTATCGAGATAGAAGCGGACTTGACTTTTGAACCCCAACGGAGTCGTGTTGTTGGAAGAGAAACCAATGTGTTAAGAAATAAAGAGATTCCACTTGTTAAGGTACAATGGGATGTGACGAATCTGGGAGATGCTACATGGTAGATGGAATCAGAGATGCGGGAGTTGTACCCTCACCTGTTCAAGTAATCTTTAAATTCGAGGACGGATTTCTATTTAAGGGGGGAGGATGTAATACCCCGTAAATTATTTAATGCTCTGAATAATATTATTTGATATCAATAGGGTTCCAGGTTGCTCTGAGAAATTTTAACAAAAATAATTAAAGTAATCAACGGGACTTATTTATATTAACTAATGTTATCTGACTCAGAGGTTTTATTAATTGATAATTAAGAGACATTTTTGAATACTCTCTATTTGGACCCGTTGTGGGGAAAAATATGTTTTCCCGTAGAAACCTAAGTTGTTTTTCTTTATGTTTCATAACATAGAAACATAGCAAGAGAAAAGGAAGAGAAAGAATAGGAAAAGGAGAAAGAGGAAAAGCTTGGTGAAGAAGAAGAAGCTCTTGATTCTTGAAGCTCCATCACCCATTCATCTCTCAATCTTCTCAATCATCTTTGGTAGAGGTGGGTTCTAGTTAGATACTTTTATTTTCTAGAGTTTTGTAGATTTTTGAGGTTAGGGAAAAATGCTAGAAAATCGTAGAATCGAGAATTTGAATGGTTAAATATCGATTAAAATGCATGAGTATGCTGACTATAGGTGTAGGAACCTTGTTATTGTTTGTTTTGGCAATTGATGATGATTTGGATGAGTTTGGGGAAAATTCTGTATGTTAAAAATGCAGATTTTCTGCTATTGTTTGTGGTTAACCGGTTAACACCATGGCATTAACCGGTTAATAGAGCTGTATTGCGCTACTGGTTTGAAAACCCGATGTGGTTAACCGGTTAACCACATGGCATTAACCAGTTAACACTGTAAACTGAGGAAAAATATTACTTTTTGAAATACTTTGAAAATTCATAACTTCTTCATCCTTTATCTGATTTATCCGTTCTTTATATCGTTTTGAAGCTAAAAATATGTACTATCTTATGACGCCAAGAATTATTATTTTTACCCGACTCTTACCCGACCTTTCTAATTACCCGTAATTATGTTAGTTAGGAAAAGTGTGAGCTATTGGGAATAAAAGAGTATAACTTCTGAGATGTTGAAACTACCCTAAGGCGATGCGAATCGTTGACGCGTAACACACTGTGTCCTCCGTAAATTCTTGAGTAAGTCTTGAGGTGGGTATTACACTGAGTCCCACGGGAAGCATCCGTAAAGGCTTGAGGTATTGTTGGTGAGGCGGGTAGTGACTTGAGGTGGGTATTACATTGAGTCCAACGGGAAGTCTTACCCCAATTAAGGCTTGAGGTGGGTATTACACTGAGTCCCACGGGAAGCATGGTTTAGGCTGGAGGTGGGTATTACATTGAGTCCCACGGGAAGCATGGTTTAGGCTTGTGGTGGGTATTACACTGAGTCGCACGGGAAGCATGTTAGTGGCTTGAGATGGGTATTACACTGAGTCCCATGGGAAGCCTTGTCGAGTAACACTTGAGGTGGGTATTACATTGAGTCCCACGTGAATTGACGAGAGCGTTGTATGGACGTTTTCCATCCTATTTGGTTACTTATAGAGAAGTGACTAAGGTATTTGTGAAATGTTAGAATTGAACCCTTAGAGCCGAGAGAACTCTAAGATAGGGAACTCACTGAGATGTTGTTATCTCACCCCATGTTGTCGTTATATTTTACAGGTACTTCAGGTTCTGCGAAGGGTAAGGATAAGGAAGTTTAATTATCCTTACTTATCGATGGCTTTCTTCCGCTGTGGATATTTTGAGATCTTCGGATCTAGTTCTTAGTTTTCTTTGTTTTGGACATCTTGTATTATTGTTAGCCTTTTGTTGTAGTACCTTATGTATTTAGTTGGCTAAAATTTTACAATGTGTTGTACTAAGAACTTATTGTATTTCAGTACCAAACTTGAACTTATATATGAAAAATATGCTTTGATGTATGTATTTGAATAGCAATTCTGCCTTAAGGAACAAAATTCAACAAGCACAAGTTCTAGATGAGAAGTTACAAGAGATGTTACTCCAACCGGGTTTTGTGAGAGAGTTGGATGGGATTATCCTATTTAACCAAAGGATTTGTATTCCGGACGATGGTGTGTTAAAGAGAAAGATTTTGGAGGAGGCCCATAAAGGAACTTTTACGATACATTCAGGTTCTTCAAAGATGTATCAAGACTTAAAGAAAGAGTATTGGTGGACCGGTATGAAAAAGGATATTGCAGTGTTTGTGTCGGAATGTGTGGTATGCCACAAGTGAAGATCGAGCACCAAAGACCGGGTGGTTTGATACAACCCTTGGATATTCCGATTTGGAATTGGGATAGTATTTCTATAGATTTTGCAGTGGGTTTACCTAGTACTCAATGTGGTTATGATTCTATTTGGATGATTGTAGATCGACTAACGAAAAATGCGCATTTCTTAGCCGTTAAGACTACGTATAAGGTAAGCCATCTTGTGAGGTTGTTTATTGCTGAAATTGTATGATTGCATGGTGTTCCGTCTAGCATTGTGTCTGTTAGATGATCTGAAGTTTACTTTGAGGTTTTGGAAAGTGTTTCAACAAGCCATGGGTACGAATTACGTTTGAGCACTTCTAATCATCCTCAAACAGATGGTCAGACGGAGCAAACAATTCAAACGATGGAAGACATGTTAAGAGCTTGTGTGTGGGAAAGTAAAGGAAATTGGAAGGAACTCTTACCTTTGATCGAGTTCTCAAATAATAATAGTTACCAAGCAAGAATTGGTATGGCTCTGTATGAGGATTTATATGGAAGAAAGTGTAGGACGCCTTTGTGTTGGTTGGAAGTGGGTGAAGATAAAATTTTGGGACCCGAAGTCATCCAAGAGACTACGGAAAAGATTAGATTGATTCAAGAGAAAATTAAGCAAGCCCATGATCGTCAGAAGAGTTATGCTGACAATCGAAGGAGACCTTTAGAATTTGAGGAAGGTGATCATGTTTACTTGAAAGTTACTCCGACATTGAGATTGAAAAGACCATTCAAGTCACGCAAGTTAAGTATGAGATATGTAGGACCGTATCAGATCTTAGAAAGGATTGGTGAAGTTGCTTATAGATTAGCCTTACCACCCTCCCTTTCTGAAATGCATGATATTTTTCATGTATGTCAACTTCGTAGGTTTGTTCCTGGTCCTCTTCAGTCTATTTTGCCGGATTCTATCGAGATAGAAGCGGACTTGACTTTTGAACCCCAACTGAGCCATGTTGTTGGAAGAGAAACCAAGGTGTTAAGAAATAAAGAGATTCCATTTGTTGAGGTACAATGGGATGTGACGCATCCGGGAGATGTTACGTAGGAGCCGGAATCATAGATGCGGGAGTTATACCCTCACCTGTTCAGGTAATCTTTAAATTCGAGGACAAATTTCTCTTTAAGTGGGGGAGGATGTATCACCCCGTAAATTATTTAATGCTCTGAATAATATTATTTGATATTAATTGGGTTCCAGGTTGCTATGAGAAAGTTTAACAAAAATAATTAGAGCAATCATCGGGACTTATTTATATTAACTATTCTTATCTGACTCAGAGGTTTTATTAATTGATTATTAAGAGACATTTTTGGATACTCTCTATTTGGACCCGTTGTGGGGAAAAATATGTTTTCCCGTAGAAACCTAAGTTGTTTTTCTTTATGTTTCATAACATAGAAACATAGTAAGGGAAAAGGGAAAAGGAAGAGAAAGAAGAGGAAAAGGAGAAAGAGGAAACGCTTGGTGAAGAAGAAGAAGAAGCTCTTGATTCTTGAAGCTCCATCACCCATTTATCTCTCAATCTTCTCAATAATCTTTGGTAGAGGTGGTTTCTAGTTAGATACTTTTATTTTCTAGAGTTTTGTAGATTTTTGAGGTTAGGGAAAAATGCTAGAAAATCATAGAATCGATAATTTGAACGGTTAAATATCGATTAAAATGCATGTGTATGCTGACTATAGGTGTAGGAACCTTGTTGTTGTTTGTTTTGGCAATTGATGATGATTTGGATGAGTTTTGGGAAAATTATGTATGCTAAAAATGTTGATTGTCTGCTACTGTTTGTGGTTAACTGGTTAACACCAGGGCGTTACCCGGTTAACAGAGCTGTATTGTGCCACTGATTTTGAAAATAGGATGTGGTAAATCGGTTAACCACAGGGCGTTAACCGGTTAACACTGTAATCTGAGGAAAAATATTACTTTTTGAAATACTTTGAAAATTTATAACTTCTTCATCCTTTATCCGATTTATCCGTTCTTTATATCGTTTTGAAGCTAAAAATATGTATTATCTTATGATGCCAAGAAATATTATTTTTACTAGACTTTTACCCGACTTTTCTAATTTATCGTAATTATGTTAGTTAGGAAAAGTGTGAGCTATTGGGAATAAAATAGTATAACTTGTGAGATGTTAGGACTACCCTTAGGTGATGCGAATCGTTGACGCGTAAAACACAGTGTCCTCCGTAAAGTCTTGAGGTGGGTATTACACTGAGTCCCACAAGAAGCATCTGTAAATGCTTGAGGTACCGATAGTGAGGCGGGTAATGACTTGAGGTGGGTATTACATTGAGTCCCACGGGAAGTCTTGCCCCAATTAAGGCTTGAGGTGGGTATTACACTGAGTCCCACGGGAAGCATGGTTTAGGCTTGAGGTGGGTATTACACTGAGTCCCACGGGAATCATAGTTTAGGCTTAAGGTGGGTATTACACTAAGTCCCACGAGAAGCATGTTAGTGGCTTGAGATGGGTATTACATTGAGTCCCATGGGAAGCCTTGCCGAGTAACACTTGAGGTGGGTATTACATTGAGTCCCACGTGAAGTGACGAGAGCGTTGTATGGATGTTTTCCATCCTATTTGGTTACTTATAAAGAAGTGACTAAGGTATTTGTGAAATGCTAGAATTGAACCCTTAGAGCCGAGAGAACTCTAAGATAGGGAACTCACTAAGATGTTGTTATCTCACCCCATGTTGTTGTTATATTTTACAGGTACTTCAGGTTTCACGAAGGGTAAGGATAAGGCAGTTTGATTATCCTTGCTTATCGATGGCTTTCTTCCGCTGTGGATATTTTGAGATCTTAGGATATAGTTCTTAGTTTTATTTGTTTTGGACATCTTGTATTATTGTTAGCCTTTTGTTGTAGTACCTTATGTATTTAGTTGGCTAAAATTTTACAATGTGTTGTACTAAGAACTTATTGTATTTCAATACCAAACTTGAACTTATATACGAAAAATATGCTTTGATGTATGTATTTTGTATATGGGTATTACAAAAACTGAATTTGTTGGGAAAGTTTTATATATGTCTTGATTTGGAAGCCAAGGTGTGAAGCTTATTTGTGAGAGACTGACTCTTGATTGTTTGTATCTTATATGAAGCCTTAGATGGGAGGCTGAAAATTTATGGAAGACATAATCTATAATAAGAATGTTTTGTTTGTTGGTTTAATAAATGTTTTTGAAGGTAATCAAACATTCCTTTGTCTGGGGAGGATTCAATTGTATAAAGCCCAAGAGGAGGCTAGCTTAGTCATCCATTGGGGAGATGGAGACTACTGTATGTTTTTTATTCTAAGGTTTATTCCTATGCTTTTAGGAAGTCTGGGAGGATCATTGTGTTTAAGCCCAAGAGGAGGATAGGTTACCTGGATGAGGCTCATGTATCCTTGGATGAAGCCCAAGAGGAGGTTGGGGAAGGCTGAGTAACTTATAAGCCTAATAGAAGGCATATTTAAGAGGCCTAAGGGTCCTTGATTGAAGCCCAGGAGGAGGCTATGTTTTTCCTTAGTTATTTTCTAGTTATTTAGAGGTTAGGTCTGGTGACAGTAACCCGATTGCTGAGATTCTAGCAGAGATGCAAGTATAAATAGTAAAGATGCATGCAGACAAATAAAAGGTGTCAGTGAATGTGTTTAACAACTTTTAACTTTTTTTGCTATGGTTTGAGTATTCTTAAGTTGTTTTATTAAGAATGATGTTGGGGGTTACACTGGGAAGCAGATGCCCAAAATCCCGTGGGAGAAAGATTACAGATGTTCTTACATTGTATTCTCTTTGTCATTAGGAAGTTTATTATTATCTTTGCTTTAGTATGAGGTGAAGAAAGATAATTTTGGAAAACAATTCTATTATAAGCTAGTAACAGCAGTTTAAGAAAACAACGAGAAGTTAGAAAGAGAAAAGATGGCTCAGAAGCCAATAATAGGGCTTAAACATAAGGATGCCTATGGAATTTGTTTTGTTGATTAATTATCTAATGATTTCATACACATAGTAGGATTTGGATGCTGAAAAGTTGCCTTCAACATAAAAAGAAGTTCACTGGAGTGAAGCTCAGTCTAGTTGCTGGTGTATGAGATCTTTAGCCATAAATATGAAAAAGTAACAAGATATGGGACTTGTAAACAAGTGGGCCCGAGCCTATAATCTCTGTATAAGAGATTAAAAATTGTTTAAGAAATAGTTGGTGGATTCAGGACTTATACGGAAGCTTGACAGAGTTTTAAAATAGACCGGAGAAAGTTTAAAACAAAAAGAATGAGTCCTAAACACAAAAGATTCCTCATGACACGTTTTGACAATTCATTTTAGAAAATAAATGGTTATGTGTAAAGATATTCACAAAAAAAGATTTACTGATGAAAACTTAATGCAGTGAAAAAAGTGATCGCGCCAAATTTTTGAAAATGGAGCAGATGAACCCTAATGTATCATTTTTCAAAAAGGGGTGGGTCTTACACTCTAATAAAGGCCCACGAGTGTGACAAAAGTCAATTTGAGGGTATGAAAGTCAAAACCGTAATTTTGAATATTTATTTGAAATAAAATATTAAAATATTTGATAAATTTCAAACACTATTGAAAAACAAGTTGAAACCTTGGATCAATGTTTGAAAAATTATATTTTATCCATGAGACAACTTGAATATCATTTGTGTTTGAAAAATCAAGTGAAAGAAATGAATTTTAAAATGTTTAGAAACAAATAAAATTAATTCTTTACTAAAATAATAAATATATTAAAAAATATATTTTTTGAGATTTTTTCATGGAATATCACATTTAAACATTTTTTTAGAGTTAATGAAAAAAGAATCATTTAAAAACTCAAAAGAATCAGAAAGTTATTAATTTTTTAATCAATTAGCATAAATCACAAAATTCAAATATTTGAATATTTGAAAAAGGGTGCCAAGAACACACTATGAACATGCGTCATGGGGTTCTTGCCTAGAATTTTCAAAAGTCATCATACCTCATGGAATAGACATCCATTTGAGATTAAATAAACATCAAAATTGCTCATTTTGATCCCCACGAACCCAATGGTACCAATTAATTTCATTTATTTTGTGTGTGGAGTGAAAATCAGTGATGAACACTAAAGAACCCTAATTAGGCCTGAGCCTCATGAAATTCCACATGATGATGATTTTGTGAAATTGATTGAGGGGAATTACTTAGAATATGATTACGCACATATAGCAAAAAGATAGTGCGAGGAAATATGCATGGATCATGAATTGACCAAGTTTGAGTCTTACTTTAACTTGAGCTTGTAGTTGGAGTTGTGCTTTCGAGTTGGAGGTGTTACAAAGATGTTTTGATGATCTGAACAACTTCCTTACACCATATGGAGTGTGTTTGAACACTTGGACTTGATTGCAAATGGCTGGATCAACTTCTGATCTTCAAGTTGCATAAACAAGGACTTTTTGGGGTTTTGATGAGTGATTCTGAGTTGGTAATGTTTCAGAGTTGATCTAAGTGTTTGAGCACCTTATAAACATCTTATGTGATGTGTGTATGCAATTGGTTTGAGCTTGTGCTAGCTCAAACTCAAAAACCAGTAGTGATTGCTCAAAATATTAAGTTTTGAGTCTTTGAGAGCAAAGAAGAGAAAGCTTGGTGATTAGAGGCTTTGGTGAAATTTTTATGATGTAATAAGGTTTCTATTTATAGGAAAATATGTTGAAAAAACTTGGCCTCCAAGATTTGAAGTGTTGAAATCACAATGGTGAGTCATTGTTTATGAAAAATATCTCTTACATGTGAAATGATGAAATTCTCAAATAGCTCAGCTATGTAGCAGCAAAATTCACATTCCTCAGAAGTTTGATTCTTGGATTGTGTCCACTTATTGTTTGTTGAACAAGAGATCCAAGAATATGTCATTTTGGAGCTTTGTGACTGTCGCTCCCGAAAGATTTGCATCCCGGTACAAGCGCGAACGGTCGGCGAAAGGAAGGATGTGGGAACACACAGGAGTGAACTCACAGGAAAAGAAAAGAGTCGCCAGCTAGGCATTTTTATCCCGAAGGAAAGGTAATGTTGCATAAACCTAGAAAGATACGGATAAGACGGTTGCGAACCAGAGAGACTGAGAAAGGTGGTTGGTTATAACCTGGGAAGGTATTAGCACACAGATTGTCCGCCGTACTCGACGGGATCCACGCTTAAAAGATTTGTGTTTCAAAGGGGTAGTGTCAGTGCAATCTGTGTATAAAGAGCTGGAAAAGAATGTACAGGTGTCAGTGTAAGAGAGGTGAAGTGTATAAGTGAAGTGTCTGTGTAAGAACAAGAATGAAATGCTCAGGATCAATGAGGCTTAAAGAATAGCTGGAAAGAGGGGGAATATACAAAGACTTTTGTTCGATAATTGTTAAGTTATGCCTACGTATCCTCTCGTGCAATGAGGAAGTCAGAACACCGTAGTTCGACCCAAAGAGACTGAAGGATAAATTGACTTGTGAATTGATTACTTGTCTATGCTCAAGTGTATGACCTGTCTGGCTCAGGTGCTAACTGTCTTGCATTAGACGGAAGAAGCGAGTTCTCGTTTGTGAGTGAAGATGATGAGAAAAGAATCCCGGAGGAGACGATTATTGTTTGTTTTTGTATATTTAGTCTTTTATTGCTTTTGAAAGTTTGTCATAGATTAATGAGCTTAAGCCTAAACCAATGGGTTAGTAAACTCATCACATCTTCCCTCTGATTAGGGGTAATGAGAATACCTTAAGTGTGAATTCAGCTTCTCACACTTAATTACCTTTGATGCAGGATTAAGATCATTAACCTACTTGTGATTATTTAGATGTTTTTGTTGTTTTTGTTTAGTGTTGAGTAATGAGATTAAGCCATAATCAGGGATTAAACAGACTCATTACACCATCCTAATAGAAGGATAATAGATGAGAATGTTTAAGCTGAGGAAAGCTCTTCAACTTAATCCATGATTAGGGATTAAACTCATGACAAAACAAAACCTTTATTAAGTGTATTTTAGTTAATGATAATATGATGAAGTGATTTTTAGGGTTTGTAGGACAACTTGAGGGGGACTTGTCCATTAACACTAGGGTTAGTCCTTCTTAACCAATTAAGGAAGAATTAGAACTCTAATGCAAGGCCCAAGTTACAAGCTTGATGTCTTGATGATTATTAAATGAGTTGATTAAAGTATTTAAACACATTAAGGGTTTAACACTTAGGATTAAAGTTATACACTCCATCCTAATAGAAGGATGCAGGCATAAACTTAATCACAAAGCCTTAAAGCCTTTAGGGTTTAGTCCCTGATTATGAGGTGAGAAGAGAAGACTCAATGAGACACAAAGGTAAAAACTAAGTGGGGGGACTAATCAAAACCCTAATTATTGTCATGCTTGGTTGTTCCTAAGGTTTGTGAGGTTTACAAGAAAGATCTTCAGAGGAACCACCAGGAAGCAGATGAAAGGAGCAAAGAGAAGCAAAGTAACTTGCTTCATTTAAGAAGACAAGTCACTTGAAGAAAGAAAGTAAGGAGAAGAAGAATAAGCAAGCTTAATCTCAAACATAAGATAAAATGCAGCAATGATGCATAAGAGAGATGAAAAGAGATTGTGAGAAGTGAAGGCAAATTCACTTCTCAAAGTAACTTACCACCTGAAAAGTTAGTGAAAGGAATGCAATGCAATGCAAAATGAGATGGATTGGCATGATGCAAACCAAAACCAGAAGCATAATTATGATGCTAATGATTCTATGAGAGGATGCAAACAAGAAACAAGGCATGGGGATGATCATACAAACATGTGGATGCAAGAGAAGCATGCTTAGAACCATGAACATACATGAAAAGTTATGAAATGCAAATGAAATACAACATGGCAAATGAATGAGGCAATAATCAAGCATGATTCTCACATGTCTTAAGATGTCTTATGGATCAAATGGATGCATAAAATGTCATGGCAAGTCATGGTGTGCAAGCAAATGCAAGATGAATGCAAAAGGAAGCCCAAATTAGGGTTTATGATCAATGCACAAAACAAAAATCAAAATCAGAAGCAAACATCAAGATAAAAATTTGAAAATGCATTCCAAGGAACCCTAAACTTATACAAACTCACTGCCCAAAGGAGGGGATCCAATTCTTAACCTAGTGAAAGTTATGAATTTCCTAAGATTGCTAGGGTTTTAAGGTACCTTGTCAAGAAAAATGCCAAACAAATTGAAAAAATGCAAGAACAATTCATGCCCATTTAATCCTATAAACTACATGCCATACAAGATGCAATGCAAAAAGAATCAAAGTCCAACTCTCAAAGACTAGGCAGAAATGAATTTTTGAACATTGGATCAAAATAATGCTTTGAAATGAAATTAATTCCATGGGAAATTGTCAAAAGACATCAAGATCAAAAAAGAAATTTGGTTTGAAGGTTAGACAATGTTTCTAAATGATTTTAAATGTCTCATGAAATTTTTGGTGATTTTTAAATACTTAAAAGTATTTTTAATTAATTAATTCTCATTAATTAATTAAAAATAATCTTTTAAATGATTTAAAAATATTTTTTAATGCAAAAAATAAAAATAAAAATGTTTTTGGTTTCTGAAAATTAATAAAAGGTTGTATAAAAATTTTCAGAATTTTTGAAAATGTTTTACTATTTTTAATAAAATGAACAAAACAAATCAAATAAAATGAAAAATAAAATGAAATTAAACTGGAAATGAGAAAGTCAGCATGATCAATGGCCAGTATTCAAATTCACACGCGCGGGAGTTGACTGGCGCGCGCATCTGGACGGCCAGAATTCAAATCTACGCAATTAAGACTAAACCCTAATTAATTAACCCTAATGACTTTCAGATGACCGGAACAGTGTTCTGGTCATCTTCTCCGGCAAGCCAAAACCACTATCTCACTGAATACGCATCAAATCATCACCAAACTCTCCAGAATCAATCTATGAACATCCCTAAACCTAAACCCTAACTCAAACAACATTTATTCTCACTGAATCAAGAGAAACAAGCAAGAACATTTTTTCGGGCAAACTTTCAGATCAAGCATACAACCTCAAAACTCAATCATTTTCAAAAATAAAATGTTCAGTGGACTCAGGGAAGCATGCAGATCACTTTAGAAACAAGAGAAAGGAGTTCTGGAAAAATGAATTTCCATGGCTACCTGAATCGAAGCTTTGATTTCTGGCACTTTCTGGCTGATTCCTTGCTTCCAATCACCTCCAATGGACCTCCTCAGAAGCTTTCAATGCTTGTTTGAAGTTTATAATGGGTGGTTTGGAAGATTGCTGAAGTTCTGCTCAAAGGGGGAGAGAAATCGTATCTTGGTTTCTGGGAGTTTCAGGCTATGGTGATGGGTGGTTTGTGATCAGTGAAGTATGCTGAATTAATTTGTGAAGTTGGTTTGTGTGTTTGCAGCTTGTGGAGAGTGTTTCGAAAGCTTTTGCAAAATGGGGTGAAAATGAGAGAGCTGTGTTCTTGGTGCTTTCAGGCTTGTGTGTTATGTGCTTTGGCTTGCTTTTGGTTTGTATAAACAAAATGGGATTGGTCAGATGAGTTGATGTGTGCTTTTGTGATTGGTATGGCTCAAGTTGCCAAAATGTCAAAGTTGTGTAAGAGAGGCATGGGCTACTAGCTAGCCAAGGACAAATGGGGTGTCCTGTGCAGCAAGATGTGTGGAGAGCCATAGGATTGGTTGAGAAGTCAGCAAGCAAGTGGATTAGGGTTTGGATGTGGTTTTGCAACTTGGTTCACCTTTGGCCCTTTTGAAATTTCTTGTCCCACAAGTCACAAAAATGAGTGATTCTTTGATGCAATCTGACTTTTAGGTCTTGGTTCATGCTTGTATGAAGATTAGAAGTCCATTTGAAAGTTCAATTTGCCTTGGCAAGTGGTTTTGCAACTTTGCCCCTTTTGTAGAAAACTTGAAATTATGTGATTTTGGCCAACTTTGACAAGCCATAACTTTTGATCCAAAATGAATTAGGTCATGTTCTTGTACTTTTTGAAAAGGGAATGACCCATTCTACAACTTTCATGACCAAAGTTTTTCCATTTGAAGCATTTTTTAATCAAAAAGCAAGGGTTGAAAAAGTTTCCCAAAATGGCAATTTTCATTATAAGTCAACTTCCCCAAAAAGTCAACTTTGCAAATGGCTTGAAATTCTTCAAATTTGTGAACTTCTAACATCTTCCATGATCAAATAAAGATCATACACAATCAAAATGATGAAGAACACCCTTTGGTTGGGTCATTGGGGGCCTCAGATGCCCTGATTTTGCACTGACTTGCTCAAAAAGTCAACTCTTTATCAGATGACTTCCCCATTGAATTTCTACATGAAAATTGATATGCATGATCCCTATACCATATAGAGACCAATAGAGACAAAAATGACCAAAAAATTTGGAGTTATGGCCTTTGAAACTAAAACCCTAATTCTAGGTCATCTGTGCAGTTAAACCTGGCTCTGCTTCCATGCCATTCTCAGTTCTTGTGATTCTTTGACATTCTTGACTTTGAGAGGATATAATATGATGCTTGAACATACATGGACCCCTTTGAAGTGATTGATGACCTTTGGAGTGGCTCAAGTGGCTCTTGGATTGCTCAGATTACAAACCCTAGATGCAGATGACTTTGAACCAATGCAATAAATCAAAAATGTAATATGAGATGCTATGATTGGATTTATGCACATGAAATGATCACAAGCCATGGTGTGAATGGGTGAGGGCAAATTTGGGGTGTTTACAGCTGCCCCTATTCAAACATGAGTTAGCTGTGCAGGATGTAAGCAACGGCTTAACAGGCAAACAAGATAACTTGTGGTTGAATACCAAAGACAGTCCAAAATTTGCACTCACAGAATGAAGAAGAAAAGGGATATAGATTGTAAAGGAAAATAAAGTATATTGTAAAGTGCGGGCGACGGAGGACGACCGTCGAGCAGAGGACGACTGCTGGGGAAAGCAATGGCGGGGACGACCGACATGCTGGGGAAAATGCGGGAAATAAAGCAAAGACGGGGACGGCCGACTAGCTGGGGAAGATGCGGGAAATAAAGCAATGACGGGGACGGCCGACATGCTGGGGATAAAAGGGATTATGATGGGGACGGCCATCAAGTAAAGCTATAAGATTCTTTGGGGATTAATGAAAAATGATGGGGACGGCCATCAGGTTCATAAAGTAATGCAAACAACGATGGGGACGGCCATCGGGCTAAACTGATGAAGGACGATCATCAGGAAAAGGAAAAGGGACCACGACGGGGACGACCATCGGGTTAAAGAATAAATGAAATAATGATGAGGGACGGTCATCAAAGGTGAAGGACGATCACCTAGCAGGGGACGGCTGCTAAAAATATCACGACATAGGACGAATGTCGGATAGAAAAGATCAACGATGGGGACGGCCATCGGATGAGCATGATGAAGGACGATCATCAAGAGGTGAAGGACGATCACCTAGCAGGGGACGGCTGCTCTCAAGGTTTATCATGACATAGGACGAATGTCAGATAACAAAATCAACGATGGGGACGGCCATCGGATAAAATGATGAAGGACGGTCATCAAAAGGTGAAGGACGATCACCTAGCAGGGGACAGCTGCTAAATATCACGACATAGGACGAATGTCGGATAGAAAAGGTCGACGATGGGGATGGCCATCGGATGAGCATGATGAAGGACGATCATCAAGAGGTGAAGGACGATCACCTAGCAGGGTACGGCTGCTCTCAGGGTTTATCATGACATAGGACGAATGTCAGATAATAAAGAAAATTTGCTTTGCCGGCGATCAAACTGGGGAATAGTAAACATGGACGAGTGTTTATATCCAAGAAATAAAGGGTATAAGTGCTTTGACGCTGTGTATAGATTAAAGACGTGGACGAGCATCCTTAAGACTACGATACGGACGAGTATCGGGTAGAAACAAATACCGACACGTGTTCAGAGATGATGATACGGACGAGTATCAACTGATTAACAAGGAACACGGACGAGTGTTGAATCTGAGGGGACTCTTTTGGGGAATAGTAGACACAGACGAGTGTCTATATTCAAGAAGACAAGAGTGTTTGACACAGTGTATGGATTAAAGATGCGGACGAGCATCCTTAAGACCATGATACGGACGAGTATCAGGTAGAAACAAACGCTTGATGTATGTTCTGAGATGATGGTACGGACGAGTACCAACTGGTTAACAAAGAACATGGACCAGTGTTGAATCTAGGATGATATGAATGGTGTATACGAGATACAGACGAGTATCTGTATGAGTGAAATATGAGTAATAAATATGAGTAGTGTATAGATGAGTGTATAAAAGGGTATTTAACCTGCTGGGGAGAGTGACACGGACGAGTGTCAGGAAAGTTATATATACATAAGTATCTGTGAGTGCAAAGGGGACGCTTTGGCTTTCTGCTGGGGGCATGACACGGACGGGTGTCAAGAAGTATCTGTAATACGGGTGGTCTGTTTGTAAAGAGTGCTCGGGAGACTTTACTGGGGAATGATGACACGGACGGGTGTCAAAAGGAGTATATACTGATGTTTGTGAATGTAAGGCAACTGCTTTAGCTTTAGCTCTCCGCTGGGGAATCTGGGGAAGTTTTCTGTATATTGTTGGTGGATTGTCATTATTCACAAGTGTTTGATTCAGAACATGGCTTATGATTATGCAATATGTTTGATTTTTGCCGTAATGCTCCGTGTTGGACGGAATGCTACGCTTTGTGGGGTGAATATGATGCGAATGCTATGATTATGCAAGGATACCAATCCGGGATTCGGATCCCGTTGCAGTGAAGATTTCGGGTTGATCTGTTTGAAATGGGCATCCCAACTGGGGATGAGATCATTGGTAGATCTGATGAGATGTATCTGCTTGGGGGAATAGGTCACTGGTAGACCCGTCCTTGGTAATGAGGGGCCCAGCTGGGGTTTGTAGAAGCTTTCGTCACTCTGTTGTGATTCCTTCAAGCGTTGCTCTTCTGGATAGAGGCTGAAACTCTGTGGGGAGATGGTTCCCTGTCTTTTGTACTTAGCTGAAGAGGAAGAATGATTGGCACCTCGGCTGGGGAGGAATGACAAGTGGTAACTCAGCTGGGGAGAAAACACTTTGAGTGCTAAGACTGAGTGAGTGTTGATTTGCCAACTTGCTGGAATGAAGCTTACGTGCCCCATGTTGCGCTTTTGAATACCTGCAATCCTGCAAAGATAGATTGACGCACAAGTAATCCCGAGGTATCCTTTACTGGATCCCATCATGAGAGTTCAGACATTCCCGGGAATAAGTATATTTCCTGCAAGCACGTAGTTTCAGAAGGACGCATCTGTATTTATGCAATCGATACATTAATGACATCATACATTTTTTTTGCAAATAAAAGAGTACGAGACAACGTGTGACTCAAAATCTGATTTTATTAATTCATGTGCCCTGACTTGGCAAGATACAGTCAAAGAAACATATCTCCTGAAATGAGGAGATTTGTTACAAATTGAGAAACAAAATGCTGGCAATGTTGATGACGCTTCAAGGAGCTTCCCTTTGCTATGACTCGTATGACATTTGACGTTCTTCTCGTCTTGCTTTCTGAAGAAGGCTGATTCTGAGTGATGCTTGATCCTTTCGAAGTTTACCAAGTTGTAAGTGATACAGACGAATTCAGAATGCAGTTGTTCGCTTATTCCCTTGTTTTGCATGGATCGCCCTTTCGGGTTTTCAATCCATCGGGATACCCATTTTTTCCTGAGTTGTCCAATGTGGCTTTTCAACTCAGCGGGTGTACATTTTTTGTTTATTTCCCTAATTTTTTCCCGAGTCTTTTATTCTGTTTTTGACTCGCCGGGATGCCCTATTTTTGCCAGGACTTACATTCTGTTTTTGTGTCCAGTGGGTCATTTTATGCGAAGTATTTTTTAACTGCATCTGAATTCATAGGGGACGGGAAGTCTTCACCATCCATGGTGCTGAGCATGAGTGCTCCACCTGAGAAAACTTTCTTTACTACAAATGGTCCTTCATAATTCGGAGTCCACTTACCCCTGTGGTCTGTATGAGGAGGGAGGAATCTTTTCAGCACAAGATTTCCTACTTGGTACTCTCGGTGCCTGACTTTCTGATCAAAGGCTTTCTTCATTCTTTTCTGATACAACTGCCCATGACAAATTGCAGCCAATCTTTTCTCTTCAATCAGACTCAGTTGTTCGTATCGGGATCGGACCCATTCTGCTTCGTTCAGCTTAACATCCATTAATACCCGTAAGGAGGGTAACTCAACTTCAACAGGCAGGACTGCCTCCATACCATACACAAGTTGATACGGCGTTGCCCCAGTGGATGTTCTGATTGACATACGGTACCCATGCAAGGCAAATGGTAGCTTTTCATGCCAGTCTTTGTAAGTAACTACCATCTTCTGCACAATCTTCTTGATATTCTTATTTGCTGCCTCAACAGCGCCATTCATCTTTGGCCTGTAAGGAGAAGAATTGTGGTGTTGGATCTTGAAGTCCCGACACAGTTCTGCCATCATTTTGTTGTTCAAGTTGGAACCATTGTCAGTAATGATTCGCTCGGGAACTCCGTATCGACAGATGATATCTCTCTTCAGAAATCTAGCTACCACTTGTCTTGTAACATTTGCATAGGAAGCTGCTTCGACCCACTTGGTGAAATAGTCAATGGCAACCAGGATGAATCTGTGGCCGTTTGAAGCAGTTGATTCAATCTTGCCAATCATATCAATGCCCCACATGGCAAAGGGCCAGGGTGAAGACATCACATTCAAAGGATTGGGAGGCACATGCACCTTATCCGCATAAATCTGACATTTATGGCATTTTCTAGCGTAGGCACAACAGTCGGCATCCATTGTGATCCAGTAATAACCTGATCTTAGCAACTTCTTGGCCATTGCATGTCCTCCAGCATGGGTACCAAAGGATCCTTCGTGCACCTCGTGCATCAACAAGTCTGCTTCTGTTCTATCAACGCATCTGAGGAGTACCATATCAAAGTTTCTCTTGTACAAGGAACCGTCGGTGTTCAGGAAGAAACTACCAGTAAGCCTTCTTAATGTCTTCTTATCATTGGAAGATGCCCCAGGTGGGTATGTTTGATCCTCCAAGAAGCACTTAATGTCGTGGAACCAAGGCTTATCATCCTTAACAACATCTGCTGAGAACACATATGCTGGTCTGTCAAGTCTGGACACTGAAATTTGAGGTACAAAGTTGGCAGCTTGAAATTTGATCATGGACGAAATGGTAGCCAGAGCATCTGCAAACTGATTCTCGTCCCGAGGGATATACTCAAGCTTGACTGTTGTAAAGAAAGTCAATAACCTCCTTGTATAATCCATGTAAGGTATCAGATGATCCTGGTGTGTGTACCATTTGCCGTTGGTTTGATTAACTACCAGAGCTGAATCTCCGAACACAGTCAAAGTCTTGATCCTGAGGTCAATGGCTTCCTCAAGACCCATAATACAGGCTTCGTATTCAGCTTCGTTGTTAGTGCAGTTGAAAGTGAGTTTTGCCGAGAAAGGCATGTGAACTCCTTTAGGTGTAATGAGTACTGCACCAACACCACGACCATTCATATTAACAGCCCCATCAAACATCATAGTCCATTCTTCTGCTGGGTCAGGCCCTTCAGTGTGAACAGGCTCTTCATGATCTTTCGCTTTTATGAACATGATGTCTTCATCAGGGAAGTCAAATCTCATAGGCTGGTAATCATCAATAGGTTGCTCAGCAAGATATTCAGACAATACACTGCCCTTGATGGCTTTTTGAGATGTGTACTGGATGTCATATTTTGTGAGGATCATTTGCCATCTTGCAACCCGTCCGGTAAGTGTCGGCTTCTCAAAAATATACTTGACTGGGTCCATCTTTGAGATCAATAAGGTAGTGTGGGTTAGCATATACTGTCTCAGTCGGCGAGCAGCCCACGCTAAAGCACAGCAAGTTTTCTCGAGCAGTGAATAACGTTGTTCACAGTCGGTAAACTTTTTGCTCAGGTAGTATATTGCATACTCTTTTCGACCAGACTCGTCATGCTGGCCCAGCACACACCCCATTGACTCTTCTAATACTGTCAAGTACATTATCAGAGGTCTTCCTTCAACTGGAGGCATAAGGATTGGAGGCTCTTGTAAGTATTCCTTGATCTTTTCAAAAGCCTTTTGGCAGTCTTCGTTCCACCTGACCGTTTGTTCCTTTCTTAACAGTTTGAACAAGGGTTCGCAAGTTGCTGTAAGGTGAGATATGAACCGTGAAATGTAGTTAAATCGTCCTAAGAACCCTCGAACTTCTTTTTCTGACTTCGGTGCAGGCATTTCTTGAATGGCCTTAACTTTATCAGGGTCAACTTCAATCCCTTTCTCGCTCACAATAAAGCCCAGCAGCTTACCAGATCGCACCCCGAATGTGCATTTGTTGGGGTTTAACTTTAGCTGGTACTTCCTCAGACGCTTGAATAGCTTCAGCAGATTTACCAGGTGGTCTTCTTCGGTGAGGGACTTGGCAATCATGTCATCCACATAACATTCGATTTCTTTATGGATCATATCGTGGAATAATGTCACCATAGCCCGTTGATATGTTGCACCAGCATTCTTCAGTCCGAATGGCATCACCTTGTAACCGAACGTGCCCCAGGGTGTGATGAAGGTTGTCTTCTCCATGTCTTCAGGTGACATCTTAATCTGATTGTATCCTGAAAATCCGTCCATGAAGGAGAATACCGAGAACTGAGCCGTATTATCAACCAATACATCGATGTGAGGTAATGGGAAGTCGTCTTTCGGGCTGGCTCTGTTCAGATCCCGGTAGTCAACACACATTCTTACTTTGCCGTCTTTCTTAGGCACAGGTACAATATTAGCAACCCACGGTGGATAGCTAGTCACAGCAAGGAACCCGGCGTCCCACTGCTTTTGTACCTCTTCTTTGATTTTCATTGCCATGTCTGGGCGAGTACGGCGTAGTTTCTGTTTCACTGGTGGGCAATCTTCTCTTAAAGGCAGCTTGTGCACAATAATATCGGTGTCCAACCCTGGCATATCCTGATACGACCAAGCAAACACATCCACATATTCACGAAGCAGGTCAATCAGTTGTTCCTTCACTGAGTTTTGGAAGCAGGCCCCGATCTTAACCTTTTTCACATCTTCATCTGTACCAAGATTAATCGTTTCGACCTCCTCCTGATGAGGAGTGATAACCTTCTCCTCTTGCCTTAACAACCTGGCTAGCTCTTCAGGAAGCTCATAATCTTCTTCAACCCCTTCATCAGCTTGATTGATTGGATTGTCAAAGTCATATGAGGCCATAGATGTGCTGTTGTCGGTGCAGTCTGAAAGGCACTCTCTGCAAGGGTTCAGTTTGTTCATTTTAGTGATTGATTTTAATCTTGTTTAGAAAAGTGAAATAAAGTTGTCATTTTGAAAACATTGCTATTTTATTTTTGTACAAAAAGAAAAATGGAAAAAACAGTGAGCGGAAAAGAAAAAAGACTCATTTGCAAAAGATGTCTGATATCATTGATTGATCTATTTGCACAAAATTACAGATGGCCCGATTACAAAATGAGTCTTGTCATCTTGGGTAAGATGCAAGACTTGATGCATGCTTAAAAATACAGGAAATAATAATTACTCTGCAGGAGTAACTCTTATAATTTCCTGGGAAAACCAGTTTGAGGTACTGCTCCCCGGGATCCTTGGACGTATCCAGCTCTCCAGGTTGCGGTCGCCTTCATCCTCGTCTTCCAAGTTGTTCACTGCATCTGGGGTGAGCATCCCCCCACTGACAAAATTGGGCTTCTTAACAGCCTCTGCTTGATCTTGTTGAGTTGGTTTGTAACCCAACCCAAATCTATCCTCCTTCTTCTCTATAGGCAACAACTTGCCCCAGCCTTGGGCAGTCCCCTCTTCAACAACCTTCCGGGCTTATTGATAAGATGTCATTGAGGTTCCAGGTACAGCGGACGCTTCATTTATGTTCAAGGCCTCAAACCCTTGACTCATAGTTTCGTGGATCTCCCCATCCATCTCAATGTATTTGTATGTAGCCAGATGGCTAACAAATATATCTTCCTCTCCACAAATGGTAACGAATTGGCCCTCCCACTCGAATTTTAACTTCTGGTGAAGGGTTGACGTCACGGCGCCAGCGGCGTGTATCCATGGTCTACCCAATAGACAGCTGTAGGCAGGCTGTATATCCATCACAAAGAAGGTCGTTTTGAAAGTCTGTGGGCCAATCGTTATAGGCAACTCAATCTCTCCCAGAACTGATCTCTTAGAACCGTCAAAGGCTCTCACTACCAAGTTGCTTGGGCGTAATTCCAATCCTTCATACTCCAGCTTCACAAGGGCTTTCTTAGGGAGGACATTGAGGGATGACCCTGTGTCCACTAATACATGAGAAAGAACTGCACCCTTGCACTCCAAGGTAATATGCAAAGCCTTGTTGTGATTGCGACCTTCCGTTGTCAAATCAGTGTTGGTAAATCATAGTCCATGACTAGCGTTGACATTTCCAACCACAGCCTCTAACTGATTGACGGTAATCTCCTCTGGCACATAAGCTGCGTGCAAGACTTTTAATAGTGCATTCCGATGAGCCTCGGAGCACATTAGCAATGATAAAATGGAGATCTTGGAAGGTGTCTGGTGAAGCTGGTCCACTATCTTGTAATCACTTTTCTTGATGATTCTCATGAATTCATCAACCTCCTGATCAAAAGGGGTCTTTAAAGCTTCTTTAACAACTTGTTCTTCCTGCACCATGCTCTTCCCTTTTGCTTTGGCAGCAGCTTCTGCTTCAGCAAAGGGTCTTGGAATTTGCGGGGCAAAGAGACGTCCGCTTCGAGTGAAGCCTCCTCCTCCCCCCACATTGTCTATTTGTGGTGAAGAAGTTGATGTTTCCAAAGTGATTTTCTACCCTTCGCAATATAGATCTGAGCCGTAATGCCAAGGGATGGCATTATTGCTTTCATAAGGAATTGGCCCAGGCACTGTGATAGTGACTGGACTGATAGAAGCTGCAGAAGGGACCATGATAGTATGTGGATCATAGTATATTATAATTGGTGCTCTGATAGGAGTGGAATTTTGTGAGTTGTAGGCAGAATCATTTGCAGGATCATAATATATTGTAACCGTTGAGACACTTTCATTAATTGTTGTTGATGTTGTAGGAGACACTGTTGACTGGATGGATGTTGAAGTTGTAGAAGAGATGGTTGTTGATGTTTGGTCCGTTGAAGTAACAGATGAAGCATTTGTTGATGAGATTGAAGAGTTGTTTGGAACAATTGTTGTTGCAGTTGTAGAAGACTCGGGAATTGTTGTCAAGGAGATTGCTGGATTTGGAGGTGTTGATGTTGTAATTTGAAGTAGGCCACTCTGGATGAGACCATCTATGCCACTTCTCAAGTTATCACACCCATTTACCGAAATGTTGCAATAACCGCACCCGAGCTCACACCCGGGGAACATCTGGCATTCAAGGAGTTGAGCTTTAATCTCTACCAGGGGTGTCCGAATCTGCCCCACATTGGTTATCAAGAAAGACGGCTTGTCTTCCTCAATAGCATTAATTCTGGGTCCTCCGTGGTTGGGCATAGGGTTCTTACTGACATTTGGCGGGGGTGCAAAGTTTAGAGCTTTGGAATCTACTAGATCCTGTACTTTCATGTGCAAAGCTCTGCATTTCTCTGTACTGTGGCCAGGTGCATTGGAATGAAAAGCGCATTTGGCGCTGGCGTCATAATTTCTGGGTAGACTGGCAGGATCTGGAGGTGCCAATGTCCTTAGCTCAACCAGGTTGAGTTTCAGGAGTTGTGGCAATAATGCGGCATAAGGCATAGGGATCGGATCAATCACCCTATTGGCCTGAGATGGTCTCTGTTGAAAAGGTCTTTGCTGATTGTTGTTGCTGGCGTTGTTGTTGTTATAATTTCTCTGAGGTGGGTATTGAACTTGTTGCTGGTAGTGGGGTTGTTGCTATGGCTGATATGCTGGTTGTGGATGAATTGGAGCAGGAATGGTGACAGCTGCCACTGACCTATGAACATACTGGGGTCTGCCCCTGCTGGTATGGATAGCATTAGTCTCACCAGTTCTTCTTGGGCCCACAAAAGGCTTTCTGGGGTTGTTGGACGAGCTCGCTCCATTTTCGGAAATCTTACCCATCTTTAGTAGGCTCTCAATTCTTTCTCCAGCTATAACTACATCAGCGAAGCTGGTGGAAGAAAAGGCAGCTAGCCTGTCAATGTATGTCCCTTGAAGGGTGTTCATAAACATATCGGCCATCTCCCTTTCCGACATGGGTGGCTGGACAGCAGCAGCAAGCTGTCTCCACCTCTGGGCGTACTCCCGGAAGCTTTCTCTGGATGACTGGGACATTCCCATCAGGAGGGTCCTGTTAGGAGCCATAGCCAAATTGTACTGGTATTGTCTAATGAAGGCCTCAGCCAGGTCCTTCCAGCATCTGATGGTTGCTCTGGTCAAATGAGAGTACCATTCCCTTGAAGCTCCTGTTAAACTATCTTCGAAATAAAACATCCACAGTTTTTCATCCATGGTGTATGCCTTCAGCCTCCCCAGAAAGGATTGCAAATGGGTTCGTGGACAGGAAGTTCTGTTGTACTTCTCAAAGCACGGAGGTTTAAACTTGTGGGGAATCCTTACCCCGTCCACTAAGCCCATGTCCATAACATCAAAACCCAAGGAGTTTTGAGACTCTAGGGACCTTAATTTCTCAGCAATTTCATCTAGCCTTCTGCCATAGGCTTCATCCCCAGCTCCCATCACAGTGAACTGATCTTCTTGGGGGTCTTCTTGTAGTACTCTGCCTGTAGTAGCATTCCCTTGTACAATAGCAGGGATGTTGATCTCTGGATGAAGGTGGGGCCCAAATACTGGGGGATTAATATGAGGTTAAACCCTCTCATTGTTTCTTGTTCCACCAGTCCCTAGATGGGGGTCTTCCTGAGTCTGCCTTTCTACTAATGCCCTTAATCTTTCTTGGCTCTGAGCCAACCCATTCATTACTTCCATAAACTGAGTCATCTGGTTTCTCATTTCCAACCTCTCATTGGCCATTTGAGTCCTGACTTCTGTAAGATCCTGTTGTACCTGGTCCATCTGTATACCCGGAAGGTTGTTGCGGGTAGGATATCTGTGCGGACGGTTGAGTGGGAACACCCGACGTCGAGCAATAGTTCCTGAACCACAACAGAGTTAGTAACAAACAAAACAAAACCTACAAAACAAAACAGAAGGTTAGTATGCAATGCAATATGCTCATTTGTTTCCAAGGTATCCGGCTTGGCATTTGGTTTTGACCTTTCCAGACCCTTGAGGAAGATGCTTTTGATGTTACTTTGGAGAAAGAGGTTCAAATGAAACAAACTAATGAATACATTACAAAAAGTGAATGATACATAGTTTGTTTCTTACAATACATGTCCCTGAGGGGTTAAAATACAACATAAAAAGAAAAGTACAATGAAATGAAAGCAACAACAAGCAAAAGTCAGACACCAAGACCAAACTCATCCTCCTGAACTTCCCTCAGAAGTGCTTCAGTTACAGGGTCAGCTGGATGCTCTGTGAGGTTCCTGATAAGGAGATTCCTGGTGGTGATAGCAGTGGTCAACCTCTTGTGCCTGCTTTGGTCCTTTGACCTCTTCACACCAGCCCTAATCTTCAAATCTGAGATCTCTTTCTGGGCTGCTAGCAGGGCTTCCTGTTGCTCCTTTGCATTAGCCTCCAACTGCTCAATCTTGTCCTGAGTTCTCTTATCCTCCTGAGTGCGAGCTTCAGTGATCCTGACCCACCTAGCTTGACTCTCTTTCAGATATAAGTCAGTCCTGGCTTTCTGAAACTGAGCCTCCTTACAGGCATTCTTCAAAATCTGCTCTCCTGCCCTTGACTTCTTGATGTAGTCCTCTGACTTCTCAATCCTGGCTAGATGCTCCACCTTAAGCTTTTCTAACCTCTCAATGTCCAGGCGACCATCACTCCTCTCCCAGAGGGTCTTTTGCAGAGCTTGAGTCAGGTTCTCATTCCTTTCTTTCAGTTTCTCAAACTCTTCCAGGCTGACAGTGGCTGGAGGTGGTGCTGTGGATGGTCCAGGTGCATCCTCAATGGTGAAGGGCATCCCAGAAATTTGAGCCCTGGCATGGGACCATTCATGATACTGTGCTGAGGCCACATTGTTGCATCTCCCAAGAATGGCCATCCCTTTGGTCTGGACATTGTCCCAAGCCCAGGAGGCTTGCCTGACAATAGCCAGGTTAGGCTTAATCTCACAATAAAGGGTTTCAGCCAAGTCTTGTGCTCTAGGAGGGTGGACCAATGCATAGCCCAATTGTCTTTTGAATAGAAGAGGGTTGTAGTTGATGCAACCCTTTACTCCTATCAGAGGTACATTGGGGAACTGCCCACAACTAGTGATGATGTCCCTGCCCTTGGTGCTCTGAGTGCACCACCTGATGTCATCTGAGGTCAAAGCAATGAGTCTTCTAGCCCAATTCTTCTGTTGGTGAGGATTCAAGAATGCATCAGTCTTGGGCAAGTGTTTGAGCAGCCAGGTATAGAACAGGGGAGCACAGCATCTCACTAATCTTCCTCTTTGTTTTTCATTCCTTTGGTGAACAGAGTAGTAGAAATCTCCCAGTAAGGTGGGCACTGGGTTCCTCAGGATGAAAAGGTGAATGGCATTCTTGCTAATAAACTTAGGCTCATCTGCAAAAAGTACAACCCCATATATGTTGAGGGATAACAAAGCACAGACTGCCTTCCATTCTCCCAAGGAGGCTTTCATGGTAGCCTGAGAAGTCAAGAAATCCAAGTGCAGACCAGAGATTCCAGCCTTGGTTGTCATATTCTGCTCAATCAGTAAAGGTTCCAGATATAGTGCCTTTGCCACTTCTTCATTGCTGGGAAAAGCCATCTCAGGGTTGAAGGGGACACCACCCCTGATAGGTGCACCAATCAGTGATGAATACTCTTCCAACAAGGGTCCCAACTGAAAATTCTGGAAAGTGAAACACCTCAGAGGGGGATCATAGAACTGTAGGCAAGTGTGAATCAAGCTCCTCTGGGAAGGGTCCAAATCCATAACCACATCAAGGATGCCTCCATAATGTTCTCTGAATAGTGTTATATGGTCTGGAGTAATAAGGCCCTGAATCTTCCTGATGCCAATCAGCTCAGGCTCAAAGAAATGATATGAGATATTGCTCTTCTTGGGTGCCATGTTGCTGAAGAAGAGCTGAGACAGATGTTGATGATGGAGAATAATACTGCAGATGGGCCACTGACAAGCTGAGACTGGTGATAATAGATGGCTGAAGCAGGAAACTGATGCAGATGGCTGAAGTAGATAGCTGATGAACAGGGGTCTAATCAGATAAAAGGGGTCAAAACCAAGCCAAAATATAGTATGGATACCCTGAAAAACAAATAAGCAAATGTTAAATGATGCAATGATGATGTATGCAAATGATATGCAAGGGTTTGTGATCAAGCCGGATCTGATTGCTGCTTTGATATAAGTCCATGTATGTCTAAGAAGTCCAGATGGAGGTTCATAAGTCCAGTAACCAAGGTGGGGGACTCAAATAAAGAGTCACATGTCCAGGGTTAAAATCACAAGAACTGTCCCAAAATGGAGTACTCTTAATCAAAACAAAGTAACAGGGTATGTTGAGGTCAAGGGTACCTGCAAACCTGAAAACAGCCCAACCCCCTCACAGGTGGTGTTCTAAAACAAGGATCCTCAGACTTGGGTCAGTTATGAGAAGTGTAAGCACTTCCAACCCGGAGGTACAGTGTTTACAATAACCATAAAAGATCCTCCTCTAATTCACCTCAGTTTCTGAAGGTCATAATAAAGGTCATCCAGACTTAGCAGGCTTCCCAGATAGCCCTAGCACTACAGGAAATTCGTAGCACAGAGTTCTCAAGAAGAAACCCATATCTAAACCGTGTTTCATATTCCCGCACCAGACCGAAATGGAATGGGAAAGAACATGAACCACTCTAGCCTAGGTGTCACTCAGGTCCCAGGTATAGGACCTTAACTCTCAATAGAACCCCACCCACCAAAGCAACAAAACCAGATCCAGCCAGAACAATATGACAGTATGATATATGTAAAGCTGTAAAGAAAGCAGTAAACAACTATACATAAAGCAAAAAAAACAAAACAAATATACAAGCACAAATAGAACATAACACCCTAGTAAACACAAATCAAACAAGCGCTAGGAGGAACCCACAAAAAGCACCAGAAGCCCTGGTTAAAGTATAAGGGTCCCCAGCAGAGTCGCCAAGCTGTCGCACCCGAAAGATTTGCATCCCGGTACAAGCGCGAACGGTCGGCGAAAGGAAGGATGTGGGAACACACAGGAGTGAACTCACAGGAAAAGAAAAGAGTCGCCAGCTAGGCATTTTTATCCCGAAGGAAAGGTAATGCTGCATAAACCTAGAAAGGTTAGGATAAGACGGTTGCGAACCAGAGAGACTGAGAAAGGGGGTTGGTTACAACCTGGGAAGGTATTAGCACCCAGATTGTCCGCCGTACTCGACGGGATCCACGCTTAAAAGATTTGTGTTTCAAAGGGGTAGTGTCAGTGCAATCTGTGTATAAAGAGCTGGAAAAGAATGTACAGGTGTCAGTGTAAGAGAGGTGAAGTGTATAAGTGAAGTGTCAGTGTAAAAACAAGAATGAAATGCTCAGGATCAATGAGGCTTAAAGAATAGCTGGAAAGAGGGGGAATATACAGAGACTTTTCTTCGATAACTGTTAAGTTATGCCTACGTATCCTCTCGTGCAATGAGGAAGTCAGAACACCGTAGTTAGACCCAAAGAGACTGAAGGATAAATTGACTTGTGAACTGCTTACTTGTCTATGCTCAAGTGTATGACCTGTCTGGCTCAGGTGCTAACTGTCTTGCATTAGACGGAAGAAGCGAGTTCTCGTTTGTGAGTGAAGATGATGAGAAAAGAATCCCGGAGGAGACGATTATTGTTTGTTTTTGTATTTTTAGTCTTTTATTGCTTTTGAAAGTTTGTAATAGATTAATGAGCTTAAGCCTAAACCAATGGGTTAGTAAACTCATCACATCTTCCCTCTGATTAGGGGTAATGAGAATACCTTAAGTGTGAAGTCAGCTTCTCACACTTAATTACCTTTGATGCAGGATTAAGATCATTAACCTACTTGTGATTATTTAGATGTTTTTGTTGTTTTTGTTTAGTGTTGAGTAATGAGATTAAGCCATAATCAGGGATTAAACAGACTCATTACACCATCCTAATAGAAGGATAATAGATGAGAATGTTTAAGCTGAGGAAAGCTCCTCAACTTAATCCATGATTAGGGATTAAACTCATGACAAAACAAAACCTTTATTAAGTGGATTTTAGTTAATGATAATATGATGAAGTGATTTTTAGGGTTTGTAAGACAACTTGAGGGGGACTTGTCCATTAACACTAGGGTTAGTCCTTCTTAACCAATTAAGGAAGAATTAGAACCCTAATGCAAGGCCCAAGTTACAAGCTTGATGTCTTGATGATTATTAAGTGAGTTGATTAAAGGATTTAAACACATTAAGGGTTTAACACTTAGGATTAAAGTTATACACTCCATCCTAATAGAAGGATGCAGGCATAAACTTAATCACAAAGCCTTAAAGCCTTTAGGGTTTAGTCCCTGATTATGAGGTGAGAAGAGAAGACTCAATGAGACACAAAGGTAAAAACTAAGTGGGGGGACTAATCAAAACCCTAATTATTGTCATGCTTGGTTGTTCCTAAGGTTTGTGAGGTTTACAAGAAAGATCTTCAGAGGAACCACCAGGAAGCAGATGAAAGGAGCAAAGAGAAGCAAAGTAACTTGCTTCATTTAAGAAGACAAGTCACTTGAAGAAAGAAAGTATGGAGAAGAAGAATAAGAAAGCTCAATCTCAAACATAAGATAAAATGCAGCAATGATGCATAAGAGAGATGAAAAGAGATTGTGAGAAGTGAAGGCAAATTCACTTCTCAAAGTAACTTACCACCTGAAAAGTTAGTGAAAGGAATGCAATGCAATGCAAAATGAGATGGATTGGCATGATGCAAACCAAAACCAGAAGCATAAGTATGATGCTAATGATGCTATGAGATGATGCAAACAAGAAACAAGGCATGGGGATGATCATACAAACATGTGGATGCAAGAGAAGCATGCTTAGAACCATGAACATACATGAAAAGTTATGAAATGCAAATGACATACAACATGGCAAATGAATGAGGCAATGATCAAGCATGATTCTCACATGTCTTAAGATGTCTTATGGATCAAATGGATGCATAAAATGTCATGGCAAGTCATGGTGTGCAAGCAAATGCAAGATGAATGCAAAAAGAAGCCCAAATTAGGATTTATGATCAATGCACAAAACAAAAATCAAAATTAGAAGCAAACATCAAGATAAAAAATTGAAAATGCATTCCAAGGAACCCTAAACTTATACAAACTCACTGCCCAAAGGAGGGGATCCAATTCTTAACCTAGTGAAAGTTATGAATTTCCTAAGATTGCTAGGGTTTTAAGGTACCTTGTCAAGAAAAATGCCAAACAAATTGAAAATGCAAGATCAATTCATGCCCATTTAATCCTATAAACTACATGCCATACAAGATGCAATGCAAAAAGAATCAAAGTCCAACTCTCAAAGACTAGGCAGAAATGAATTTTTGAACATTGGATCAAAATAATGCTTTGAAATGAAATTAATTCCATGGGAAATTGTCAAAAGACATCAAGATCAAAAAAGAAATTTGGTTTGAAGGTTGGACAATGTTTCTAAATGATTTTAAATGTCTCATGAATTTTTTGGTGATTTTTAAATACTTAAAAGTATTTTTAATTAATTAATTCTCATTAATTAATTAAAAATAATCTTTTAAATGATTTAAAAATATTTTTTAATGCAAAAAATAAAAATAAAAATGTTTTTGGTTTCTGAAAATTAATAAAAGGTTGTATAAAAATTTTCAGAATTTTTGAAAATGTTTTACTATTTTTAATAAAATGAACAAAACAAATCAAATAAAATGAAAAATAAAATGAAATTAAACTGGAAATGAGAAAGTCAGCATGATCAATGGCCAGTATTCAAATTCACACGCGCGGGAGTTGACTGGCGCGCGCATCTGGACGGCCAGAATTCAAATCTACGCAATTAAGACTAAACCCTAATTAATTAACCCTAATGACTTTCAGATGACCGGAACAGTGTTCTGGTCATCTTCTCCGGCAAGCCAAAACCATTATCTCACTGAATACGCATCAAATCATCACCAAACTCTCCAGAATCAATCTATGAACATCCCTAAACCTAAACCCTAACTCAAACAACATTTATTCTCACTGAATCAAGAGAAACAAGCTAGAACATTTTTTCGGGCAAACTTTCAGATCAAGCATACAACCTCAAAACTCAATCATTTTCAAAAATAAAATGTTCAGTGGACTCAGGGAAGCATGCAGATCACTTTAGAAACAAGAGAAAGGAGTTCTGGAAAAATGAATTTCCATGGCTACCTGAATCGAAGCTTTGATTTCTGGCACTTTCTGGCTGATTCCTTGCTTCCAATCACCTCCAATGGACCTCCTCAGAAGCTTTCAATGCTTGTTTGAAGTTTATAATGGGTGGTTTGGAAGATTGCTGAAGTTCTGCTCAAAGGGGGAGAGAAATCGTATCTTGATTTCTGGGAGTTTCAGGCTATGGTGTGGGTGGTTTGTGATCGGTGAAGTATGCTGAGTTGATTTGTGAAATTGGTTTGTGTGTTTGCAGCTTGTGGAGAGTGTTTCGAAAGCTTTTGCAAAATGGGGTGAAAATGAGAGAGTTGTGTTCTTGGTGCTTTCAGGCTTGTGTGTTATGTGCTTTGGCTTGCTTTTGGTTTGTATAAACAAAATGGGATTGGTCAGATGAGTTGATGTGTGCTTTTGTGATTGGTATGGCTCAAGTTGCCAAAATGTCAAAGTTGTGTAAGAGAGGCATGGGCTACTAGCTAGCCAAGGAAAGATGGGGTGTCCTGCGCAGCAAGATGTGTGGAGAGCCATAGGATTGGTTGTGAAGTCAGCAAGCAAGTGGATTAGGGTTTGGATGTGGTTTTGCAACTTGGTTCACCTTTGGCCCTTTTGAAATTTCTTGTCCCACAAGTCACAAAAATGAGTGATTCTTTGATGCAATCTGACTTTTAGGTCTTGGTTCATGCTTGTATGAAGATTAGAAGTCCATTTGAAAGTTCAATTTGCCTTGGCAAGTGGTTTTGCAACTTTGCCCCTTTTGTAGAAAACTTGAAATTATGTGATTTTGGCCAACTTTGACAAGCCATAACTTTTGATCCAAAATGAATTAGGTCATGTTCTTGTACTTTTTGAAAAGGGAATGACCCATTCTACAACTTTCATGACCAAAGTTTTTCCATTTGAAGCATTTTTGAATCAAAAAGCAAGGGTTGAAAAAGTTTCCCAAAATGGCAATTTTCATTATAAGTCAACTTCCCCAAAAAGTCAACTTTGCAAATGGCTTGAAATTCTTCAAATTTGTGAACTTCTAACATCTTCCATGATCAAATAAAGATCATACACAATCAAAATGATGAAGAACACCCTTTGGTTGGGTCATTGGGGGCCTCAGATGCCCTGATTTTGCACTGACTTGCTCAAAAAGTCAACTCTTGATCAGATGACTTCCCCATTGAATTTCTACATGAAAATTGATATGCATGATCCCTATACCATATAGAGACCAATAGAGACAAAAATGACCAAAAAATTTGGAGTTATGGCCTTTGAAACCAAAACCCTAATTCTAGGTCATCTGTGCAGTTAAACCTGGCTCTGCTTCCATGCCATTCTCAGTTCTTGTGATTCTTTGACATTCTTGACTTTGAGAGGATATAATATGATGCTTGAACATACATGGACCCCTTTTAAGTGATTGATGACCTTTGGAGTGGCTCAAGTGGCTCTTGGATTGCTCAGATCACAAACCCTAGATGCAGATGACTTTGAACCAATGCAATAAATTAAAAATGTAATATGAGATGCTATGATTGGATTTATGCACATGAAATGATCACAAGCCATGGTGTGAATGGGTGAGGGCAAATTTGGGGTGTTTACAGTGACCCTTGGATCAAAATGCATAATGTTGAATTCTATGAATGTCATTTTGGTGAATTCCATGGTGCAATCATGAATTTGCAGGTTTGCTCAGGCTTGTAATCATTGTTTAGATGCTTAAAACCACTTGACAAGTTACTTTGATTCAAAAAATCAGATTTCACAAGTTTGTGAAAAATATGTTTTTGCAAAACAGCTTGAGATGCTCACTTTGATCCATGATTTCTTCATGTACAAGCAAGATATTTCATGCCAATTGGTTCTTTTAATTGTTGAAAAAATTTGCAACAAAATTAGTGTTTTGAAAATGATCTGAATCAGCTTGGAACTTGGTGAAAAATCCCTCCAAGTTTTGATGTTTTGCTGATTTTACATAGGCAGATTTTTTCCAAGTGTTGAAAATCAGTATTTTTCTTGATTTTGATCCATCTTCAACTTGAAATCCATAATGAATTGGAGTTTCTCCTGGTTGAATCATTTGTAGTTTGTAGAAATATACTCCATTTGAGCTTTGGTTCACCAAAATCTGATGCTTGGATCACAAGTTATGATGCTTGGAAGTAGGGTGCTTGAACACTTTTTTTCATAACTTAGAAAATTTTCTAAGTTTCAAAGGTTTCACCTTTTACAAGTTATCTTCAAATTTATAATTTTTGTGATCAAATGCATTAATGTACCATATATTCTTGAAATATAGGTCATGAGGATCATTTTGGGTGAAAAATTCAAACTTTGACTTTTTGGTCCGGATGGAAATTACACTAGATACCCCTGGATTTCTGATTTTTTTACTAGACATCCTCTGAGGTATTTTTACCTTATGAATGGGCTTCCATGATGTATATGAGTTATTTAAACCATTCCTTATGGTATAGGCTCTTGTTCAGGTGAACATTTTGACTTTTGGTTCCTCGATTAGTCATAACCCCTAATTTGGGCACTGTGAAACCCTAATATTGCAATCCTTGATCTTTGCACCTTTTGTACTTGTAAATGATTTTTTATGGTCATGTTAACATTATTGATGATATGTGGAGGCCTTGACTCCTTTTCCCATGAAAAATTTCATTTGTAGGGCTCAGTTGACTAAAACCCTAATCAGTGATTGTGATGACTCGGGGCCCAGATCATTGAGACTTGTGTACAGTCTTTGAAAGATTTATCATCATTTGAGATTCCTTAACCCTTTGATAGTGATTGAAAGGTTGAAAATCTTATGCATTAATGATTGGTCCTTTGCCTGAATCCTCTGAGGGACTCAGGAATCCTGATCCATTGCGGGGATACTGTTCAAACCAGTCTGATAGAGTCCTTTGGTCAGTGGATTTCTTCTGATGATGTACATATCTTAGGGTCAAAATTTAGGGTATGACACTCTGATGTTAAGTTCGTGAGGAGACAAGTCAATGAGGTCTCTCACACTTTGCCTCGGGTGACCCCATCTTTATCTAGTTTCCATATTTTTAATAATGTACATACATGTATCCAGAATCTTATTTTTAAGGCATAATTAGTCCCCAAGTCCCGTAAATTAATTATGAGTTGTGATTCAGTCCCTCAATAAAAAATTGCTTCAGTTTGGTCCTGTAATATTACTTTCGTTGGCATATTCGATCTCTTATATTAGTTCATATGTTAAAACATTAGTAAATGCCAAGGTGGCGTGCCAACCATGCAATGAGTCAACAAAAATAATAATAAATAATGAAAATTCAATTAATTTATATAAAAAATAAATAATTTACAAAAATAATACAAAAGAAAATTCTTAATCCAGTGTATGTCATAAACTTAATCTTTACGGCTTCAGTTTGAGCGATAATTAGGTTCCAATGTAGAAGAAAATTCTTCTCCATATGCATAGCCTTCACCAACACCTAAACACTCGAATGACATCAGACCATTAACATCTAAATGAGGAGTTGAAAGAACCTCTAAATTTATTCTACTGTTGGACCAATACTGTATTTCAAAAGAGTTGAATCCTGGGAACTCCATTTTCGACCACCATCACTTTCAAGGGAACCAATAGAATATCTTCTAAGGTATTGATTTTTTCTATAGAAACCAACATACCCATCTTCATATGATGTTCCTATAGCAAGAATTTTGTTTCAAAGGATTTTGTGGGATGTTAATGTTGTTGAGATTAATGTTAGTAAACATGGTTCAGATCCAGCTTATGAAACCAACAATACACCTTCACCTGTTGTTGTTGTGCTTATTATTTCTTCTAGGTGTATACACCCCAAATCTTCCCTCACTCATATCACACCATGGCTTGTGATCTCTCAGGTTTGCATCAACATAGGAATACCACCTCATATTGCATTTTTTGCTTCATTGCATAAGTTCAAGTTCATCTACATCTAGGGTTTGTGATCTGAGCAATCCAAGAATCCATTTGAGCCATCCCAAAGGCCTCAAAGATTTCCAAGAGGGTCCATGAGTGTTCTATCATCATATTATGCTCCCCAAGGTTCATGGAAATCAAGAGATCACAAGAGCTGGCAAGGCATGGAAGCAGAGCTAGGGTTTTCACTACACAGATGACCAAAATTAGGGTTTTGGTTTCAGAGGCCTTAACTCCAAATTTTTGGTCCATTATTGTTTCTAATGTTCTTAAGATGTTATAAGGATCATGTGTACCAAGTTTTATGAAGAAATTCATTGTGGAAGTCATTTGTTCACTGGGTAACGTTTTGAGCAAGTTAAGTCAAAATCAGGGCATCTAAGGCCCCCAACAATGGAACCAAAGGGGTATTTTCATCAAATTGAAGTTATTTAATCTTTATTTGATCTTAGAAGAGGTTAGAAGTTCACAAGATTGAATAATTTTGAGCCATTTGCAAACTTGCCAAAAATGGAAATGACTTGTAATGGAAACTTTCCATTTTGGGAAAGTTTTTCAACCTCCTCTTTCTTAATAAAAAATTCTTCAAATGAAAAATTCTTGGTCATGAAAGTTGTAGATTAGGTCTTTCCCTTTTCAAAAAGTACAAGAACATGTCTTGATTCATCCTAGAACTCAAGATATGGCCTTTCAAAGTTGGTAAAAATCCTATAATTTCAAGTTTCAAGTCAAAGAGGGATTTTGCAAATTTGCATGTTCAAGCATTCTAATGACATCTAATGTGCACAAACACTTCACAACATGTCAAACAAACCTCAAAGGATCAGAATTGTGCATTGAACTTAGGGTTTCCATGACTTATGATCCAAGAAACTTCAAAGAGGGAATTTTGCAAAACATGTGATAACTCTTCATCCAAGCCATCCAGCACATCAAAACCAATTTCATGGCTCTCCACAAAGTCAGCTGAGGCCAGACACCCCAAGAAATCAGACTTGCACCATGCCCATACCTCAAAGTACAAAATCTTGACTTTTTGCAAAAGCTCCCATACCAATCAAGCTGAGCCACAACAACTCTCTGAACCAATCACAATTGTTTATACTAACCTCAAGCAATCCAAAACACAACAAACACAAGCTCAGAACCTTCCACAAGTCAGGATTCACAAAATCATCAAAAACCTTCCTCTCTTCGAATCTCAAAAACCAGCCATCAAACTTCAAATATTTTTCCACCAATTAACTCAAAATCATCCATAAATCACAAAGCACCCACTCCCATGGCCTAAAACCCCCAAAATTAAAAATATGATTTCTGCAACTTCAGAAACAAAACCTTCAAACCAGCCATTACAAGCTTGTTTCAAGCATTCCAGAAGCCTAAGGGGATCCATTGGAGTGATTTTGCATCAAGGAAAGGTCCAGAAAGCTCAGGTTAAGGAAGCTCCATCTCAGGTAGCTCCTTAGAACTTTTTTTCCAGAACTCTTGTTTTAAGTTACAATATGATTCTATGTGTTCCCCTGAGCATGCTGATATGATTATTTTTGAAAAGGGTTGAGAAATGAGGATTTTATAAGCTTCTGAAACTTTGCCCGTATTTATGTTTTGATTCGATTCATCTTGATTGTGAAGCATAAATGATGTTTGATGTTTGATTTGAGTTGCTAGAGACATGGGGATCATTTATGGGCAGTTAATTTGGGGTGGGGTAGCCTGTAGAAGGATTTAGGGGTTTTGGCTCATCGGAGAAGATGACCGGAGCTTGTTTCCGGTCACCTGAAAGTAATTAGCCCTAATTGGGGTTTAGTGCCCAGATTGATTGAGGACCCTTGGATGCGTAATTAGCTTAGCGAAGGAACGGACCAGATTAGCTCATTAATTCTAATTTCTATTTAATTAATTAAATCATAGTTATTAAGCCAGATTGAATCCTGACCCACCATAAACGCGCGCAGTCAACCCCTTTTCCTCACGTTTGAATCTGAGCCTTTGGATCATTTGACTTTCATTTAAATTCATTTTAATTCATTTTCTTTTTATTTCTTTTATTTATTTTTATTAAAAATAGCAAAAATCATCCAAAAAATATGAAACTTTGCATTTCTGTTTTAAATATTTTTCTTAACCTGAAAATGATTTTTATTTTATTTTTTGCATTAAAAAAGTATTTTTAAAATATTTAAATGTTATTTTTAATTAATTAAAGTCTTTTAATTAATTAAACATACATTTAGGTTTCTAAAAATCACCAAAAAAATCATGAATCATCCCAATGCATTTAGAAACATTTTCAAACTCTTCACACAAATTTCTTTTTAGGTTTGATCATAGTTTGTGAATTTTCTTTGAATTAAGGGTCATTAAAATCTTATTTTAGAACCCTAACTTTAAAAAAACATTTCTGCCTAACCAAGAAGAGTTTGAAGATGATTCTTTTTGCATTGTTTTGCATATTGCATGTAGTTTATAGGACATTTTCCTCATGAATTTATCTTGCATTTTCAATTTGATTTGCATTTCTCCCTTTGAACCACCCAAAAACCCTAGAAAACTTAGGAAATTCATAGCTTTTGATTAGGGTTTGTTTGAGTTTGATTTCAAATTTTTATCATGTCATATGCTTCTGTTTTGTTCATTTTCATCTTGCTTGTCCATAAAACCCTAATTTTATGTGTTCATTTGCATTCACCTTGCATATGCATCCATACATGAACTTGCCATGACATTTCTTGCATTCATATGTCACCTTATACATCTTAGGACATGTTGGAACCATGCTTGATCATTTCTTCATTCATTTGCCATGATTTGCATTCATTTCATTTCATTAACTTTCATGTGTTTTCAAACTTCAAAACATGCTTCCACTTGCATCTCATTCTTGTATGATCATACATATGCATTTTGTATGCCTTTGCATCATCTCACATGACATTAACATTGCATAAACACTTCTGACTTTGGTTATTTCATCTCATATCATATCATTTCATTTCATTTTCTTATGCTTTATACTTTATGCATTCATGCTAACATTTTCAGGTGGTAAGTTACTTTGAGAAGTGGATTTGCCTTCACTTCTCACTTCTCCTTATCTCTTTCATTTTCATTTTGTTTGTCTTTTAAGTGAACTTGTTCACTTGTGTTCCATTTCTCTCACTTTCTTTCTTTACGTTACTTATCTTCTTCAATGAAGTAAGTAACTTATTCTTCTGCTTCATCCTCCTTTCATCTGCTTCTTCCATTGGTGGCTTCCTTGAAGGTCTTTCTTAAGAATTACAAATCATAGGAACATCCAAGCATGATAATAATTAGGGTTGTGATTAGTCCCCCTTAGCTTTTACCTTTGAGTCTCCTTGAGTCTCTCTTCTCATCTCAATAATCAGATACTAAACTCTTAAATTTTTAGAACTTTGGGAATTAGGGTTATGCATGTATCCTTCTATTAGGATGGAGTGTATAACTTTAATCCTAGGTGTTAAACCTTTAACTTGTTTAAACCTCTTAATCAAATCATCTTAATAATCACTAATACTTCATCTTGTAACTTGGGCCTTACATTAGGGTTCTAATTCTTCCTTTATGGTTAAGAAGGACTAACCCTAGTGTTTAATGGACAAGTCCCCCTCAAGTTGTCTTACAAACTATAAAACTCATTTCTTAATCTCATCCCTTAATTAAAATCCACTTAATAAAGGCTTTGTTATATAATGAATTTAATCCCTAACCATGGATTAAGTTGAGGTATCTTCCTCAGCTTAAGTGTTCTCATCTATTATCCTTCTATTAGGATACTGTAATAAGTCCACTAATTTGTGATTAGAGATTAAACTCATTACTTAACACTAAACAAAAACACAAAAACATCTAAATAATCACAAGTAGGTTAATGATCTTAATCCTACATCATCATGGTAATTTAGTTGAGATGCTTATCTCATACTTAAGTAGGCTCATTATCCCTAACTAGGGAGGATATAATGAGTTTATAAGCCTTTGATTTAGGCTTAAGCTCATTAACTTATGCAAAACACCAAAAACAATAAGAAAACTGAAAACACAAAAAACAAACAATAATCGTCTCCTTCAGGATTCTTTTCTCATCACACTCATTCATAAACGAGAACTTGTTCCTTCCGTCTAATGCAAGACAATTAGCACTCGATCCAGACAAGTCATACACTTGAGCATAGACAAGCAAGCAGTTCACGGTCAATTTATCTTTCAGTCTCTTTGAGTCAAACTACGGTGTTCTGACTTCCTCATTGCACGAGAGGATACGTAGGCATAACTTAACTGTTATCGAACAAAAGTCTCTTTGTCATCCCCCTCTTTCAGCATTCTTTAAAAGCCTCGTTTCCTGAGCATTCACCTTTTGCACTGACACTTGTATATTCTTTTCCAGCTTTTGCACACAGATAGCACATACGCTTACCCCTTTAAACACAATCTTATCAGCATGGATCCCGTCGAGTACGACAAACAATCTGGGTGCTAATACCTTCCCAGGTTGTAACCAACCCCCTTTCTCAGTTTCTCTGGTTTGCAACCGTCTTATCCATCATTTTCTAGGTTTATGCAGCATTACCTTTCCTTCGGGATAAAAATGCCTAGCTGGCGACTCTATTCATCTTCATTTCATTTTCTCCTTTCGCCGACCGTCCGTGTCTGCACCGGGATGCAAATCTCCGGGAGCGACACTAGGCAACAAGTATTCTTTGTTCTTTGAAAAAGTTTTAATTTTTTCAATTGGGTTGTTTTGGTTAAGCTTTGTTTTTTTTTGGCTTTCTTTGATTAACTGTGTTTGGTTTAGTTTGCAGTATAATGAATCGAGTGTTGGTGTCTCTCCAATGACGAAAGTGGGTAGGGTTATATACTACCATGTTGCTGAAGAGTATAGAGAGGTAAGGGATGAAGGTGTGGAAGGTTATTCTTTTATCTTTAGTAGGAGGGAGGGAGAACAGTAAGAGTTCTTCTCAAACAATTTTGTTCTTCCACAGACAAACGGATCCATGGTTTATCCTTCTGAAACTTCAAACTAGTAATAAATATATCAAAGTAGTTACCAACAAGAACAATATGAGGGAGGGAGAAGAGAAAGAACAACAAGAACTCGTAAAAATGGCAAATAGCGAAAGAGGGAGGGAGAAGAGAAAAAGATGACGGTTAGGGTTTGAAAAGAGAGAAAGGAAATTGTTTTATATATTAATAAATTAAAATAATTCCATGTCAAATAAAATAATTTAAATTAAAATAACTTTATTAATAATAGAAAAAATCAAATAATATATCATGTCATATTTTAAAAATATCATACAACTGCCACGACGATTTTTAAGTTTTTCCTATAAAATTTAACATAAATGACTTGTTAGACTAACCGACGTGCTTTAAAGGACTAGAGCGTAATATTTTTTAATTAGGTGACTAAATCGAAATAATAATTTTATTTTTTATTTTTTTTTATAATCACAATTTTTTTATTAAAAAAAATCAAGTTTTGTTATAACTATCATAGCCACTAGAGCCGTTTCAAACTATTGTTTCCTCGATGCTCATAGTAGACAGTCAACTATAACAATCAATTGAATTTATTAAATAAATAGCTTTAATCATATCATAATTAATAAATAAAATAAATTAGAATTACAAATTGTGTAATATTTAGATTTTTTTTAAATAACCTAGTTTTATAAAAATATTTCCAAAATAACAATGTTTTGAAAAAATGTACCAAAATGACATAGTTTGTAGACATGTTCGCCAATTGAAAGGGCGAACATGTTGAAATGTTGAATGAATTCGCCAAATCCTTTGGCTAATGGAAGTAATTTAACACACATTCACCATTCCATTTGGCGAATGTGTGCTTTAGGTTTGATGAATTCGCCACTTGGTTTGGCGAATGTATACAAATGCGTTATGTGATTTTTTTCCTATAAATAAATGCTTCGTAAACAAGTTATCACACATATACACCAACCTTTCAACCCCTCTCTCATTCATTCCTTTCAATCTCTCCCTCTCACAACATGGCTTCTCCTCGTCCATATACATTTTCATCGACACCATTATCCTCAACATCAGAAGAACTGCTTCCTAAATTTGATATTTTGAAGAAAAATGCTTTGGTGTTTCTCTCACCAACAAAGCCTCCTTTGAAGATGTTGTTATGGAACCCGTAAACTTTGGAACACTTGCATAGAGAATTAAACCGCTGGTTAGAAGGAGAAATCGGTCCTAAAGAAAAGATAATTAAAATTGAGAAGCGAGTTGTAGAGTCTGGTGTGATGAAATGGAGAAAAGTGGTCAATGATGCAGGTGTTCTTTCGATGATGTTAGGTCGAGATGAAGTTGTCCTGATGGTTGTAATAGGCTAGATATGTTGAATGTTCAAGTTGTTTTATTTATGTATGGTCATGTTTTAAATTATGTATTTTCTTGTTTTATTTATGTATGGTCATGTTTTAAATTATGTATTTCCTTGTTTTATTTATGTATGTTCTTGTATGCGGTTGTAAGATTTTATTGGTATGAATGAAACGAATGAGGCTTCTATTATAAACAGATATGGTTACAATGGTTTAAATTATGTCGGTGTGCTTGGTCCAACATTGGGACATTTTTTACGATTGTGCCCGGGTTGACGACATGAACTGCATAGTCTCACCATTTTGTTTGCCGTATCCATTTATGTGTGAATACGCGTGCTATTAGGACGCCCCTTTTTCTTTCTTCGCATGTTTTCATTGTGTCAAACTATTTCCCCATAGTATGTGGGCCAGTAGTCCTCATTTGCAACAACCAGAAAGCTTTTGTTGTAGACGTTGCAAAGATTGTGCACTTGGTAAACAGGGGACATTAAGCTTGAAGGGTCCAGCCGAACCTTTGAACATGCCGCTATAACATGGGAGCAAGTGTCGCTCCCCGAATTTCCATCCTGGTACAAACGCGAAAGTGGCACGGAAAAGAATAGAGTCGCCAGCCAGGCATTTTTATCCTGAAGAAAGGGAATGGTAATGATGCACAAACCAGAAGAAAGAAAGAGGAAGGACACAGGTCCTACGAACCAAAGAGACTGAGCTCGGGAGTCGGTTACGACCTGGGAAGGTATTAGCACCCAGATCGTCCGCCGTACCCGACGGGATCCACGCTTGCAAAAGAAACTGTTTCAAAGGGTGAGGGTATGAAAGCTGCAGCAAAGAAATGAAAATGAAAAGAAACTGGAACTGGAAAAGAACTGAATAGGAAAGGAAAAGGAAAAAATGTAGGGAAAATAAAGATTGTGCTCGAACGGGCCCTACCCCGCTGCCTACGTACCTCATCAGGATAATGAGGATCAGAGACGCCGTAGTTCCCCTAACTAGGGGTACTAAAAGGAAATTGCTTGTGAATTAAAGGCTTGAACTGCCTATGCCATTGCTCAGGTGTTGCAGACTCGGACGACGAGTGTGGAACCGTCTTGCAAAGTGACAAGTAGGAGCAAGTTCGCGTAAGGAGCGAAGGAGGTGAGAAAAGAATTCCCGAAGGAAAGACGTTTATTGTCTGTTTGTGTTTTTTAGAAGCTTTTATGAGTGTGTCACAAGTAAGTGAACTCAAGCTCTCTTCCATGGAACGTGCACTTGTCACTACATTCCAAGATGGAATAATAGAACAAGCACACTCAAGTAAGGAGAAGATCCCCAAAACTTGAACCCAAAGATTAGGGCTTAGGCTCACTAACTTGTTTACTTATTAAGTGTTTTTGGTACTTACAATGAAGAAGTGCTTTTATGATTTTATTTTATGAAGAAGATACTTTGATCAGACTTGTGCATCACAAGGTAAACTTGTATTATCCTAAGATGGGAAGACTACAAGCATACCTCATGGGATAAGGTTATGGATCAATGCATCACTTCAAACTTATTAAAGTGTTTTTTTAAGAGTTATGAGATGAGAAGAGAAGAAGAACCAAAAGGATCACAAAGGAAAAATTCTAAGGGGGACTAAAATAATCCTAAGTGTTAACATGCATGGATGTCCTAAGGATTAGTGAGGTTTTTGTCCTAATGAAGAAGGAAAGAAGAAGAGAAGAAGATATAAGAAGGGATGAGAAAGGCCTAAGCCCAACAACAAATGGTTAGTGCACATAAACATAAGAGGATAAGATGAGAATTGGAGATGTGGAACTCAATTCCCACACCTCACACTTACCATAGCCCCTGCAAGGTTAGTGTGCATAAAAGTGAAACAAAATGAGCAAGATAACAAGCTAACATCACACAATCAGAAGTGAAATGGTATGAACATATGCGCAATGCAAATGCAACTCAAAGAAATGAGGAGAAGAAACTTGTGAGCAAAAGATGCAACATGAAACACTTATGAAAACAAATGCACACTTATGAAATATGCAAAGCCAAATGCACAAAATATGAACACTAGGCTCACAACCAGCACCAAAAAAAGATGAAGAATGGCTTAAGAAGCCAACAAGATGAAGAGAAGAGAGGTACAAGACCAAACAATGCCAAATGGAAGCAAAAGAAGCAATAAGATGAAGTGAAAGCACTTAAGGATACAAATGACTTAAAGAAGAAGCAAACACAAAAACTCAGAAGACACAAACCCTATCCTAGGACCAGGAAAGTACCCATACCCCAAAGGAACCCCAAATGAGAAGAAGAAGTGGGCACAAGTGCCCTTCTAGGCTTATGAGAGACCAAAAGATTCAAAGGAAGCAAAATGGGACAAGGTTCAAGATAAAATCCACAACAAATCAACCAGCCATCTAAAAATTCCACAATTGAAGACAAATGATCCTCAAACATATTATATCAACTAGCCAAAAGGATTTGCAAAGATTCAGAAGTAAACTAGGTTAAATGGAGGAAAAAACACAAGTTAGGGTAGCAAACTTACATCACAAGTTATCAGACCAAGACTCAAGAAATAAGTTTCCAAAAATTCAGATAAAAATCACATGAAAAGAATAATGTCTTAAGATATCAAAGAAAAATTAATGGGATCAAAACTCAAAATATTGAAACCTATGGAAAATGAACAAGGCTGACTGGTCAAGAAAGGATTCAAAAGAAGCTATGTGCAATGGTGAATTAATTCTGACACGTGGAAAAAGCAAAAAAATAAAATAAAAATATGAAAAAATATTAGAGACACAAAATAAGACACATGATTTTTTTGGGATTTTTTGGATGATTATAACTATTTTAATAAAATTGGAATGAAACTAAATAAAAAGAAATTAAAGTGGAAAAAAAGAAAAATAAAAGAAATTGAAGGGAGGTGTGATAGTAAGGAACTGAACTGAATTTGTTTGGGCCAAGTTGGGGGTGGGGTGCGAAAATTAATGCTGAAGAGCCCAAGGTGGTGCGCTGGAGTATGCTGCTTGTTGTGGAATTTAATTGAAATAAAATAAAAGGCTGGGAAAAATGAGATCTGTTGGATCAATCCTGTGGACGTGGCTGGGAACCTCATTAAATGAGGTGGCTCTTTAATGCGATGTGGTTGGTGAGTGTAGGAGAATTAATATGGAGTGTATCACATGTTGATTAAATGAAACAAAACATAAAACACAAGGAGACGGAAGGGAGAATGAGGCCATGTGGCGCGCTGTGAGGCCTAGGATTGAAGATCCAACGGCCTGGACTTTATCTTCTTCAATGGAACCCTAGCTGAATTTTAAAACAAATTCCGGTGACTGGAGCCAGGGCTCCGGCACCGGAGACCAAACCAGAACCAAAAATTCACCAAAAAATGAAAATGAATAGCCCAGACTAACTAATTAGACATCACTGAACTCAAATATGGCATTAAAAACAGCTAAATCTCAAAGAATTGGCCGGATCGAAGGAAAACAACATTGATCATCAAACTTGAAATCAAGATAATTCATGATATAATGCACCAAAATCAATTCTACAAAGTGCAGCATGATCAGTAAACATCAAGGAACACAAAGCAACTCAATAATTTCATTTCCATAACACAAGATTTCAAGCCATACCTGAGATGGAGACCTTGAAATATTGAGCTAGAAAACCAACCAATGCGTGCAAATCACTCTTCTTACTCCTTAGATGCAAAATAAATGCATCTAAGGTCTTGAAATAGGCTGGCTCTGAGGTTTCAAGACAAGTTGCTTTGAAATGGCAAGCTTCTATTTCAGTGCTTTAAGCTCAAATGAGTGGTTGATTCTTGATCTATGTGATTCACTGATCAAGAATATGGAAGAAGTTTGTGAAGAATGTGAAAGAATGGAGAGATATGTGAGGAAATGAAAATTTTCAAGAAAGTTGAGAATGAGAGAATGAGAGAGATCTCAGATCTGATGCAACCCTAATTCTCTTTGTTATAATCTCACAAAGCAATGCTGAAAATGTGAGAGAAAGTGCACGAAAATCAAATGAGAAAAGTGTGAAGTTGCCTAATTTGCACTTAGTGGAATAAGCATGCTATGCTCATGCTCTCTTGGGCCTCTCAGCATGTGTGAGTTTCATTTTCCACCCTTGATTCAAATCCAGTCATTCCTGGCCCTTAGATTCAAGTGTCACACTTGTTTCATGATTTTTTGCAAAATTGCATGTTTTGGAGTGATTTTTTCAAAGTGCACGAAAATGACCAATTCTCTTGAGAAAAATGGTCCTTATGCAATGTATTTTAAGTTTGAAACAAAATTGGGCCTGTACCAAGTCACAAAATTAAGATTGGAAGCCTTTTGCATTTGGTGCATTTTGGAAAAGTGAAATTTGCCCTAGGACAACAAGAATTTTCGAATGGCTTCTAGAGAGATCCAGGAATCCGGTGAAAATGTACTTGTACTTTTTGAAAATGGGAGCCCTTACTCTACAACTTTCATGTTTGACTTTGGTCCATTTGAAGAATTTTTGATCATGTTAAGGCCACTTGAAAATTAGGGCAAAAGTTGCCAAATTTGGAAAACTTCAAAAACCAACTTTGTACCATTTTTGCAAAACCCTTCAAATCTCCATGATTCTTGAACTTTAGGCATTCCAAACCTCTTATAACATTGTAAGGACCCCTCTTAGCCAAAAAAATTTGGGTTAGACCCCTTGAAATTGCACAGTTGACTTTTTATGGGCTCTGTTGACTTTTTCCTTCATCTGCAAGCAACTGAGGCACTGACTGACTTCCACATGGAATTTTCTCATGAAATTTGACACATAGGATCCTCTTAACATATAGAAGACTTGGCCCAAAAGAAATGGCCAAAGTTGTGAGATCTTGGTGCTTGAATCTCAAACCCTAATTTGGGTGCACTGTATAGGAGCTTTGCCTTGTCCTGAGATCTCTGATGATCATGCAATCTTCTGAGCTTTTGCCAATGGACTTGATATTGTAAATGGAGTGTGGACTCACCATAGAACTTGTACAAACTCATTGGGACCCTTGTCATGGCTTGAAATGCTTCTATAACTTCCACAGATGACCATATGTTTGATGCTAGGACATGAGGGATGTTATGCTTCATCTTTCCATGATATGATGCTGAGAAAATGATATGAGTATGATGAATATGATATGATATGATGCTTAAAAATGAAGAGGGAAAATTTGGGGTGTTACATCTGCCCCTATTCAATCATCAGTTCATCTGAAAAGGACGATAGTACGGGCTATCGACCATTCAAGATAAACTGTGGTTGAATACCAAGAAGACCAGAAATTTGCACTCTGACGAAAAATGCAACACTGGGAAATAAACCCAATCAGATGACGCTCTAGGGAAAAGAAGGAGAGGAAGCAGACGAGCTTCTTCCAAGCTGAAACTGATATCCGGAATAAGAATGCATTGACAGACGAGTCTTCTTCCAACAATCCTGTGACGCCAGGAGCAATAAGAATTTTGACGTTTAATTCCACCGTCAGGACTTCAAACCTCTTCAACACGACCGAGCATTGGATAAGATCAAGCGACCTGCTAAGGAAATGGCATCGAGCGATCCATAACCAAGAATGTGAGCACGACTCAAACAACGAGGAGTAATATCAAACGATTTACAACTCAGACGAGATCCAGCGATCTGACAAGGAAATGGTATCGAGTGATCCACAACCAGGGATATGAGCACGGCTCAAACAACAAGGAGTAATATCAAGCGATTTACAACTCGGACAAGATCAAACAATCTGCTAAGGAAATGGTATCAAGTGATCCATAACCGGGAAACGAGAACGTAATATCAAGCGATTTACGACTCCTGTCTTTTTGGTACGACACCAGGCGACTACTGGCTTGCCACAGCGACGGTGGACTTTAACGGCGTTGCAATATCGAGCAATTTGCAAACCAAACAAGATCGAGCAATCTGATAAGAGACTGGTATCAAGCGATCCATCCACAATAGGTCCGTTGACACGGGACAACGCGATCAATACAAGATCAGTTGCTTTGAGAGAGTAACAAATCTGCAAGGGACAATACCATTTGTAACTCCACTGGGTATGAGAACATTCTGAATAACGTTCTGCTGAGGAGATGACCAAGATATCCTGGAAATACTTGGTTGAGGAATGAAATGAGAACAAAAGTCTGCCTTACTGTGTCGTACTGGCAAAAAATAAATTGGAGACCTCACTGGGGGATATTTCAATGATGGTTAAGTACCAATCATGCAACTCTGCGGGGAATGATGATCTTCCAACACGGTTGGGAAGACGCTTGGTCAGATACCCTTTGCTAAGGAAAGAGTTCTGATACTTCCAACTCTGCGGGGAATTAGGTATTCAACTGGTTGTTGGGAATAACCTATTCCTGAATAAAGACTCCGCTCGGAGAAGAGAACTGTTCAACTGGATTTGAAGTTCTGCAGGGGATATCACCCTACTCTGACTCAGCTGGGGGGAAAATTTTTGTTATAATTTACTAGGGGATGCTAGGGATCACCCCCTGCTGGAAATAGGAATTGCAAAGTGTCTCTCGCTGGGGAGAAGAAACTGCTTGGGGAATATGTTCTAATAACATCATACTCCACGTACTTAACGACTGTTCAAGTATCAGCTCAAGAGGATTTTACATAAGACATGGCACCCGAACTTCCCTGGTGTCTTCAAACTCTTGGATTTGATTCATTGAATCTTGAGATAATTTCCCCAGACCTCCTGGTCTACAAAGGGATTTGATTGAAGGGGACTCACACACCATCCTACATTATCATGAAATAATCTGCCCCAATATCCTGTGCTAAGGATAAATTGAATAAACACTTGCAGAGATTGACTTCATCTGCTCTTGCGAGTGAACTGCCCCAGTATGGGCCTTAAAATGATTTCTTCAAACTAACCATGCTCTGATAATTGTCCCAGCTTGGCTGAATTATGAGATTTGTTCGATGTGATTGCCCCGGATTGGCTGCATCTAACCTATCTGGTTAGAAGAACCTTTATCTCATGGGAGTTTCTCAGAAAAAGTGCAATTTTCCATGATTGTCCTTTAGAAGTTTCAGACTCCTCCACCTGGCAGGATTTAAGTTTCAGGACTGAAATTCCTCATGTGGACTTCTTTGGTGCCAAACAAATGTATGTAAGCAGAAAATGTTTTATTCTGAGAATGATTATTCTAATGCAACACACATGTTAATCTTGAAGTTTTTTATTTATTGAAAAGATGTCATTTGTGAACGAATCACTAGTTAAGATATGACAAGATTTTTTTTATGAAAGAAACATGCATATGCAATACCAACAAGGGTCTTTTAGCATAACTCGTAGGAGTCAAGGACGCTATCTCATAGTAGCACGCTCTCGAATTAACCCCGTTTCAATTAGGACTTTTGTGGGTTGTATCATGGCTTGGTTCATGGTTATAGAAACAAAGATATAGGCTCAAAGTTTATATGCACCCACCCCTCTTCGTGATGTCCTTCCATTCCTATGTCCAACTAGTTTTCGCAAACGTTCACCTTTCCTAAAGGTTTCTTATTGGTTGAGGAACCATTACTCTAACAGTTTAAGCACCATTGAGGTCATTGTTGGGAGTCAGTCACCCTTGTTGTCTTTTGTGTCTGTATCATATGACTTGATTTTGTTTGAGGATCTTTCTTGTGCAATCCTTTTCATCTTCCGCTTTTCATTCTTTTGCTTATCCCTAACTTTTGCCTGGACTGATTCTTTTGAATCTTTTGCAACCGGAGTCCAGCGGGATGCCCTAATTTTTGCCTAAGTCGCTTTTTTTTCAAGTCTCGACTTAGCAGGCTTTTTATTTCTTTTTTTTTCTCTTCTTCTTTTTTTTTTTAAACAAATCGTGTGACATTGTTTGTCTTGACTGTTTTGTAAGGGTTGTGACTGTCTCACTTTTTGGTCGATGATGGATAACCGTTGTGGTTTCCGGTCTTTGGACCTCTTGATTTGGTACAATGAAATGTTAGGGATCCTCAGATACTCTCCTTTATGGAAGCATGAATGCTTGGTCCAACTAGCTGACACTTACCCTGCCCCGGGTTAAATGTGAGGGTTTTTTCATGTGAAAAGAAACTCCTACTTCAAGGCTCAAAGGGGTTAACGAAGGTTTATCTCCCTTATATCTCCGGTGTTTGGGATTTGAAACAAAGCCTGTACATCGTCAACAGGGTTTTATTCAAGAGCACACAAACGAAGATTTTTGCGTTTTCATTTCGTCATCCTCCATCACAGAGTTTAAGAACAACAATTGGTATTGCAATGCACACACAAACTTATAAGTAAAACGAATTAATTACTTCAAGAAAAACATGTGCATTTCATTAGTTAACATTCAAAATAAACAAGTTTCATGCAAGCATACAAATGTTCAAACAAACATATACAAGCGACACATGAGAATGCAGTAAAGAAACTGAACATTGCCATCATTGAGGAGACTTGACTCCGTCTGGACCGGTTGATCTTGAATACTTTCAGTAGTCAGCAACTTTTCTGATGAGATCTGCAGTCTTCAATCAAATGACCATGTGTCAGCACCATACTTCATTCCCAATTATTCTGACCTGAAGCTTTCGACGTTCAAACAATGACACGAGACGTCTGAAGAAAAAGTGACACTGAGATGAAATTGCCACATAAGTTTGACACCTAAGGTTGCTCGGAAAGACCTGACGATCTTCTGCCTACGTATCTCCATTGACCAAAGACCAATGAAGAATTAGAGCGACGTAGTTCCCCTCAACAGGGAGGAAATACAGTGAAAAAAAACAAATGACTGCCATTACTGATACATCTAACTTTATTGCTTTAATTCTTCTCTGACACACTCTGACCCAGACAAAAACCATGCTTCATCTGTACGGAGCGAAATTGATAGCCTTCAAATCAATCAAGTCATGTACCTTGCGGTGAAAAGCTTTACATCCATCAATGTGGTGTCCTGGTGCCCCGGAATGAAACTCACAATGGGCATTGGCATCCCATCCCTCTGGCAATGGATAAGGAGGTGGGGATAGCTTGTGAAGCTCGATCAGTTTCAACTGAAGCAAATGTTGAAGTACATCAGTATACGACATTGGTAACGGATCAAGAACTAATTCTCTCCTTTGCTGACGCTGACCCTGTTGAGGGTTCCTTTGTCTTGTCTGACGCCTCAGATGATTATTCGGGGTCGTAGCCACAGAAGCTACTTGTTGATGACGTGGATGGTATCCTCTACCATTTCCACGTTGATGAGATGTTGCCCCAACTTCTCTTTCATCCTTGTTCTGACCACTGACGAAGGGCTTCTTGGTACCTGAACCTGACGCACTGTAATCTTGAATTTTTCTGAGCTTTAGCAAACTCTCAACTCGCTCGCCAGCGATCACAATATCAGCAAATCCAGTAGATGGACAAGCAGCTAGATGGTCTAGAAACACACCCTGCAAAGTGCTCATGAATATGTCAGTCATCTCCCTCTCAAGCAGTGGAGGTTGCACTCGGGCGGCCATCTCTCGCCATCTTTGAGCATACTGTTTGAAACTTTCAGACTTCTTCTGAGAAATACTCTGGAGTTGAATGCGGTTAGGCGCCATATCAAGATTAAACTGGTATTGTTTCACAAAAGCTTCAGCCAAATCCTTCCAGCTTCGGATAACATTCTTGTTCAGACCTATGTATCAGTCCAAAGATGCCCCAGATAGACTATCTTGGAAGTAAAACATCCATAACTTCTCATCATCCGTGTGGGCAGAGATCTTCCCAAAGTAAGACTGGATGTGAGTTTTCGGACAAGAGTTCCCGTTATACTTCTCAAAAACAGGAGGCTTGAATTTGTGAGGAACTTTCACTCCAGGAACTAATCCCGAATTCGCAACATCAAAACCTAGAGAGTTCTGAGACTTAATGGCCTCTATCTTCTCAGCCAGCTCGTCGAAACGACGATCCACAATAGCATTAAGTTGATCCGTCTCATCATCAATCAAAGTGAACTGATCTTCCTACTTGTCCATGTAGCCAATATTACGGTCATTGTCTCCGCCCGGAGCCCCATTATGATTTCTTTGATTGCCATCTTCAAGAATCTCATTCTCTGGTCGTTCGACTCTCAACCTTATTTGTTCTTGCCTCTGGGCCATCCCCGTCATCAGGGTCATGAACTGCTCCATGCGAGCCTTCAACTCTACGAGCTCAGCTTGTATCTGATCTGCCATTCTCGTTTTGATTTACCAACACTGTTGCCTGAAATGGAATAAAGATGAGAAACGGCCAGGGTACCTGAAAAACAAAGATAGCAAAATATGATATGCAAAATGTTATGCTATGCAAATGTTCAGAAACACCTCCAATGAGAGAATACTCTCAAAAGAAGCTCTACACTCAAGATCCAGCATAAGAACCATCCTGCGACCAAGTGTCATTGCATGAATAAGAAAGCCACTGCTTCAGAAATCCAAACACATAACATAGAAAAGCCCGCAAGAGCAAAGTCATACAAGGTACTGAAAACCAACACGAATGAGTACAGCAACAAGGATTCCCTCAACAAGCCTGAGGGTAACCAGATACATGAAAAAGCTAAAGCCTACAAGCATCAGATCTAGTTCAGAGGTCTCTGCCTCCCTAGCTGACCATCTGGTGTGATGACCTTCGAGTCAATTAAATCTTGAACATTCCATTGTAAAGCCATGCATCCTTCAGTTGAATGCCCCGGGGAACCTGAGTGAAACTCGCAACGCGCATTTTCATCATATCCCTTTGGAAGACTTCCTTCTGGTGGTGCCAAGATCCGCAACTGGATTAAACCAAACCTCAGCAATTGACGTAACATGGCAGTGTAGGATATGGAAATGGGATCAAGAACACGATCAGCTTGTGAAACTCTCTGTGGATAAGGCCTTCGTTGTGGTTGAGCAGTCTGTTGCTGATGTTGCTTCGAACGCCTAACAGGCCACTGCACTTTCTTACCTAACTTCGAACGAGGAACCAAAGAAGATCGTTGTGGTAGCCTCTTAGAAGAATCAACTTGAGTGGTAATTTCAGAAGAATGGAACTTGGCCGCCTCTTCATTGTTCACCTGTGACACCTTCAACATGTTTGGCTTAAAGTTAATTACGTCGTCATTAACCAAGTCTTGCACCTGATGCATGAATGCCCTGAAATCGTTGATATCATGTCCTTGAGCTCCCGAGTGAAAGACACAGTAGGCATATGGATTCCAACCTTGGGGAAGTTCACTAGTAGGAGGAGACAATTCACGACATTAAATCAATCCCATTTGGAGCAACTATGGACACAACTCAGCATAAGACACGGGCACAGGATCAATAACTCTCTCCTGCTTCTGTCGGGAATGGGTTGCCACCACTGGAGGAGATACACCTGACATCTTCTGAAATCCTTCTTTGGGAAACCAAGGTGTATGAACTGAGGAAGTTCCTTGATACGGGAAGAAAGTGCTTACTTCTTTGGCTGTAACTGGCACAGGACCATTCATCTCATTTGAATCAGGTAAGGAAAGATTAATCTCTGTCCTGGGCTCTTCTGGACAACCCAGTGGTGACTGCTGGTGAGGAAGCTCAAACTGTGGAGAGAGTCCTCCTGACAACTCTTGGTTAAGTGGAAATCCCAAAGAGATGGGAGAAATAAGACCTTCTGGTGGAGAAACGGACGCCTGACCATTTTCTTTCTCCAGCAAGGCATTCATGATCTCTGTCAACAGCCTCATTTGAGTTTTCATCATGTCAAACTCTCCCTTCAAGAACATCTGGCATTGTGAAAAAGCTTGCATCTCTGCCTTGAATTGCCCCATCTAGGCCTTCATTTCAGCTACCTCCGCCCGGAGTTGTTCAAAGTTCATGCTCTGGGAATCCTGACTCAAGTTGGTCATTCTGTCAAGATAATAACCTGTCCTTGAAATCTTGTTGCAACGGAAGTGCCTGAAACAGAAAAGTCATTAGGAGCCTGTGGCCATACCTGCAAAACAAGGAAACAGGTGATATGTATGCAATGCAGCTGTTTATGTTTCCAAGTTTAAGCATTTGCCATGCCCCAGTCCTGGCATCTATTCTCAGACAGTCACTTTGAATTTTTTTTAACTTTCAAGCTTTCTCTTTGACAAGTGTTCAGACATTAGCAGTATCAGACAAACGAGTCTTGCATATTCAAAATGATAACTTGCACATTAATATGAACAAACCACTGCCGGCTAAAAGTCAGAATACAACCAAAAATAATCCCCGAAGGGTTACAAGCCAGTACACGAAATAAAGACAACAGAAAATACAAGCAAAACTCCTACAACAAGCCTGTAGGTAGTCTGCAAAAATAAACAACTAAGCTAAAGACTCAGGCTCTGCCACCTCTGCTCTGCTTTTCTTGACACCCGCTCTCAGCTTGAGCTCTTCAATCTCTTTTCTTGCTTCCTCCAGATCTAACTGACTTTATGTTAGCTGTTGGGTCTTTTCTCTCCGGATGGTGTGGACTTGCTCCACTTCCTCCTTCTTGAAAGCCATCTGAACTTCAAAGAACTCTTCCTTCTCTCTGAATTTCTTCTACTCTTCCTCCCTTTGGCCTTGCAGCCAAACAATGGATTGGCGAGCATCCTTGAGAGTCTTTAGAGTCTTCTTGCGCTCAGCTTCTCTTTGGGCTTCCATCATACCCAACCTGTGGAAATAGGCTTCTCTACCAGCAAAATCCTTCTCTTTTGCTTCCAAGGAGGCTTGGAGCTTCTGCAGCTTGTCTTCAGCTTCATTCTTGGCCCTGTTGGCTTGATGGTACAGGCTTACCATCTCAGTATTCTCCACTCTGACCTCATGCAGCTGAGCTTCTAGCTTCTTGTACTCTTCAAGGGAGACAATACTGCTCTGACTAGGCACTTCCCTGGGATAAAGTGGAGCCTCAACTGAAAAAGGCATGAGAACTGCTTCTACATGTCTTTGCAACCATGCAGCATATGGTGGATATGTCTTGGGATCAACTCGACCGAAGTCTTTCTTACCCTTTCTTATCCTGTGAGCCCAGGCTTGGACTGCTTGTTGAACTAACTCTTTGTTCCCTTCAGCAGGAAAGTACAAAGATTCAGCCAACTCTTCCATTTGAGGAGGATCTTTCAAAGGGTAGCCAAACTATTTTCTGGCTAATGTTGGATAGTAACTGATGACACCTTTCCTTCCCAGCAAAGGTACTCCAGCAAACCTTCCGCAACTGACCATCAACTCTTTACCTAGCAGATCCCTATCATATCCCCAGGCAATATCTTCAACAGTCAACCCCATCAGTCTTCTGGACCATCTCCATTCATCCCTCATCTCCTTGAAGGCACCTGACTTAGGCAACTATCTAGCAAACCACTCAGCAAACAAAGGAGCACAGCAGACTACTGGACCAACCCTACCCTTCTCATTTCTGTAGTGAACACTGTAGTAGAAGTCACCCAAAAGAGTAGGCACTGGATTGCCTTTTGCAAAGATTGAGATCACCTCTAAGCTGACAAACTCCTTCTCTCCAAGAAACAAACTGGACCCATATACCATCAATGCAAGCAAAGCACCAAAGTCATTCCACTTAGCCTCTGTAGCATATCTTTCTGCCTCTGGGATGATCACACTCCAAGGTAGTCATTTGCCTTCACTTTCTTGCAGAGCCTTCCTGACTGAAGCAGCTAGCAACCTACAAACCTTAGCTATGTCTTCATCTTTAAGCACAACCTCTGACCCATAGAATGGCAGTGTCTCTCTGATCGGAATATTCAGCATGCTGGAGATCTCTTCCAATGTCGGAGCTAAGATGTAACCTGGAAAAACAAAGCAACGCAACAGGGGATCATAAAATTGCAACAAGGTATGCAAACTGTCTTTCTGGTCTGCAGTGGGCTTGTCCACAAACTTCAGTATCTGGCCATATCTTTTCTTGAAATTGCCAAAGACTTGGTCATTCATCAGACCTGCTAACCTCTGAACACTTTTAACTTCCGGCTGAAGAAAGGTATAATGAACATTATTTTTCCTTGGAACTCTTCTGATTTCTGCCATGGAGATAAGATTACCAGAACTGGGAGCTGATTAAGAACAATGACCTGAAAAATGGGAAACATAAACAGTTAATGCAAAGAATGATGCAAATGCAATGCAATGCAGGCATATGATCAACTGGGACCATCTGAACTGGATCACTGACAAGGGCCCCTCTGAATAACTGGCAAACCAACAGTCCACTGAGTCACACTCTCTGATAATCACAACTCACTGAAGAAGATCTCAGGACCACAGTATCAAGAATACCAGAACAAGAACTCCAAAACTCCAGAACCAGAACTCCAGAACCATAGAACCATAGAACCAAAGATCATAATCACAGGACCACAGATCATAACAAGGACCACTGAATAGATGAGTGTATGTTGAGGTCATAGGTTCCTGCACACCTGTAAACCCCTCCCAATCTCACTGGTAAAAGGCTCCGGGTCAGACATCACGGACTCTCAAAGCCGAATAGCAATAATACTGTCACCATCTCCGAGAAATGGCTCATGACCAAATCAGGGAATCAGTTTGGCATTATATACTACGCAGGGAGGCCTCACCTGAGTCCAGGACACAAAGTCATCCTATGTGATCCCCAAGTGGGCCCTCGGATGCGAATGGGTTTGCCACAAAATGTGGGCTGCCACTGTCATCACTAAAGAGGGATGTTTCCACAAGGTTCTCAATGATCGGTCCCCAGCTGCACATAACTGTCAGGGTTATGTAATGAGAGAGGAAGATCCCCAAATCAAGACATTTCCAAGACAATCGCAACCTGGGTGTGGAACTCACTACTACCCCCATGACAAGATCTCATGAGGCCAAAGTGGAACCACTCTAAATCCTATGGTTCACTCGAGCCGGGTACTTGGCTCATCTCTCAAGAACAAGTAACACCCATCCCACCAAACAGAAAACCAGTCCAGACAGTCCAGTATATATACATGATGCATAAAATAAAGACTGAAAACTGTAAATAAAGCTGTAAATAAAGCTGTAAATAAACAACAATAAAATACAACAAGTCACAGCAAACAAACATCACCTAATGAAACAGAAACACACAAGCGCTAGGAGAGACTCACAGGGGAACCAGAGATCTCTAGTATGCAGTCCCCAGCAGAGTCGCCAGCTGTCGCTCCCCGGATTTCCATCCTGGTACAAACGCGAAAGTGGCGCGGAAAAGAATAGAGTCGCCAGCCAGGCATTTTTATCCCGAAGAAAGGGAATGGTAATGCTGCACAAACCAGAAGAAAGAAAGAGGAAGGACACAGGTCCTACGAACCAAAGAGACTGAGCTCGGGAGTCGGTTACGACCTGGGAAGGTATTAGCACCCAGATCGTCCGTCGTACCCGACGGGATCCACGCTTGCAAAAGAAACTGTTTCAAAGGGTGAGGGTATGAAAGCTGCAGCAAAGAAATGAAAATGAAAAGAAACTGGAACTGGAAAAGAACTGAATAGGAAAGGAAAAGGAAAAAATGTAGGGAAAATAAAGATTATGCTCGAACGGGCCCTACCCCGCTGCCTACGTACCTCATCAGGATAATGAGGATCAGAGACGTCGTAGTTCCCCTAACTAGGGGTACTAAAAGGAAATTGCTTGTGAATTAAAGGCTTGAACTGCCTATGCCATTGCTCAGGTGTTGCAGACTCGGACGACGAGTGTGGAACCGTCTTGCAAAGTGACAAGTAGGAGCAAGTTCGCGTACGGAGCGAAGGAGGTGAGAAAAGAATTCCCGAAGGAAAGACGCTTAATGTCTATTTGTGTTTTTTAGAAGCTTTTATGAGGGTGTCACAAGTAAGTGAACTCAAGCTCTCTTCCATGGAATGTGCACTTGTCACTACATTCCAAGATGGAATAATAGAACAAGCACACTCAAGTAAGGAGAAGATCCCCAAAACTTGAACCCAAAGATTAGGGCTTAGGCTCACTAACTTGTTTACTTATTAAGTGTTTTTGGTACTTACAATGAAGAAGTGCTTTTATGCTTTTCTTTTATGAAGAAGATACCTTGATCAGACTTGTGCATCACAAGGTAAACTTGTACTATCCCAAGATGGGAAGACTACAAGCATACCTCATGGGATAAGGCTATGGATCAATGCATCACTTCAAACTTATTAAAGTGTTTTTTTTAAGATTTATGAGATGAGAAGAGAAGAAGAACCAAAAGGATCACAAAGGAAAAATTCTAAGGGGGACTAAAATAATCCTAAGTGTTAACATGCATGGATGTCCTAAGGATTAGTGAGGTTTCTATCCTAATGAAGAAGGAAAGAAGAAGAGAAGAAGATAGAAGAAGGGATGAGAAAGGCCTAAGCCCAACAACAAATGGTTAGTGCATATAAACATAAGAGGAGAAGATGAGAATTGGAGATGTGGAACTCAATTCCCACACCTCACACTTACCATAGCCCCTGCAAGGTTAGTATGCATACATGTGAAACAAAATGAGCAAGATAACAAGCTAATATCACACAATCAGAAGTGAAATGGTATGAACATATGCACAATGCAAATGCAACTCAAAGAAATGAGGAGAAGAAACTTGTGAGCAAAAGATGCAACATGAAACACTTATGAAAACAAATGCACACTTATGAAATATGCAAAGCCAAATGCACAAAATATGAACACTAGGCTCACAAACAGAACCAAAACAAGATGAAGAATGGCTTAAGAAGCCAACAAGATGAAGAGAAGAGAGGTACAAGACCAAACAATGCCAAATGGAAGCAAAAGAAGCAATAAGATGAAGTGAAAGCACTTAAGGAAACAAATGACTTAAAGAAGAAGCAAACACAAAAATTCAGAAGACACAAACCCTATCCTAGGACCAGGAAAGTACCCATACCCCAAAGGAACCCCAAATGAGAAGAAGAAGTGGGCACAAGTTCCCTTCTAGGCTTATGAGAGACCAAAAGATTCAAAGGAAGCAAAATGGGACAAGGTTCAAGATAAAATCCACAACAAATCAACCAGCCATCTAAAAATTCCACAATTGAAGCCAAATGATCCTCAAACATGTTATATCAACTAGCCAAAAGGATTTGCAAAGATTCAGAAGCAAACTAGGTTAAATGGAGGCAAGAACACAAGTTAGGGTAGCAAACTTACATCACAAGTTACCAGACCAAGACTCACTAAATAAGTTTCCAAAAATTCAGAGAAAAATCACATGAAAAGAATAATGTCTTAAGAAATCAAAGCAAAAATAATGGGATCAAAACTCAAAATATTGAAACCTATGGAAAATGAACAAGGCAGACTGGTCAAGAAAGGATTCAAAAGAAGCTATGTGCAATGGTGAATTAATTCTGACACGTGGAAAAAGGAAAAAAATAAAATAAAAATATGACAAAAATATTAGAGACAAAAAATAAGACACATGATTATTTTGGGATTTTTTGGATGATTATAACTATTTTAATAAAATTGGAATGAAACTAAATAAAAAGAAATTAAAGTGGAAAAAAAAGAAAAATAAAAGAAATTGAAGGGAGGTGTGATAGTAAGGAACTGAACTGAATTTGTTTGGGCCAAGTTGGGGGTGGGTAAGAAAATTAATGCTGAAGAGCCCAAGGTGGTGCATTGGAGTATGCTGCTTGCTGTGGAATTTAATTGAAATAAAATAAAAGGCTGGGAAAAATGAGATATGTTGGATCAATCCTGTGGACGTGGCTGGGAACCTCATTAAATGAGGTGGCGCTTTAATGCGTTGTGGTTGGTGAGTGCAAGAGAATTAATATGGAGTGTATCACATGTTGATTAAATGAAACAAAACATAAAACACAAGGAGACGGAAGGGAGAATGAGGCCATGTGGCGCGCTGTGAGGCCTAGGATTGAAGATCCAACGGCCTGGACTTTATCTTCTTCAATGGAACCCTAGCTGAATTTTAAAACAAATTCCGGTGACCGGAGCTAGGGCTCCGGCACCGGAGACCAAACCAGAACCAAAAATTCACCAAAAAATGAAAATGAATAGCCCAGACTAACTAATTAGACATCACTGAACTCAAATATGGCATTAAAACAGCTAAATCTCAAAGAATTGGCCGGATCGAAGGAAAACAACATTGATCATCAAACTTGAAATCAAGATAACTCATGATATAATGCACCAAAATCAATTCTACAAAGTGCAGCGTGATCAGTAAAAATCAAGGAACACAAAGCAACTCAATAATTTCATTTCCAGAACACAAGATTTCAAGCCATACCTGAGATGGAGACCTTGAAATATTGAGCTAGAAAACCAACCAATGCGTGCAAATCACTTCTCTTACTCCTTAAATGAAAAATAAATGCATCTAAGGTCTTGAAATAGGCTGGATCTGAGGTTTCAAGACAAGTTGCTTTGAAATGGCAAGCTTCTATTTCAGTGCTTTAAGCTTAAATGAGTGGTTGATTCTTGATCTATGTGATTCACTGATCAAGAATATGGAAGAAGTTTGTGAAGAATGTGAAAGAATGGAGAGATATGTGAGGAAATGAAAATTTGCAAGAAAGTTGAGAATGAGAGAATGAGAGAGATCTCAGATCTGATGCAACCTTAATTCTCTTTGTTATGATCTCACAAAGCAATGCTGAAAGTGTGAGAGAAAGTGCACGAAAATCAAATGAGAAAAGTGTGAAGTTGCCTAATTTGCACTTAGTGGAATAAGCATGCTATGCTCATGATCTCTTGGGCCTCTCATCATGTGTGAGTTTCATTTTCCACCCTTGATTCAAATCCAGTCATTCCTGGCCCTTAGATTCAAGTGTCACACTTGTTTCATGATTTCTTGCAAAATTGCATGTTTTGGAGTGATTTTTTCAAAGTGCACGAAAATGACCAATTCTCTTGAGAAAAATGGTCCTTATGCAATTTATTTTAAGTTTGAAACAAGATTGGGCCTTTACCAAGTCACAAAATTAAGATTGGAAGCCTTTTGCATTTGGTGCATTTTGGAAAAGTGAAATTTGCCCTAGGACAACAAGAATTTTCGAATGGCTTCTAGAGAGATCCAAGAAACCGGTGAAAATGTACTTGTAATTTTTGAAAATGGGAGCCCTTACTCTAAAACTTTCATGTTTTACTTTGGTCCATTTGAAGAATTTTTGATCATGTTAAGGCCACTTGAAAATTAGGGCAAACGTTGCCAAATTTGGAAAACTTCAAAAACCAACTTTGTACCATTTTTGCAAAACCCTTCAAATATCCATGATTATTGAACTTTAGGCATTCCAAACCTCTTATAACATTTTAAGGATCCCTCTTGGCCAAAAAAATTGGGTTAGACCCCTTGAAATTGCACAGTTGACTTTTTATGGGCTCTGTTGAGTTTTTCCTTCATCTGCAAGCAACTGAGGCACTGACTGACTTCCACATGGAATTTTCTCATGAAATTTGACACATAGGATCCTCTTAACATATATAAGACTTGGCCCAAAAGAAATGGCCAAAGTTGTGAGATCTTGGTGCTTGAATCTCAAACCCTAATTTGGGTGCACTGTATAGGAGCTTTGCCTTGTCCTGAGATCTCTGATGATCATGCAATCTTCTGAGCTTTTGCCAATGGACTTGATCTTGTAAATGGAGTGTAGACTCACCATAGAGCTTGTACAAACTCATTGGGACACTTGTCATGGCTTGAAATTCTTCTAGAACTTCCACAGATGACCATATGCTTGATGCTAGGACATGAGGGATGTTATGCTTCATCTTTCCATGATATGATGCTGAGGAAATGATATGAGTATGATGAATATGATATGATATGATGCTTAAAAATGAAGAGGGAAAATTTGGGGTGTTACAGCAAGGCATACGAAAGGGTTGAAATTTTCCATAGTCGCATCAATTGTTATCAAGTTCTACCCGATAGGATCCCTTCGGTCTCCCTTCGTGGTGATCCATTATCTCAACAACATTGAAATGTCCTTTATTGTGGTTAAACACTGTGACCACATGTGTGTTAGATTTGGAAGCTTCATCTTTAATGAATGACATTGAACTATTGCTGAACACTTGACCAGGCTGTAGGATAGAATTCAATTTTGAACGTCTGGTGTCAAAAAGTTCCCCGAGCCTAAAGTAGGTTGACCTTACCAAAGCGGTTATCAGTAGGTTACAAATGCCTTTAAAAATAGAGTTCATTGATTCCACGAGATTTGTGGTCATGTGACCCCATCGTTGTCCTTTGTTGTAGGCCATGATCCATTTATCTAATGGAATTTGGTTGATCCATTTGAATGCATCTTCATTTGTCAATCTGATTTCATCACAATAGTGTTTCAATGACGGTTCGGTTAATGAATACCCCGCATTCACGAACTTCTTCCGCAATGCCTAGTCCTTGATCTCTCTCATGAAATTTTGAGCGATGTATCCAATGCAATAGACATGTGTTGAAGGAGGATTTTGCCAGCCGTTATCAACATTCTTCCATGCACTTTCAATTGATGCATGTCTGTCCGAAATCAAACATAAGTTAGACTGGGGATCCACGTGAAGTCAGAGACTTTTCAGGAAAAAACTTCATCCCTCAGCAGTGTCTCCCTCGACTATAGCGAATGCAATTGGGAAGATGTTGTTATTTCCGTCCTGGGCCACTGGCATCAATAAAGTTCCTTTGTATTTACCGTAGAGCCATGTTCCATCAATTTGGATTATAGGCTTGCGGAAGGCAAGACCCTTTATACATGGGTCAAATGCCCAAAAGAGTCGGTGGAATATGCCATTTCCACTAACACAATGACTTTCTGGAGTATACGCCGACAAGGTCTCAAGAATGACAACAGTCCCTGGAGCGTAATGCTTAAGTGCCAACAAAAACTTTGGAAGTTCTTTGTACGAGTCCTCCCAATTTCCAAATACAACGGCAACAACCTTCATTCTAGCTATCCATGCTTTCCTGTACGACGGAGTATACATGTGTTTATGAATTATGTGTTTAATTATCGTGCTGGCCTTTACCGAAGGGTCGTCACCAACGATTGATAAGATATCATTGCATATTAGTTGATAGCTCAGTTGCCAATGATCCTGCAATGCATTAGTTATCACACAAGTATGCTCTGGACCCATAGATGCAACCTTCCAATCCTCACTTCTCTTTCTGTACGATGTTGTCAATCGAAACAGACACATCACGTCATGACAATATATCTTATACAGTGTCGGGTTCGTTCGGTCGACCTTATAATCAGCTGATAAATCCATGTGGTAATATTTGATCGCTCGGACGCAATCTTCTTTTGTTCGAAAATGGTCGCCCTCCTTTAATGCACCTTGTCTTTGAGGATACGGATCGTAAACAATATCTGAAGATGGGTCATCACCTCCCAAGTTCAGGCTTGTCATGTGTTGAGGAGGACGATATACATAACTGGCCGGGACCTCATGTTCATTGACCATTTCATCAATAATTACCTCCTCTTCTTCCTCGTCCTCATCAACAACATCGACTTCAGCTAAATTATTGTCAGATTCGCAAAACACTTGCGAAGGATCAATGGTTTGAGACATTTGTTGTTGGTATAGCGTAACGTAAAGCTCAATATCATTGAAACCAGAATACTTATGGCTAAGAAACATAGTACGGACACTTTCGTCATCACATATAGTTAATTAGAAAAACATGACCTGGTTATCCTCATAAAAAACTGGATTTTTGTAAATGATGACGTCTACTGGACCACGTTGTATTTTCTTTTCCAACCTTTGTTTCAGATGAGCAAAATTGGACCGTCGGGTGATTGAGAATCGCGTAAATTCGGTGTTACAAAAATTGAACCCAGATAGGTTACAATTGAATATTTCACCATTTATATGGGCGTTGATCATGTACTGGGTTGATTGAGCCATAATTCAAATACAAAGAAACTTTTAGAGATGTTTAATGTTTTATAGGTTTTTGGTATATTGAAACAACGTAACATGTCTATAAATAGAATTGTGTACAATTACTTTATAATATATTTTCTTTTCACCATTAAAGTTGTGCACAAGTTGTGGGATTATTTTACACAAGTTGTGGAATTATTCGGTAGGCTTATCTTATATAATTTTCCTATTCAATTAATTTTGTAGGCTTATCTTATACAGTCTACAGTTTACCTACACAATTTGATTGCCTATACCATTATTGATGTTATTCACCTACATAATTTCTTTTCATACATAATTATTTAAGCTACTATAATACATACAATTATTTTGAAAACCTATCTTTATTATAAACAAATAACATGTTACTTCATTCATACAATAAAAACATACTATAATACGTACAATATTTTCGTACATAAAAATATCCAAAAAACATACTATAACACGTTCGCTAAGCCATATGGCGAATTAGTGTAGGGCTTTGTAGGGATTCACCAATCAAGGTGGCGAATTAGTGTAGGGCTTTGTATGAATTCGTCAATCAAGGTGGCGAATTAGTGTAACTTTAATAAAGCTGAAGATTCATGCGTGTCTGCCTGCTCCCTGCATGCATGCTACCTGCATTTTTGCCACAGAGAATCCCGCTTTCTTGTCTGCCCTGCATGTAATTTCTTGTCACCTGCATGCATCCATTTAATGTGGTCAACAACTTCATTCAATGCATGTGACAAAGTTCAACAACATTATTCAATGCATGTGACAACCATGATCCTCGTTTGCTTGCTGCTCACCAATCAGAGTGGAGAATGGGGTGGCTGATCCTCACAAAATGCGTTGCACCAGTCAGAATTTGTTTTAGGACTTCAAAATATTGAACCCTTTCGCCAATCAGTGTGGCGAATTCACATGCACTCATCACACGTTCGCCATTTCATTTGGCTTATGCGTGTAATGATTTTCTTTCCTATAAATCCACCCACCAATAAAATGTTTTAACCACACACTAAACACTCTAGCTTTCTAAACACTCTAGCAAATCAATATTTAATGGCTCTACTAACTATGGGTGATCAACATAGTGGAACACCTGAAAATATTGCTAATTTTGTATGTTTCATTCTTGCCATAATTATTTTTACTTGTTTTAACTTATGTCAATTTTATTTAAATTTTACTTATCTCAATTATATATAAATTTAACTTATATCATGTTTGTCTACATAATGTAAAAAGATTTCGTTGTCGGGTGCATGACTACATAGCGTATGATCCGATCATAGAATCATATATACATTTATGCGGATTTGGTGATGTCATTAAGGTGCACAACAATTCGATAGACACGAAATTTATTTTGGCACTACAAGAGAGGTGGAGACCGGAGACACACACTTTTCACCTGCCATTTGGTGAATGCACAGTAACACTCGAAGATGTCTACATGCTTTTGGGTTTACGTGTATCTGGTAAAGCTGTTTTTGGTAAGGTCAACCATGAAATACATACAGTAGAGGATTTGTTGGGTTCCCCTCTCATTGACGAGGAGCAGCCAGTAAATACTCTTAGCAGGGGTTCAGGGATTAATCTAAGAGTCCTTAGAGCCCATTATGCTAGTTTAATTTTAAACGATCAATCAACTGAGTTAGAAAAAATTATTAAGACTAGGTGTTATATTATGCTTTTATTTGGTCATTTTTTATTTCCTAACGGTACCGGTAACACAATAAATATTATGTATTTACCGTTGTTGCGAGACATCAACAAGGTAAACACATATAGTTGGGGTTCGACTGTTTTGGCCCATTTGTATAGTAGTCTTTGTAAAAATTTCTCAAATGATACTTGTACATTTTTTGGTTGTGCTTTTCTGTTACAAGCATGGGGGTATTCAAGACTGTCGATGCTCACCCCAAGTAATATGAATCCATGTCCGTTCCCCTACACCAACCAGTAAGTCTGCTATTGTAAACACCCCAAATTTGCCCTCACCCATCCACACCATGGCTTGTGATCATTTCATATGCATAAACTCAATCATACCATCTCATATCACATTTTTGATTCACTGCATTGATTCTAAGTCATCTGCATCTAGGGTTTGTGATCTGAGCAATCCAAGAGCTTCTTGAGCCACTCCAAAGGCCATCAATCACTTCAAAGGGGTCCATGTGTGTTCAAGTATCATATTATATCCTCTCAAAGTCAAGAATGTCAAAGAATCACAAGAACTGAGAATGGTATGGAAGCAGAGCCAGGCTTGACTGCACAGATGACCTGAAATTAGGGTTTTGGTTTCAAAGGCCATAACTCCAAATTTTTTAGTCATTCTTATTTCTATTGGTCTCTATATGGTATAGGGAGTATGCATATCAATTTTCATGAAGAAATTCCATGGGGAAGTCATCTGATCAAGAGTTGACTTTTCAAGCAAGTCAGTGCAAAATCAGGGCATCTGAGGCCCCCAATGACCCAACCAAAGGGCATTCTTCATCATTTTGATTGTATATGATCTTTATTTGATCATGGAAGATGTTGGAAGTTCACAAAATTCAAGGATTTCAAGTTTTTTGCAAAGTTGACTTTTTGGGCAAGTTTGACTTTTAATGAAATTGTCATTTTAGGCAACTTTTTCAACCTTTACTTTTTGATTCAAAAAAGCTTCAAATGGAAAAACTTTGGTCATGAAAGTTGTAGAATGGATCATTCCCTTTTCAAAAAGTACAAGAACATGACTTAATTCATTTTGGATCAAAAGTTATGGCTTGTCAAAGTTGGCAAAAATCACTAAATTTCAAGTTATGCACCAAAGAGGCAAAGTTGCAAATTCACTCCTCAAGGCAAATTGGGCTGTCAAATGCATTTCTAAACTTCACCATATGATCATACAACACATAAAAATCAGAATGGGCCAAGAGATCATTCACTTTTGTGGCCTATGGAGCAAGACTTTTTCATGAAAAGCAAAGGCAAGGCAAGTTGCAAAACTCATCATAAGACACAACCCACTTGCTTGCTAGCCTGCTGAGCCACCCTAGGCCTCTCCCCTCATCATGCTGCGCAGGACACACTCCTTGTACTTGGCTAGAAAGTAGCCCATGCCTTCTTACACCAACTTTGACATTTTGGCAAAAGCACCCATACCAATCAATAAAGCACATGTCACTTCTTCTGACCAATGGCATTTGTTTATACAAAGAAAATGCAAGCCAAACACAACGAGAGGCAAGCCTGAAACACTCTACAAGACAGCATTCTCATTTTCCACCCTTTGTGCAAGAGCATTCGAAACTCATCACACAGTCCACAAACATACAAACTAATTTCACAAATCAACTCCACACACCTTCCTGATCACAAAGCACCCTTCACCATGGCCTGAAACTCAAAGAATCAAAAACACGATCACCACCTGCCATTGAACAGAACTCAAGCAAACTCTCAAACCAGCCATTGCAAACTTCAAACAAACCTTGCAAGCTTCTTAGGAGGATCAGTGGAGTAGATTTGAGCCAAAGAAACAGCCTGAAAGCTCTGGAATCGAAAGCTCCATCTCAGGTATCATCCAAGAACATTTTTCCAGAACTTGTGTTTTGAGTTACAAACTGATTCTATGTGATGTGCTGATCATTTTAAGCTTTGAATCATTGAAAATGGTTGCGTGTGTAGAATGTATTTGATCTCTGAAATTTTTGTGTTGTTTTCCGTTTTGATTCGTGCCTCATGATTCAGTGGAAATGAATGGATTTTTGGGTGGGGTTTAGGTTTAGTGATGATTAATGATTGATTCTGGAAAGTTTGGCATGATTTCATGGCATATTGAGAGAGATAGAAAGATGAGATAGCCGGAGAAGACGACCGGAACAGTGTTCCGGTCGCCTGAAAGTGATTAGGGCACAATTAATTAGGGTTAATCATAATTAGCCAGGTTTGAATGTCAGCCATTGGATATGGCGCCAGGTCAAACGCGCGCGCAGCCAGTTCAAACTTGGGCCTTTGGATCTGATTACTTTTCCATTTTTCAGATTAAATTCATTTTCTTTTTCATATTAATTCATTTGTTTTCTCATATTTATTAAAAATAGCAAAATCATTTTAAAAATTCTGAAAATTTTTGTATAAACTTTTATTAATTTTCAGAAACCAAAAACATTTTTATTTTTATTTTTTGCATTTGAAAACATTTTTAAATCATTTAAAAGTTTATTTTTAATTAATTAATGAGAATTAATTAATTAAAAATACTTTTAGGTATTTAAAAATCACCAAAAAATTCATGAAACCTTCATAATCATTTAGAAACATTGTCCAACCCTCAAACCAAATTTCTTTTTTGATCTTGATGTCTCTTGAGAATTTTTCATGGAATTAAAATCATTTCAAGGCATTATTTTGATCCAAACTTCAAAAAATCATTCCTGCCTAACCATTGAGAGTTGGATTTTGATTATTTTTGCATTGCATTTTGTTTAGCATGTAGTTTGTGAGATTAAATTGGCATGATTTGATCTTTCATTTTCAATTTGTTTGGCATTTTTCTTGTTAAGGTACCCTAAAACCCTAGAAAACTTAGAAAATTCATAACCCTAATTAGGTTAAGAGTTGGAACCTCTCCTTTGGGCAGTGAGTTTGTATAGGATTAGGGTTCCTTTGAGTGCATTTTCAATTTTTTATCTTGATGTTTGCTTCTGATTTTGGTTTTTGTTTGATGCATTGATCATAAACCCTAATTTGGGTTTCCTCTTGCATACATCTTGCATTTGCTTGCATACCATGACTTGCCATGACATTTTATACATCCATTTGATTCATTAGACATCTTAAGACATATTAGAAGCATGTTTGATCATTGCATCTTGCATTTGCCATGTTGTATGTCATTTGCATTTCATAACTTTTCATGTATGATCATGGTTCTAAGCTTTCTCCATTTGCATCCATTTGTTTGTGTGATCATCCTCATGCCTTGTTTCATGTTTGCAGCATCTCATAGCATCATTATCATCTCATATATGCTTCTGGTTTTGGTTTGCATCATGCCATTTCATCTCATTTTGCATTGCATTGCATGTCCTTCACTAACTTTTCAGGTGGTAAGCAACTTTGAGAAGTGAATTTGCCTTCACTTCTCACAATTTATTTTCATCTCTTTCATGCATCCTTGTTGCATTTTGTTATGTGTTTGAGAATGAGCTTGCTCATTCTTCTTCTTCTTACTTTCTTTCCTCAAGTGACTTGTCTTCTTAAATGAAGCAAGTTACTTTGTTTCTCCTGATCCTTTCATCTGCTTCCTGGTGGTTCCATTGAAGATTTCTCTTGTTAACCTCACAAACCTTAGGAACAACCAAGCATGACAATGACTAGGATTTTGATTAGTCTCCCCACTTAGTTTTACCTTTGTGTATCATTGAGTCTTCTCTTCTCATCTCATAATCAGGGACTAAACCCTAAAGGTTTTAAGGCTTTGTGATTAAGCTTATGCCTGCATCCTTCTATTAGGATGGAGTGTATAACTTTAATCCTAAGTGTTAAACCCTTAATGTGTTTAAATCCTTTAATCAATCCATCTAATAACCATCAAGACATCAAGCTTGTAACTTGGGCCTTGCATTGGGGTTCTAATTCTTCCTTAATTGGTTAAGAAGGACTAACCCTAGTGTTAATGGACAAGTCCCCCTCAAGTTGTCTTACAAACCATAAAAATCACCTTCATCTTATCATTAACTAAAATCCACTTAATAAAGGCTTTGTTTTGTCATGAGTTTAATCCCTAATCATGGATTAAGTTGAGGAGCTTTCCTCAGCTTAAACATTCTCATCTATTATCCTTCTATTAGGATGGTGTAATGAGTCTGTTTAATCCCTGATTATGGCTTACTCTCATTACTCAACACTAAACAAAAACCACAAAAAACATCTAAATAATCACAAGTAGGTTAATGATCTTAATCCTACATCAAAGGTGATTAAGTGTGAGAATCTGACTTCACACTTAAGGTATTCTCATTACCCCTAATCAGAGGGAAGATGTGATGAGTTTACTAAACCCATTGGTTTAGGCTTAAGCTCATTAACTTATGACAAACTTCAAAAGCAATAAAAGACTGAAAACTCAAAAACAAACAATAATCGTCTCCTTCGGGATTCTTTTCTCATCACCTTCACTCACAAACGAGAACTTGCTTCTTCCGTCTAATGCAAGACAGTTTGCACCTGAGCCAGACAGGTCATACACTTGAGCATAGACAAGCAAGCAGTTCACAGTCAATTCATCTTTCAGTCTCTTTGGGTCGAACTACGGTGTTCTGACTTCCTCATTGCACGAGAGGATACGTAGGCATAACTTAACAGTTATCGAACAAAAGTCTCTGTATATTCCCCCTCTTTCCAGCTTTATTCTTTTAGCCTCATAGTCATGAGCAATCCATTCTCATTCTTACACTGACACTGTATATATACACTTCACTTCTTTTGCACTGATACATGTACATCCTTTTCCAGCTCTTTATGCACAAATTGCACTGACACTACCCCTTTAAAACACAAATCTTTTAAGCGTGGATCCCGTCGAGTACGACGGACAATCTGGGTGCTAATACCTTCCCAGGTTGTAACCAACCCCCTTTCTCAGTCTCTCTGGTTCGCAACCGTCTTGTCCATATCTTTCTAGGTCTATGCAGCATTGCCTTTCCTCCGGGATAAAAATGCCTAGCTGGCGACTCTTTTCATTCCCTGTGAGTTCACACCTGTGTGTTCTCACACCCTCCTCTCGCCGACCGTTCGCGTCTGTACCATATTTGAGCCCAGTCTCATCTTTTGGGAGCGACAGCTTGGCGACTCTGCTGGGGACCCTTATACTGTAACCAGGGCTTCTGGTTCTTTTTGTGGGTTCCTCCTAGCGCTTGTTTGATTTGTGTTTACTGGGGGTGTTATGTGCTATTTGTGCTTGTATTTGTATTTATTTTTGCTTTATGTACAGTTGTTTTACTGCTTTCTTTATAGCTTCACATATATCATACTGTCATACTGTGCTGGCTGGATCGGTTTTGTTGCTTTGGTGGGTGGGTGTTCTATTGAGAGTTAAGGTCCTATACCTGGGACCTGAGTGACACCTAGGCTAGAGTGGTTCATGTTCTTTCCCATTCCATTTCGGTCTGGTGCGGGAATATGAAACACAGTTCAGATATGGGTTTCTTCTTGAGAACTCTGTGCTACAGATTTCCTGTAGTGCTAGAGCTATCTGGGAAGCCTGCTAAGTCTGGATGACCTTTATTATGACCTTCAGAAACTGAGGTGAATTAGAGGAGGATCTTTTATGGTTATTGTAAACACTGTACCTCCGGGTTAGAAGTGTTTACACTTCTCATAACTGATCCAAGTCTGAGGATCTTTGTTTTAGAACACCACCTGTGAGGGGGTTGGGCTGTTTACAGGTTTGCAGGTACCCTTGGCCTCAGCATACCCTGTTACTTTGTTTTGATTAAGAGTACTCCATTTTGGAACAGTTCTTGTGATTTCTAACCCTGGACATGTGGCTCTTTATTTGAGTCCCCCACCTTGGTTACTGGACTTATGAACCTCCATCTGGATTTCTTGAACATACATGGACTTACATCAGAGCACTCGATCAGATCCAGCTCAGTCACAAACCCTTGCATATCATTTGCATACATCATCATTGCATCATTTTAACATTTGCCTATTTGTTTTTCAGGGTATCCATATTTTATTTTGGCTTGGTTTTGACCCCATCATCAGCATAGACCTATCCTCATCAGCATCTACTTCAGCTATCAGCTACCTGCTTCAGTCACCTGCACCAACTTGTCAGTGACCCATTTTCAGTGTTATTCTCAGCAGCTGTCTCAGCTCTTCTTCAGCAACATGGCACCCAAGAAGAGCAATATCTCCTACCATTTCTTTCAGCCTGAGCTAGCTGACATCAGGAAGATTCAGACCCTGATTACTCCAGACCATATACCACTATTCAGAGAACACTATGGGGGCATACTTGATGTGGTTATGGATTTGGACCCTTCACAAAGGAGCCTGATTCACACTTGCCTGCAGTTCTATGATCCCCCTCTGAGGTGTTTCACTTTTCAGGATTTTCAGTTGGGACCTTTATTAGAGGAGTATTCATCATTGGTTGGTGTACCTATCAGAGGTGGAGTCCCCTTCAACCCTGAGATGGCTTTTCCCAGTAATGAAGAGATAGCAAAGGCATTACATCTGGAACCAGTTCTGATTGGGCAGAATATGACTACCAAGGCTGGGATTTCTGGTCTACACTTGGATTTCTTGACTTCTCAGGCTATTCTGAAAGCCTCCTTGGGGGAGTGGAAGGCAGTCTGTGCATTATTAGCCCTTAGCATATATGGGGTTATATTATTTGCAGATGAGCCTAAGTTTATTAGCAAGAATGCAATCCATCTTTTCATCCTGAGGAACCCAGTGCCCACCTTACTGGGAGACTTCTACTACTCTGTCCACCAAAGGAATGAAAATTAAAGAGGGAGATTGGTGAGGTGTTGTGCTCCCCTATTCCATACCTGGTTGCTCGGGCACTTGCCCAAGACTGATGCATTTTTGAACCCTCACCAGCAGAGGAACTGGGCCAGAAGACTCACTGCTTTAACTGCAGTTGATATCAGGTGGTGCACTCAAAGCGCAAAAGGCAGGGACATCATTACCAGTTGTGGGCAGTTCCCCAATGTACCCCTGATAGGAGTAAAGGGTTGCATCAACTACAACCCTCAGCTATTCAAAAGACAACTGGGCTATGCATTGGTCCACACTCCTAAGGCACAAGACTTGGCTGAGACTCTTTACAGTGAGAATAAGCCTAATTTGACCATTGTCAGGCAAGCATCCTGGGCTTGGGACAATGTCCAGACTAAAGGAGTAACCATTCTTGGGAAATGTAATAATGTGGCCTCAGCCCAGTACTATGAGTGGTCCCATGCCAGGGCTCAAATTTCTGGAATGCCTTTCACCGTTGAGGATGCACCGGGACCCTCCACAGCACCACCTCCTGCCACTGTCAGCTTAGAGGAGTTTGAGAATTTGAAAGAAAGAAATGAGAAGTTGACTCAGGCTCTGCAGAAGACCCTCTGGGAGAGGAGTGATGGTCGGCTGGACATTGAAAGGTTGGAAAAGCTTAAGGTGGAGCATCTGGCCAGGATTGAAAAGTCAGAGGATTACATCAAGAAGTCGAGGGCTGGAGAGCAGATCTTGAAGAATGCCTGCAAGGAGGCTCAGTTCCAGAAGGCCAGGACTGATTTGTATCTGAAAGAGAGTCAAGCTAGGTGGGTCAGGATCACCGAAGCTCGTACTCAGGAAGATAAGAGGACTCAGGACAAAATTGAGCAGTTGGAGGCTAGTGCAAAGGAGCAACAGGAAGCCCTGCTAGCAGCCCAGAGAGAGATATCAGAGTTGAAGATTAGAGCTGGTGTGAAGAGGTCAAAGGACCAGAGTCAACGCAAGAAGCTAACTGCAGTTGTTACTACCAGGAATCTCCTTATCAGGAACCTTACAGAGCGTCCAGCTGACCCTGTGACTGAAGCACTTCTCAAGGAAGTTCAGGAGGATGAGTTTGGTCTTGGTGTCTGACTTTTGTTTGTTGTTGCTTTCATTTCATGTACTTTTACTTTTTATGTTGTATTTTTGACCCCTCAGAGGGCATGATTTGTAAGAAACAAACTATGTATCATTTAATTTTTGTAATATATGTATCAGTTTATTTGATCTGAGTTTCTTTCAAGCAGCATCACAAGCATCTCCCTCAAAGGTCTGGAAAGGTCAAAACCAAGTGCCAAGCCGGATACCTTGGAAACAAATAAGCATACTGCATTGCATGCTAACCTTTGTTTGTTTTGTAGGTCTGTTTTGTTTTTTGTTACTAACTCTGTTGTGATCTCAGGAACTATTGCTCGACGTCGGGTGTTCCCACTCAACCGTCCACACAGATATCCCACCCGCAGCAACCTTCCGGGTATACAGATGGACCAGGTACAACAGGACCTTACAGAGGTCAGGAACCAAATGGCCAACGAGAGATTGGAAATGAGGGCTCAGATGACACAATTTATGGAGGTGATGAATAATATGGCTCAAAGCCAAGAGAGATTAAGAGCAATGGTAGAGAGGCAGACTCAGGAAGATCCCCATCTGGGGACTGCTGGGACGAGCAACAATGAGAGGGTTCAGCCTCATATCAACCCACCTGTATTTGGACCCCACCTTCACCCAGAGATCAATATCCCTGCTAATGTACAAGGGAATGCTACTACAGGCGGAGTGCTGCAGGAAGACCCCCAGGAGGATCAGTTCACAGTGATGGGAGCTGGGGAAGAAGCCTATGACAGAAGGCTGGATGAAATTGCTGAAAAATTAAGGTCCTTGGAGTCTCAAAACTCCTTGGGTTTTGATGTTATGGACATGGTCCTAGTGGACGGGGTCAGGATTCCCCACAAATTTAAACCACCGTGCTTTGAGAAGTACAACGGGACTTCCTGCCCACGGACCCACTTGCAATCCTTTCTGGGGAGGTTGAAGGTGTATACCATGGACGAGAAGCTATGGATGTTTTATTTTGAGGATAGTTTAACGGGAGCTTCAAGGGAATGGTACTCACACCTGACTAGAGCCACCATCAGATGTTGGAAAGACCTGGCTGAGGCCTTTATTAGACAATACCAGTATAACTTGGATATGGCACCCAACAGGACCCTCCTGATGGGAATGTCACAGTCATCCAGGGAAAGCTTCCGCGAGTACGCCCAGAGGTGGAGACAGCTAGCTGCTGCTGTCCAGCCACCCATGTCAGAGAGGGAGATGGCAGATATGTTTATGAACACCCTCCAAGGGACATACATTGATAGGCTAGCTGCCTTTTCTTCTACCAGCTTTGCAGATGTCGTTATAGCCGGAGAAAGAATCGAGAGCCTATTAAAGATGGGCAAAATTTCTGACAACGGTGCCAGCTCATCCAGCAACACAAGAAAGCCTTTTGTGGGCCCAAGAAGAACTGGTGAGACCAATGCTATCCATACCAGCAGGGGCAGACCCCAATATGTTCATAGGTCTGTGGCAGCAGTCACCATTCCCGCTCCAGTTCATCCACAACCAGCTTATCAACCACAGCAACAAAATTATCAGCAACAAACTCAGTATCCTCCTCAGAGAAACTACAACAACAACAACAACAACAATCAGCAAAGACCATTTCAACAGAGACCGTCTCAGGCCAATAGGGTGATCGATCCGATCCCTATGCCTTATGCCACATTACTGCCACAACTCCTGAAACTCAACCTAGTTGAGCTAAGGACGTTGGCACCTCCAGATCCTGCCAGTCTACCCAGAAATTATGACGCCAACGCCAGATGTGCTTTTCACTCGAATGCACCTAGCCACAGTACAGAGAAGTGCAGAGCTTTGCACATGAAGGTACAGGACTTGGTAGATTCTAAGGCTCTAAACTTCGCACCACCACCGAATGTTAACAAAAACCCTATGCCAAACCATGGAGGTCCCAGAATCAATGCTATTGAAGAAGACAAGCCGTCTTACTTGATAACCAGTGTGGGCCAGATTCGGACACCCTTGGTAGAGATCAAAGCTCAACTCCTTGAATGTCAAATGTTCCCGGGATGTGAGCTAGGGTGTGCTTATTGCAACATTTCAGTGAATGGTTGTGATAACTTGAGAAACGGCATAGATGGTCTCATCCAGAGTGGCTTGCTTCAAATCACAACGTCAATACCTACCAATCCAACAATCTCCTTAACAACAATTCCCGAGTCTTCTACAACTGCAACAACCATTGTTCCAAACAATTTTTCAGTTTCATCAACAAATGCTTCGTCTGTTACTTCAACGGACCAGATATCAACAAACATCCCTTCTACAACTTCAGCACCCCTTCATTCAGAATCTCCTACAACAGCAACACCCATCCAGTCAACAATGTCTCCTACAACATCAACAGCAAACAATGAAGATGTCTCAACTGTTACAATTTATTATGATCCTGAAAATGATTCTGCCTACAACTCACAAAACGCCACTCCTATCAGAGCACCAGTCACAATATACTATGATCCACATACTATCATGGTCCCTTCTGCAGCAGCTATCAGTCCAGTCACTATCACAGTGCCTGGGCCAATACCTTATGAAAGCAGTAATGCCATCCCTTGGCATTACGGCTCTGATCTATACTGCGAAGGACAGAAAATCACTCTCGAATCATCAACTTCTTCACCACAAATAGACAATGTGGGAGGAGGCGGAGGCTTCACTCGAAGCGGACCTCTCTTTGCCCTGCAAATTCAAAGACCCACTGCCGAAGCAGAAGCTGCCGCCAAGGCAAAAGGGAAGAGCACGGTGCAAGAAGAGCAAATTGCTAAAGAAGCTTTGAAAACACCTTTTGATCAAGAGGTTGATGAATTCATGAGAATCATCAAGAAAAGTGATTACAGGATAGTGGACCAGCTTCACCAGACGCCTTCTAAGATCTCCATTCTATCATTGTTAATGTGCTCCGAGGCTCACCGGAACGCACTACTAAAAGTCTTGCACGCAGCTTATGTGCCGGAAGAGATCACAGTCAATCAGTTGGAAGCTGTGGTTGGAAATGTTAATGCTAGTAATGGACTAGGATTTACCAACACTGATTTGACTACAGAAGGTCGCAATCACAACAAGGCTCTGCACATTACCATGGAGTGTAAGGGTGCAGTTCTTTCCCATGTACTGGTAGACACAGGGTCATCCCTCAATGTCTTACCTAAAAAAGCCCTTGTGAAGCTGGAGTATGAAGGATTGGCATTGCGTCCCAGTAACTTAGTAGTGAGAGCCTTTGACGGTTCTAAGAGATCAGTTCTGGGAGAAATTGAGTTACCTATAACGATTGGCCCACAAACTTTCAAAACGACCTTCTACGTGATGGACATTCAGCCTGCCTACAGCTGTTTGTTGGGTAGACCATGGATTCATGCCGCTGGCACAGTTACGTCTACCCTTCACCAGAAGTTAAAATTCGAGTGGGAGAGCCAAGTCGTTACTATTTGTGGAGAGGAAGATATTTTTGTTAGCCATCTGGCTACCTACAAATACATTGAGATGGATGGGGAGATCCACGAAACGATGAGTCAAGGGTTTGAGGCCTTGAACATAAATGAAACATCTGCTGTACCTGGAACCTCAATGACATCTTATCAACAAGCCCGGAAGGTTGTTGAAGAAGGGACTGCCCAAGGCTGGGGCAAGCTGTTACTTGTAGAGAAGAAAGAGGATAGATTTGGGTTGGGTTACAAACCAACTCAACAAGATCAAGCAGAGGCTGCTAAGGAGCCCAACTGTTTGTGGGGGGATGCTCACCCCTGATGCTGTCAACAATTTGGAAGACGAGGATGAAAGCGACCGCAACCTGGAAAGTTGGATCCGTCCAAAGATCCCGGGGAGCAGTATCTCAAACTGGTCTTCCCAGGAAATTATAAGAGTTACTCCTGCAGAGTAATTATTATTTCCTGTATATTTTAAGCATGCATCAAGTCTTGCATCTTGCCCAAGATGACAAGGCTCATTTTGTAATCGGGCCATCTGTAATTTTTGTGCAACAAGATTAATCAATGAAATATCAGACATCTTTTGCAAATGAGTCTTTTTCTTTTCCGCTCACTGTTTTTCCATTTTTCTTTTTGTACAAAAAATAAATGGCAGTGTTTTCAAAATGATAACTTTATTTCACTTTTCTAAACAAGATTAAAATCAAATCACTAAAATGAACAAACTGAACCCTTGCAGAGAGTGCCCTCCAGACTGCACCGACAACAGCACGGCTATGACTTCGTATGACTTTGACAATCCAATCAATCAAGTTGATGAAGGGGTTGAAGAAGAGTATGAGCTTCCTGAAGAGCTAGCCAGGTTGTTGAGACAAGAGGAAAGGGTTATCACTCCTCATCAGGAGGAGGTCGAAACAATTAATCTTGGTACAGAAGAAAACGTGAAAGAGGTTAAGATCGGGGCCTGCTTACAAGACTCAGTGAAGAGACAACTGATTGACCTGCTTCAAGAGTATGTGGACGTGTTTGCTTGGTCTTATCAAGATATGCCAGGGTTGGACACTGACATTGTTGTGCACAAGTTGCCTTTAAGAGAAGACTGCCCACCGGTTAAACAGAAATTGCGCCGCACTCGCCCAGACATGGCAATGAAAATCAAAGAAGAGGTACAAAAGCAGTGGGACGCCGGGTTCCTTGCTGTAACTAGCTATCCACCGTGGGTTGCTAATATAGTACCTGTGCCTAAGAAAGACGGCAAAGTAAGGATGTGTGTTGACTACCGGGATCTGAACAGAGCCAGCCCGAAGGATGATTTCCCATTACCTCACATTGATGTATTGGTGGATAATACGGCTCAGTTCTCGGTATTCTCCTTCATGGACGAATTCTCAGGATACAACCAGATTAAAATGTCACCTGAAGACATGGAGAAAACAACCTTCATCACACCCTGGGGCACGTTCTGTTACAAGGTGATGCCATTCGGACTGAAGAATGCTGGTGCAACGTATCAACGGGCTATGGTAACATTATTCCACGATATGATCCATAAAGAAATCGAGTGTTATGTGGATGACATGATTGCCAAGTCCCTCACTGAAGAAGACCACCTGGTGAATCTGCTGAAGCTATTCAAGCGTCTGAGGAAGTACCAACTGAAGCTAAACCCCAACAAGTGCACATTCGGGGTGCGATCTGGTAAGCTGCTGGGTTTTATTGTGAGCGAGAAAGGGATTGAAGTTGACCCTGATAAAGTCAAAGCCATCCAAGAAATGCCTGCACCGAAGTCTGAAAAAGAAGTTCGAGGGTTCTTAGGACGATTGAACTACATTTCACGGTTCATATCTCACCTTACAGCAACCTGTGAACCTTTGTTCAAATTACTAAGAAAAGAACAGACGGTCAGGTGGAACGAAGACTGCCAGAAGGCTTTTGACAAGATCAAAGAATACTTGCAAGAACCTCCAATCCTTATGCCTCCAGTTGAAGGAAGACCTCTGATCATGTACTTGACAGTATTGGAAGAGTCGATGGGGTGTGTGTTGGGCCAGCATGACGAGTCTGGTCGAAAAGAGTATGCAATATACTACCTAAGCAAAAAGTTTACCGACTGTGAACAACGTTATTCACTGCTCGAGAAAACTTGCTGTGCTTTAGCGTGGGCTGCTCGCCGACTGAGACAGTATATGTTGACCCACACTACTTTATTGATCTCAAAGATGGACCCAGTCAAGTATATTTTTGAGAAGCCAGCACTCACCGGGCGGGTTGCAAGATGGCAAATGATCCTCACAGAATATGACATCCAATACACATCTCAGAAAGCCATCAAGGGCAGTGTATTGTCTGAATATCTTGCTAAGCAACCTATTGATGATTACCAGCCTATGAGATTTGACTTCCCTGATGAAGACATCATGTTCATAAAAGCAAAAGATCATGAAGAGCCTGTTCATACTGAAGGGCCTGACCCAGAAGAAGAATGGACTATGATGTTTGATGGGGCTGTTAACATGAATGGTCGTGGTGTTGGTGCAGTACTCATTACGCCTAAGGGAGTCCACATGCCTTTCTCGACAAAACTCACTTTCAACTGCACTAACAACGAAGCTGAATACGAAGCTTGCATTATGGGTCTTGAGGAAGCCATTGACCTCAGGATCAAGACATTGACTGTGTTCGGAGATTCAGCTCTGGTAATCAATCAAACCAACGGCAAATGGTACACCCACCAGGATCATCTGATACCTTACAGGGATTATACAAGGAGGTTATTGACTTTCTTTACAACGGTCAAGCTTGAGTATATCCCTCGGGACGAGAATCAGTTTGCAGATGCTCTGGCTACCATTTCATCAATGATCAAAGTTCAAGCTGCCAACTTCGTACCTCAGATTTCAGTGTCTAGACTTGACAGACCAGCATATGTATTCACAGCAGACATTGTCAAAGATGATAAGCCTTGGTTCCATGACATTAAGTGCTTCTTGGAAGATCAAACATACCCACCTGGGGCATCTCCTAATGATAAGACTTTAAGAAGGCTTGCTGGTAGTTTCTTCCTGAACACTGATGGTTCCCTATACAAGAGGAACTTTGATATGGTGCTCCTCAGATGCGTTGATAGAACAGAAGCAGACTTGTTAATGCATGAAGTGCATGAAGGATCCTTTGGTACCCATGCTGGAGGGCATGCCATGGCTAAAAAGTTGCTAAGATCAGGTTATTATTGGATCACAATGGATGCTGACTGTTGTGCCTACGCCAGAAAATGCCATAAATGCCAGATTTATGCGGATAAGGTGCATGTACCTCCCAACCCTTTGAATGTGATGTCTTCACCCTGGCCCTTTGCTATGTGGGGCATTGACATGATTGGCAAAATTGAACCGACTGCTTCGAATGGCCACAGATTCATCCTGGTTGCCATTGACTATTTCACCAAGTGGGTCGAAGCAGCATCCTATGCAAATGTTACCAGGCAGGTGGTAGCCAGATTTCTAAAAAGAGATATCATCTGTCGATACGGAATTCCCGAGCGAATCATTACTGATAATGGTTCCAACTTAAACAATAAAATGATGGCAGAACTATGTCGGGACTTCAAGATCCAACACCACAATTCTTCTCCTTACAGGCCAAAGATGAATGGCGCTGTTGAGGCAGCTAATAAGAATATCAAGAAGATTGTGCAGAAGATGGTAGTCACCTGCAAAGACTGGCATGAAATGCTACCGTTTGCTTTGCATGGGTACCGCACGTCAATCAGAACATCCACTGGGGCAACACCATATCAGCTTGTGTATGGTATGGAAGCAATCCTACCTGTTGAAGTTGAATTACCCTCCCTACGGGTATTGATGGATGTTAAGCTGAACGAAGCAGAATGGGTCCGGTCCCGATACGAACAGCTGAGTCTGATTGAAGAGAAGAGGTTGGCTGCAATCTGTCATGGGCAGTTATATCAGAAAAGAATGAAGAAAGCCTTCGATCAGAAAGTCAGGCACCGAGAGTACCAAGTAGGAGATCTTGTGCTAAAAAGAATCCTTCCTCCGCATACAGACCACAGGGGCAAGTGGACTCCGAACTACGAAGGACCATTTGTAATAAAGAAAGTTTTTTCTGGTGGAGCACTGATGCTCAGCACCATGGATGGTGAAGACTTCCCGTCCCCTGTGAATTCAGATGCAGTTAAAAAATACTTCGCATAAAAAAATGACCCGCTGGACATAAAAACAGAATGTAAGTCCAGGCAAAAATAGGGCATCCCGGCGAGTCAAAAACAGAATAAAAGACTCGGGCAAAAATAAGGGAAAATAAACAAAAAATGTACACCCGCTGAGTTGAAAAGCCGCATTGGACAACTCAGGCAAAAATGGGTATCCCGATGGATTGAAAACCCGGAAGGGCGATCCATGCAAAATAAGGGAATAAGCGAACAACTGCATTCTGAATTCGTCTGTATCACTTACAACTTGGTGAGCTTCAAAAGGGTCAAGCTTCTTCCAGAATCAGCCTTCTTCAGAAAACAAGACGAGAAGAACGTCAAATGTCATACGAGTCATAGCGGAAGGGAAGCCCCTTGAAGCGTCGACAACATTGCCAGATTTTTGTTTCTCAAACAATCTCCTCATTTCAGGGGATTTGTTTCTTTGACTGTATCCCGCCAATTCAGGGCACATGAATTAATAAAATCAGATTTTCAGTCATGTTTTCGTTTTGTACATTTTATTTGCAAAAGTGTCTGATGTCTAAAGAAAAACTGATTGCATGAATACAGATGCTTATCTTCAAAAATAATAATACATGCTTACAGGGAATATATTTACTCCCGGGAGTGTCTGAACTCTCATAATGGGATCCAATAAAAGATATCTCGGGATTACTTGTGCGTTTCCCTATCTTTGCAGGATTGCAAGTATCCGAAGCGCAATTTGGGGCATGAAAGCTTCACCCCAGCAAGCTGACAAATCAACACTCAGTCTTAGCACCCACAGTGTTTCCTCCCCAGCTGAGTTTCCACTTGCTATTTCTCCCCAGCTGAGGTGCCAACCATTCTTCCTCCTCAGCTAAGTACAAAAGTCAAGGAACCATCTCCCCACAGAGCTTCAGCCTCTATCCAGAAGAGCAGCGCCTGAAGGGATCACAACAGAGTGAAGAAAGCTTCTACAAACTCCTAGTTGGGTCCCTCATTAACTGAGATAGGTCTATCAGTGACCTATATCCCCAAGCAGATGCATCTTGTCAGATCTACCAACGATCTCATCCCCAGCTAGGATGGTCATTTCAAACAGATCAGCCAGAGATCTTCAGAGCAACGGGATCCGAATCCCGGTTTGGTATCTTTGCATAATCATAGCATTCGCATCATATTCACCCGTAAAGCGTAGCATTCCGTCTAATACGGAGCATTACGGCAAAAATCAAACATGTAGCATAATCATAAGCCATGTTCTGAATCAAACACTTGTGAATATTGACAATCCGTCAACAATATACAGAATACTCCCCCCAAAATCCCCAGCGGAGATTCCCCAGCAAGCACAGTTGCCTTACATACCCAAACACCAGTATATATTCCTTGACATTCGTCCGTGTCATTTTCCCCAGCACAGTAACATAAACGCTTTGTATACCAGATATTTGTTTATAATATACTTTTCTCTCTTTTGACACTCGTCCGTGTCACTCTCCCCAGCAGGTTAAATACTCATCTATACACTACTCATACAGATACTCGTCCGTATCTTGTATATATCACTCAAATCCCCTCAGAGTCAACACTCATCCGTGTTCTTTCTTAACCAGTTGGTACTCGTCCGTATCATCATCTCAGAACATGCGTCAAGCGTTTGTTTCTACCTGATACTCGTCCGTATCATGGTCTTAAGGATGCTCGTCCGCATTTTTAATCCATACATTGTGTCAAACACTCTTGTCTTCTTGAATATAGACACTCGTCTGTGTCTACTATTCCCCAGAAGAGTCCCCTCAGATTCAACACTCATCTGTGTTCTCTGTTAACCAGTTGATACTCGTCCGTATCATCATCTCTGAACACGTGTCAGTATTTGTTTCTACCCGATACTCGTCCGTATTGCAGTCTTAGGGATGCTCGTCCGCATCTTTAATCTATACACAAACATCCAAACACTTATACCTTTTATTTCTTGGATATAAACACTCGTTCGTGTTTACTATTCCCCGGTAGACCACCAGCAAAGCAAAATTTCTTTTTCTATCTGACATTCGTCCTATGTCATGATAAACCTTGAGAGCAGCCGTCCCCTGCTAGGTGATCGTCCTTCACCTCTTGATGGTCGTCCTCCATCATGCTCATCCGATGGCCGTCCCCGTCGTTGACCTTTTATCCGGAATTCGTCCTATGTCGTGATATTTAGCAGTCGTCCCCTGCTAGGTGATCGTCCTTCACCTTTTGATGATCGTCCTTCATCATTTTATCCGATGGCCGTCCCCATCGTTGATCTTGTTATCCGACATTCGTCCTATGTCATGATAAACCTTGAGAGCAGTCGTCCCCTGCTAGGTGATCGTCCTTCACCTCTTGATGGTCGTCCTCCATCATGCTCATCCGATGGTCGTCCCCATCGTTGACCTTTTATCCGGCATTCGTCCTATGTCGCGATATTTTCGGCAGCCGTCCCCTGCCAGGTGGTCGTCCTCCACCTTAGATGAGCGTCCCTCATCTTATCCCCAACAGAGCAGCCATCCCCTGCTAGGTGATCGTCCTTCACCTTTGATGACCGTACCTCATCATCTGTTTATTTCATTTATTCTTTAACCCGATGGTCGTCCCCGTCGTGGTCCCTTTTCCTTTTCCTGATGATCGTCCTTCATCAGTTTTGCCCGATGGCCGTCCCCATCGCTGTTTACATTACTTTATGAATTTGATGGCCGTCCCCATCATTTTTTCATTAATCCCCAGAGAATATTATAACTTTACTTGATGGTCGTCCCCATCAAAATTCCTTTTATCCCCAGCATGTCGGTCGTCCCCGTCATTGCTTTATTTTCCGCACTTTTCCAGCATGTCGGCCGTCCCCGTCATTGCTCTTTGCCCAGCAGTCGTCTTCTGCTCGACGGTCGTCCTCCGTCGCCCACACTTTACAATATACTTTATTTTCTTTTACAATCTATATCCCTTTTCTTCTTCATTCTGTGAGTGCAAATTCTGGACTGTCTTTGGTATTCAACCACAAGTTATCTTGTTGGCCTGTTAAGTCGTTGCTTACATCCTGCACAGCTAACTCATGTTTGAATAGGGGCAGCTATAAACACCCCAAATTTGCCCTCACCCATCCACACCATGGCTTGTGATCATTTCATATGCATAAACTCAATCATACCATCTCATATCACATTTTTGATTCACTACATTGATTCTAAGTCATCTGCATCTAGGGTTTGTGATCTGAGCAATCCAAGAGCTTCTTGAGCCACTCCAGAGGCCATCAATCACTTCAAAGGGGTCCATGTGTGTTCAAGTATCATATTATATCCTCTCAAAGTCAAGAATGTCAAAGAATCACAAGAACTGAGAATGGTATGGAAGCAGAGCCAGGCTTGACTGCACAGATGACCTGAAATTAGGGTTTTGGTTTCAAAGGCCATAACTCCAAATTTTTTAGTCATTCTTGTTTCTATTGGTCTCTATATGGTATAGGGAGTATGCATATCAATTTTCATGAAGAAATTCCATGGGGAAGTCATCTGATCAAGAGTTGACTTTTCAAGCAAGTCAGTGCAAAATCAGGGCATCTGAGGCCCCCAATGACCCAACCAAAGGGCATTCTTCATCATTTTGATTGTATATGATCTTTATTTGATCATGGAAGATGTTGGAAGTTCACAAAATTCAAGGATTTCAAGTTTTTTGCAAAGTTGACTTTTTGGGCAAGTTTGACTTTTAATGAAATTGTCATTTTAGGCAACTTTTTCAACCTTTACTTTTTGATTCAAAAAAGCTTCAAATGGAAAAACTTTGGTCATGAAAGTTGTAGAATGGATCATTCCCTTTTCAAAAAGTACAAGAACATGACCTAATTCATTTTGGATCAAAAGTTATGGCTTGTCAAAGTTGGCAAAAATCACTAAATTTCAAGTTATGCACCAAAGAGGCAAAGTTGCAAATTCACTCCTCAAGGCAAATTGGGCTGTCAAATGCATTTCTAAACTTCACCATATGATCATACAACACATAAAAATCAGAATGGGCCAAGAGATCATTCACTTTTGTGGCCTATGGAGCAAGACTTTTTCATGAAAAGCAAAGGCAAGGCAAGTTGCAAAACTCATCATAAGACACAACCCACTTGCTTGCTAGCCTGCTGAGCCACCCTAGGCCTCTCCCCTCATCATGCTGCGCAGGACACACTCCTTGTACTTGGCTAGAAAGTATCCCATGCCTTCTTACACCAACTTTGACATTTTGGCAAAAGCACCCATACCAATCAATAAAGCACATGTCACTTCTTCTGACCAATGGCATTTGTTTATACAAAGAAAATGCAAGCCAAACACAACGAGAGGCAAGCCTGAAACACTCCACAAGACAGCATTCTCATTTTCCACCCTTTGTGCAAGAGCATTCGAAACTCATCACACAAGCCACAAACATACAAACTAACTTCACAAATCAACTCCACACACCTTCCTGATCACAAAGCACCCTTCACCATGGCCTGAAACTCAAAGAATCAAAAACACGATCACCACCTGCCATTGAACAGAACTCAAGCAAACTCTCAAACCAGCCATTGCAAACTTCAAACAAACCTTGCAAGCTTCTTAGGAGGATCAGTGGAGTAGATTTGAGCCAAAGAAACAGCCTGAAAGCTCTGGAATCGAAAGCTCCATCTCAGGTATCATCCAAGAACATTTTTCCAGAACTTGTGTTTTGAGTTACAAACTGATTCTATGTGATGTGCTGATCATTTTAAGCTTTGAATCATTGAAAATGGTTGCGTGTGTAGAATGTATTTGATCTCTGAAATTTTTGTGTTGTTTTCCGTTTTGATTCGTGCCTCATGATTCAGTGGAAATGAATGGATTTTTGGGTGGGGTTTAGGTTTAGTGATGATTAATGATTGATTCTGGAAAGTTTGGCATGATTTCATGGCATATTGAGAGAGATAGAAAGATGAGATAGCCGGAGAAGACGACCGGAACAGTGTTCCGGTCGCCTGAAAGTGATTAGGGCACAATTAATTAGGGTTAATCATAATTAGCCAGGTTTGAATGTCAGCCATTGGATATGGCGCCAGGTCAAACGCGCGCGCAGCCAGTTCAAACTTGGGCCTTTGGATCTGATTACTTTTCCATTTTTCAGATTAAATTCATTTTCTTTTTCATATTAATTCATTTGTTTTCTCATATTTATTAAAAATAGCAAAATCATTTTAAAAATTCTGAAAATTTTTGTATAAACTTTTATTAATTTTCAGAAACCAAAAACATTTTTATTTTTATTTTTTGCATTTGAAAACATTTTTAAATCATTTAAAAGTTTATTTTTAATTAATTAATGAGAATTAATTAATTAAAAATACTTTTAGGTATTTAAAAATCACCAAAAAATTCATGAAACCTTCATAATCATTTAGAAACATTGTCCAACCCTCAAACCAAATTTCTTTTTTGATCTTGATGTCTCTTGAGAATTTTTCATGTAATTAAAATCATTTCAAGGCATTATTTTGATCCAAACTTCAAAAAATCATTCCTGCCTAACCATTGAGAGTTGGATTTTGATTATTTTTGCATTGCATTTTGATTAGCATGTAGTTTGTGAGATTAAATTGGCATGATTTGATCTTTCATTTTCAATTTGTTTGGCATTTTTCTTGTTAAGGTACCCTAAAACCCTAGAAAACTTAGAAAATTCATAACCCTAATTAGGTTAAGAGTTGGAACCTCTCCTTTGGGCAGTGAGTTTGTATAGGATTAGGGTTCCTTTGAGTGCATTTTCAATTTTTTATCTTGATGTTTGCTTCTGATTTTGGTTTTTGTTTGATGCATTGATCATAAACCCTAATTTGGGTTTCCTCTTGCATACATCTTGCATTTGCTTGCATACCATGACTTGCCATGAAATTTTATACATCCATTTGATTCATTAGACATCTTAAGACATATTAGAAGCATGTTTGATCATTGCATCTTGCATTTGCCATGTTGTATGTCATTTGCATTTCATAACTTTTCATGTATGATCATGGTTCTAAGCTTGCTCCATTTGCATCCATTTGTTTGTGTGATCATCCTCATGCCTTGTTTCATGTTTGCAGCATCTCATAGCATCATTATCATCTCATATATGCTTCTGATTTTTGTTTGCATCATGCCATTTCATCTCATTTTGCATTGCATTGCATGTCCTTCACTAACTTTTCAGGTGGTAAGCAACTTTGAGAAGTGAATTTGCCTTCACTTCTCACAATTTCTTTTCATCTCTTTAATGCATCCTTGCTGCATTTTGTTATGTGTTTGAGATTGAGCTTGCTCATTCTTCTTCTTCTTACTTTCTTTCCTCAAGTGACTTGTCTTCTTAAATGAAGCAAGTTACTTTGTTTCTCCTGATCCTTTCATCTGCTTCCTGGTGGTTCCATTGAAGATTTCTCTTGTTAACCTCACAAACCTTAGGAACAACCAAGCATGACAATGACTAGGATTTTGATTAGTCTCCCCACTTAGTTTTACCTTTGTGTCTCATTGAGTCTTCTCTTCTCATCTCATAATCAGGGACTAAACCCTAAAGGTTTTAAGGCTTTGTGATTAAGCTTATGCCTGCATCCTTCTATTAGGATGGAGTGTATAACTTTAATCCTAAGTGTTAAACCCTTAATGTGTTTAAATCCTTTAATCAATCCATCTAATAACCATCAAGACATCAAGCTTGTAACTTGGGCCTTGCATTGGGGTTCTAATTCTTCCTTAATTGGTTAAGAAGGACTAACCCTAGTGTTAATGGACAAGTCCCCCTCAAGTTGTCTTACAAACCATAAAAATCACTTCTTCATCTTATCATTAACTAAAATCCACTTAATAAAGGCTTTGTTTTGTCATGAGTTTAATCCCTAATCATGGATTAAGTTGAGGAGCTTTCCTCAGCTTAAACATTCTCATCTATTATCCTTCTATTAGGATGGTGTAATGAGTTTGTTTAATCCCTGATTATGGCTTACTCTCATTACTCAACACTAAACAAAAACCACAAAAAACATCTAAATAATCACAAGTAGGTTAATGATCTTAATCCTACATCAAAGGTGATTAAGTGTGAGAATCTAACTTCACACTTAAGGTATTCTCATTACCCCTAATCAGAGGGAAGATGTGATGAGTTTACTAAACCCATTGGTTTAGGCTTAAGCTCATTAACTTATGACAAACTTCAAAAGCAATAAAAGACTGAAAACTCAAAAACAAACAATAATCGTCTCCTTCGGGATTCTTTTCTCATCACCTTCACTCACAAACGAGAACTTGCTTCTTCCGTCTAATGCAAGACAGTTTGCACCTGAGCCAGACAGGTCATACACTTGAGCATAGACAAGCAAGCAGTTCACAGTCAATTCATCTTTCAGTCTCTTTGGGTCGAACTACGGTGTTCTGACTTCCTCATTGCACGAGAGGATACGTAGGCATAACTTAACAGTTATCGAACAAAAGTCTCTGTATATTCCCCCTCTTTCCAGCTTTATTCTTTTAGCCTCATAGTCATGAGCAATCCATTCTCATTCTTACACTGACACTGTATATATACACTTCACTTCTTTTGCACTGACACATGTACATCCTTTTCCAACTCTTTATGCACAAATTGCACTGACACTACCCCTTTAAAACACAAATCTTTTAAGCGTGGATCCCGTCGAGTACGACGGACAATCTGGGTGCTAATACCTTCCCAGGTTGTAACCAACCCCCTTTCTCAGTCTCTCTGGTTCGCAACCGTCTTGTCCATATCTTTCTAGGTCTATGCAGCATTGCCTTTCCTCCGGGATAAAAATGCCTAGCTGGCGACTCTTTTCATTCCCTGTGAGTTCACACCTGTGTGTTCTCACACCCTCCTCTCGCCGACCGTTCGCGTCTGTACCATATTTGAGCCCAGTCTCATCTTTTGGGAGCGACAGCTATTATAATTTTTTTCTTAAAATATTAAATTTTATATTTTCTCCGATTATTTTACTTAAATTTTATACGATTATTGTAACTAATTTCTTTTAAATCTTTTATGTTTAGCTGGTCCGATCTTGGGATGGATTATTGCAGGAATCCTAGAAGTTCCATAGTTCTCTATCGCAATTTGTTAGAGCACGTGGGTGTTGACCAGGTATTTTAAATATTCTACTTAAAAAATTCTCTTCTAAAAATATTCATTTTCTTCTAAAAATATTCATTTTCTTTTTAATGCAATTTATGTACTAAAAAAATTCTCTACTTAAAATATTCTCTTCTAAAAATATTCTTTTCTTTTTAATGCAGTTTATCTAGCGGCCATATTTAGGCCTGGACCATGAACCTAACCCCGAAGATGTTGAAGTTTGGACAGCGAAAACACCAATCATCCAGTTCACCACAATTGAAATGCACCAGACAGATCGGGTGAAAATGCAATTTGGAATGCAACAAGATATTTCGGGTCCTCCGACATGTTTGGGAGAATGGCATTTGAGAAGAGTAAGTGACATGTGGAATATGGATGATTGGAGGGACTTTGCTAGGGAGTTGCGTCAACAATGGAGAGATCGTCGCCAACATGTCCTAAGGTGTCCAGTCCTGCAAAATGTTAGACCAACTAGAGAATATTTAGTTTGGTTTAGGTCAGTTACTGCGCAACAGTGGGTGTCTGATAACCCATACTTGATTGACCCCCGATCGCAGGCCGCAGGATACGCCCAACCACCTACCCCACACCATGACTTACCCACCCAATTCCAGCCATCAACTTCAAACACTCATAGACCCTTCTTTCAAACCCGTAACTCATTCATGCCACAAACCCAAGCACAACAACAAGAGCCTAACGCATTCCAATATACCCCTGATAACTCCTTCAACCCCGCACCAGTATACCATAGCCCCACACCTTTGTTTCGTTCTCAAAACGAGGCAATATCCTCATTCGGTCAAGTGTATCGTCCTCACCAAACCCAATCTAACTCAGTCCAACCAATACGATCCAACTTTGAAAACATGGGCACTCAACTGAGTTACGGCAGCGCCTTTGGCAGCACCCTCCTGGTTATTGGGGACAAACGGTTGCAAACATAACAGAATCATCGGCTCAACAACAACCGCCTCCACCAAACACACAGACATGAGGCACCTCAACCACCTCGTGGTAGAGTTCGAAGGCGGGGTCATCCCCGTGGATGTGGTACTGGGGGACATTTAGATCGGGCAGGAAATTAATCTTTGTAATAACACTGTTGAATTATCAATAATAATTTTCTATAATATTTCTCTTTGTCGAATTCTTTTAATTTAATTTATTAAATTATTATTATTAAGTAAAAAATAATAATTTTTTTCATATATACTAAAAAGAAATTAAAATATAAGTGTTTAACATAGAAAAATTAAATTAACATATATATATATATATATATATATATATATATATATATATATATATATATATATATATATATATATATATATATATATATATATATATATATATATATATATATATATATATATATATATATATATATATATATATGGTTTCCAATTCAATATTGTTTGTAGGAAAGAAGAGGTTTTGTGTTTTGTCAACAAGATAGAGCCATTGCAAAGAGTGTGATTTCAAGAACACTTCCAACATGTTCGCCACACGAATTGCTTTATAAAAATCCATTCGCCCATTCATTTGGCAAATATGCTTACCAATTACGCCACTCTGATAATTTTTTTTAAAACCATGTTATTTTGGTATATTTTTTAGTAAACTGGATTATTCTAAAAAAAATTCTAATATTTACCTATTCATAATAGTAATTATTACGTCACCAAAAAAAAATAGTAATAATTCGAAAAAAATTGAATTTATGTTCATGATGATTACATTGTCTATATCATAAGAAATCAAAGAATCTCAGTCCTCTTTTATTCATTCTAAATTTATTTAGACATTTTTTATTCAATAAATAATATTCTGACAAAACACCATTGATACATCGGATATATAAATCTAAGATTTTTTACAAATTATGTTTTATTTCACTTTATTTTGTTCTAGTCCATCAGATATATAAATATATGATATTTTTACCCGTTCATCATATTTTATCTCACTCCGCTCCATTCTAGTGCATCAATTCAAACATAGACTTAGTGTTTGATTTTACTTATAGCATGAAACAACTCAAAGTATTAGTAGCTTACAAATAATTTATTCATATGCCTCAAACTGTATCACATTGCATTTTGTAACTTTCTTTATACATAGAATTAACAGAACAGAAATGGACATCAGAGAATTTCCAATACTCTATTACTGTTTCTTTTTTGGAATTTCCAATGCTCTATTACTTTGTTTCATTTTTGGAATCTTTTGTGTAAGTTTAAGCAAATTTATCTAGACTAAAGAGCACCAATGAGGTGAATGGTGACTCTATTTTCAATCAGTGTCCGAATTCCTGCGTAAAATAAAAAGGGTTTTTGTGTAAATTTCTCCGGACGCTGAGTATCAAAATATGATCCAAACAAACATGGTCAAAATATAATTTTTAGTTCTACCAGTTGAGCCGATTGATTCGGTTTGATATTTAAAACATTGCGTCGAAGAATATTATGCTTAGATTTTATTATACTTACCAACTTACATATCTGCATTGTGACAAGGGACCCCACTTCATGACCACATTGATATTGCTTGCCGCATAATCTCTGAATTTCTTCATTGACCAAGTTCATCATCTTAAAATAAAATGTCGAGACAAAAGGTCGATAAACTCACATTCACCGAATGTGTTTTATATAGAATAAAACTTTGGTGAATGTGTACATTTACAACTAATAACATACCTCGTGCTCTTGGTGCGACGATCCACATCTATTCTCCTTCAAGCTCTGCAAAGTAATGATAGAAATATAACCATGAGTCACTAGGGACAGTTTGGAATAAGTAAAATAAGTTTCGTTTTCACTTCTACTTATAAAAATGTAGTTATATTTTGTTGTAGTAGTAGTTAATTCGTATAGGTCTATGTTAAGATTTTCTTTTATATTGTCAATCAATCATGACTATTTTTATATAGGAAAGCAAAAACAAAATTATTTTTCCGATTTTATTGTGAGAATAGAAGATCGAAATGTCGGTCCAAATAAGTCCTTAGACGTTGTAATAAGAATACCAAGAGAGATGGACCTTAGAAATTGATTTCTCCTTTGGTTGTGATTTTGCAGTTTGTTTGGCTTCAGAAGTTAGGGTGAGCTACAATAGAAGCCATGAAATCATAAGACAAAGATAGAATTTTTTTTTAATGTAAATCAATCAATAAAAAAACAATTGCAATTAGTTGTTGTTACCTTGCTAAGTAATTCTGTTGGTGGTTCATCTTGAAATCTCTTGTCGTTTTGTTCCTAAAAAAACGAAATAAAATGAAAAAACACAAATCAATGTTGTCAAATATCAGTACTATAGTGTTATAATGTGGGAGAGATTGAGCAAACTGCAATGATACATTATGCGCAATCGACAACACCAACATAAATATGATAAATTTAAATATGTTTTCAATGCATTACCAATGGAAATACTTTGATATTCCGAAAAACACCTCTTTCTCCTTTACTTGTGAGTTTCTGCAAACAACATACATAAAATCAATGATTTATTTTGACGAAAAATGAAACAGAAACAAAATGTGTCGTTTAAATGTTAATAGCCTAAATGTTTAACGATTACTTACCTTATCATCGGTACTAGCTCGGAGTTTGCTAATCATTCTACACTTTTCCTGTTTTGAGTTTGTCCTTTAAAAGAAATAGAACAAAATAATAGCAAGGTCATTATTGCTCGTGAGAATGCACACAAAAGTTACCAGTAAGAATCTACATAGCACCGACACTTGAGATTGAATGTGTCTGGTGTTTGATACCGACACATGTTGTTGCATTCAACTATTTATACATTCTTTGCTCATCAGAATGCACACAAGTTATAGTAAGAATCTTCGTAGCACCGACACATCAGATTGAATGTGTGTATGGTGTCTCATACCGACACATGGTACTTAATTTATTGCAGTGTCTATGTATTAGTGTCGATGTCATATCTAATATCCGTATATTATCATTACTTCATAGGTCAGAATAACCCTTAAGATATCTCGATGTTACCTGGTTTCGCTATTTGAGATGAAACTTGTGTTCAAAGCACCTCCACCCTGCAATGGAAAATATATCAGAACCTTTGTGAATATCATCCTGTAATTACAAGGGAAACATTATAAACTATAAATACTTACTCTTTTAGTTAAGGACCGCGCTTTAGGAACCTGAAAACTTGATTTTGTATGTTCACCTGATTCAGTATTAGTTCTAGACCTATGAAAAAGGAACAGAACCACTCAACATTTTGTCATATAAGATATAGTCATTCAATAAAAAGGTTGTAACAATGTTTATTATGATATTATAAGTAATTAATATACCTGTGTCTTTGTGCTCTGAGTGCTGTTCGCAGATTGGGTTCTCTAGGAATAGTAGTGTTTGGTTTAGAGGCTAAATTTACATCGGCACCATCAACCTGCATCAAAATTTAAAATCAGATATGTAAGAATAATAGATCTGGGTTGCCACCCCTCTCGATCTTATGCAAGATCCCGATCTTAACAATCTTATACTATTTAATACAAAGTATTGTGAAATAGCAGCTATACGGATGCTATAGCGCTATGGCATGATAGTTCAAACAAAACACAACTTTTGCGACCTGCTATTGACAACACGGTAATAGATTACACTTCGTTTAAAATTGACTACCTCTTTATTTTTATGTGTAAGAAGAGTTTGATGCTTCAGGTGTGCAACCTTACGCAGGAAACCGGCTTCAAGCTTCTGCCTTTTGGTTAATAATTGGCCGTCTATGGATGAAGAACTTTTTTCCTGATTCCTGCAAGGATCAAGGTATCAGTAAACAGAAAATTGATACTCAAACATATGCCACTCAAAAAAATGCAAAATGTGTAATTACTAATTTGTCACTCAATATGCGATTGACAACACTGATTTACTCGATCAATGTTGTCAATCACAAATTCCATAAAATAGTGTTTTCTTCAAATTCGGCTATGCTACAATGCTATACGGCTACACTATAGCGCCGGTATAGAAACTATTTGGTTTCTTATATGTAACTGATACCTTCTGAAATGTTGAGAGGTTTGAACTTCCGGAGGGTTCTTCAGCTTGGCCAAATGACTTGCGGTTGGTTTCATAAAAGTATAAACTTTAGATTTTGATGAACTTGACCTGCTTAGTGTCTTTACCTTATCATCTAAAGCATCTTGTGGTTTTTTATCACAATTTTTAACTCCTGAAAACAAAATGTATTCGATCGCTAAATAACAAAATAACAATGTACGATAATCATATAAAATAATTCAATGCACTTGACATGAATATTTAGAAGGCAACAATGTGAATATATAATGTCGTCGTCATTATCATTTGTATAATTTTGATAAAAAAAATTGTAGAAAAAGTTTCATAAGTTTGAAATTGTGGTCACATTTGCCATCAAAGTCACGTCAAGGTCACAATTTTTGATATTGCATTCACATTCGCCGTCAGAGTCACGTCAAGATCACAATTTTTGATATTGCAGTCACATTCGTGATGCCATAAGTTGTTTTAAAACCTTGCAACAAGACACAATAGAAACATTGATGAACAAAAATGAAAAACTTTACCTCTACTATTATCGTCATCCATCATAGAAACTTGTAGAGGATCAACACATCCATTCGCATTTTCCATTTCACCACCATTTCCCCATTTAAACTTCGTCACAAATGCTACACATGAAAACAACACATTACAAAAACGAAGCCAATAAAAAACTAAACAACATCCCCGCATGTTAAAAATCACGCCGAGTTTACATAATCCCTACATCAATCGCAAAATACTCATGGGATTCTATCAAATTCACCATGAATACAAACATGCACTCAATCACAAATTTACAATGCAACTCTTCAACATTTTTAAAAAACATAAAGAAAAACATAACAACAAGGTTTAACCATAATCCTTAAACTCTTACGTGAAGGTGGATAACTTTTTGCAAATTCAAACCATTGTTCCGCTTCACAATCATCCAAAAACGATTCCTCTTTCGTAAAATCAAAGAACATAGGAGCATCAAATTCATATTTAACATCAACCTCATTCTCCAAACACAAACAATTTTCTTGAACCTCAACCTCCACGAACCCTTCCATCTTTTTCAACCTCTCTCATACAAAAGAAAAAAACCTAACAACCCATCATCAAAAAAACACAAATTTAGAAACCCAATTCAGAATCAGAATCAAGTTTTGATTTTACAATGATTCATCAACAAGGGTCTTCCCGTTTCCACCTCTCTCGTTTCAAGGAAAATTTTGATTTTTCCCGGAAAACGAGAGAGAAAGTTATGAATGGTGATAAATGAATTATGATTAGTAGAGTGGAAGAGTGAGAATGATGATAATTATTCGATAATAATTGAAATTGAAAGAATGGAAATGAAAGAGATTATGTTGTCAGAGAAAATGGCGAAGATTTCGTTGATGAGAATAAACAGAGGAATAACAGAAAGAAAGAAAGCGAGGGGAGAGAAAAACAGAGAAGAAATTGAAAAATTGAATATATGAAGGGATTGGTTACTTTTATTTTTCTCTCTTTCTTTATATGGAGCCGGCTTAAGATAGTGACAAAAAGAGATTATTATTACCCAAATTTGAATTTTTTATGTTCAATATAGTAAGAAAGAAATCTATATATAATATAAGAAAGGAATTGGTTATATAAATCACTCATATACCTTTTATTGTTTTATTTTTAATTTGTTATTTTACTTGGTTTAAAGCTAAATTTTGTTTAAAACATTTTTTTTTAACTTTATTCATTTTTACAAATTCATTAAAAAGTAAAGTGTTTTTTTTTACTTTAAGTTTAAAACATTTTTTAACTATTATTCTACATTTACTGTAGTTCCTTTATTTTTTTTAACTATGTTATTCATTTTTGCAACTTCTTTAAAAAATAAAGTTTTTTTTTCTAAAACTTATTAAATTTGTCAACTAAATATATCATCATACTTTTGCACCTTCTTCACCAAGTGCATACTATATATACACGCTGAGACTCGTACACTTATTATTTTAGTTTATTAATAGGAGAAAATTTAACTTTTTAGGTGTGGTTTTTATTTTTTTTTAATATATTTAAATATACGTGTGACAATTTTATTAAAAAATAGTAAAAAAACATATGTAAGTTTTCTCCTCATTAATATTAATAGTCATTTATATGTAGGCGTGTTTTGATTTACCTCTTTAATAAATAAATTTTGGATCATCTTTCTGAAATTTTAAAATTCTAAGTCTTTTGTCCTTCAGGTGAAAATATAACCCCATGTAATTTTTTTTTATTAATCAAAACTCGTATATATTGCAGGGGTAAATGACTATTAACCCTTAATATTATTTTAATTATTTTTTATTTATTTTATTTTAATAAAAAATAGTATTATATTCGATTAACAAAGCAATAATTCATCTTATAGTTATGGACTTTCCATTTCTCTTAAAAATTGTCTTGTTTATGACAGGTGACATATAATGACTTATACATTATTGCCTTATTTGTGACATATGAGATGTAATGACTCATACATTATTGTTATTGTTGCGATGAATCAGATACTTTAGAGACACGACTATTTGAAGTCTTTGGCCTTTTTTAGTGTTGTTCTTTTCACCCTTGATGTAACATTTAACTTGTGCCATGATTTTATTCATGAAGGCAATGGGCTTCTAGAAAAAAGACTCGTTGAAATGTCCAACTCTTGGAATGCTCCCACGAGCATCTTATGGTTTTGGTGAATTACTTTGATGACCGCCTTATTGAAATGGGTATGGTACTCTCTTAACAACTTGGAGTGTTCCTTGCTGACATTGAACATGCTAATGCCATCCTGTACTTACTCACCAAATATTCGTGAGCCAATTTCCTAGATAAATCCTAGTAACCAGTTACTGAGAGGCGGGGAGGTTCATGAGCCACCTCCTTGAAAGTACTAGACACTAGCTTGCACTTCATAGAATCATAAGTGCCAATGATCGTCAGTTGGGTGTTAATGGCAAGAATGTCTACTTGAATGGTCTCTCTTCCCATCCAACATCATCGGTGATAACGATTTGAAGTTAGTTGGTACTAGAGCACCCAAAATCTCATATAAGAAAGGTTCGAGGAACAAGACCTTGTTTTCCATCTAGAAGTCTATGTGGTGCCACTCCTAAAGAGTTAGAACATTCACCTTTAAAGTTTGATTGGAACGTCGTAGCTCGTCCATGGCAGTTTGCATCTCTGTTATGGTTTCTCGTTCGTTGACGTGACATGCCCTACTAGTTATGTTGTGTCTCGTCATGTCACCATGTTGAAAAAGGTGGTTGAGGCGGTTGAAAGTTGGATTTGAGTGTAGTCTAGATTAGTGTTACTAAGATCTCATGGTGAGCGCCAATTGTACTTGTGAAATACAATAATAAGGGAAAGTCTAATGACATGTGTGGTTGAAATAGTAATTGTATACTAGGTTTTGTAGAATTATCAAATGAATCTCCAAGCCCTAAGGTTGAAGTATTTATTGATGGCTTATTGGGTTGGGTAATAAGGAAAGAAACAGTTTTCCCCAACCTCCCATCGAGTAAGTGGAAGTAAGGGGAAGACAAGTTATTCCTTAAATATTGGAGGAACAATTTCCTCCCTTGACTTCCATGACCTATTGCGGTTTCTCCTAGAAACCTCTGAGGCCATGTGTCATTAATATATGAAGCATATGTGCATGTTGAGCAACCTTAGAGTGCACCTGCATAATATTACAACAATTCCTCTAACCAGCATTTTCCATGGACTACCTTTTTATATGTCTAATAAATTCATCTCAAACAATGGCTAATGATGAATTTTTAAAAATGACATATTTTCCAAGTTCTATGACTAAATATGTGTTTATGTGGTTTACTTCAATACTTACACATTTATTTTAAATTGGGAGCATTTGGAAACTTATTCCTATAATAATTCTTAAAGGGAGAATCTAAAGTTAATATCGTAGGCTTAGCAAAAAATACAAAGAATAAATAATGGATAATGAATATATTGATGATTTACATTATTATATTAAGTAAAAAGAAAAGTATTTGTCGAACCATAATTCCATAGTACGATTTGGTACAAATTATTGGATTTGGGCACCCTTACTATGTGGAGAAAGGCCCAAATATGATTAGTTAATTTGTCTCACTTATTTAAATGGAGAGGACCAATTTAGGGTTGAGAGAGATAAAGAGAAAATAAGGATTCAAAAGAGAGAAAAGATGAGAGAAATTCGTTCTCGTTTTTCTACAACCAATCTCACTAAATCGACGATCCCTAATTCGTTAACCGTCAGATCAAGTTCAAATTTGGAGGGTAGGTTTGTAACACATGTATCTAAATTTTGATCATTCAGAATTTGAAACAACATCTGAGGTGAGAGTTATCTACTTTGCACTGGAGTTGTAGATTTGGAAAAAATTTCAGCTTTTTTATTCTTATTTGTAAGCTAGTTTGCTTTGTGATTTGCGGTTGTTAGCACTAGTTTGTGAATCACTTCAAGACTCTCTTGTACCCTTAATTGATTATAATGGAGTTACTTTTTTGGTCTGGATGACTCGTGGTTTTTACTCTTATATGGAGGGGTTTTCCACATTAAAAATATCGATGTTCTTTTGTGCTTTTATTTGTTCGATTTATCGTCTTATATTTGTTGTTGATCCTCAAGGTTCCTACAAGTTTGGGGAATTTTATATCTGTTGCGTATTAGTTTGTTGTTGTGTCTTAAGTTCCCATCAAAGTGGTATCAGAGCTCTTAGTTAAGGGCTATTTTACTTGTTTTAATAATAGAGCCAAATACAAAGATGAAGATGGTATTGTTGAATGGTTCTAATTACCAGTTATGGAAGGGCAAGATGAAAGACTTACTATTTGTGAAGAAATTAAATTTACTAGTTTTTAGTTCCGCAAAGTCAGATTTTGTGTCTGATGAAGAATAAGAGTTTGAACATCAATGGGTATGTGGTTTTATTCAACAATATGTAGAAGATAATGCTTATAAACATATTGCTAATGAGACGCGTAAAAAAAATTGTGGTAGAAGATAGAGTCCTTGTATGCCTCTAAATCATGGAATAATAAATTGTTCTTGTTGAATAGCTTCACAAGTTTGAAGTATAAGGAGGGGACTTCTATTTCAGATCACTTTAGTGAATTTCAAGGGCTTCTTGATCAAATGTCAGGAATGAGTATCAAATTTGATGATGAACTTTAAGGACTATTTATTTTGGTATCTTTACCTGATTCTTGGGAGACTTTTCAAGTTTCTGTTACAAGTTATGCTCCTAGAGGTGTTGTTTCTTTGAAAACAGTTAAAGGTGGTATTTTTAATGAGGAGATAAGAAGGAAGGCACAAGGTTCTTCATCTCAACCTGAGGTACTTATCACTGAAAATATGGGGAGAATTCATAAAAGGAACCGAATGGTGGTAGAGAGAATAGAAGAAGCAAGTCTAACTCGCGATACAAGAATATGGAATGTCATTATTGTCAATAAATAGGACACATACAAAACTATTGATATCAGCAAAAAAGAGATAATAAAGGAAAGAAGAGTAAGTCTAATCAAATAGACCATGAAGATCATGATGATGATTGTGTTAATACTGCTACTAGTGATGATATTTTTATTCTCCCTGATGAGTCTGTTAATTTTGTATCAGATGAGAGCATGTGGATAATTTCTAGTGGTGATACATTTCATGTTACACCAATGAAGGATCTCTTCACATATTATACTTCTGGTGATTTTGGAGTGTTGAATATGGGTAATGATGGTGTATCTAAGGTAATTGGTGTTAGTGATGTTTTCCAGCAAACCAACATGAGAATGCAATTGTTACTTAGAGGTGTCAAACATGCTCCAAATGTTCACTTTAATTTTGTCTTTGTGCATATACTAGATGATTGTGGTTATGATAATCGCTTTGGTTCTGGAAAGTAGAAACTCAACAAAGGTAACTTGGTTGTGGTTAGAGGAGAAAATATTTCTAAACTATATTAGACAAAATCTTTGGTTGCTAGGGGGTGGTGTAAATACTTTCAACATGGAAGCATCTTTGTGGCACTGAAGACTTAGTTATATTAGTGAAAAGGGGTTAAATGTTTTGGCCAAAAAAGGATGTTCTTTTTGGAATAAAGAATGTAGATGCGCAGAAGTGTTCTCATTGCATGGCTAGTAAACAGACTAGAGTATCTTTCAAGATACATCCTCCCTCAAGGAAGTCAAAGTTGATTCAATTGGTACATTATGATGTTTGTGGTCTATTAAAGGTAAAATCCTTTAGTGGTGCGCTTTATTTTGTTACCTTTATTGATGATTTCTCTAGGAAACTATGGGTTTATGCCCTGAAGGCAAACAACTAAGTGTTGGAAAAGTTCAAAGGATTCCATGCTTTGGTTGAGAGGCAGACAAGAAAGATGTTGAAATGTGTTCGTTCAAACAATGGAGGAGAGTATTGTGGACCATTTGATTCCTATTGTAAGCATCATCATATTGCACATCAAAAGACTTATCCAAAAACTCCTCAATTGAATGGTTTAGCAGAGAGGATGAATCAAACACTAATTTAAAGAGTAAGGTGTATGCTCTCTAAAGCTAAGTTTCCTAATAATTATTGAGGCGAAGCACTTTACACGACAATGCATGTTCTTAATCCCACTCATACTATTTATTTGAACTGTGAAGTTCAAGACAAAATCTGGTCTAGATAGAATGTCAAGTATGATCATTTGAGAGACTTTGGTTGTAAGGCTTTTGTACATATTCCAAAGGATGAAAGATCCAAGTTGTATAAAAATTCAAAACATTGTATCTTTATCAGTGATGACGTGAAAATACATCGTTTATTTGACTTTATTAATGCATATTTTGTACTCGTTTTGATTTTCATTTGCACCATATTATGTTGGTATTCTGTTTATTTTGTTTACTTCAGGTATTCAACCATTTAAGAGTCGTATGCGAAGAAAGGAAGCAAATCAGGCGAGAAATGGAACAATTCGCATACAAGAAGTTATCCGATGAAAATGGCCATAACTTTTGAACCGTAAATCAAAACGACGCCCCGTTCGAAGCGTTGGAAAGATAACGGAAAGATCTACATTTATGGAAAAGTTGAGAAGGTGTAACGGTCGTGACACCCCTGTCACGACCGTGACGCGCCTTTTTCAAGTATGACGACCGTAACACATGGTCACGACCGTGACGCGCCTTTTTCAAGTATGACGACCTTAACACATGGTCACGACCGTGACACGCACAAAAATAGGTTTATGCGTTGGATCATAAGCATCTCCAGAAAGAGTCAAAACATAACACTCGTTCTCCACTTCCTATTATTTCTCACACGACCAAGACCATGCTACTACTTCATACCAAGTCATCCTTCCTATTTTCTCTCAACTTCCTACTGTGCCCACAACTCCTTATTTCTCTCCAACGGAAGTTACAGAAGAGGAAGTTTCTCTCTATAAATAGAGTCTTCGTAGTTTTGAGAAAGCATCCAAGTTTTTGGGCGCGAAAGCGCTGCTTATTTTGTTCTTAGTTTTTTAGGCAGAAATTACTATTGTAAAATGAGTAGTTTCTTACACTGAGGAACTACTCCACCATTAGTGTTTAGGCCAATCTATGTAACTGCTTGGATCAATTTATAAAGTTATTTCAATTCTGCATTTATTCCAAAGTCTCGCAATTTATCTTCGGCTTTTACAGGTTTTTATCGCATTTATTATTATTATTATTATCATTCTTGTATTCCTTAATTAATTATCATGTTTCTTTCAATTGATATTATCATGTTTGGTTTGTTTATTTTTAATTCTATGTCTAGCTAGATAATTTAGAGTCCGGCGTATGAGGACCGTCGTTACTGACGGGACTCCGTAGAAAATACTAGGTGCGAATTAACGATTAAAATTCCGTTTTGGTTATAATTTCTATTCGTAATTTAATTAGCATTGTCACGAGAGTCAGATGTTATTTAACACGGTTTTGTCACGAGAGTGAGAAACTAATTAAGGTTAGAACCGGCACAGCGAGAGCGTGGGGATCGAACCAGATAGTGGAAATTAGGCAACTTATCTAAAAACAGCGAGAGCGCTTTAGAGACGTTTAGGATATTATTAGCTTTCAAAACACGTTTCTTAGTTACCGGGCGAGCGAGAGCAAAATCTTGGGATTAGGAAGTGTGGCTTTAGTTAAGACCGCAAGAGCGTGAGGCGGAGTCTTTAAGCTGATATATTATACGGAACTAGCTATAGTCGTAATTAGTACCGAATTCTATAAAGTCCCTTAGGAGCGCGGAATCCATATCCCGGCCTCGTTTTATTCTTATATTCTTTCTTAGATTTATTTTAGTTTCAGTTCTAGTTTCCCTTAAACCATAAAAATATCATTAGCCTTAGCTTTACAACGCAACGATAGATAACAGTAGTTTGACATTGGTCTCTATGGGTTCGATATCTTTATTACTACGCGATAGGCTCTGCACTTGTAGTTAGAAACCTTTAGACGTATAGTTTACCGTGATCAAGTTTTTGGCGCTGTTGCCGGGGACCAACAGTCAATATTGTTACTTCGTTGTTGCACCGTATAGACTAAGGCATTTTCTTTCTTATTTCTTTAATTATGTTCCACTCAAACTCTTTCTATAATCCCCATTCCCAGTTTTTCGAGGAATCTCAAGGATACCATAATCCCAACCTCGAAATACATATGGAGAATTTCAATCTTTCGTTCAACCATTCTCACCCAAATTACCTCTGCACCTACCAATCCCATAATTTTGAGGAGCTGCACCCAAATTTTTCCTATGATTACCAACCCCAACATTTTCAGGAGTCGCAAGAATCCCATAATTCAAACCTTGAAGCATTAATGCAAGATTTCAATGCGATACTGACTCACTCCCAGTATCTCGAGGAACCACAACCAAACTTCCTGTACGATCATCATTCCCAATATTTCGAGGAACCAGAAGAATCTATTAATCCCAACCTCGAAACATTAATGGAAGATTTCCTTGAAACCTCAGCTAACTCTAGGCTAGAGTCTATGATGGAGCGTTTTGTGGACGCACAAACTATCCAGAATGAAGAGCTTAGAAGACAACATCTCAATACTTATGAAACCCTTAGGCAGATGAACACTACAATCGAGTCCCTCACGACTCACACTGATGCATTGGAGACCCAAATTTTACTACTTGCGATGACACCTATAGGTCCTTCCCATGAGGAGAATGCGTATGTTATAACAACCAGTAGTGAAGAACAATTCGAAAATCCTAAGGAGATTGAAGATGAAGTTGAGGAGAGTTATAATAAGGTTGAGGATAGTTCTAGTGGGAAAAGAGTAGAGGTTGAGCACAATTCACCGACACCACCCGAAATGGAGGTTATCATAGAAGTTGAGAACGAAGAACCTATTGTAGATCTTCCTCCATATACCCCACCAATTCCTATCCCACATATGTTTGTCGACTCCCAATCCAAAACTTATGTGGAGATATTGGAAAATATCCACACTGATGCACCCTTGTTCGAACCCCTGCATAAAAAGAGAAAATTGAAGGACCATGAAACGAGGGAAGTCATTAGTGCTAAGAGGGTAAGGTCAACCTTTGAGGTGATGGACGAAACAACTAAGTTCAAACTTGAAAAGTTAATACTTAGGATAGATCTTGAACCACCACCACAAGTTCAAACGAATGAACTGCCCTACAGAAGAAAGAAAAGGAAAGGTGAGGGATATGTGAGATGGCTTGATAAGTGGAAATGGAAACCGAAGCGTAACGCTCATAACCGTCAAGCTATCGACATTAAACAAAACTCCGTGGGGGTGGCAACCCACGAGTTTTAATTTAATGTTTTTTTTCTTTTATTGTTTTTGTTTGCAGAAAATAAAGAAATGTATCGTTTGTCGCGTCTCAGCTACTTTTAGGCGAAAGATCTCTAGATTACATTCCCTTTTGATGAGTTGGTGCCCACGCACATTCCTACGAATGTAGCTGCTGGTGGTGACACCGATGATGAGTACTTCCTTCGGAAATAGGCAATATGATGAGCGGCTTCAGGAAAGTGAAGTTTCAGCAGATTTAGATATCTCGTAGTACAAGACGCCGGAGAAGAAGTGATCAGCAAAGACAGGGACAACAAGGGAAGAATCAGAGTGAATTTGGCCGTGGTAGCAAACAAAGGTATCTATACAGGTTCTATCTTTCCTTTTCCACCTTTTATCAAAACATTGAGGACAATGTTTGGTTTAAGTGTGGGGGAGGAACTTTACCGTTTTCATTTTACTGTCTTCTAGCATATTCACTATTTTTTGTTTATTGCATGATGTTTTTCAGTTGTTATCAAATCTCCCCGAAATTTTAAAATTTTTCCATCAAAATATTTTCTTTTTTTTCGAGGCATGGCACACACTCTGGAAGTATATAGGTTGTCGCTTTAGGCTTGTTATAGAAACTTGGGGACATTTTAATAACATGAATACTGTTTTGACACCCTAAACCCCCTCGTTATGTAAAATCGATTTGAGTAGACATTATGCTGAAACCTTAGTCTCCAAGTTTTCGAAAGTAGCTTCTAAGTAGTTTTTATTAGCAGTCGGCACCATCCTATGAACAAACTAAGTAAGTAACCAATGCAAATATGTGTATGATCTCTAAACATGAAAAATGATTGAATTAGAAAAGCAAATGATAGGATAAGTTCCTTTTAAGTTAGGTGGCCCTTACCCGACCATTTAGCCTAACGGAGCGGACTCTTTAAATTCGATGAATTAAGAAAAAGAAAAGAAATGAAAAAGAATGAAAAGACGAGATCATTAGACACTAACAGGTTAACTTACCATGTACGAGCAAGGATAACGGGCTTAATGTGATTGCGCTCGAACGAAAAGGAGTGAAAGAGAGCAAGAGACTTAGGTTGAGTTATAATGGCATGATTCGGATTGGTCTGCATAATGATGGAGTTTTTGAAAATTGTGTCATTACGGTATCCTTGGTCTTGATTTGTGCAAATTGATTTGACATAGCCTAGTAGCTGCATACGATTAGAGTTCAGTGTGTTTGTGTTTCAAATTGCGCTTACCTTGATTTTTGTTGAGATGGTTTATTGCTTGAGGACAGGCAAAGGTTTAAGTGTGGGAGAGTTTGATGACGTGAAAATACATCGTTTATTTGACTTTATTAATGCATATTTTGTACTCGTTTTGATTTTCATTTGCACCATATTATGTTGGTATTCTGTTTATTTTGTTTATTTCAGGTATTCAACCATTTAAGAGTCGTATGCGAAGAAAGGAAGCAAATTAGGCGAGAAATGGAACAATTCGCATACAAGAAGTTATCCGACGAAAATGGCCATAACTTTTGAACCGTAAATTGAAACGACGCCCCGTTCGAAGCGCTGGAAAGCTAACGGAAAGATCTACATTTCTAGAAAAGTTGAGAAGGTGTAACGGTCGTGACACCCCTGTCACGACCGTGATGCGCCTTTTTCAAGTATGACGACCGTAACACATGGTCACGACCGTGACGCGCACAAAAATAAGTTTATGCGTTGGATCAGAAGCATCTCCAGAAAGAGTCAAAACATAACACTCGTTCTCCACTTCCTATTATTTCTCACACGACCAAGACCAAGCTACTACTTCATACCAAGTCATCCTTCTTATTTTCTCTCAACTTCCTACTGTGCCCACAACTCCTTATTTCTCTCCAACGGAAGTTACAGAAAAGGAAGCTTCTCTCTATAAATAGAGTCTTCGTAGTTTTGAGAAAGCATCCAAGTTTTTGGGCGCGAAAGCGCTGCTTATTTTGTTCTTAGTTTTTTAGGCAGAAATTACTATTGTAAAATGAGTAGTTTCTTACACTGAGGAACTACTCCACCATTAGTGTTTAGGCCAATCTATGTAACTACTTGGACCAATTTATAAAGTTATTTCAATTCTGCATTTATTCCAAAGTCTCGCAATTTATCTCCGGCTTTTACAGGTTTTTATCGCATTTATTATTATTATTATTATTATCATTCTTGCATTCCTTAATTAATTATCATGTTTCTTTCAATTGATATTATCATGTTTGGTTTGTTTATTTTTAATTCTATGTCTAGCTAGATAATTTAGAGTCCGGCGTATGAGGAATGTCGTTACCGACGGGACTCCGTAGAAAATACTAGGTGCGAATTAACGATTAAAATTCCGTTTTGGTTATAATTTCTATGCGTAATATAATTAGCATTGTCACGAGAGTGAGATGTTATTTAACACGGTTTTGTCACGAGAGTGAGAAACTAATTAAGGTTAGAACCGGCACAACGAGAGCGTGGGGATCGAACCAGATAGTGGAAATTAGGCAACTTATCTAAAAACAGCGAGAACGCTTTAGAGACGTTTAGGATATTATTAGCTTTCAAAACACGTTTCTTAGTTACCGGGCGAGCGAGAGCAAAATCTTGGGATTAGGAAGTGTGGCTTTAGTTAAGACCGTGAGAGCGTGAGGCGGAGTCTTTAAACTGATATATTCTACGGAACTAGCTATAGTCGTAATTAGTACCGAATTCTATAAAGTCCCTTAGGAGCGCGGAATCCATATCCCGGCCTCGTTTTATTCTTATTTTCTTTCTTAGATTTATTTTAGTTTCAGTTCTAGTTTCCCTTAAACCATAAAAATATCATTAGCCTTAGCTTTACAACGCAACGATAGATAACGGTAGGTTGACATTGGTCTCTGTGGGTTCGATATCTTTATTACTACGCGATATGCTGTGCACTTGCAGTTAGAAACCGTTAGACGTATAGTTTACCGCGATCAATCAGCTATGGGCAAGATGAGTTTGGTTACATGTTGTATGATCATGTGAGGAAGAAGCTTATTTGAAGTTGTGATGTGGTGTTAATGGAAGAATAACCCATTGAATACATTGATAAAGTAGAAAAGGTTACAGCCAAGAAAGATATCAGTTTGTTTAATGTTGATCCAGTTTGGTTACCTAGTCATAATCTAGATGTTATTGGTGGTGATGATTACAATGGTGATCCATATGATTATGTTGATGATCAACAACTTGGAGATGAGGTAAATATTCCAACTAATGATGGTGCAGGGAAAACGATATGTCACAAGATGGGAATCTTGGTGAAGCTTCAATATCATCTCAAGTTCAACTTAGGAGGTCTAACAGGTAGAGACAACCTTCTATAAGGTATAATTTTGATGAGTAAGTAACCTTGACTGATGAGGTTGAACCTTATTGTTTTCAAGAGGCCGTGGAAAGTGATGAAAATACAAAGTGGATGGATGCAATGCATGATGAGATGAAATCATTGCATGATAATCACATTTATGATTTAGTGAAGTTTCCTACAGGAAAAAGAGCTTTGAAAAATAGATAGAAACATGAGAGCAACTCTAATTCTTCAAGACATAAATCTATATTGGTGGTGAAAGCTTCCCGTCAAAGAAAGGGTGTTGATTTTAATGATATTTTCTCACCTGTTATAAAGATGTCATCAAGTAGAACTGTGTTGAGTTTGGTTACTACTCTTGATTTAGAGGTTGAGCAAATGGATGTGAAAACGAATTTTCTTCATGGTGATTAAGAGGAAAAGATCTTCATGAAACATGTAACACCCTAATTTTCTCTGCGGAATTTATAAATAAAATTAGATTAATTTAAAACAATCAATAATTAGGATGCTACTTTAACATCAACCAGCTCATGCAATAGGGTATGTGACACATATGAAATTTAAAAAAATAAGAATTTTAAAATAGTATGGACTTCAACGTTTATTAGCACCGAAAAACGTCAACAAATGATTATTTTAACTTTTCAAAACATAGTCATAACATAATGTAAATAAAAGAATTATCCAACATCAGGGATTCACAAAATAGTCCTCACCAAATACAAAATAAAGAAACAAGCATTCATCCCACAATGTAACATATCAGAGAAGACACTGACTCAACAAACACATAAAGAAAATCATTCTCTTCCACTCACATACACGCCTCTATTATAGATTATCTGCACGATGCCTATGTAAAGGCTACATTCAAACAGAAGGAGTGAGAAATCATAATTATATAAAGAAATGCATAATAATAAGTAGGCACACAATCATCACATTTATAATCACCCATTCCATAATTCATAATCCACACAATCCAAATGTCATAATCCAACAAGTATGGAATGCAATGAGACTCAACACTATGACTTAATGCTTGTGGTATCAAATGTGAATTCTCAGGTTGACTCGCTCCTGATCCCACCATAGGATCAGACCACACCAAAAATAGTTACCATTACCATAGGTAATGCTTCACTAATCCCCACCTAGAACCAGCTACTTACACCCAATCCCCACCATATGATTGAGGCTCACCAAAAGCGGACCACCTTCCAACACCATGATGCATGATTCATAAAAGATATCCAACAACAACAAGTACAATGATATTCACCTTAATCAATGTATTACACCAACACCATCCACCAAACACCACACATATACTACAAGCATTCTACAACAACATTATAGTAACATAACATGCAACAACATGATATTCATACATATTCCACACTACAACATACAAGCCACATATCATCCAACATCATCACACAACATTTAAATTAATTTCGGTTATTGGACTTATTTTTAAATTAAAGTACAATGCATCAACTTCCCATTGCTTCAAGTTATGAATTTTTAAGTAAATGATTTTTCTTCCTAGTATAATCGGTTACACCAAAACCAGTAACCAGTTACACCTCTAAAAATACACATACCATGCTTTTGCGTCACAGTGTAACCGAAAACCAGTAACCAGTTACACCCCTTAAGATTGACCAGTTTACGTTTTTTTTACAATGTAACTGGTTACACCCCTTAAAATTGCCCAGTTTTCTAAATAATTCGTCTCAGGTGTAACCGATTACACCAAAAATGGTAACTAGTTACCACTATGACAAAAGCAGTTTTATGTTATGCAGTAGTATGATAATCAGTTTCAAATCCCTTCTAAAACCCCGATTTTTCATAAAAATCATTTGTTCAAGTCTCACCATCTAATTCCCCGACAACACAAACATTCACCCATCTCCTCATTCATCTAAACATTCATCATATCAGCATTGTCACACATAACATAATAATTCAAGCATAAGAAGAAAATTCAATCAAAGAGAACAAATTCACCCACCCACATGTTATCATACAATCCCTTATACAAGAGGAAATCCCAATTTTTCATAAAAAACCATTTGTTCAAGTCTCACCCTCTAATTCCCCAACAACAACACAACAACACAAATATTCACCCATCTCCCTATTCATCCAAAAATTCATCATATCAACATTGTCACGCATAACACAATAATTCACACATAAGAAAAAAATTCAATAAAAGAGAACAAATTCACCCACCCACGTGTTATGATACAATCTCTTATACAAGAGGAAATTTCACCCTTACCTTAATTTTCCAGCAAAAGTACTTCAACAATGGGGTTCTCTCTTCTTCTTCCTAAATCTTTAGCTATTTCTTCTCTTTCTCTTCCTTTTCCACATACTGACAGTTTCACTCTATATTCCCCTTATTTTATTATTTTATCAACTCTAATTACACCTTATTTCACCTAATTAAAATAAAATCATTCCCACCAAATATTTTATCATATTATATCATTATAACCATAATATTTAAAATATTTATTTAATTAATACTATTACTATTATTTTACCTAATTAGTTCTAATTTAAATAATAACAACAATTAATAACTCTCCCACTAGCCTCATGTCTCTACATTTTTGCCTACACACCCAACACCTTAAGTTTTACTCTCTAAGGCAACTACCTTACACCCCAAGGGTTCCTCTAACATATCAAAACATCAATCAACACACACATTCACACAATTTCAATCACTAAAAAATAATTAGATAAAACGGGGACTTACAAAACAACCAGATGGTTTTCAAGTCAAAGGAAGTAGTACAAGATGTTTAAGTATCTTATGTGTGATCAAGGATACCTAAAGACAACTTCATATCATTGCATATTTGTTAGAAAATTTTCTAATGATAACTTCATATCCTGTTGTTATATGATAATGATATGCTTATTGTAGGGAAAAGTATTTATAACATTAACAGGTTAAAAAAGCAATTGGGAGAGTCATTTGTTAGAATAAGATTTGTTCATGACATATATCCTTTAGGTTTTGATGATAACAAAGTATTGAAAGAACAATGGTGTTATCTAATATGTGTTATAAGTATGCAGGTTCTTAAGATTAAAGAGAATTTATCCAGAATCTGTTAAGAGAACAAATTTGAGAGAAGCTAAGTTCTTGGTTTATGATAGTTTTGAACTGAAGGGCGTTTTTAAGTAAAGTCTGATGATATATGATTGTGAAGACTCTGAAGTTGAATGTATAAGCATCATTAGAGAAATATGTTATCTCTATACTTATTAAATGTATCAGCTTATTATGATCATTCAGAACCATAGGCAAAGCTAAGTTATTCGTACTGCATAAAGCAAGCTACACTATCAAATCAGTTTGTTAGCTAGAGTATGTGTTTGCATGGATCAAGGAGAGTTGACATGCTTTACAGATATCTGTTCTTAACATATCTATAGTACACCTCACAATAAAGACACTATTGTTAATTGTGTAACAAAATTAAATATATTTTTGTGTATCTATCTTCAACATCTCTTAGTATTATAGATTGACAAAGGCATTTATGCAAGTTATCTCTTCCAACTACTACTCTTTGTATTTGCTATTTAAGTAGTTGAAAATTCAATATGAAAAATCAACAAGGTATAAATAAAAATAACAAAAGGCCCAAGCAGAAAAATAAGTGTTTCACGCTTATATGAAAATGGAAGAATAAAAAGATCAATAATAACATCAACATTGAGTATGCAAAGTTTTTGTCATCTGTTGTAAATTCCTTAAAGCCTTAATATTTCTTAATAAATGTATATCTTAGAAATATTAAGTGTTATGATCTTTGATAAAGATATTTCTATGTACCTCTGATTTTATATCAGGTACTCTTTGTTATCTATTATGCTAAAAAAGTTTATTAGTAGTTTAGAAAAAAGTCTCTTGTTGTGTGCTTAAGCATAAAATTTTGTCATTGTGTGCTTGATCCAAGTAAGTTTCTTGTTGTGTGATTAAGCATTGAAGCCTTGATCAAATTGTAGATTAAGCATGAATGTCTTAAACTGTTAAGTTTATGCATCAAGTCTTTGATCCAAGGGATCTTAGCAGGAAGTCTTAAATCCGTAGGATTTAAGCAAGGAAGTATTGGGTTGTGAGTCTGAGTAGGAAGTCTTGTACTTTAGGGTATAAACAAGGAAGTATTGAATTTGTGGGATTTAATAAAGGAATTATTGGACTGTGAGTTTGAGCAGGAAGTCTTGTACATGATGTATAAGCAAGGAAGTCTTGAATCCATGAGATTTAAGCAAACAAATCTTAGGTTGTGAGTCTGAGCAATGAAGTCTTTGGATCTGAGGATCTAAGCAGGAAGTCTTGATCAGGTATTGATTGATCAAGCAAGTATTAGGGTGTAGGTTTGAACAGAGGAAAGTCTTATGCTCGAGGGCATAAGAAATTGTAATCAGTTTTGATTATAGTGTAAAATGTCTTGTGATGCAAGGGGACTAGACTACTCTCGGTTTGAGAGAAACCAAGATAAATTTTGTGTGTTCATTTGTTATTTACTTGCTTCTGATTATTATTATGTTGCATCCTTATCATCAAAATATGAATTGTTGTTTTGAATATGAATTATGTTCAGAAGCAACACAAATTAGATAACACAATTAAACCTCACCCCTTCTTGTGTTTTTTTACCTTTTGTTAGTATCAGAGCAAGGTTTATATGGAGCACTTAACAATGGTACAAAATTATCCAAAGAGAAAAACATGTTTTCATCTTTATATGAATGAAAGTCTATCAAATATGAGAAAATATATTAAAAGTAGTCAGTCTCTTTATCAATGATGTTATCCTTTTGAGAAGATAGTTCAAGATTTTAGCTTGAGAACAAGTTAGAAAAACTTCATCAAAACAAGATGGGAATTCATAATCAGAAAATCTATCCAGGTATGATTAGTTAATTATTCATTATTTCAAGCATGATATTAGCTAGAGAACTTCCAGACTTGTGAAATTGGTATTCTCATTGTTTAAGATAATACCGATGTTGTGTTACATAAAATAAATCTCTTTAAATATTCTTGAATCAAGATTTCTTACTATTATTCAGAAAATAATTAGTATATGTTATGTTCCTCAGTGAACTGACGCTTGAACTACAACTTGTGATTCTGTTATAGTTAAATGTCGGGTAAAAGACTTTAAACATAATAATTTATGCTTAATTCTGAATGAAGTATCTGAATAAGATATTAGTTAGATGATGTCTCAGTCAAAGTTTGTGTAACAAACTTTTGATAAAAGATAACCTCTGAAAAATATTTGTTTTTGAAACTTGTATAGAGAAATCTTTGCTTCTTACATGCATTAAAGTGGAAAACCTTTATGACATATGCCCCACTTTTTTACATTTCTCTGAAATGTCTTCAGCGTGTATGAAATTGTTTGTGTTTTGAATATGAAGGGGAATGAATTTTTTATTATATATTTTTGTGTTTAAATATCTTTAATGTCATTAATTTCTCTCAACATCTTCTCAACACACACAACCTTTATAATTGTCTATTTTGTGTCTTATCTGTAAACCCTAAACCCTAAAAATGTCCTGATGCATTAGCATGAAAACCACATCGGGCATGAGGATCAAAGATTGATGGATATGGAGGAATCACTGGATTCAGCTCCTTCGGCTCTACCAATCCACTATCGATTAATCGTGGCAGTATGTGACTATATAGCATTGGCACAAGATCAAACGACCTCTTTGGCTTTTTAGTGTATCGGTTTCGCCGCTGAAGAGTGTGTTGCCGTTGGTATGACTATTGTTGTGGCATCTATTGTTGATGACAGATAGGAGGATACTGACCATGTGGGGGAAATGGCCTCAGATATGCAGACCCAAAAGGTGGTTGACTCTGACTTAGTAGGGGAGGGCCATGGGCTGGCAGATGAGGAGTTGCCACAGGGAAACACTCTTGACTCGAGGCAACATCAACTGGAGGTAGGACATTACCTCCCTCTACTGCAGCAGTGGGCAGAGGGCGACCTTCCTTCTTCAACAGAGCTCGCAAAGTTTCCAAGACCCATTCCATCTATTTCTTCTAGGAATTAATCTCCTCTTCTAGGTGTTTGATCTGCGTGTCGCGCACAGATCAAAAACGAGTAATTTTGAAAACATAGTATAGCGACAATGACTCGAATCGTCTCACAAGGATTCTTGATCTTATTAACTAACAATAGTAACGATTTATGGGGAGTTTTCGATTTTGATTCAAAACGGAAGAAAAAGCAATTAAAATAAAAAGTGATTATCGAATAAAGTAAAACGGCTAATCCTACTGATTTGGGTTCCGACTTATCATCAGTTATTATAATTTCAACCTCCTAAGCAGATTATCCATTCCTATTTGATTATAAAACTCATTGACAAGCGCAACTGGTTTTATTTGATGTATGTTCCTATTATCTGAATTAAGCAAACAGATTTAAGCTCTCGTGAATTAAGCAAACACAATTTGATCAAACACGATAACGAATTAAGCAAACGCTAACGTGCCTACGGTCAAGGATCATACAACAATCAAATTAAATCAACACTAATATATGATAATCGAATTAAGCAAACAATGATCACATAACAACATTGAAGGGAATAAAATTTGGATTGAAAAGTATAATAACCTCAAAGTATGATGGAACCTGTAATCGGCAGGATTTTGCCTTGGGATTAGTTATCCATGAATCGTAAAGCAAAACAAAATTCGTAAAAAAAAAGTGTAAAAGAGCAGTTGCGGCTGCTAGGTTAAATAGAAAAACCTAAAAAACTCGTTTACAACCCAACTGGGTCAAATACATTACCCAGACCCAATTCTAAATGACCCGAAACTAAATAAACCTAATGCAGCAGCTTCAAACGAAATTCTGGAAAATATGACTCCGAATCTGACTTTGACTCCAACATGAAAGTTGTAGCTCTCTCTCTTAGCTTTTCGTCGACTAGTAGAACGCCTCAATCAGATTCTTGGAACTCCGGTTATGATCATTTCCGTAAAAGCTGTTAAAGCTGAAAATTAAGTACGAAAATAAAATTAAGCCAAAAATAAAGTAAAATAGAAAAACAAAATAAAATATAAAAATAAACAAAGAAAACCAAAGAAATACTTAAGTGCAAACATGGTAGAATGTGCATTAAAATGCACTGATCAAATTCCCCCACAAGACTCAAGAAACATAACATCATTCAGATACTCATTCTAGGCTACAAACTCTTCTTCGATTAAGATAGCATCGATAGGTACTAATCTTACACACTAAGGATATCGTAAGAACACAAATCCACAATTGTGCGGTCATAAGCCTCCATCATATACAAACCATTTTGAATCATGTTATTATGCCTAAGCCTAACTTACTCATCCTCTCTTTTGCTCTCTTTCATTCTAGTGCAATCACATTAAGCCCGTTATCTATTCATACACATGGTAAATAAGCCTGTTAGTGATTATGATCCATACTTGATAATATTTTAAAGTTACTTTAGTAACAACAATTATTATTATTATTATTATTATTATTATTATTTTCTTAAGTTTTCACATCCGTTAGGCTAAATGACCGGGTGTGTAGGCACATAATTTCGACACCATGGGTTTAAGATGTAAAATCATTTTTTACTAAGGAAATGGTCACCAGATAAAGGGGAAAGGAAATAAAGATATTGAGAAGGTTTGATATTTTCGACAATATCAGATGTTTAAACACTTCGACAGGAATATGAGGAATATTTCAGCAGATAGAGTTTGAAGAACTTTCATTACAGTTCAACATTTGGTAGAAGCCTGTGATGGCTATAGGGTCTTTATTTAAGTGTTCAGGGTTGAAAATCTCACCTATAGGACTAAGACCTGTGATGGCTGCTATATCAAAAAGAGTTGGGGTGACCATCCCACAAGGGAGGTGAAAATTGTTATAAGTGTTGTCCCAGAAATATAAGGAAGCCAATAACATGTTTTGGCAGTAACGTGGTCCATCTTTCGACAGCTGGATTAGGTCATAAATGCCTGTTTTCTTCCAAAATTTTCCCTTAGCTTTTTCGACTCTACTTAACCAAGCTAGGTAATCCGTAGGGTCTTTTATCAATGGAGGGCTCCTAAAAATCCTATTTTGATTTAAATATGATAAATCTAGGTTTGTCGAAGCTAAGGGGGTTTCAGGTTTTTTGGAGGATGTTTCAGTAGGTTGAGGTTTCCTACTTGCACCTATGGGTTTGGAAGCAGAATAAGAAGGGTAAAAATCTTTTAAACGGTTCTGATCAGTATTAGGATCAGAGAGTGGACCTAACATTGCTTGATAAACTCCAGAAATTAAAATAGGGATGAATACCTGAGATTGGTAGATGCTAGCCTTTTCTCTCTCATTAGGAGGCTCTGGAATGTATTGTTGTTGGTTTACCTGCACTGGTCCAGGTAGAGTGTGAGCAGGAGGAAGATCATTGGTTCTTTTTGCTTTCTTATCACCTTGGGCAGCGACGTTCTTTGGAGGAGCCATTGTTAAGAGAAGTTTGAGTTTGAGTTGCAGAGGGAGTAATAGAATGGGAATATTTGTTTGATAAAGAAGAAGAAGTTTAAGAGTGTAAAAAAGTGAAAAGATTTGAAAAAAGATATTTATAGGAAGAAGAATGATAAAATAAAAGAAAAGGAAGAAAAGAAACGTTTCAGTTTTTTGATCATGGGGTACGTGTCCTTTTGATCAACGGTGATGATCAAAGAAGTGGTGGTTGGAGAAAACCCATGATTAGCTAGGTTGTAGGGTTATGGAAGATCGTGTCTAAACGTGGACTAGATGAGACGTTTTCAGAGAAAGTGAAATCATGGTTTTTTCTTGGGACTTAACAAAGTCACGTCACAATTAATGAAACTGACATGGTGTCAGAATGATTTCGACAGCAAAGGATGATTTCTCCAGAGTTAGTCGAAACATCTTTGCTGGGGGGCAATTTGTAGGCACATAATTTCGACACCATGGGTTTAAGATGTAAAATCATTTTTTACTAAGGAAATGGTCACCATATAAAGGGGAAAGGAAATAAAGATATTCAGAAGGTTTGATATTTTCGACAAGATCAGATGTTTAAACACTTCGACAGGAATATGAGGAATATTTCAGCAGACAGAGTTTGAAGAACTTTCATTACAGTTCAGCATTTGGTAGAATTTGAAGAATTGGTGTGTTTTACGACATTTCGACAGAAGATAGGTTGGAAAAGATTTCGACAAAGGGGTTTTTTCCATAAAGTTTGAAGAAGTTTTTTGTTCTCTTCGACAATTCGACAAAACGAAGAGATGCAGCGTTTCGTCACAAAGAGGAAGAATTCAAATTTAAAAGTTACAACATTTGGCAGTTGGACGCGTGGAAGTTTCAGGAAAAGAAGAATACATGCAGATTGACAAGTGTCAATTAGTTAGGAGTTTTCCGTTGTAGGCAGTTATTTTATTTGTATATAAATAGGGTAGTTGTTGTAGAATCCTGTGTGTGAAAAACTTGTACAATAATCCTGTAAAATACTCTAAGTACCCAGTGTGAGAGAAATGAGTTTGATATTTGGAGAAATGTATGTGTTGAACACCAACTTTATTTAAGTTATTTAAATTACTAGTCTTGTTTCGTCAAATTATTTTATTTTCAGTCTCTTTACTTTCCTGCAAAATTTATACTCTTTTGCCATTTTCTTACTTTTGGTCAACTTTTACCTTACTTTACTTCTTACATTCAAACATTCAAGATTTTAATATCATTGACAAAACAAACCACAAACAATTATCAAACACTAAGAGTAATTCGATAACAAATTGCACATGTGTCCTAGGACTTGTTTGGTTGGTCCTGCAAGTAACCCAGTTCTGTAAAAGATTGGTTAACCAGAGGTTGTTTGTCAGAAATCACAGCGAACAGGGTGAGGGTCACCTAACTTAAAAGGCGGATTCCTATTCAGATTTCTTTTTAAGCACAGGATCATTCACTTATTTGCATCAGCTTAATTACTTTGTGTGTGATTTCTAGATGGTGTTGACTGCTTGATAAACTACTTAAGAGATATTAAAGGATGAGAACTCAAGGCTATGGCATAACAAGTATTAAAAAAAAATTCCATATTCAGGAGATTTAAGGTGTTAAAACGATATTGATCTTGTGAACTTTTCCCAAGTCTCCACAACTAACCTCAAAACAATCTATAGCCTAAAACTTTCGGAAAAAATGCCTAGTGTTTCTAAAACAAAACAAACAAAAATAAAACAAAAACAAAGAAAATAAATTATTCCCTCCCCCACACTTAAAACAAGCATTGTCCTCAATGAAAGGACATAAATATAAAATAAGAGGGAGAGAAAGGAAAGAACACACCCGGGTAGTCAAGGTGGATATGTGATCACATAAGTCGCATTTCCTAAAGAGAGCTCTTCTACAGTCTCTTCTTCCAAAGTAGGGATCTTATAGAGTGGCTTTAGGTAGTATCTATTAATATTGAAGTTTTTATTAGTGCCTTCGCCTTTTATTCTAGGATCAAAGAAGAATCTTTGATAAGTAAAAGTGTTGAATGTGAACATGATAGTGATCTCCTTTTCAACAACTTTAAGAATCAAAGGATTAAGGGGCTGTCTCACTACTTTTGTTCCATCTTCAATTGAGATCCTATGCATACTTATGGATGTGCTAATATCACAAGTGTCAACCAAATTCCATCCAATTCCCTTCTTATGTTCCTGTAATGATTTCTCTTCCTGCACAAATTCAAGTAAATTATTAGGAAATGACTTCAGCTCTAAAGAGGGTGATTTCTCGATGGATGGTTTGTTCCGGGAAGCCGGGGTGTCAAGAGCTTCATTGACATGAACAAATTTATTTGCAACCTAATTTGTAGTAAGAATATCAACTTGCAAGGCAACCTTAATTTCAGCACAAACAGAGCAAATTTTAGTGTCAGTACAAACATCACAAGAGTAAACATCATTAAAATCAGACAATGATGGAAAATCAGCTGCAAACAAATTAATACAAGTATCATCAATAGTTTTAGAAGGCAACTCTATTTGAAAAATAGAGTGTTCTTCCGAAGGTTGTTGGTTTGATCCTTGAGCTTGCAGCATAGCATTCACCGAAGTGGTAAGTTGATCAAGTTGTGTTTGCAAAGCCTGAAGACTATAATCTGTTTGTTGCTGATACTGGAGATTATTTGCAGCAATTTGCTTGACAAGGTCCTCTAGTGAAGGTTCAGAAGGTGCAGAGCACACAACCTGAAATTCATTCATATGCTTATGTGGATCCTCACCAGCAAAATCATTAAAACTTGACAACAAGTGTGTTAACCAAATTTCAATTCGAAAGGTGCATCAACAACATCAGGATATTCAATACATAAAGAATTATAATTCACATCAGAGATAATAAGTTCTCTAAGCATTCTTTGATCAGTCATGATCTGATTATCAAATTTAAAATCAGAATAAAATCAACGTTGAATCAAATAAAATCACTACAGATTTAAAATGAATGGAAAATAAGAAAAGCAATTAAAATAAAATTTAAAAAATATAACAATAACGCTAAAAATTTATTTAAATCAAATAAAGCTCGCACAAAAAATTTTAGATTTTTTTGAATATATGAAAATAGAAAATAAATCAAATAAAATAGAAAAACGCGGAATTTGCGATTTTGAGGGTCGAAATCTTTTAGAATTTTATTCTAAAAGAGTATTGTTCTTCGATTTATTTCTGATTTTCTGGAAAAAAAATTGGAGCAAATCGAAACAGTAGCTTCCAACTTACCTGAAAGGCTGGAAAAGTTATCACTGTATTGCAACCGGTATAGCAACCCTGAAAATCAACAAACACAACAACAACAAAAAATATATAGCAAGAAAACTATAACTATGACTATAAAATCAGTTAATAACAACAAGAATCCCCGACAACGGCGCCAATTTGATCCGCGTGTCGCGCACGGATCAAAAACGAGTAATTTTGAAAACATAGTATAGCGACAATGACTCGAATCGTCTCACAAGGATTCTTGATCTTATTAACTAACAATAGTAACGATTTATGGGGTGTTTTCGATTTTGATTCAAAACGGAAGAAAAAGCAATTAAAATAAAAAGTGATTATCGAATAAAGTAAAACGGCTAATCCTACTGATTTGGGTTCCGACTTATCATCGGTTATTATAATTTCAACCTCCTAAGCGGATTATCCATTCCTATTTGATTATAAAACTCATTGACAAGCGCAACTGGTTTTATTTGATGTATGTTCCTATTATCTGAATTAAGCAAACAAATTTAAGCTCTTGTGAATTAAGCAAACACGATTTGATCAAACACGATAACGAATTAAGCAAACGCTAACGTGACTACGGTCAAGGATCATACAACAATCAAATTAAATAAACACTAATATATGATAATCGAATTAAGCAAACAATGATCACATAACAACATTGAAAGGAATAGAATTTGGATTGAAAAGTATAATAACCTCAAAGTATGATGGAACCTGTAATCGGCAGGATTTTGCCTTGGGATTAGTTATCCATGAATCGTAAAGCAAAACAAAATTCGTAAAAAAATGTGTAAAAGAGCAGTTGTGGCTGCTAGGTTAAATAGAAAAACCTAAAAAACCCGTTTACAACCCAACTGGGTCAAATACATTACCCAGACCTAATTCTAAATGACCCGAAACTAAATAAAACTAATGCAGCAGCTTCAAATGAAATTCTGGAAAATATGACTCCTAATCTGACTTTGACTCTAACACGAAAGTTGTAGCTCTCTCTCTCTTAGCATTCCGTCGACTGGTAGAACGCCTCAATTAGATTCCTGGAACTCCGGTTATGATCATTTTCGTAAAAGCTGTTAAAGCTGAAAATTAAGTACGAAAATTAAATTAAGTCAAAAATAAAGTAAAATAGAAAAACAAAATAAAATATAAAAATAAACAAATAAAACCAAAGAAATACTTAAGTGCAAACATGGTAGAATGTGCATTAAAATGCACTGATCAGTGTTCCCTCTTCTTTTTCCACAGCTCATCTTTTACTTGTGATATAAATCCAAGATCCCACAAATAAATAACAAGCATATAAAAGAAAGTAATAAAGAAACAAACAAAGATAACAAACATAGAGAAGACAAAAAGACAAGATCAAACAAATAAACGCACAAAGCTAAGTTAGGCTCGACCCTCCCCAGCATATGGTCATCCCCAGCAGAGTCTTCGAGTTGTCGTACCTCGAAAAATACGATCCTCACGATGGACGCAGAAAAAACAACAGAGTCGCCACCTAATTTTATTTATTCTAATTAAAGAAAATGGAGATATAGATACAACCTAAATAAAGGATAAGAAATGGTCAACGAAACCAAATTCTAAGTTCGGGAGCCGGTTACGCAAGGGGAAGATATTAGCACCCCTCACATCTGTTATACTCAACGAGAACCTCTTAGTATAACTATGCGATTAAATGTTGATTAATGTCTTTGTCTTCTAAATGTTTATTAATATGTTTGTTCTAAGGGAAAAGAAAATTATTGTGGAGAAAGATTAAGTTTTTTATTATTGTGCCCGCGAAGGATTAAAATCCATGTGCCTACGTATTCCCTTGTGCAATGGGAAAGTCAGAGCTTCGTAGTTCGTGCAACTACGGTTTGTGTTTTTTAATTGAAATATTATTTGAAAACGCTTTCTAATCTGCTAAGTGTTGGCTTATACTCGCGGTGGAGGCTGAAGCGCTAGCTTGTTTACGAGATAGAAAGATTTAAACAATGTTCGTTTAGAGAAAGATGTTTGACCTTTGTTAAGGTGTTTTAAACGAAAGGGCGAATGAACCACGTCGCGTGGGGCTAGCCCAAGAGTGTTTCATTCAAGAATTATGTGGAGTGATAAACTCCAGAATTCAGTTCCTTCGCTGGTTAATTATAAAACTGATTTGTATTTGTTGGTAAGTTTTAAATCGTATTTTGAAAGAAAAAAACAAGTCGTCGTCTCTAAGGGAGATGTCTCGCTTATTCTACCACAAACATTTGAGGAATGAAATCGAAAGAAGCTTTAAACTTGGATACGGTGATCGACAAGCAATACCACATTCTTTCTCTGAGAAATAAAATCGGAAGAAGCTTCGAACTTGGATATATGATCAACAAGTGATTGCCATATTCTTCCTTGATAGAAATTGTTTGATAAGATTGATTTGTTTGTGTTTTTGGGATTAGGAGGAATGTCTTTCCTATGGAGATGAATCATGTCTCACCTTCTGAGTTGTTAAGTGTTTTGAATATGAAAGAGTGAATGATTTACAACCCAAGGGCTAGCCTTAAGAGTGATTCAATTCAAAAACTCGAGGAATGCTAGATTCCTGAGTTCAGTACTTTCGTATAATTAATTGAAAGATTTCCAGTATTTTAGGAACGAGAGGGCGAATAAACCACGTCGCGTGGGGCTAGCCCAAGAGTGATTTAATTCAAGAATTATGTGGAGTGTTAGACTCCAGAATCCAATTCCTCCGTCATTTGATATGTGGTAAATTAGATGCTTTGTTTTGGATGCTTTAGGGTTTAATGTTTTTTAATAACGAAGGAGTAAATGAAACACTACGCGTGGGGCTAGCCCAAGTGTGATTCATTAAAGAACTCGTGGAATGCTAGACTCCAGGGTTCAGTTCCTTGTTAATGAATTATGACGCGTAAAGTCGTGTGGATGGCGATCACATAGGTGACCGACTTACGTGTGTGCAAAATGTAGGCGTATGTTATTTGTTTAATCGATTATGTGAATTCAAATCCTAGTCCCTAAAGGTGTTCCTAGTAATACGAAACCGTAAAATAAATATGGAAAGATAAATTGCGTACAAAGTAATCAGGAGAGGGATACAAAGTAATTTACACGAGATTGCGATGAAATAAAGAGTCTCGTTGTAATTTGCCCAAGAGAAAGCGTGTGTGCAGTGTATTATTCGAAACCGTCGGAGCTTGATAATGTATAAGAATAAAATAAAATGAATAAATAGGCTAAATAAGAAGTTATGAAATAAAATGAACTTATGGAAATAAAATAAAATAAATAAACTGGCCTCATATTGGTCACGATTTATCGGAATCAATTTATCGTGACTTTTATTGCCTCATATTGGTCACGATTTATCGGAATCAATTTATCGTGACTTTTATTATATCATTGGCCCAAAAAATCAAATCTCACACATTCACATATGAAAAAAAAGCATATAAAAGGAAATCATAAAAATCTTAAGTTGAAATAAAAATAAAATAAACCAAAACACAAGAACTAATAGCCAATTGGAAAAATAAAAGAAATTAAATATATGGAAAACGGGGTGCTGTAACAAAAGGTGGTGAGGGTATCAAACCCGTTTGGACTCAAAGCCCAACCATATGAAACCCCTAAAATATTAATGGTCAGTTTCTTTTTAATAATAAAAAAGGATAAATAATAAAAACAGAAATGTGAATCATGCTTCTTTAATCGATGTAGAGGATAGGAAAAAGAAAGCACCCTCAGGCACAACGTTCTCTCACCGTTGCGAACTCTCTACTTCAGTTCCCAATCGCTTTATCTCACTCTCTCATAACTCGCAATTCCTCTCGTTGTTCGTCTTGCTCACTCTCTCTCGCTCACCTCTCTCATTCGCTGTGATTCCCTCGTTGCTCTCCGTTCGCTCGTTTCTCTCTCTCTCTCTCTCTCTCTCAACGCGGCGTCGGTTTTCTTTTGGTGAGGATGGTGATACGCGTCGGTTTCATTTTTCGCTCAAGGTTTGTTTGAAGGTTGCGGTGGTGGAGTGGCGTGGTTCGGAGGTTTGGGTTACGATTTGGGTTTGCTGTTCGCGTTTCAGAAAGGGTGTTGGTTTTCGAAAGTGAGTTTTGCAAGAGTTGCAAGGATTTGTGGGTCTATTTGTGATGTGCGGTGGATGGCAGTGAAGAGTGAAATCAATGGTGTTCTTGTTTTTTTGTGTGAAGGTGTTTGGATGGTGAAAAGTTTACAAGGATTTTTTTATTTCGAGAAAGGTGTTGCAGGTGGTTTTGCTCAGTTTTTTTCTCTGGATTTTTGGTTGATGTTAAAGGGGTTTCACGCGGTGTGAAGCAGATGGTGATGAGTTTTTGTTGTTGTTGATGGTTTAAAGGGATCCAATTTGTGAGGGTCGCCTAACGATTTTACGTTTCTGGTTTTTTATCCCTCTCCCCTCTGTCTGTGCGCTTCCCCCATTTTTTATGGCTTTCCTTCTCCTTTTTAAAATCAATACAACTTGTTCATAAGTTTGAGGTACAATTTTCTGGTTGTAACGCCGCTGTTGTTGTTCTGCGTTTTGAAGCATGTTGTATATTTCTGGTTTATAGACTGATACCCTTTTGCTGGCAGGTTTTGTTTTGCTATATTTGTGTATGATTTGGAGTAGAGTGTAGAGCAGGCTGACAAAGGGTGTTGTAAGAGAGTTGGTCAAAGAGCAGATTGATGCAGGAAAGTGATGTAGCGGGATTTGTTTTGGTTATGGCATGTGATATTGGACTAATGTGTAGTAACAAGAATATTGTGTAGGAATTGAATTAACTAATAAAATAATTAATAACACTATTAAGCTAATAAAACCTAATAACTAATTAATTAAAATCAAATCAAAATAGAATAACTAATAAAATAAATTAATTTAAAAACTAAATTAAAATGGTTAAACTAAATTTTAAAATGAACTAATAAAATGAACTTAATCAAAGTTAAATTAAACTAAAATTAAAATATAAACTAAAATATAACTAAATGGGAGGTCAAGCTAGAGTTAATTCTAAACAAACCTATAAAACTAAACAGAAATCAACTAAAAGTATTTTTTTGAATTATTATTAATATTTTTAAACAAAGACAAGAATAATTAATTACTTTGAAACAAAAACAAAACAAACTAAATAAAACAAATAAAATACAATTTAATTAAATTTAAACTAATCTAAATTAAACTAAATAAAAAAATAAACTAAATAAAATTATCCTACATTAAAAATTAACTTAAAAATAAAAAAAATCTAAACGATCTAATAATAACTATTTAACCAAAATAAAAAATCATTAAATTACAAAGATGAGATAAAAATCTATTTTAAATTGAAACAAATATGAAATATAAAACGATGTAAAAATGATAAAGTCAAATGAAAAATGCACGTTTAATGATTAATGGACCAAAATGCAGAAATGACTGGCTAACGATACTGCAATAAAAATACGTTAGATGAATAAAAATTTACTGAAAAAGTCCGGTCAAAATTTAGGGTGTGACATACCTATTCATCTAGGAAGAGGATTGAGACAGGGGAATCCATTGCCCCCATATCTCTTTATTATAATCTCAGAAGGTTTATCTTCCCTTATTAAGGGTGCAGTGGCTCGAGGTGACATTCATGGGGTTCAAATCTATAGAGGGGCACCTAGTGTGTCTCATATGCATTTTGCTGAAGATTGTTTTCTTTTTTGCAGGGTCAACCTAATTGAGGTATCGAATACTATGGAGATACTTAATACTTATGTTGAAGCTTTTGGACAAGAGATTAACTTGGCTAAGTCTGAAGCGTTTTTTAGCAGGAATGTTCGCAAACTTGCCTAAGAGGATCTTGCTCGTATTGTGGGAGTCCGACATGGTTTGGGAATAGGGACTTATATGGGCCTTCCATCTATGATAGGTTGAAGTAAGAAGACTACTTTTTCTTTTATAAAATATAGAATTTGGAAGAGAATTAATTTGTGGTGGGGAAAAACATTGTCCAAAGTAGGGTAAGAAGTAATGATAAAATCAGTCATTCAGTCAATCTCGAATTACATTATGAGCATCTTTATTATACCTGATGGGGGTGGTAAACGACATAGAAAAAAATGCTTAATTCTTTCTTGTAGAGTGGGTGAAATAACAATAAGGGGATTAAATGGATGTTGTGGGAGAAGTTGACATGTCCAAAGAGTGAGAGAGGTTTGGGATTTCGTGACCTTATAGCTTTTAATCTGGCTATGGGGGATAAATTGGGATGTAATATGCTGACAAAACCTCAATCCCTTATCTCCAGAGTTCTTAAAGCAAGGTACTATCATAGATCATCTTTCTTTGAAGCTAATTTGGATAATAACCCGAGTTGTGTTTGGAGAAGTCTTTGGCAAGCTAGGAAAATTTTAACTCTTGGTTGTAGGTCGAGCATTGGAGATGGAAGTAACATTATGGTGATGAATGTACCTTGGGTTAGAGGCGTAATAAAAGGTTGCTTGAGTTGGCCTTAAGCTCAAGGTGGTATGAGATTATTGTTTAACATCTTTTATTGCTTAATGTTAAACAATGAGATGGTGAGGTGATAAAAGAGTTCTTTGATCATGTAGTGGCTGAGGATATCCTACAGGTTCCGTTAGTGGAGGAAGTTGCAAAAGATAAGTGGACTTAGAAAGAAGAGTAAAAGGGTTGTTATAGTGTGAGAATTGCTTATAGAATGTGGAGGAAGATCCATAGGAACTTGGGGTGTATAAGGGAGGATATGGATTGGAATAACATGTGGAATATTAAGGCTCCTCCTAGAGCCAAACATCTATTGTGGAGAATTTGTAGGGGCTGCATGTCGAGTCGCTTGAGACTCTATCATTGTTATGTCCAGTGTCCGACGGGTTGTTAGTTTTGTGGGAATGTGATGGAAGATGATGGACATGTCTTCTTTGGATGTGATGTCACTAATCACTATTGGTGGACAATAGGTTTGTCTAATATTATTGTACCCCGTTTACATTTCTTTGATGATGCTAAATCTTTGATTATTGATATTTGTAGTCACGAGGATAGAAGGATTGCAGGTAGAGTTGCAGTTATGTTAGATGTGATTTGGAAGAACATAAATAACTTGGTTTGGAATAATGAACAAGAGGAAGGATCTAAACTTGGCATGCCCGTTTCTTAGAATTGGCAAGATTGGTTTTTTGTGCAAGAGAGTCATGATAGTGGTATTATCCATTATCATTTAATATTTTGGTACCCGCCTGATGTAGGGAAGGTAAAGTGCAATGTTGATGTAGATTTTAACATCAATCGTGGTACTACGAATAGGGGTTGGTGCGTGAGAAATAACTTGGGTAGATTTGTCTATGCAAGTGTTGCTTGAGATTTTGGTAGCCAACCCGTTAAAGGAGCGGAAGCCTTGGCTCTCAAAAAGGCAATACATGGAGCTATTGCAATGCAATTGGATAATATCATCTTTGAAAGTGACTCCCAAATAGTGATCCAAACTATTATGTCCAATAATAATGGTATTTTTTAGTTTAGTTTAATGATTCTTTCTATCCAAAACTTGTTGTAATATTATCTTAATTTTGAGGTAAAGTATGTTAAGCGCCAAGCGAATATGATTGTTCACTCTTTAGTGAAGATGACTGATTCTTGGTCTAAGTGTCATGTTATTAATTTGATTTCTCGTTGTATTGAACACTACTTATTGAATTAAATGTGTTAAGGTTGTTTTTTTTTTTTAAAAAAAAAGAAGATATATATGCTTTGTAATTCCGAAAGCCTTTGAAAATTGGACATTTTTGTGTGCAATTGTAAGTCTAATTAAGGCTGGATTCCATTGGTATTAATAATTTATGTTTAATCTTTTATTATTAATATATTAAATTGAATTAGACAATTTATTAATGGAGATTTAAACTCATATTCTTATAAGATATTAACGTAATGATTACACATAATTTTACATATTACTACTAATTAGAATTAAACAATTTGTTTACATACTGTCTAGTTAGCTATTATTAATTATTTTTACAATGATTTGACAAAAATGAAAATAATTATTGCAAGAAACTCATGTCATTGCAAAGTTTTTTTTTCTTATTTTATAAAGTTGTGTCCATTTTGAACGGCATGTTTCAGTTTTTTAAAATTAATTTTAATAATGTTAAATATCTTTATTTAAAAAAGTTAGGAATAATTTATAAAATTAGCTTGAATAATTATTTTTAACATATTATTTTAATTATTCCTTTTATTATAATTTTTTAAATTAAAATTACTTAAGACTTAAATAGTATTTTCGTCCCTATAAATTAACGAATTTTTGATTTTCGTTCTTGTAATTCTTTTTTAGTCTCTATATTTCACATTCGCGTTCGTTTTAGTCCCTAAAACCAAAATCCGAATAAAATCTGTGGATTTTGAATTTAGGGAATAAACCGAGGGACGAAATTAAAAGAAAAAATTTACAGAGACGAAAATAAAAAACTTACTAACTTACAAGAACAAAAATACTATTTAAATCATTACTTAAATTTAAAATTATTTTAAATAATTTTCAGTAAAAAAATTTCATATACTTTAAAAAGAAATTTTTTCTTACTATATCAAAATTAATCTTTTAATTTATAAAAGACGGTTTTAACAGAAAAAAAAAAAAAAAAAAAAAACCCTTTTGATTCAAGTTAAAATAAACGGCCCATTGTCTGAATAATTACCAATTTCTTACACTTGTTTTACTTGTTCTTTTCTTTCCTTTAGTAAGCAAGACAAGAAAGGAAGAATGTCAAACTCAATCTTTAAGGCTATTATATCCAAATGAATGCTGCATTTGTCTAATTAATGATGACGATCCCTACAATCATTATTTTCGAAATTCAAATTTATAAAGTCAAAGGAGGAACATACCTAGAATGCAAATTTCTAAACCATTTGTTTGTGTCTTAAAAGAAAATAATAATATTCTGTACTACATATTATTCAATTATTTGGAATGTCCTCTATATATAGGGAGAGAGTACAAATTTTGTCGATGATCAAAAAGGGAAAGTACCGATTTTGTCCTACCCTAGTTATCATGCATTTAAACTATAGGGTACGTACAATTTTGAACTATTCACAACAAATGAAATGAAATAAATAGGGGGTACGCTCCTCCCATTTCAAAATTGAATGTCTTTGAATCAAAACCCTAACCTTATCTTAATATTTGTCGATAAACTTTTAAGTATGAGTTTTGGTAGTTTGATTGACTTTTTCGATTTTAATTCTTTTGTTTGCAAGTGGGATAAGAAATGTACAAGCGATGTATGTTATATCTTAAGAATTTCTGTAAGATTTCGTTGGTCTCCTTTATAGACTCACCATTTACGAGAGAAACTTTTACTCAGTTGTCCATTGCTGAAGATTTATTAGGAAAACATTGACATACATCGCTAAACGGCTACACTATAGACTCTGAGAATCACATGGCTCCCCATCACACCATCTATAAAATCCATTCAAGTCAATTAGAAGATTTTAGGTTTGTTTGTTTTGATTTTTTTTTAAATGATTTTTTAGTATAACATAATTTTGTGAAAAAAAATTATAAAGAATTTTTTTATAGAAATTTCAAATGAAATTTTTGTTTGAATAGTTATTCTTAAAATATTATTTTAGATATTTCATCATTTTATCGGAAAAAATTGGATACCAAAATTTCAAAAAATCACTTAATTTTAAAGCTATTTCAAATAGATTTTCATAAAAATCATTTTCAAGATACAACTTTTTTTAAAAATTGTGATTTCGACTATGTTTTGATCTTCAATAATATGTATTTATATTATATGATGTCAAAATTAGTCTTCCAATTTAGAAAAAATTAGTCTTCCAATTTATAAAAATATTTTGAAAACGATTTTACAAAATCCATTTTCATACAAAGAAAAAATCCATTTTTTAAAAGCTAAAACAAACTGACCCAAACAAATCAAGCTTTAGGGACATCACTCCTTGTTTTCCTTTCTTTTTTTTCTTCATCCAATAAAAGCACTCCATAGCAATAAAAGGATTATCTGTAATAAGTCCCTCTTTCACAAACACATTTTTCTCCTCATCAATAACACCGTGTAAAATATACTTCACCCTATTGTTTATGATCTTTGTTAACATCTTCATGATCAGATTGCAGAGGCTGATGGGTCTGAACTTCTTTGGTGTGTGCATATTCTTGTCTTTCGGAATTAGAGTAGTAAAGCTTTTGTTGATTTAAGTTGGGTCTTTATTCTTGTTCAAAATTTCAAGCACCCTTTGTTTAACCTCTGCCCTAACAACGTGCCAATATTTCTAATATAACCCATCCGATCCAAGGGCCAAAAAGAGAATCTTCCAACTCACAGACAGTATAAGCTACCGTGCACCATTACTTATGCTTAGTAAGAATTCCATGAACAACATGACACATATTAGATGTGAAGCACGAGTACTTCATAATAGGAAAAGTACCGGTACCGGGTACATATAGGGTACCGATACGCGTATGATAATCGTATGGTACGTACTGACACCATACTTATTTTATTTTTATTTCTTTTTGAGTTGGTACTCCAGTGGGTACATATCGAGTACATATTGGGTACGCGAACTCAAATTTTTTCTTCTAATGGTATTATAGTTTTAGGATTTTTTTTAATGTGCTTCTCAAATGCTGATGAAGAGCTTGGCCAATTTGATGCGTTGCAAGATCATTGGATCTTGAAACCAAATGAATGATGGATAAATTACAGATCTTCAATCCCTAAGCTTCAACCAATTGCATTGAAACTCCTTGCATAACCAAATTCTTAATCTTTTGTTGAGAAAAATCGGAGTACATATAGATTTATACTCGCGTACTTGTACCTTGATTTTTCTAAAATTGTCGTATTCCATACCAGTACCAGTACCGGGTACCGGGTACGTACCCGTATCTTTGCAACATAGCATATGAGTAATATTTGTAGGGTAAGAGGAAAAGGATATATTTGAGAAATGATTAACTAGGATTATTTTGCAGCGATCATCATCTCTCCACCAAAATTCACTTCCATCTTTGAGCTTCTGATAGAGTTTGTTTTCTAGTGTTGGTTCGCTTTGCCGTGGAAAAACTTAGTGTTGTGATCATCGTCCCTAAGACACACCACATTGCTCATCTGTCTCCATATCACCCATTCTGACTGCAACATGTTGTTTCTTTATCTCCATAAAGCCTTATAGGTTTTTAACTCCTCTGCTTCTGCCCACCTATTTTCATCTTTTAAGAGTTCCATTATGTGTTATATCTCTTTCTTGATAGTCCATAATTTATACTCTTTAAAGGATTCCTCTACAGATTAAATGGAATAGAGTTTGTTTTGTCTTGACTTGTGACTTTATCCATATAATACATCGTATTTAAATTATTGCTATGGACAATTAATTGAGATCAATAGAGTATCGGTGTGCTCTGAGAGTTTTCTGCTAAAATAATTAGAGCAACCGATGAGCTCAGATTGATTTAGTTAATAATATCCGACTCAGAGGTTTTATTAATTAAGTGTATCAGAGACATTTTTGGATACTGTTAATGATTGGACAAGTTAGTTTTACTAACTAAATGATAGTTTCCCTATATTATTCTTTTCCTCTCATTTGCCTCACTTGGAACAAATATAGTAACAAAGAGAGAGAAAGAAGAGAGAAGTTAGAGAAGAGCAAGGGAAGAAGAGGAAAACTTTGAAGTTGGAAGCATTTGGATCATCAAGCTTCATCTTCTTCATCATTCATCAAGATTCTTCATCATCAATAGCTAGAGGTAGGTTCTAGTTAGGCACTTTAATTCTAGTTTTCTTTGACTTCTAGAGTTAGGTTAGAATTTGTGAAAAATCTATAAAAATTGATGATCGATGATTTATAACAGTTGAAATGCGGAGAAAATTATGTAGTATAGTCGAGATAGGTGTATGAACAACCTATAATACTTGATATTGTGTTACTTTGAGATAAATTGGAAATTTCACTGGTTTTATGTTGAAAAATGCAGGTTTTGGAGTTCCAGTATGGCGTTAATCGATTAAGCGTTAGGCGTTAACTGGTTAACGCGTGTGTTTTTGGAATCCTACGTGTGAAAATGAACTGGTTAACCGGTTAAAAGGATTTGGTTAACCAGTTACCAAAATGTGTCTCTAACTCTCATTTAGCCTCTATGAACATTACAACATGGTTAACCAGTTAACCATTAGACGTTAACTGGTTAAAAATGTAAGTTTTGAAAAATTATTTTAAAAATTTATAACTTTCGCACGAGTTGTCCAATTGAGGTAAATTTTATATCGTTAGAAAGATGGGATGATATTTTATCCAATGGAAGGAGAAAATATTAATTTTGATGTGGAATTTATTTGTTTATGGTATTTAATTAATTATTTTTGAATATGTGAAATTGCAGAAATTATTAACTAAAAGTATATTGATTTAGGGTTAGTGAGGAAACCTTATTACACTACGACAGTGAAACCTAGTGACGTAACTAGGAGATGTTAGAAACTAGATGGCGATGCTTGTGTGTTCGATACTTAGGTGTGTATCTTCGATAAGTAAGGGTCTAGTTGACAGTGAGACACTGTATGGAACATGTGTGAACCCTTTTGGGTGTTTTGTTGTGATAAGGCGGATGTGGCCCTGTGAATGTCATATGCATTCAGTTTTGTGTGAAATCATGTAATCAGAACCATTTCCCCTGAGAATTTCGTTTCATGATCTTGGGGATCCTATGGAATGTACGCATGATTACTTGGCAGGTTTGATTCCCGCGTTTAGTACGAATGGAGCCTATGGGTAGAGACTTGTGATGGTTAACAAGCCATGGGAAGTGACGATCCAAATCCATTTCGTATGTCAAGTAAATTACAAGGATCTATGACTCGTGCGGACTCTTATACATAGGAGAGGACGAGAATAGAGGATGCCTTTATGTGGTTTCTAAATTAGTGATATTTCGAGTTAGTGAACTCAAGACATGCTTCCATATGAGTGTGATTTGTGAACTCAAGGTCTTAGTTTTCCCCCGACTTAAGTAGGATTTTAAAACCTTGTAAATATAAGAGAATCCATAAGATAGGGAACTCACTGAGATTTGTTATCTCATCCCATGTTGTTGATTATATTTCAGGTGCTTCAGGTTCTGCGAAGGGTAAGGATAAAGTCGTTTGATTATCTTGACTAGTTTTGGCTTTATAGCATGGCATGGTGTAACGCCTTGTTTTCCTTTTAATTATTATTTGTGAATAATTGGGAATTGTTATGATCGATTGTGAGTTTGTTGTGCATTGGTTATGTTGGTGTGCCCGTGTTGAAGGGTAGTGACCTTAAGAAGTGAATCTTGGGGGGTAGTGATGACTCGATTCCGTATAGGTTATTTCGACTCATTTCATTCATGTTTTGTCATATTTTTATCGAGTCTTTATTGAATTTTGTATTAATTCACTTATGTTTTGTTTACTTAATGTTTTCAGGATCCAAACAAGCTGGATCAAAGAAAAGAGCAAGAAACTATGGAAAATCAGCTGAGAAAGGAAGAAAAATGCAGATTCTGCCTCTTCTAGGTGAATGACGTTCGCCATTCCCTCAAAGGGACCATATGGCGTTCTCCATTTGCCCTAGAGTGGAAGAAATATGCTAGCAGCCCAATGGCGTTCGCCATTGGTATATGGAGTTTGCCATTTGTCGCGGGAACAATTTACAGAGGCAGATTTAGAGCAGTTTTGGCTCGTTTGAATTCAAAAATTCTCAACTGTTTTAGAGCCATACTTCATCTATAAATAGAAGACCTCAGAGCAGCATTTTATACGATAAATACCATGCGGAAGCTCTGCCGAATTTTCTACAGAACCTTTTAAATTCATAGCCATAATGTTAATTTCTCACACTGAGTGATTAACACATAGTTTGTATTTTTTTCTTTTCCATTTTTGTGTTGTATTGGATCTCATTTACATTTATACAAGTTCTATTTCCATTTATTTCAGGTTATTACTTTATTGCTTTCTTTAATTTTCCTTCGTATTTACTTTACTGCATTTTGTATGTTTATGTTATAAACACTTTTCATAAAAACCATAAAACAGAATTTCATTAAAATCAAATCAGTATGTATGTTTCTAAAGTCATTAACCTAAATATGTTAATATTAAAATCAATCATGATAGGCTAGATTTGTATGAGCCCGTAGTTTGAGGATCGTCGTCTCGACAGGACTTCGTAGGATAACCGAAACATTTCACATGCTTGAATTTCTGGTTTTGTTGTCTAAGTTGAATTTAGGTAGGCTAGTCACGACGGTGAGAGGCTGCTTACCAGCATTTAGTCACAGCAGTGAGAGATGCACTAAGACGAGTCCAACAGAGCAAAAGTTTGAGGTACGCGTCAGATAGTAGGCACAAAACACTAGAACCTAAACACAACGAGAGCGCTTTAGGTATTTCTTTTCTGTCTTATCCGTCTTCAAAAAATGTCCTTTAATTACCGAGCGAGTGAGAGCAAAATCTTGGAGTTATCGGACGTGGCTCGGTCAATAGCGTGAGAGTGTGAGATCAAACCTTTAGACTGGTATTTTCGTCAGAATAACTTCAACATTCACTTCAGCCCCAGATCCTATAGAGTCCCTAAGAACCCCGAAAATCATTATACAGTCTCGTTTCCTCTATTTGTTTTAAACTCGTTTCTTAATTATTTATTTATCACTTTTTCCCGTGACAACCTTTAGCATTAGCCTTACACCACAATCATAAGACACTCCCTATTGACTATCAATCCATGTGGCTTCAACAATCTTTTAAAACTATGTGATAACATGTATGCTTGCAGTATCATTTCGACCAAACACATAAAGCCGCGATCAAGTTTTTGGCGCCGTTGCCGGGGATTGAATTAGTCTTTGTTGTGCTTCTTTCGTTGCACATAACGACTAAGGAAACTTTTATTTTATTTTCAATTTGTCGATCGGATGCCCAACACTTGCTCCCGAAGCGAAGAGCCAGTGGAATCGATTGACGAAATCGAGCACTTTGCTTTATTGAGGCACCAAATCAACGATTTCCGTTTAAGATATAACCTTCCAGACCCTATCGTTTCTTATTCAGACTCAAAAACCGAAATCGAATCTGAGCAAAACATGGCACATCCACCGCAAAACCGTCCACTCAAAGATTTTGTTATCCCATCGCAAGATGAACCGCATAGCAACATTACTGCCCCGAAAATTGAAAGATGCGATTTCGAGTTGAAACATTCGCTATTACAAGCCGTTCAGCAGAACCAATTTTCAGGAAGTCCTACGGACGATCCTAATCTACATTTATCTGTTTTCGTGCAATATGCCGACACTGTGAAAGCAAATGGAGTTAGCCTAGAAGCAATTAGACTTCGTCTTTTCCCGTTTTATTTAAGAGATAGAGCTAGAGCTTGGCTCCAGTCTCTTCCCGCAAATTCTGTCACCTCATGGGACGATCTAAAAAGAGTCTTTTTGACCCGTTATTTCCCTCCAAGTAAGACAACTATGCTAAGGGCTGAAATTAATGGATTTAAGCAAAAAGACAATGAATCTCTTTTTGATGCGTGGGAAAGATATAAAGATATGGTGAGGCTTTGTCCACATCACGGACTCGAAAAATTGATGATAATCCATACTTTCTACAATGGTCTGTTGTACAACACCAAGATGAACCTAAGTGCCGCTACAGGTGGTACTTTAATGGATAAACTATAGAGAACATGGATCAAAATCACTTCCAATGGGGAGGAGAACGCGCTTCTATAGAGAAACCAACTTCGAAAGGCGGAATGTCCGAAGTTAATGCAATAGACCGTATACATGATAAAGTAGATGCATTAACCCAAAAAAATGAAAATGTGGTCGTAACACAACCAACTTCTATCGTAGCTTCTATGTCTCCTAATTGTGAAGTATATGGTACCCCTGGACACACAAATGTTGAATGTCAGTTGTTAGCCAGTGTTCCCACCGACCAAGTGAACTATACCCAAGGAAACCCATACTCAAATACTTATAATCCTGGCTGGAGAAATCACCCGGATTTTTCTTACGAAAACAAAAATGCCTTGCAACCACCAAGTTCAACACCTGCTGTACCACCTGGTTTTCATAAAGGAGGACCGTCCGCTCCACAAGTACCTAGGAAGTAAAATCTAGAGATTATGATGGAAAATTTCATGAATGCCCAGATACAGCAAAATAAAGAATTTGCGAACCAAAACGCACATGCGAGCGAATTGATGAGATAAATGACTAGTAAGATTGATGCAATGGTTATGCATAACAAGATGTTAGAAACCCATATTTCTCAAGTAGCCCAACAACAACCAAACATACCAGCCCCGTCTGGAACTTTTCCTGGCCAACCTCAACCTAACCCGAAGGGACAAGCAAATGCCATAACTTTGCGAAGTGGAACCGAATATGATGGACCTGTAAACCTGAGACTTACAAAACCAGCCATGTATCAAAGTCCAAAGAAAGGAACTGAGAAGGAAAATGAACCAAAAACTAATGATGTGAATGATAAAGGTGACGAGGTCACGGAGAAGGAAACACCATATGTGCCTCCGCCACCATATAAACCACCTATACCTTATCCGCAAAGATTAGCCAAAAACAAAAATGAAGGACAATATAAGAAATTCGTGGAACTTCTAAAGCAATTAAACGTCACCATACCATTCACAGAAGCCATAACCCAAATGCCTTCATATGCGAAATTCCTCAAGGAAATTCTATCTAACAAGAAAAAGCTTAAGGATAACGAAATTGTTATGCTCATTGTCGAATGTAGTGCTATTCTTCAAAATAACATGTCACCTAAGCTTAAAGACCCAGGGAGCTTTTCAGTACCCTGCGTAATAGGAAAGTACATTATAAACAACGGTCTATGTGACTTAGGAGCTAGTGTTAGTTTAATGCCATTATCTACATGCAAGAGACTTGAATTAGGAGAAATGAAGCCGACTAAGATGACTCTGTAACTTGCGAATCGTTATGTCAAGTATCATGTAGGTATGCTAGAGAACATCCCTATTCGAATTGATCAATTCTCTATTCCTACTGATTTTGGGATAATGGACATAAAGGAGGATTACAATGTCCCCATTATATTAGGGAGACCATTTTTAGCAAGAACCGGAGCCATAATCAATGTTAAGAAAGGAAAGTTGACTTTCGAAGTAGGAGAAGAAAAAATTGAATTCATTTTAGCTCAATTTCTGAAAGCTTCAGCTATTAATGATTCATGTTGTTCGCTAGATATCATTGATGAATGCGTAAAAGAGTTGGAAGCGAAATCAACAGAATTCACTGAACCTTCTATACTCGAAAATGAAAGTAGTAGCAAAATATACATCGATGACCGTTGAAAAGAATGTCTTGCACTAACACCCGAACTATCATCCAATGAACAAACACCTTCCATAAAACTAAAAACGTTACCCAAAAATCTAAGGTACGAATTCTTAGACACAAAGCTTGAAAAACCAGTCATAGTTAACACTGACTTGGGACAAGTAGAAACCGAGAAATTACTCGATGTTCTAAGGAAGTATCCAACTGCACTAGGGTATAATATTTCTGACCTCAAAGGGATAAGCCCATCCATTTGTATGCATCGAATTATGCTGGAAGATGACAGTAAGACTTCTATGGAACAACAAATAAGGATAAACCCTATTGTAGGCGATGCAGTCAAGAAAGAAGTACAAAAGCTCTTAGCAGCCGGTATCATATACCCAATTTCAGACAGCAGCTGGGTCAGCCCTGTATATGTCGTACTTAAGAAAGGAGGAGTAATAGTTGTTAGCAATGATAAAGGAGAATCCGTATCAAAATGTATTCAGACCGGATGGAGGATGTGCATAGACTACCGGAAGCTAAATAAAGCCACTCGTAAAGACCATTTCCCTTTACCCTTTATAGATAAAATGCTTGAGCGACTGGCTAAACATTCATATTTATGCTATTTAGATGGATACTCATGATTCTTTCAAATCCTTATTCATCTCAATGATCAAGAAAAGGTAGCCTTTACCTGTCCTTATGGAACTTTTGCATATAGACGAATGTCGTTGGATTATGCAATGCACCTGCAACATTTCAGAGATGTATGATGGCCATATTTGTCGACTTTATAGATAATATAATGGAGGTATTTATGGATGATTTCTCTGTGTGTGGGCAAAGTTTAGAAGGATGTTTATAGAACTAAGATTTAGTTCTCGAGAGATGCGTCAGAGTCAATCTGGTGCTGAATTGGGAAAAAATGCCATTTTATGGTCCGAGAAGGGATTATGTTAGGATATGTTGTATCCGAAAGAGGGATTAAAGTAGACAAAGCCAAAATAGAAATAATATAAAACTTTCAACCTCCAAAAACCATTAGAGAAATCTGCAACTTTCTTGGACATGTCGGTTTTTACTGACGATTCATCAAGGACTTATCTTAGATCACCAAACCACTGACTTGATTATTAATGAAAGATGCCGAATTCATATTTGATAAAGACTATTTAAAAGATTTTGAGCTACTGAAGAATGCTCTAATTACCGCACCCATCATGCAGCCACCAGATTGGAATAAACCTTTTGAAATAATGTGTGATGCTTGTGACTATGTCGTTGGCGTTGTTTTAGGTCAAAGGAGAGATAAAAAGCTTCATGCTATTTATTATGCAAGTAGAACCTTGGACAGTGCGCAACTGAACTATGCTACCACAGAAAAAGAGCTTTTGGCCGTTGTTTTCGCGTTGGATAAATTTTGTCCCTATTTGGTAGGCGCAAAAATAATTGTCTATATCGATCATGTCGCAATTAGATATTTGTTAAATAAGAAAGATGCTAAGCCTATACTTTTAAGATGGATCTTTCTTCTACAAGAGTTCTATTTGGAAATAAAAGATAAAAAGGGACCAAAAACATAGTTGCAGATCACCTTTCTAGGATAGAGCACCAAGAATCGAAGCGAGTGACCATTAATGATGATTCCCCGTATGATAGACTTATAGCCCATATGGAAGAAAATGAAAACCAAGGAAACCCTTTGGAATTTCAGGAACCCAATGAGGTTTCGTGTAGATTAGAAGCCTCACCGCCTTGGTACGCTGATTTTGTCAACTACCTAGCAGCATGAGTGTTTCCACCTGATTTAACTTACCAGCAAAAGAAGAAATTCTTTCACGATCTGAAAAATTACTATTGGGATGAGCCCTTACTATTTATAAGAGGCGTCGGTGGAATATTTTGTCGATGTATCCCAGAATCTGAAATAGAAGATATCATATCTCTCTGTCACGCCGCACCATACAGAGGGCATGCGAGCACCTCTAAGACTTGCGCAAGAATTCTACATATCGGGCTATTTTGGCCTACCTTTGGAAAACGTCCATATCGCTGCTTTGAACTGCGACCGGTGCCAACGCACAAGTAACATTTCTAGACGCGATGAGATGCCACAAAAGGGTATTCTAGAAGTAGAAGTCTTTGATGTGTGGGTGTAATACCTCAAAATTTGCCCTCATTATTTATTCCCTTCATCGGCTTCATGCCTCGCATTCATCTGCATTTCTCATTAGGTCATTAACATCATGATCATGCATTTCATGAGCTTCTAAGGCAGGGGATCAGAGCAATCTCTTGTGATTTGAGTCTTCTTGTTCAGAGGTGATTGGTCTGGTTATTGCACTTGAGATAAGATAAAGGTTGAGCTCACCTCATCATAGGCACGTTCTTATGATGAAGTTCATCAAGTATCCAAGTTATCTTCTTCAAGATTTCTCAGGAGTGTCTGATGCTTAGGGCAGTATTCGTGTTAACAACTCAAGCTATTTGCCTCATCGGGGAACACTTAATGCAAGTTGTTCAGGGATTCTTATCTCTGGCATGGTTTTGTTGATGTTAAGTAATGGAGACTGAGTTTCAGGGTTTCATATCAAAGGAATCACGAGGTTCATGGTATAGGAGATCTAATGGTGGACTCATAAGAAAAGTAAGTTATTATGGTTCTCTCGGTTGCTTGTTAGTTGTGGTAGAAGTTAATGAGGTGCAAGGTTAAAGTTTATCGAAGTTTGGAGTTTCATTAAGAATAAGTTGGATTTGGGTTGGAAGATTGTGTTAAGATGTTAAGATTGATTATGCAAGCCATTTGGAATCTAAGACACATCCTTGTTTACCATCTTTATTCGCTTTAGCCATTTTCTATAATTCGTAAAAACCATATTTCAAATATTTCTTTTTCTTGTTACCATTAAGATTACCATTCATAATCATTTTTCAAGCCCATTCATCCTTGATCCACTCAATACCCATATTCAAATTTCTTTTTTTTACCAGAACCAATTATTCATCATTTGATTTTCTAAATTCATTCTCTTGTCCATATCCCCATTCCTAAAACATTTCATGTGTCTTATTTGATTTGTGAGTTCAGAGACAAAACTAGAATTGGGAGTGAATTGGATTTTTACATGTAACCTTTGTTTGGTTGTTGGGCCCATTTACCTTTTGATATAGGTTGACTTGTTGACTTTCATGCATCCTTTCATTTTCCATTGCAAAAAGTTTAGTCATTATTATGAGTTTCACGCAATTACAGAAACTCGTCATACGATTTCACCAACAAGAAAACTGATAATAGTAGGATCTAATTGATAACCGTATAAAAAGGAAGAGGAAAATTTCAGCAAAAATTTCAGTTATTAATCAGCAAGGAATCAACAACAATTACCCTATAACATGATCGGTTGAGAGGAAAATCTCTAATACAAAACTCAGAAGAAAAATACTTCAGCGGAAATTCAATTACAAAACCAACAAAGGGTAGTTACAAGGGGTATCATGTCAGAAAAAATCAGTTGGAAGTCTCCAACTGATATAACAGAATTCTGCAGAAGGAAAAGAAGAGAAAGCTATCTAACTGATAAAAAGGAAAAAAATAATGCAGAGGATAGTTTTATGCAAACTCAGAACCTCTCCAATCACAATCTGGATCCCTCATCTTTATCGGTCCTTGATTTTTCTCAAGAATTCTCCATTTTATTTTCAAACTTCAAGTCTTCATAAGTTTTTTCTTCGAGCTTCCGTAATCCAGCAACCTTCTTGCACCAACTGTCAGCACTGACTCCGAATCACCACTTTCGGCATCGTCGACTTCGCATTTCGTCAGTACCTGGAGTTACCTGCAAGAGCTTATATCAGTTACAACACTAACTGATAGTTGAATGCCACAAGGACTCAAAAAGAAATATAACAAAAGACGGTTACGAAATCAGTTGCAAGGATGCCAAACATCTAACAGAAAATCATAACAGAGTTTCTAACAGATCTGAACAGAATAGCAATCGAATTTACCTGAAGGATTCCATAACCATTCAGCCACCTTAAAACCAGAATCATCACTCTTCAATGATTCGCAACCTGCAATAAAAAATCAGTAAACTCATATTAATGTGGAAGCAGAAGAATAAGGAGAAAATGATTAAGGAGATTTCTCTTGGGTGGGAACTCATCAACAAGCAGAAGCCAATCTGGCTACGTATACCTGAAGAGATCTCCAAGGATGAATATGTTGTTGGTCAACTCAAGGAATTGGAGGGAAAGAAGTTGGTATCTGAAGAAGAAAAACAAACTGATCTGATTATGCAGAGGGATATCTGTCAAAGAAAAAGCAAGATTCAATAGCAAAAAAACCGAAAACCAACCAAAATCTCACAAGCAGTTAAGTGATAGTAGCCCATCCAAAACAGAAATTCAGCAATCCAAAAAATCCATAACATAATTCATAACTAACTGTTAACAAATTTCCAACAGAATATAACTGAGTCATAACAGAAATCCAATACCTGAGAACTTTCCAGAACGATCCTCAAATCAGTTTCTATAAATTAGAAACTTCACTACATCTTCATCTTCTTCTCCATTTTTTTTCTTCCACTCTTCATCATTCTTCTCTTCCATTCTTCAACTCCATTCTCCAAACCCTTTGTCACACCCTAAATTTTGACCGTTTTTTTTTCTTCAAATTTTCATTCATTTGGCGCATTTTATAACATTATCGATTGTCAGTCATTCCTACACAAGCGTCTCATTAATCATTAATCATCATATTTTATTTTTCACTTATCATTTCAGTGTTTTATTATTTATTATTATTTTTTAGATTTTATAGTCGTTTCACTTTATAATTTATTTTTAGTTCAATAACTATTAGATAATCTAGAAGTATCTCTAGTTTATATTAATTTTTGTTTTGGATTATATTTAAGGTTAGTTTAATTTAAATTTAGTTATTAGTCTTAATCAATTTATTTCGTTTATCTTATTTTTTTATGCTAAATCAACTAATTGTTCCTTTTATGAAAAATGATTCAAAAATAATATTCAATTTGAATTTAGTTTGTAATTCATGTTTGGTTTCAACTTTTGTAGAATTATCTAAATTTTAATTTTAGTTTAGTTTAAATTTATTTAACTTATATTTTTTAGTTTAATTTTAATTGATTATTTTTTTTCTTTATATAATATATTTAATTTTAGATTTTTAACTTAGTTTATTATTTTATTTAACACTTTGATTAGTTAAATTTAATTTGGTTTTGTTATTAATCTAATAAGTTAATTAGGGTCAATTTGGCTTTGCACTCCAAACCCCAACACAAGTAAATGACTTCGCATTGTTGACCAATTGTTGTTCCAAAGCAGACCTGCTATCAAGGGCCCAATAGCAGCATCATACACCAATTTGGCACTTGCACAAGCTGCCCTAAAGAAAGCTTCCCCATGTGCCCCTCCTGAGGACATACCAAAAAGAACCAAAGGAGAAATTCATGAAAAGGGCTGATAACGTGTGATATGGTACTACAAAAAGTTTGTTGCCAGTGCACAAAAGGATGATACTTTTTTTTGTATATTGTTTTTTTAAACCTGCAATGTAGGAGAAAAAAAGGAGAATCTGGTTTTCAAAAAAAAGGGAACCTTTTTTCTTTCACCCTTTCAACGGAACCACAACGACCTCAACACGTTCTTCATCTCGACCAACTCACATACCATTAAAAAGACATACCTCCATTAACCTCAGGCACGGGATCCTCACCTTAAAACTAAAAAACATTCTGCAAATCAAAATCCAGATAAGCATAAACAGAACCAGACAACCGTTATCCCATCAAACCGAAAACCTTGAGATTGAGAAAACCAGATTCAAAACCGAAACGAAACTTACTGTGAAAAAAAAACCAAAATCGAAACCACTGCACAAACAACACCAGCCTCATTCATCTTTGCACAGCCAACACTCTGTTTCACCCACCGACAAAAAAATAACTTCCGACCACCGAAACCCACAACTCACCCAAAACCACACAAAGCTGAAATGCACCCATCGCGAACCTACACTTCGACCACCGAACCGTCTTCTTCAAACAGTCCACCACCTCCGCTCAGAAGCCCCCAAAACCTTTGTCGCAAAAAAACCACCGAACCAAACAACCGCGAGAAACCGAACAACGCGACTGAAATGAGAACCGTGAATGAAAACTGATCCTAAAAACAACACAGACGGAACCATATCATGGAGAGATTTGAGAGCAAGGGAATGCGAGAAAATGACGGCTTTTGTTCCTATTTCAATGCGTGGTTCACTTTTTATCACTGAAGGTGTTATCTCATTTATTTATTTTTTCTATATTTTCATTTAGGTTTTGTTTTTGGGCTGAAATAGTTGTTTCATATTTTTTACTAAACATACATATCATGCGCTGACTACTGGGTGTTTCTTTTTCTTTATTTTCTTTATTTTTCTTTCATAATTTGTTTAGATTAGTAATTTGTTTAGATTAATTTAAAACTGTGGGTTTGAGTTTGTAGATGTTAAACCCATAGTGTTTATGTTATCCTATCACACACACTCACGACAATTTCCTTCTATTTATTAATTTGTTTTTTTTATTTTTTAATTTATACTTGTTTTATTAAATTTTGATATTTCTCCAATTTCATTATTCTTAATTTCCTGTTTATGGTAGTTTTGCTATTTAGAAAGTGTTTAAAAAGTGTTTAAAAATGTTTATTGAATTATTTGAACTTTTTTATGGGCTGATGATATGACAAAGCCACGATAAATCGTTTCCGATATGAGGCCATCTTATTTATTTTATTTTATTTATTCTAATTTCACAATTTATCTAATTTTTATTTAAGTTATTTATTTATTTCATTTATTTCACATACTTTTTTATCATATTAATTTCTAATGGTTCTGATCAATTCAGACACTGCACACACGCTTTCTCTTGGGCAAATTACAACGAGACCCTTTATTTCATCGCATTCTCGTGTAAAATTATTATTGTATCCCTCTCCCGTTTTTGTACGTAATTTATTTCATCCGCCTTTATTTTACCGGTTTCGTTTTCACTAGGAATACCTTTAGGAATTAGAAATCGAATCCACTTATTTAATCAATTTATACGCCTACATTTGCACACACGTAAGTCGGTCACCAAGTGATCTCCGTCTGCACGACTTTTATGTATCTTATTTAATTTAACAAAGAATAGAGCTCTGGAGTCTAGCAATCCGCACATTCTCGAACGAATCACACCTGGGCTATCCCCACGCGTAGTGTTTCGTTCACTCCTTTGTTATTTAAAATACGTTAATTCTAAAAACGTCTAAAAAATATATCCAACTTATTTTATAATTTAAAAATACGAAGAACAGAGCTCCGGAGTCTAGCAATCTGCACGTTCTAGAATGGACCGCTACTGGGCTAGCCCCACGCAACGTGGTCCATTCGCCTTTCGTATTTCGAAATATCTAATCGCGCAAATTAACTCACGAAAGAATAGAGCTCCGGAGTCTAGCACTCCGCACGTTCTAGAATGAATCGCTCCTGGGCTAGCCCCACGCGATGTGGTTCATTCACTCTTTCATATCTTAAAACAACTTAAAACTCACCAACCAATTCAAATCACTTTCATAATTAATCAGCGAAAGACGGAACTCCGGAGTCTAGCACTCCGCATGTTCTGGAGTGCAATCAATCCTAGGCTAGCCCCACGCGACGTGGTTCATTCGCCCTTTCGTTTAAAACACCTTAACAAAAGTCAAACACTTTTCTCTAAAACTAACATTGTTTAAATCATTCTATCTCGCAAACAAGCTAACGCTTTAGCCTCCACCGCGAGTATAAGCCAACGCTTAGCAGTAGAATGCGTTTTAAACAACTGTTCAATAAAAATCACAAACCGTAGTCGCACGAACTACGAAGCTCTGACTTTCCCATTGCACAAGGGAATACTTAGGCACGGGGATTTTAATCCTTCGCGAGCACCCTATTAAAAAAATCAATCTTTTTCTCTCTGTCGCAATAATAATAAAACATTTAATCTTTTCTCTGTCTTAATAATAATAATTTAAAAATTTAATTTCCTTAGAACAAACATATTAATAACCATTTAGAAGACAAAGACTTAAGATCAAACATTTAATCGCATATTTAGCTAAGAGGTTCCCGTTGAGTACAACGAACGTGAGGGGTGATAATACCCTCCCCTTGCGTAACCGACTCCCGAACTTAGAATTTGGTTTCGTAAACCATTTCTTATCGTTTATTAGGTTGTATCTATATCTCCCTTTTCTTTAATTAGAATAAATAGAATTAGGTGGCGACTCTGTTGTTTGTTTTAGGATCGTATTTTTTGAGGTACGACACCCTTCTTCAACCTTCTTCTCCAATTCTTGACTCATTTTCTTCTTCTTCTTCTGCTTCTCACCATTACCTTCTTCTTCCCTCTCCAATTTTCGTTCCTGACTCCATCCAGTTTTCATCCTCTTCCATTAGCAACCACAGCTTCTTCATACCTTCATCATCTTTCATCAAATCTTCAATAACTGCAATATCACAAACCATCTTCAATCTTCTTCTTTTTCGGATTCATCAGTTCTTCACCAACCTTCAACAAATTCTGGAAAAAATCAATAATCAGCACAATATTAACGAATCAAACTCAGCAAAGAATTGATTCGAATCAGAACAAGAGAGTGTGCCTCAAAAGGGAAAGGAATCTGAATTTACCATACCTAAACGCCGAACTTGATCCTCGGTGAAGAGTTCGTCGCCGCCTTCATCGAGCGACATTGACATTCAAGCTCTTGACTGCTTTCTTCGCCATTAAACCGAGGTTGTGATTCGAGCTATTATCGCGGTGAACGACAGTCTTCGATTGAGCTTCATCCGTCTGAGTAGTCATCATCGTCGTCCCTTCAAGCGAAGCTATCAATCGTTCGTAACCACCGTTGAAGTGCTCCGTTCTAGGTACGAATTTGAACGTGTTTTGGATGTAGTTGATCAGTGTTGTTTGTTGAGTCGTTGGTCTCGTTTTCGTTGGTGATAAGGTGGTAGCCTTTTCGTTTCCATGGATGTTATTTCGGATTTAAGGAGAAGGGGGAGTAGATTGATTTGTGATTCGGTTTTTTCAATTGGGGATAGGGTTAGGTCTTTTTGGATTTGATAAAGAAGGAAGAATTTGAAGGTGGCGGCGGCGAAGCTAAGAAGAAGTTGGGGAAGAAGAAGAATAGGGGATGACAACAAAGAGAAGAGGAAGAAGATTAGGGTTTTGCAAGAGTTGGTTGTGGCTATGAAGTCTTATGTTTTTTTCATTTTTTCTTGCGTATAAGAACATTTGGTTATAATTAATAATAATTAAGATAATTTAACAGGATAATTAAGAATGTCATAGGGAGATTGAGCGTTTAATAGGTATTAAGACCTGTATTAATTCACAATAACCCCATTAATTGTCTCTAATCGTCGTTTTTGAATTCTGAAGGGAGAGATAAAGTTTTGTGATTCTCGGCAACACCGGCGGTGACACTTGTCACCGTCCGGTTGGCTTTTGGTGGGGTCACTTAAATGCGTGACGTCCACTGTAGTCTCTGTGCGTCTTCGTTCAGGATCCGTCAGATTAGAATACTATGAGAAGACTAGATCAAACGGTCAAGATCAGAGTCAACATTGTTGACTGAAGGCTCACCATGCACCTCCCTCATTCCTGCGTTTTGGGCCTTCAGCATTGCTATTCAAACCACCCTTTTAAAAGCCCAATTAAAAAACAACCAAAAATAATACTTCCTGAACCCCCCCTGTTATTTTCTTTTAGAATTAATTTTTGTTTTACTATAGTTTAGAAAATAATCAATTAAAAATAGTGAAAAGCATTATAAAATTCTACAAAAAATTAAATAGGTTGTTAATTGATTTTAGAAAATTTTGGCATTTTATTTTTCTGGATTTGCATTATTTTCGAATTAATTCTGATTTTTTCATGTAATTAGCACTTTATTGAATTTTGTTAACTGTACATAAATTTGTTCATTTTATTTTTTAACCTTTCAGTAGGATTTTTGATCCATTCTTTTTGCCATAGTTATAAGACTCATAATAGGACCTAGGATAATTTTAGTAGATTTTTTAGGTCATTTTATCCCCTGTTTTAGTAGCTTAATCCTTAGAAAATAATGGTTAATCCTTAGGTAGAATTAAGTGATTTTTTGACATAGCAAACTTCTGATTTTTTTAGGATATTTTTTAACACAATATTATAGGTAGTTTTAGGACCCTATAGGATTAATCCCATAATTTTTACAGGACCTTTACTATTTTTAGGGTATTAATCTTTAGGCCTTGTTACATGTAAATTTCCATTAGTTTAGGCTAGAATATTAGGATTTCATAAAAAAATAGTTTAATTAGATTTAATCTTAGGATTTAATATTGACTTAGACTAGTTTAGTTTCTGATTTTTAGAATGAAAATATTAGGTAATTCCCTTAGTTTTAGGACTTAGGCTTAGGATTCATAATAAATAGACTTAGAATAAATTTAGGTTTGTTTTGGTTTCATACCTTAAAAGTTTTGTTTTAGAAGTTTATTCTTATATTCAATTTTAATGCTTTGTTATATTGATTTATATTTCACTTGTATAGGTTCCCCTCTTGCTTTAGAATCAACTTATCTTCCTTAGGAAGTAAGTTGCATTCTAGTAGTTTCTAAGTTCCTCTCTCCATTAGGTTTAGAAACCTCATTAACCATAGGGTCTCTTGTAAATAAACAAACAAAATTAGGGTTGTGTCTTAGTCCCTTAGATTTAGCCTTTTGCAATTTGAGTCATTCTTTCTCATCTCATAAAGAAAAGCAATAAAACATTTAATGAAAATCGAACATTCTTGTACGACACAAGACTTTGTTGCGGAGTGCTTATACGCGTCCTGTTTCGGGGCGAGGTGTAAGTACTTCCCGCGATGGATAGGTCTTAGTATGAGAATGTTCACAAACAAATTCAAAAACACTTCTCATAAAAGACAAAAAACAAATAACAAGCGACTATCTTGCGGGAACTTCTCTTCTCATCTCATTCACTCTAAACGTGAACTCTTGACGAATTGTCTCGCATGCAAGACGGTAAACGCACTCGTACCAGACGAGCCTGGAACACCTGAGCATTGATATACGCGGTTCCAGCTGTAAAAAACACAAACAAATAGTTCCCGCCTTAGTTAGGCGAACTACGTCGACTTTGATCCTCATTTTCCCGATGAGGTACGTAGACAGCGAGGTAGGGCCCGTTCGAGCACATTCTTTATTTTCCCTACATTTCCCTCTTTCTTTTTGTTCTCTTTTCCAGTTCCTTTCTCATTCCCATTCCAGTTAGCAGTTCATTTCATCAGCACTTTAATTCTCACCCTTTGAAACAAAACAAGCAAGCGTGGATCCCGTCGGGTACGGCGGACGGATTGGGCTGCTAATACCTTCTCAATTCGTAACCGACTCCTGAATCCAGATCTTTGGTTCGCAGGACCTTGTCCTTTCCTTCTTCCTCATGTTTGTGCAACATTACCTTTCCCATTCTTTCGGGATAAAAATGTCTGGCTGGCGACTCTACCTTTTCCGCGCCACTTTCGCGTTTGTACTAGGATGAAAATCCCGGGAGCGACAGCTGGCGACTCTGCTGGGGACCGAACCCAGAATCTCTGGTTTCCCTTGTAGAGTCAATCCTAGCGCCTGTTTGGTTTTGTTTCTTTGGGTGTTTATATGTGTGAGCTGTTGTGTTTATTTACTGTTTTCATTTACAGTTTTTACTTTACCGCATTTATTTACCGCTTTCAGTATTTATTTTTCCATGCATCATATTATACTGGACTGTCTGGCTGTGCTGGTTTTCATTTTTTTCTGTGGGATGGGAGTTACTGTGAGATAAGCCAAATACCTGGCTTGAGTGTTGTCGCTCCCTGGATTTTCATCCTGGTACAAACGCGAAAGTGGCGCGGAAAAGAGGTAGAGTCGCCAGCCGGGCATTTTTATCCCGAAAGAATGGGAATGGTAATGTTGCACAAACCAGAAGAAAAGAAGAGGAAGGACACGTGTCATGCGAACCAAAGAGACTGAGTTCGGGAGTCGGTTACGACCTGGGAAGGTATTAGCACCCCAGATCGTCCGTCGTACCCGACGGGATCCACGCTTGCAAAGAAATCTGTTTCAAAGGGTGAGGGTATGAAAGCTGTTGCAAAGAAAAAACGAACTGAACTGGAAAAGGAACGAAAAGGGAACTGAAAAAGAAATGAAAAGGAAAAATGTAGGAAAAATAAAAATTATGCTCGAATGGGCCCTACCCCGCTGCCTACGTACCTCATTGGGAAAATGAGGATCAGAGTCGCCGTAGTTCCCCTAACTAGGGGTGGAAAAGATTGCTTATGTCTTAAGGCTTGAATTGCCTATGTCAATGCTCAGGTGTTGTAGGCTCGGACGACGAGTGTGTAACCGTCTTGCAAAGTGACAAGAAGAAGCAAGTTCGCGGACGAAGCGAAGGAGATGAGAAAAGAATTCTCGAAGGAAAGACGATTATTGTTTGTTTGTGTTTTTTAGAAGCTTTTCATGAGTGTGTCACAAGGAAGTGAACTCAAGCTCTTTTCCGTGGAATGTGTACTTGCCGTTACATTCCAAGATGGAATAATAGAACAAGCACACTCAAGTAAGGAGAAGATCCCCAAAACTTGATTCCAGAGATTAGGGCTTAAATTCACTAACTCGTTGAATTTATTAAGTGTTTTTGTGATTAAAATGAAGAAGTGTATTTTATGATTTTTCTTGATGAAGATGGCATCCTGATCAGACTTGTGCATCATGATGAACAAGCTTGTACTATCCCAAGATGGGAAAACTACAAGTGTTTCATGGAATAAGGCTATTGCACAGGAAACCACTTCAATCCTTATTAAGTGCTTTTCATGGTTTTAAGATGAGAAGAGAAACAAAAGGATCTTAAAGGTAAAAGTCTAATGGGGGACTAACGAATCCTAACTGTTATCATGCAAAGGAAAACCTAGGTTAGTGAGGTTTACTATCCTAAAGAAGGAAGAGATAAGAAGAGAAAGAAGAGGAATGAAGAAGAGAAGAAGGAGGAAGTAAGGCCTAAGCCCCAACAATCACAAGTAAGATAATATCAATAAGGAAAAGAGAAGAGATAAGAATTGGAGATGTGGGAATCACATCCACACCTCTCACTTACCAAAGCCCCTGAAATGGTTAGTAACATAAGAATAAATGCAACACAAGATGAGCATAAGATCAAACCAAAGCCACAAAACTAGAAGTGGAATCTCAATCACAAATGTCAAATGCAAATACATAACACAAGAATGAGAAAGGGACTATACCATTCAACATGAAGCAACAAGGATCATCATGACAAAACAAAGTAAACATGAGATAACACAATGCAAACTAGAAAAAGCAACATCACAAACTTCAAGACCATAACCCTAACATGTCAATAATGTGCCTAAGGATCATAAGAGATGAGGAGAAGAAGCATACAAACTCAAGTATTAACATTATGAGAAGCAAAGAAGCAAAAGAAGTGAGGTGAACATGTACATAAGTGAATGAACTTCAAAAGCAAACAAGCACAAACTTTTTCAAAGTACAAACATCACATCAAGACCAGAGAGGTATCAACATCCTAAAAGGGTTCTAAACAACCTAAGGAAGTTGGCACAAGTGTCTTTCTAACCTAAAGATTGACCATATGACCAAAAGGGAAGCAAAAGGAAGTGAGCAAAGAACAAAAATTCAAATCAAATCATACATACATTCAAAAATTCCACAAACTTTCACAAAGACTCTTAAAACATACAATATCATCATGCCAAAAGGAGAGAAACAAAATCAGAATCTAAACAAGTCAAATAAATGCTTAAACATGGATTAGGGTTAGAAGGCTTCATGCACAAGTTAGAGACCAAAACTAATTAAGCAAACTTCTAAAAATCAGGAGAAAAATCATCAACAAATTACATATCAATATGAATCCAGAGCAAAAAGAATCAATTCAAAATTCAAATTAGTGATCAAGCTAGAAATTATACAAAACAGCATGCTTCAAAAGTGAAATAAAAGCAAATAATAAAAGAGAAAATTAATTCCAGCGTGGCAAATAAAAATAAATGGAAAATAAAAATGTCAAAAATTAGAGAAAACTAAAAAGATCATTCATGAATTTTTTGGAAATTTTTAATGACTTATTTCTATTTTTAAAAATTAAAAATCAAACTGAAAATAAAAATGAAATAATAAAAGAGAAATTTAGAACAGGGGTGCAATAAGCAATTAATCCAGTTCAATTCGTTTGGGCTTATAACACTGGGGGGTGGGAATAGCAAGGGAGGCCCACTGGATTTGCGCAGTACACAACATAATTACCATGGAAATTCAATTAATCAGGAAAAATAAGAAGCCATCAGATCAAGCAAACGCTCCAGATCCAGTCAAACAAAAACCTAGGTCTTCTCATTCATTGGCCAGGGTATGTGAGTGCATGTTATTATGGTGTGGTGCGAAACAAATTGTATTATTCAGATTTAAAATCAAAACATAAAACATGTGAGGGAGAGGGTATCAAATTAATGCGTTGGCAAGCTCACAACCATCCAGATCACATATCCAACGGCTCACAATCATCTTCTTCAATTCTCAGTTTCCAGAATCCGGTGACGGAGCCCTAGCTCCGGTCACCGGAAAATTCAACAACATGAACAAACCATCACTAAAATCAACCATAATCTCCAGATCAACTCATTAAACCAAGCAGAATCCAAATATATCAATGAAATTCACAATGGATCAAGGATCAAGTCAGATCGAAGACAAACAGCTTTGAACATCAAATTTCAGATCAACATAAAACACTCAATACTCAATCATTTTTGAATCTAAACATCACAGAATCATCAGCACAACGAGCAGATCACAATGCATACACTTAATTTCAAATCCAGATCCATGAATTTCAGAGCATACCTGAACTCGAAGATCCTTCAAAACACCAAGATAAGATCCCTCCAGCTGCAGATCTGCTCTTTTTAACTTCTTATTGCAAAATAAATGCAAAAGAAGCCTTGAATTCTCCTAGATCTTGAGATTTGAAAGCAACTGCACTTGAATGGCACCTCTTAAAATCTGGAGTTTCAGCTTGAATGAGTGTGTGCAATGTGATCCTTAGAGCTCAAGGATGAAGAATATGTGAAGAGATTATGAAGTGAGAGCTTGAGGAGAGAAATTCAAAAGAAAAATGCAAGAGAGCAAGAGAATGTGAATCTGAGAAATGAGAGAGTCTCCACAAGAATTCAGTGCATGCTTTTCTTTTATACCCGTGATCTTTTCACCTGATTAGGGTTTATGAAGTAAAAGTGGCATGAGGAGTGTGATTGAGGTGAATTTGCAAAAGTGCATGAAATGTGTGATTCCTTCAAACACGTGTGCAATGCTTCCCTCAAGTGTGCATTCTGACTTCAATCCATCCCCTCATTTCTTTTGAATCAATCCTGACCTTTGGATGTGAGTGCAACATGCTTTTCTTGTGATTTTGCAAAAACACCCTTTATGGAATATCTCTCATCCCATGCACGAATTTGATGATCTCTTTGGAGAAAAATGACTCTTATGCAATGCCTTATAATATTGTGACCTCATTTTGTCCATAAGATAGCTTGGAAATGACTTGCATGAGTTTTTGCATTTGGTGGAAACTTGAAACTTAAGGTAAACCCTAAAAATCAAGCAACTTTCGAAGGCCATATCTCATGATCCATGAGGGCTATGAAAATGTACTTGTACTTTCTGAAAATGGGAGAACCTACCATACAAGTTTCATGTTTATTGGAAGTTCATTTGAATCCTTTTTCACCATGGTATAAGCCTTTGAAAATTAGGGCAAAAGTTGCCAAAAATGGAAACTTCTTCAAAACCCCTTGATTCTTGATCTTTTCCTTTGCCAAACCTCTTCTAAGGTTATAAGAACATCCATTGACTTGAAAAATGAGGTTGGACCCTTTGAATTCTCACAGTTGACTTCTAGAATGCACAGTTGACCAATTTCTTCTTTTGCAAGCAACTGAAGAAATAACTGACTTCCCCAAGGAATTTTCTCACCAAATTTCATCCCTAGGATCCTCTTGTCATATGAGAGACTTTGCCCAGATGAAATGGCCAAAGTCACAAAGAATTCATGCTTGAAAGTGAAACCCTAATTTGGGATCATTGTGTAGGAGCTTGCCCTAGCTTAGATTCACTGATGATCTCCCAACCTCCTGAGCTTTTGCAAAGGATTTTGGGCTTGTGAATGTCATGTAGACTCTTCATGGGACTTGGACAAGTCTACTGGGCCTCTTTCTATAGCTTGTAATGCCTCAAATCCATAAACAATTGATCATATGCCTAATGCTAGAACATGAGAATGTTATGCTTTACTTTTCCATGCAAAGATGCCAAAAAATATGATATGCTCATAATGACTATGATGTGATGATGATGCTTAAAAAGAAGAGGGAAAATTTGGGGTGTTACAGCTGCCCCTATTCAAACAACTGTTAATCTGAAAAGGACGGTAGCACGGGCTATCGATCGTTCAAGATAAACTATGGTTGAATACCAAGAAAACCTGAAATTTGCACTCTGCTGGAGAATGCAAGCACTGGGAAATAAACCCAACCAAATGACGCTTTGGTGACTGAAATAGGGAGAAAGCAGACGAGCTCCTTCCAAGTTGAACTGTTACTTCAGATAAGGATACTTAGACAGACGAGTCTTCTTCGAACAAACCCCGTTCACGAGGTGCTGGACATACAAGCCCTCATCACGTAAACATATTACGCCAGGAACTGGACATACGAGCCCTCTTCAAATAAACCTGTTACACCAGGAACTGGACATACGAGCCCTCTTCAAATAAACCTGTTACGCCAGGAACTGGACATACGAGCCCTCTTTAAATAAACCTGTTACGCCAGGTGTCGGTAATGCACTTAAGTCTGTGGGATAGACATGCATAGTCAGGATAGACGAACCCTCTTCATACATTATTTGTGGATATATGGTATAAGACAGACGAGCCTTCTTCGAGCAAACCTGTTACGCTAGGTGCAACAATAGGATTTGACGAACCCTCTTCACAAATCTTGTGTAGATAAGTGGTGCTTGAGACAGACGAACCTCCTTCGGATAAACCTATTACGCCAGGACCGGTAACCATTTTGACGTTTAATCCCACTGTCAGGACTTCAAACCTCTTCAACACAGACGAGCATTTGATGATCATCAAGATAACACAAACAAGTGCCATAAGTCAATGATACAAACGAATATCAGACGATGATCTAGGACACACAGACGAGCGCTTCAGGCGATGATACAGACGAATATCAGCCAGTGATATAGACGAATACCAGAAAGCCAACATAGACGAGCAATTGGAGTAGCAATACAGATGAGCACTAGAAATCCAACACAGACGAGCATTGGAGAATGCATAATAGCAACAAATAAATATCACACACAGACAGGTGTCGAGTACCAAAAGGAAATTACACACAGACGAGTGCTGGGAAGTGCAGACGAGCACAACATCTACCAACCATGGGCGACTGCTGGGGAAAGCAAACGAGCAATAACAAAATATGAACACAGACGAGTGTTGGGCAATGCGGACGAGCAACTAACAAACATCAAGCACAGACGAGTGCTGGGGTGTGCATACGAGCAAAAGCAATTATCAAACATAGACGAGTGTTGGGGATGCATACGAGCAGCAAACAGATGCATGATTGGCAACAAGAATCACAACTCTGCAGGAGAGGCTTTGACAATGCCCAATTCTTACTGGGGATATTTCAATGACGGTTGTATACCAATCCTGAAACTCTGCAGGGAAATGACGATTTTCCGACACGGCTGGGGAGATGCTTCATCAAATATCCTTTGCTTAGGAAAAACGTTTTGTCAGTTATAAACTCTGTGGGGAATGGGCCTCCCACTGCCTGCTGGGCATACTCCACTTGTGAAAAGATAACCTGCTTGGGGACTCCACCTGCTCTAACTCAGCTGGGGAAAATTCTGTTTGGGAGAATGTGACGCCATCCTGCAAAACCTGCAACAACAGAATACACATATGTGCCCCGGGGACTTGCATGGTATGATCTGTTCATCCATCGTCACCCGACACTCAAAGATGGTTTTAAATGTCTCCCTGCAACGTCATTTTCTCTTTAGAAAACAAACACCATGTTTTAAATGCAATGTTCTTTTTTTTTTGCCAAAAATTCAGGACATTTTTGCAAACAAAAATAAACACAACACAACTTTTTGACTGAATATTCTTTTAATGAAAGGCCTCTGAATAGGCAAAGTTTTTACATCAGGAAGCAACCACCTGGAAAGAGGTAGCTACCATAAAATTGAGAAAATAAACTATCCTAATGGCAATGGGCACGACATCCCAATGAGTTTCCTTCTTGCTATGACCAGCATGTCTTCAAAACTCTCCATTCTTGCCTTTGCTTTCTGAAAAGATGAAGGGACTGATTCCTATCCTTCTGATATTGTCCGGCTGTACGAAACGATGATTTGGTTCAGATTACCCGGATCGCAGTTGTTCGCTTATTCCCTTGTTTTGCGTGGATCGCCCTTTCGGGTTTTCAATCCATCGGGATACCCTTTTTTGCCTGAGCTGTCCGATGTGGCTTTTCAACTCAGCGGGTGTACATTTTATTTATTTATTTTCCCTAACTTTTGCCCGAGCTTTTTATTCTATTTTTAGCTCGCCGGGATGCCCTTTTCTTGCCTGGATTTTAATTCCGTTTTTGTGTCCAGTGGGTCTTTTTATGCGAAGTATTTTTTAACTGCGTCCGAGTTAACAGGAGATTGGAAATCTTCTCCATCCATAGTAGTGAGCATCAGCGCCCCACCTGAGAAAACTTTCTTTACTATGAATGGGCCTTCGTAGTTTGGGGTCCATTTGCCCCTGTGATCTGAACTTGGAGGAACGATCCTCTTGAGTACAAGCTCTCCTACTTGATACTCCCGATATGTACTCTTTGGTCGAATGCTCGCTTCATTCTCCTCTGATATAGCTGACCATGACAGATAGCCGTTAATATCTTTTCCTCAATTATACATAACTGATTGTATCGAGCACGTACCTACTCAGCATCATCAAGCTTCACATCCATCATCACACGCAATGCAGGAATTTCCACCTCGACAGGCAAGACTACCTCCATTCCATATACCAATGAGAAAGGAGTTGCCCCGGTTGACGTCCTGACTGACGTTCGGTACCCATGCAACACAAATGGTAGCATCTCATGCCAATCCTTGTAAGTGACAACCATCTTTTGCACAATCTTTTTAATGTTCTTGTTAGCTGCCTCTATCGCACCATTCATCTTTGGTCGGTAAGGAGAAGAATTGTGATGCTGAATCTGAAAGTCCTGGCATAAATCTGCCATCATCTTGTTATTCAAATTGGAACCATTGTCAGTAATGATTCGCTCGGGCACTCCGTATCTGCAAATGATGTCTCTCTTCAAAAATCTGGCTACCACTTGACGAGTGACATTGGCATAAGATGCTGCTTCAACCCACTTAGTGAAGTAATCGATCGCAACCAAGATGAAACGATGACCGTTCGAAGCAGTAGGCTCTATCTTCCCGATCATGTCAATGCCCCACATAGAAAAGGGCCAAGGAGATGACATGACGTTGAGCAGGCTGGGAGGAACATGCACCTTGTCTGCATAAATCTAGCACTTGTGGCACTTACGGGCGTACGAACAACAGTCTGCATCCATTGTCATCCAATAATACCCCGATCTCAACAACTTCTTAGCCATTGCATGCCCTCCTGCATGAGTACCGAAAGATCCCTCGTGGACTTCCTGCATTAACAGGCTTGCTTCGTGTCTATCCACGCATCTGAGCAAGACCATGTCAAAGTTCCTCTTATACAAGACCCCATCTGTATTCAAGAAGAAGCTAGCAGCCAGTCGTCTTAAGGTCTTCTTGTCGTTGGATGATGCCCCAGCTGGGTATTCTTGCTTTTCCAAGAAAAGCTTAATATCAAAGTACCAAGGTTTCTCATCAGACACAGCGTCTACACAGAAAGCATAAGCTGGTGCGTCAAGCCTGGAAATGTCAATCCTGGGCACATAATTCCAACACAAAACTTTGATGGACGAAGAAAGAGTAGCCAATGCATCGGCAAATTGATTCTCATCACGTGGTATATACTGAAGCTTAACCGTTGTGAAGAACGTCAACAGTCTTCTGGCATAATCCCTATAAGAAATTAAGTGTTCTTGATGTGTATACCACTTGCCGGTAATCTGATTGATAACGAGGGCTGAATCTCCGAATATATCGAGGGTCTTAATCTGAAGATTAATAGCTTCCTCTATTCCCATTATGCACGCCTCGTATTCCGCTTCATTGTTGGTGCAGCCAAAAGTAATTCTGGCAGCGAAGGGAAAGTGAACACCTTCAGGAGTGATAAGAATAGCACCAACTCCACGTCCGTTGATATTGACTGCCCCATCAAACATCAACTTCCATTTGGATTCAGGGTCTGGCCCCTCCTCCGGAAGTGGTTCCTCGCAATCTTTTGCTCTGAGGTACATGATGTTCTCATTAGGGAAATCAAATTGCATTGGCTGATAATTGTCTTCAAGTGGTTGTTGTGCAAGATAATATGACAATACACTTCCTTTGATGGCTTTCTGGGAAGTATATTGTATATCATACTCTGTTAAGATCATTTGCCACCTGGCAACCCTTCCGGTTAACGCTGGTTTCTCGAAAATATACTTGACAGGATCCATTTTTGAGATTAGCAGTGTGGTATGGGTCAACATGTACTGTCTCAGTCGGCGAGCAGCCCATACCAAAGCGCAACAAGTTTTCTCGAGCAGTGAGTAACGGGATTCACAGTCGGTAAACTTTTTGCTAAGGTAGTAAATAGCATACTCATTTCGACCAGACTCGTCATGTTGGCCTAGAACACATCCCATTGACCCCTCTAGCACAGTCAAGTACATGATAAGTGGCCGTCTTGGAACTGGAGACATTAGAATCGGAGGTGTCTGCAAATATTCTTTTATCTTTTCAAAGGCTCTTTGACAGTCTTCATTCCACCTGACCGTTTGCTCCTTTCTTAGCAATTTGAATATTGGCTCACACGTGGCAGTTAGATGAGATATGAACCGTGAAATGTAGTTCAACCTCCCTAAAAACCCGCGCACTTCTTTTTCTGTTTTCGGTTCAGGCATGTCTTGTATTGCTTTTACTTTTGCAGGATCCATCTCGATTCCTTTCTGACTAACAATAAAGCCCAACAATTTTCCGGAACGCACTCTGAAAGTACACTTGTTTGGATTCAACCTCAGCTTATACTTTATCAATCTATCAAACAACTTTTTGAGGTTAACCAAATGCTCTTCTTCGTCTCGGGACTTGGCAATCATGTCGTCCACATAGCATTCAATCTCTTTGTGTATCATGTCGTGGAACAATGTGACCATAGCCCGCTGATACGTTGCCCCGGCGTTCTTCAACCCAAAGGGCATAACCTTGTAGCAGAATGTACCCCACGGGGTAATGAACGTTGTTTTCTCCATGTCTTCTGGAGCCATCTTAATCTGATTATACCTGGAGAAGCCATCCATGAAAGAAAATACCGAGAACTGAGCGGTGTTATCTACCAGCACATCATGTGTGGTAATGGAAAGTCATCCTTTGGACTTGCTCTATTTAGATCTCGATAATCAACGCACATCCGAACTTTGCTGTCTTTCTTTGGTACAGGCACAATGTTAGCTACCCAAGGTGGATAACTAGTTACGACAAGGAATCCGGCATCCCACTGCTTCTGAACTTCCTCCTTGATCTTCATCGCCATATCAGGACGAGTTCTTCTCAGCTTTTGTTTCACCGGAGGACAGTCTTTTCTTAGTGGCAGCTTATGCACAACAATGTCAGTATCTAGCCCTGGCATATCTTGATACGACCAGGCGAAGATATCCACATATTCACGTAGCATACCAATCAACTCCTTCTTTACCTCGGCCTGCAGACTGACCCCAATCTTTATTTCTTTCTTTACATCTTCAGTCCCGATGTTGATGATCTTTATTTCTTCCTGATGAGCCTGAATGACCCTTTCCTCTTGTTTCAACAACCTGACCAATTCTTCCGGGAGTTCACAGTCTTCCTCAACCCCTTCATCAGCTTGGTAGATAGGATTGTCAAAGTCATGCGTGGTCATAGCAGGAACGTTATCACTAGAATCCGGATGATCAACACTGCACAAATGATGTGCTTATTTCAGAATCTGTTTTTTTTCCAAAAGAGACGCAAACACACAAACAAAAGGAAAAACACATTGCCATTATTTTTTTTTTGTGAAAAATTTTAAACGAAAGAAAGAGAACAAAATTTTCTTGAAAAATGTCCTTTATTTCATGGCAAAATAAATGCATTAAAAAGCATGGTGGCCCTACAAATGGATCCGTGCACCTTAGGCAGAGTGCAGGATTAACATGCAGCATGATAAAAAAAAGGAAACAAGTAAATTACTTTGATTGCCAAGTAACTTGAACGAAATCCTCGGCAGACCAGTTCCTAAGCTCCTCCCCAAGTGCACATGGGTGAATCCAGCTATCCCAGTCGTAGTCACTGTCCCCTTCTTCACTTGTTGCACAGATGTTGTTGCGATCGAGCATCCCGGCGCTTGTGAAAGTTATGGCCTTACCACCCTGAGGCCAGTTAGACCCACCAGGCCGGTAACCAAGACCAAACTTATCATCCTTCTTCTCTAATTCCAGCAACTTGCCCCAGCCCTGTGCGCTTCCAGATTGAACCACTTCTTTGGCTTGTTTGTAGGAGTGAATGGAGGTCCCATCCATCTCATTGTTCCTCTCTACCGGAGCCAAAATGCTGACATTAACCGCTTCAAAGGCCTGACACAATGTTTCATGAATTTCTCCGTCCATTTCCACGTATTTGAAAGTTGACAGGTGACTCACAAAGATATCTTCTTCCCCACACACAGTGATCACCTGACCATCTACTACGTACTTCAGCTTCTGATGTAACGTGGATGTCACTACGCCTGCAACATGGATCCAGGGACGTCCCAACAAGCAACTGTACGCAGGTTGAATATCCATGACATAGAACGTGCTCTTGAACACTTGAGATCCTATCTTCACAGGTAACTCCACTTCCCCGAACACAGACCTCCGGGACCCATCAAAGGCTTTCACAATTAAATCACTAGGTCGCAAGATAATGCCATCAACCTTCAGCTTCATCAAGGCCTTCTTAGGGAGCACATTGAGAGAAGAGCCTGTATCAACTAAGACATGTGATAGAACAGCACCCTTACACTCCATGGTGATATGCAGGGCCTTGTTGTGATTGCGGCCTTCAGAAGTAAGATCTCTATCCGTGAAGCCCAACCCATGGCTAGCATTCACACTGCCTACTACAGCCTCCAATTGATTAACAGTTATCTCTTGTGGAACATATACCATCTGGAACACTTTCAGTAGAGCTTCCCTATGAGCTGGAAAACACATCAACAAAGACAGAATTGATATTTTGGACGGAGTCTGATTCAACTGTTCAACCACTTTATAGTCACTCTTCTTTATTATCCTCGTAAATTCCTCAACTTCTTTTTCAAAAGTACCCTGTCCAGCAGCAGGAGTTGTCATTTCCTCGGTCGCTATCTGCTTTCCTTTAGCCTTGGCAGCAGCTTCGGCTTCAGGATCTCCTCTCAGAGCTTGAGGAGCAAAAAGATGCCCGCTTCTCGTAAAACCACTGGCTCCTCCGACATTCATCACAGTCGGGTCAATTGTTACTGACTTACTCTCCACCCTCTGACCTTCCACATACACATCTGAGCCATAATGCCACGGGATGGCTTTATCATCAGCATAAGGAATAGGTCCTGGAACAGTAATGGTAACAGGACTAACCTCTGGAGCATATATAGTCACTGGCTCCCTCCGGGCAGGAACTTCAGCTGGATCAAAGTAAATTGTTATGGTAGACACACAATCACTTCTATCATCAACCTTATCTGAAATTCTGGGATCAGGTATGTGATGTCGAATCAGATGTTTAAACACTTGAAGACTTAAACAAAACTTAAAGTGTTGGTAAATTAAATGACACAGGAAATTGTTAACCCAGTTCAGTGTATCCCCACACTTACATCTGGGGGCTACCAAGTCAGGAAGGAAATCCAATATAAGTAATATTAATTCTGGAATTAAACCAACCAGTTTAATCCTTCACTTAATATCTACCCAAGGCAATTTCTACCTAAGACACAACTTAGATATGAGTACCTACTCACTCCCCCTTAATCACACAGTGATCTTTTACAATGATTAATAAAATTGAAGTCACACTTCAAATACAACAGCTTGATCTTACTTAAAAGTTTCAATCAAGACACAATACACTTTTTGCTTAAAAGCTCATAAAGTGATAACACAATTAAAACCTGCTATTAAACACAAACACCCTTTTCAGTCTTCTAAATTTCGTACTCTTTTCTGAGAGTTTCAGTTCCTTAAATAGATGCTTGGTTTGTGGGCTTTTTGCAAATTATCCAGACCTGATAAATCCCACCGTCATCACCTTGAATTAGGGTTAGTTAGATTGTTACCTCCTTGATTCAAGGTGAGTTAGTTATTCTGTTTCACTGAAGTTAGATAACTAAGCTCCCTAAAGATGCGCCTTGGAGTGCTTATCTATTCACAATTAATTCCAGATAAATTCTCCTGAATTTACTTACTTTTGTTATGCATCATTTAAGTCTGGTAGCAGGTTTACGATGTCACAACATCTGGTGTGACATCCTGATGTCTTGAACTAAATTCATTAGCAGTTACTCTATTTGTCAATGTCACAACATCTGGTGTGACATCCTGAACTAAGTTCAACACTTCTTGTTTGCCAAAAATTCTGCCAATTCTTAACATCTACAAACTCCCCCTTTGGCTAATTTTTGGCTAACACAATCTTCTGGTTTTATCAGAGTGCAGCAGAGTTTTATCATAGTGCAGCAGAGTTCTTTTCTGTTGAACCAGGTGAGAGCTAATAATTTTCTCCCCCTCAATCATGTATGTATACTACTGTGACTTGTTCAACAGACTTGTATATATCAATGAGCATTCAAAAAAAACTTAGTTCAAAAGACAGAAAATTAACATCAGCATTGTTCATTAACAGCAGCAGACATTCAGTACACTTCTCCCCCTTGTTAGACAGAAATTGGGGCCAAACATTACATAAGCAGAGAGAAAAACATTCAAAATTACAAAACAAAGTTACAATGCAGAACAAACAATTCAGTTTCCATCACACCCAGCTTCACTCAGACTCATCATACTCAGTATCTTCTTCATCCTCAGACTCAGCATCAGATTCATCAGCATTCTGAGCAACCTCTTCCAGCTCCAGCCTTTGAATTATTTCCTCAAGCTTTTTCTTCCTGGCATCCAGCTCTTTGCAAGTTGTCTTGAGCTCTGCAATCAGGGCTGATTTGGATATAGGAGTCTTGACATTTGATGGTCCAGCAGATGTCCCACTGGGAGCTTCAACATCTGCAGCATGATGGCTCAGGAACAATTTGTAGTGGAAGGACAGTGGACTCTCCCTCTTGCAGACAGAATCCTTATCAGTAAGGATGCCTGGATATTGGTTGAGAATTATTCCACAAAGCAGAGAGGGAAAAGCTATTGGAAGCTTGGTTGCTGATGTTCCTGCATGCTTTAGGGTTTGATCAAAGATGTAAGCCCCATAGTCCAACTTTGTTTGGGTGCCTACAGCACAGATGAATCTTCCCAGTCCAATAGCTATAGAAGAAGTATGGTTGGTGGGGACCCAGTTGACAGTTCCAATCCTGTGCAGCATAGCATACTTTCTTGTTAGCAAGCTGACAGACAGTTTGCCTTTGACTGGCCATGACTTGACCTGGTTGGCAGTGATGATCTTGCAGACTTGGTTGTCAGTTTTGCCCAGCTCATTTGGCCCATCAGTTTCTCTCCCTAGGTACTGATTTATAACCCTAGGAGAAAAATCAACACATCTCCCCCTCACATATACCTTCCTGAAATCTTCTGATTTTCCATCAGCACACTCCTCTTGCAGATTAACTATGAACTCTTTGACCAGCAGTTCATAACATGGAGAAAAATTGGAAACAGTCTTGAATAAGCCAACAGTGGATATTAAGTCTATTACCTCAGTGCACTCCAAGGCATTGCTGTCCAACTCTCTTTCCAGAGCCACCCTTCTTTGGTAGACATACTTCCATTTGCTCACACTAGAGACATGATGGAAGGACACATTGTCCAGAGGTGCTTTAGGAACAGCAGAGGCAGACCTGGGAGGTGCCGGCTTCTTCCTTGGTTGGGATGTTGGGACATCCTCCTCAACATCTGAGTCAGGTGGAGTTGTAGCTTTCCTCTTCTGGGTGCTTACCTTGCTCCATTGCTTAGTAGGTCCAAAGGCAACTTTGACCTTGTCCTTCTTTGGAGTTGATTGTTTCTTTTCAGGAGTTGCATGTGCAGCAGGCTTCTTCTCCTTCCTAGCCCTAAGCCTCTTGGCTATGCTAGGGTTAACATATGCAATGATCTCTGTGTCAGAGTCATCATCTAGGTTTTCAACAAATGGAGGTTGGGAAGCCTCTTGTTCAGTAGCTTGATCAACAGGAGCTTGATCATCAGAAGCTTGATCATTATCAGTTGAGGCCTTGTTCTGGTCCTCAGATGCTTCAACATTTATTGGGACATCCTGTTGAGTAGGAATTTCCTCTTCAGCATGGTTGCTTGGTTCTTCTTGTGGAGCAGGCATACTTTTCAGGGGAACAGATACCCCAGACACCACTCTTTGTTCAGAAAGGATCCTGTTCACAAGATGTTTGATGGATGCATCCACATAATCAGAAGCTTTGGGGGTGCTTGTAGATGAAGGAGTCCCCTTGCTTTTGCTGAAAACAGGCTCCTTTTCTCTTCTTACATTGGGAGTTCTAGGTTTTTGAGCAATAGGGACGCTTCCTCTGATTTCGTATATATGAGTAGCATCCATTGGTACTACAGAGATTGGAGTTGCATGCACTACATCTTCTTGATTGAGACCCTCATCAATGAAGTTAGGGTTTTGATGTTGAGACATTTTTCGAATGTAGTGGAAGAGGAGTTAGGTTTGATTGATTTTGATGAGCTTAGAAATTCAGCTTTAGCATGCAAATCATTTAGTGGAGATAGTGAGGAGGTGAGGAGCTGAGAACACGTTTGTGCATTTATAGAATCAGTTGCTATTGGAATTTTTAAGAGTGGAATACACAGAGTTATTGACCAGACTGATGCTGCCATCTGGTGATCATGCCACACGATGTCATGAGACATGCTGGCACTTCTCCATAACTGCTATATTTCACATAAGCAGATTCCCAATTTACCCCTTAGGTTTTCAAATTGGGTAGCATCCAAAGCCTTAGTAAATATGTCAGCCAATTGCAGATCTGTGGCTACATGTTCTAATGTGATCACCTTCTCTTCCACAAGATCTCTAATGAAATGATGCCTGATGTCTATGTGCTTAGTTCTGCTGTGTTGGATAGGATTTTTGGAGATGTTAATTGCACTTAAATTGTCACAGTGCAATGTCATGACATCTTGTGGGACATTGTATTCTGTGAGCATTTGTTTCATCCATACCAACTGTGAACAACTGCTACCAGCTGCAATATATTCAGCTTCAGCAGTGGATAAGGATACACAATTTTGTTTCTTACTGAACCAAGAAATCAAATTATTTCCTAGAAAGAAGCATCCTCCTGATGTACTCTTTCTATCATCAGCACTTCCAGCCCAGTCAGCATCACAAAATCCAGTGAGGATTGGTTCACAACCATGAGAATACATTATGCCATAGTCACAAGTACCATTGACATATTTCAAAATCCTCTTAACCTGGTTTAGATGACTTACTTTTGGCTCAGCTTGATACCTTGCACACACACCTACTGCAAAGGCTATATCTGGTCTGCTAGCTGTCAGATATAGTAGGCTTCCAATCATGCTTCTGTATAAGCTTTGGTCCACATTCTCACCCTTGTCATCCTTTGTCAGCTTTAAATGAGTGGGGGCAGGTGTTCTCTTGTGACTTGCATTGTCCATCCCAAACTTCTTGACAGTGTTCTTTGCATACTTGCTTTGGGATATGAACATGGAGTCCTCCATCTGCTTGATTTGCAGTCCAAGGAAGTAGGTTAGTTCTCCTACTAGGCTCATCTCAAACTCAGATTCCATTTGAGTAACAAAATGTTTATCCATCCTGTCTGACATCCCACCAAACACTATGTCATCCACATATATCTGAGCAATCATGACTTTTCCCTCTTCATCCTTCACAAACAAGGTTTTGTCTATTCCACCTTTCCTGTACCCATGTTTAATGAGAAAAGTGGCCAGTCTTTCATACCATGCTCTTGGGGCTTGCTTTAGACCATACAGAGCCTTCCTTAGCTTATAAACATGATCTGGACAGCTTGGATCAACAAATCCCTTTGGTTGCTCCACATATACTTCCTCATTAAGGTACCCATTTAGAAAGGCACTTTTAACATCCATCTGAAATAGCTTGAACTTTAGGATGCAAGCAATTCCTAGGAGTAGTCTAATTGATTCAAGCCTTGCTACTGGTGCAAAGGTTTCATCAAAGTCTACTCCCTCAATTTGTGTGTATCCTTGAGCTACAAGTCTAGCCTTGTTTTTTGTAACTACTCCCTACTCATTTGACTTGTTCTTGTACACCCACTTAGTGCCAATCACATTAATGTCATCAGGCCTAGGAACAAGATCCCATACTTCATTCCTTGTAAATTGGCCTAATTCTTCTTGCATAGCAGAGATCCAGTACTCATCATTTAGAGCTTCCTTGATGTTTTTAGGTTCTATCTTTGAAACAAAGCAGGAGCCTAAAATCATCTCTCTTGATCTAGTGATGACACCACTCTTGGGATCACCAATTATCAGATCTTTAAGATGATCTTTCTGGATTCTGATGGAGGGAGGTTTGTTGGATTGCTCTGACCTTGCCTCAGTTAAAGTGAAATCAAGATTATCACTTTCTATTTTAACTTTAGTTTGATTGTCAGCAGATGTTCCAACATCATCAGCAACATCTGTATAGGCATCATCAATAATCACATTTATTGACTCCATTATAACCTTGGTTCTGGAGTTAAATACTCTGTAAGCTCTGCTATTTATGGAGTATCCAAGAAATATCCCTTCATCACTCTTAGGGTCCATCTTCCTTCTTTGATCCCTATCATCCAGAATGTAACACTTACTTCCAAACACATGGAAGTACTTGACTGTAGGTTTTCTGCCCTTCCAGACTTCATAGATGGTGGACAAAGTCCCCTTTCTTAGAGTGACTCTATTGTGGATATAGCATGCTGTGTTCATACCTTCAGCCCAAAAGTACAGGGGTAACTTCTTGGCATGAATCATGGCTCTTGCTGACTCCTGAATAGTTCTGTTTTTCCTCTCAACAATCCCATTCTGTTGAGGGGTGATAGGAGAAGAATATTCATGATTGATCCCTTCTGAAGAGCAGAAGTCTGAGAATTTTTTATTCTCAAACTCTTTTCCATGATCACTTCTTATTCTGACCACACAGCTTTCTTTTTCTCTTTGAATTCTATGACACAGATCTTTGAATACATCAAACACATCAGACTTCTCTTTGATGAAGCTTATCCATGTATATCTTGAGAAGTCATCAACAACCACATAGGCATATCTTTTTCCACCAAGACTCTCAACCTGCATTGGTGCCATAAGATCCATATGTAATAATTCCAAGACTTTGGAAGTTGTTAGATGTTGGAGCTTTGGGTGTGACATCTTGGTTTGCTTGCCTATTTGACATTCAGCACACACTTTACTTTCATCAATCTTGAGTCTTGGGATCCCTCTTACAGCTTCCATGGATATGATCTTCTTTATTCCTCTGAGATGGAGATGACCCAGTCTTTGATGCCACAGCTTCACTTCTTCTTCTTTGGCTAAGGAACAAGTAGATGTGAGGCTGGAATCTTGGGGTTCCCACATATAGCAGTTGTCTTTTGATCTGGCTCCCCTCATAACAACTTTACGTTCTTTATCATACACTATGCACTCAGTTTTGGTGAAGTTGACACTGTAACCTTGGTCACATAACTGACTTATGCTGATCAAGTTAGCAGTTAATCCTTTTACCAATAGCACATCATCTAGACTTGGTACACCTGAGCAGTCCAGGTTCCCAACTCCCTTGATTTCCCCCTTTGCTCCATCTCCAAAGGTTACATATCTGGATGAGTGTGGCTTTAAGTCTACCAGCAGATTCTTCAGTCCAGTCATGTGCCTTGAGCAGCCACTGTCAAAGTACCAGTCTTCCTTAGCAGATACTCTGAGAGATGTATGAGCTATATAGGCAACAACCTTCTTGGACCATTTGTGCCTGTTGTGAGGTTTCCTTTGATGCATCTGCTCTGTATAGTGTCCATCTTTAGAGTTCCAAGGTTGTCTGTTGAACTTGTTCTTGGGCATGTATTTGTAGCTTTGATCAGTATGAAGACTAGCTTTAGGTATCCAAACTTTCTTGATGACCTCTGTCTTCTGCTTAGGGGGTTGCTGAGACCTCTGTTTTGGATATCCATGCAGCTTGTAGCAAAAAGGTTTGATGTGACCAAACCTTCCACAATGATGGCATCTCCATCTTTGATATTTCTTTTTCATCATGTTCTTGTCATGATGTTGAGACATCTGCTTGGACATCTTGTTTGACTTCATGGGATTTGGAGTTGTTTGGCTGGTGCTAGCCTCAAGGTTTTGAGCTTTATTAAATCCCAGCCCAGTCCTATCCCCTGAGTGCTTGTTGTTGTTGAGAATGACATTCAGTGTGTTTGAGCTACTATTCAGCATTCTGACAGATTTGGACATATACTCCATTTTGGAGTTGAGTAGGCTGACTTCACTTTTCAAAGTCTCAATGATCTCTAGATTACTTGCCTTTTCAGCCTTTAATTCTTCAATCTGCTTCTTCTACTGTATATTCTCCATGCATACTTCAGTGCTCCTTTTACACAGCATCCTGTAAGATGCTTCAAGCTCTTCAAATGTCAGCTCCTCATCACTGGATCCTCCTTCAGTTTCACATACTCCAGCTAGAGCAGTGATGTGCTTTGCAGATTCTTCTTCTGACTCACAGCCTGAGTCTTCATCTGACCAGGACACAGAGAGACCTTTCTTTTGCTTCTTTAGGTAGGTTGGGCATTCACTTCTGATGTGTCCATACCCTTCACATCCATGACATTGGATCCCTTTTCCTTAGTTAGTCTTCTCATCATAGTTTGACCTTCTATTAGAGTCAGAAGGTCTTTTATTCTCAGAGGTTGAGTTTCTTCCACTTGGTCTGGGCCTGTTTTCCATTCTTTTGAGAATTTTGTTGAATTGTCTTCCAAGCATAGCAATTGTTTCTGATAAGTTGTCCTCAGAGTCTGCTTCATAACTTTCTTCTTCTTTATCAGTATTTGAGACCAGGGCTATGCTTTTGTTTTTCTTCACAATTGTATCATTCATTCCCATCTCAAAGGTTTGAAGGGAACCAATGAGCTCTTCAACCTTCATTGTGCAGATGTCCTGAGCTTCTTCTATTGCAGTAACCTTCATGTCAAATCTTTTTGGCAGTGATCTGAGAATCTTCCTTACCAACTTTTCATCACTCATCTTCTCTCCCAAGGCACCAGAAGTATTAGCAATTTCCAGGATGTTTATGTAAAACTCATGAATGGTCTCATCTTCCTTCATCCTCAAGTTTTCAAACTTGGTGGTGAGAAGTTGAAGTCTTGACATCTTCACCTTTGATGTTCCTTCATGAGTGGTTTTGAGAGTGTCCCAAACATCCTTGGCCAGCTCACAGTGATGCACAAGTCTAAATATGTTCCTGTCAATGCCATTAAATAAGGCATTTAAGGCTTTGGAATTTCCAAGTGTTGAATCTTCTTCCTCCTTGCTCCACTCTTCTTCAGGCTTCAACACTTTTGCCCCATCCTTATTGTCTTGGACAGGGTGCTCCCATCCTTTGTTGACTGCTTTCCAAGCCCTGCTATCAAGAGATTTTAAGAATGCTACCATTCTTGGCTTCCAGTAGTCATAGTTGGATCCATCCAATATAGGTGGTCGATTCACAGATCTTATATCTCTGTCCATGTTCCCAAAATTTGCAGTCCCTAGATCTCACCCAGTTAAACAGGTAGGGTGCCTGCTCTGATGCCAATTGAAATTCTGGGATCAGGTATGTGATGTCGAATCAGATGTTTAAACACTTGAAGACTTAAACAAAACTTAAAGTGTTGGTAAATTAAATGACACAGGAAATTGTTAACCCAGTTCAGTGTATCTCCACACTTACATCTGGGGGCTACCAAGCCAGGAAGGAAATCCAATATAAGTAATATTAATTCTGGAATTAAACCAACCAGTTTAATCCTTCACTTAATATCTACCCAAGGCAATTTCTACCTAAGACACAACTTAGATATGAGTACCTACTCACTCCCCCTTAATCACACAGTGATCTTTTACAATGATTAATAAAATTGAAGTCACACTTCAAATACAACAGCTTGATCTTACTTAAAAGTTTCAATCAAGACACAATACACTTTTTGCTTAAAAGCTCATAAAGTGATAACACAATTAAAACCTGCTATTAAACACAAACACCCTTTTCAGTCTTCTAAATTTCGTACTCTTTTCTGAGAGTTTCAGTTCCTTAAATAGATGCTTGGTTTGTGGGCTTTTTGCAAATTATCCAGACCTGATAAATCCCACCGTCATCACCTTGAATTAGGGTTAGTTAGATTGTTACCTCCTTGATTCAAGGTGAGTTAGTTATTCTGTTTCACTGAAGTCAGATAACTAAGCTCCCTAAAGATGCGCCTTGGAGTGCTTATCTATTCACAATTAATTCCAGATAAATTCTCCTGAATTTACTTACTTCTGTTATGCATCATTTAAGTCTGGTAGCAGGTTTACGATGTCACAACATCTGGTGTGACATCCTGATGTCTTGAACTAAATTCATTAGCAGTTACTCTGTTTGTCAATGTCACAACATCTGGTGTGACATCCTGAACTAATTTCAACACTTCTTGTTTGTCAAAAATTCTGCCAATTCTTAACATCTACATTATCAAACTGCAACGACCCCTCGTCAATCAGATACTGCAGTCTAACCTTCAAGTTTTCACAGCCATTCACCGAACTCAAACACTTTTCACAATCAGAACCACACCTCGGAAATACTTGTCCTTTCAACAGTCTTTCTTTCACAACCAGCAATGGAGTCTTCACCTCTTCTACTTTCAGAATCAAGCTTAACTTCTCATCACCATCAACAACATTTATCCTCGCCCCTCCATGGTTTGGAATAGGGTTTGATGTAACATTGGGCGGTGGTGCAAAGTTAATCGCCTTTGAATCGATCAAATCTTGAACTTTATGTTGTAGCGCCCTGCACTTCTCAGTTGAGTGCCCGGGTGCTCCTGAATGGAACGCGCATCTCGCGTTAGCATCATACCCCAATGGAAGCTCTCCAGGTGGAGGTGTGGCTAGTGTCCTTAATTGTACCAAGTTCAAGTCTAACAACCTCTGCAGCAGTGCCGTATACGTCATCGGAATGGCTTCAAGCACCCTATTAGTTGGTCGAGCTTGTCTCGGTTGATAGGGTCTTTGCTGATAACTGTTACGTTATGGCTGTTGTTGTTGTTGCTGTTGTGGTTGATTTTATTGCACAGGACTTGAAGGAATAGTGACAGCTGCCACTTGCTCATATGATCTTCTGTATCCTCGGCCCCGTCCTCGGCCATACACAACATTAGTTTCTCATTCTCTCCTTCTCGGAGGTCCATTAAAAGCTTTTCTTACGCCGCTCGAGCTACCCGCACCGGTGTCCTGAATCTTCCCCATCTTTAACAGAGTTTCGACCCTCTCTCCTGCTATCACGATATCATTGAACTTAGTAGCTGAACAAGACGCCAACCTCTCGATAAACACCCCTTGTAATGTTCCCATGAACACATCCATAGCTTCTCGTCATCAGTATGGGCAGCAATTCTTCCTACAAAAGACTAAAGGTGAGTCTTCGGGCAAGCCGTGCCATTGTACTTATTGAAAGTAGGAACCTTGAACTTGTAGGGGATTCTAACCCCTGGCACCAAGCCCAAGTCAGTAATATCAAACCCCAAGGAGCTCTGAGATTGAATAGCACGGATCTGCTCAGCCATCTCTTCAAACTTTCCGTTCATTTCAGCCCCTTGGCCTTCTGCCTCGTCCAACAAAGTAAATTGTTCATCTTGACCATCCATCTGTACGTTGTTCAATCCATCATTGATAATGGTGATCCCTGGCTGTGCCACAGGGATTTCAACTTGACGGGCGCCAGCACCGTTGCGATTACCTCCATCAACAGCCCCATTGTTCCTGTCCTGATTATTTTCCATCATCTCGCCCAAGCGCTCCTGAGTCTGACCCATCTCTGCCATAAGGGTCATGAAATTGTCCATTCTCAATCTCAAGTCAGCTAAATCTGGCTGCATTTGATCCATCACTCTTTCTCTGTTTACTCTTGTGGGATATCTATGTACAGTTGATTATTCTCGAACCTTCCTGGGAGTTATAGTGCCTGAAAGGACATAAACGTTAGAAACTGATGAACTACCTGCAAAACAAACAAACATGTTATCTGCATGCAATGTAATTATTCGTGTTTCCAAGTTTAGGCATTTATATGCCCCAGTTCTGGTATTTGCTCCAGATAGCCCCTTTGAGCATTGATTTTCAAACTCTTCCTTTGAAGAGTATTCAGATCTCAGCAGTCTCAGACAAACAAGCTTTGCATACTCAGAAATGGTAATTGGAGTTTAACATTGCATAACATGGATAACCCACTGGCAGCCAAAGTTAGAGCACAAACAAATTCCCTGAAGGATGACAAGTCAATACATGAACAAAAAGATAAAGCAAAACTCCTACAACAAGCCTGTAGGTAGTCTGAACAACAATAAATAAAACTAGACTAAAGACTCAGGTTCTTCTTCTGCAGCTATCACCTCTGTCCTGTTCTTCTTCACACCTGCTCTCAGCTTGAGCTCTTCAATCTCTTTCAATGCCTCCTCCAAGGCCATTTGGCTCTGTGCCAATTGTTGAGTCTTTTCCCTTCGTATTTTGTGAACTTGTTCTACTTCTTCTTTCTTGAAGGCCATCTGTACCTCGAAAAACTCTTCTTTTTCTTTATACTTCTTCTGCTCCTATTCCCTTTGGGCTTGCAACCAAACAATGGACTGGCGAACTTCTTTAAGAGTCTTCAAGGACTTCTTACGCTCCGCTTCTCTTTTTGATTCCATTAGACCCAATCTCTGAAAATGAGCTTCTCTTCCAGCAAACTCCTTTTCTTTAGCTTCTAGTGAGACTTGCATCTTCTTCAGCTTTTCCTCTGCTTCATTCTTAGCACGATTGGCAGGGTGGTACAAGTTAACCATTTCAGCATTCTCTATCCGGATCTCGTGCAACTGAGCTTCCAACTTCTTATAATCTTCCAGAGGAACAGTATCCTGACATGGCACCTCCTTGGGATACAATGGAGCTTCCACTGAAAAATGGCATGAGCACTTCCTCTACACGCTTCTGCAACCATGTAGCAAAAGGAGGATATGTCTTGGGATCTACCCTTCCAAAATCCTTCTTTCCTTTCTTCACCCTATGAGCCCAAGCCTGAGATGCTTGTATAACCAACTCTTTGTTTCCCTCCACAGAAAAGTACAAAGACTCAGCAAATTCCTCCTTACTTGGTGGATCCCTCAGAGGGTAGCCAAATTGCTTCCTGGCTAAGACTGGATGGTAACTGATCTCACCCTTTCTTCCTAGAAAAGGTACACTAGCAAATCTTCCACCACTAACCAGTAGCTCTTTACCTAACAAATCTCTGTCATAACCCCAAGCTATATCCTCAGAAGTTAGTCCCATTAGCCTCCTGGACCACCTCCATTCATCTCTCATCTCTTTGAAAGGGCCTGACTTCGGTAATTGCTTAGCAAACCAATCAGCAAATAATGGAGCACAACAACCCACTGGTCCACCTCTGCCTTTCTCATTCCGGTAGTGAACGCTGTAGTAGAAATCTCCTAAAAGGGTTGGTACAGGATTACCTTTAGCAAAAATGGAAATCACCTCCAAGCTCACAAACTCTTTTTCTCCCGGGAAAAGACTAGATCCATACACCATCATGGCTACCACAGCACCAAAATCTTCCCACTTACCCTCTTTGGCATACTCTTCAGCCTCTGGTATAAGCACATCCCAAGGAAGTCCTCTGCCCTCACTGTCCTTCAAAGCTTTTTTGACCTTAGCAGCTGGTATGTGACAGACTCTGGCTATGTCTTCTTCCTTGAGAACCACCTCTGACCCATAGTAAGGCAAAGTATCTCTGACTGGAATACCCAAAATGCTGGAAATCTCCTCCAAGGTAGGAGCCAAGATATAATCTGGAAATACAAAACATCGCAACAAAGGATCATAGAACTGAAGCAGAGTGTGTAAGCTATCCTTATGGTCTGCAGTAGGTTTATCCATGTACTTCAAAATCTGACCATACCTCTTTCTGAAATTCCCTAAAACTTGATCATTCATCAGCCCTGCTAATTTCTGAACACTCTTGACTTCTGGTTGGAGAAAATTGTAATGAACATTCTTCTTCCTTGTAATTTTCTTAACTTCTGCCATCTGGAGAGCTTACAATTACCAGAACTGGGTGCTAAATTGTAAACAACAACCTGAAAAATGGAAACATAAATAGTTAATGCAAGTATGATGCAATGCAAATGCAATGCAGGCATATGACCAATCTGGGACCATCTGGATACTGGATACTGGATATTAGGACCCTCTGAATAACTGAAAACCAAGATTCTCTGAGCCGTAACCAACTGATAGAAACCCTCAGAACCAAGAGATCAAGAAATCCAGAACCATAAGAACCAAATCATAATAGAGACCAAACTGATAATGAGGGTATGTAGAGGTCAAGGGTTCCTGCAAACCTATAAACCCCTCCCATTCTCACTGGTGTGCTCCGGGTCAGACATCACGGACTCTCAAAGCTGAATAGTAATAATACTTTCACCATTTCCGAGAAATGGCTCATGACCAAATCAGGGAATCGGTTTGGCATTATATACTACGCAGGGAGGCCTCAACTGAGTCCGGGAAAACAAGGTCATCCAATGTGAGTTCCAGGTGGGCCCTCGGGTGCGAATGGGTTTTCCACAGAATGTGGTCTGTCACTATCACCACTGAAAGGGATGTTTCCACAAGGTTCTCAATGATCGGTCCCCAGCTGCACATAACTATCAAGGTTATGAAATGAGAGAGGAAGATCCCCAAATCAAGACATTTCCAAGATGATCGCAAATCTGGGCGTGGAACTCACTACTACCCCCATGACAAGATCTCATGAGGCCAAAGTGGAACCACTCTAAGTCCTAAGGTGCACTCAAGCCTTGGTAATGAGCTCATCTCTTAGAAACATTATCACCCAAGTCCCTCCAAACAGAAAATCCAGTATATATATGATGCAGGAAAATAAATACTGAAAACTGTAAATAAAGCTGTAAATAAACTGTAAATAAAATAACAGTAAAATAAACACACAACAGCAAACAATCAACACCCAAAGAAACAGAAACACGCAAGCGCTAGGAGAGACTCTCAAGGGAACCAGAGATTCTGGGAAATATCCCCAGTAGAGTCGTCAGCTGTCGCTCCCTGGATTTTCATCCTGGTACATACGCGAAAGTGGCGCGGAAAAGAGGTAGAGTCACCAGCCGGGCATTTTTATCCCGAAAGAACGGGAAAGGTAATGCTGCACAAACCAGAAGAAAAGAAGAGGAAGGACACGGGTCCTGCGAACCAAAGAGACTGAGTTCGGGAGTCGGTTATGACCTGGGAAGGTATTAGCACCCCAGATCGTCCGCCGTACCCGACGGGATCCACGCTTGCAAAGAAATTTGTTTCTAAGGGTGAGGGGATGAAAGTTGCTGCAAAGAAAAGGAACTGAACTAGAAAAGGAACGAAAAGGGAACTGAAAAAGAAATGAAAAGGAAAAATGTAGGGAAAATAAAAATTATGCTCGAACGGGCCCTACCCCGCTGCCTACGTACCTCATTAGGAAAATGAGGATCAGAGTCGCCGTAGTTCCCCTAACTAGGGGTGGAAATATTTCTTGTGTCTTAAGGCTTGAATTGCCTATGTCAATGCTCAGGTGTTGCAGGCTCGGACGACGAGTGCGTAACCGTCTTGCAAAGTGACAAGAACAAGCAAGTTCGCGGACGGAGCGAGGGAGATGAGAAAAGAATTCCCGAAGGAAAGACGATTATTATTTGTTTGTGTTTTTTAGAAGCTTTTCATGAGTGTGTCACAAGGAAGTAAACTCAAGCTCTTTTCCATGGAATGTGTACTTGCCGCTACATTCCAAGATGGAATAATAGAACAAGCACACTCAAGTAAGGAGAAGATCCCCAAAACTTGATTCCAGAGATTAGGGCTTAAATTCACTAACTCGTTGAATTTATTAAGTGTTTTTGTGATTAAAATGAAGAAGTGTATTTTATGATTTTTCTTGATGAAGATGGCATCCTGATCAGACTTGTGCATCATGATGAACAAGCTTGTACTATCCCAAGATGGGAAAACTACAAGTGTTTCATGGAATAAGGCTATTGCACAGGAAACCACTCCAATCCTTATTAAGTGTTTTTCATGATTTTAAGATGAGAAGAGAAACAAAAGGATCTTAAAGGTAAAAGTATAATGGGGGACTAATGAATCCTAATTGTTATCATGCAAAGGAAAACCTAGGTTAGTGAGGTTTACTATCCTAAAGAAGGAAGATATAAGAAGAGAAAAAAGAGGAATGAAGAAGAGAAAAAGGAGGAAGTAAGGCCTAAGCCCCAAAAATCACAAGTAAGATAATATCAATAAGGAAAAGAGAAGAGATAAGAATTGGAGATGTGGGAATCACATCCACACCTCTCACTTACCAAAGCCCCTGAAATGGTTAGTAACATAAGAATAAATGCAACACAAGATGAGCATAAGATCAAACCAAAGCCACAAAACCAGAAGTGGAATCTCAATCACAAATGTCAAATGCAAATACATAACACAAGAATGAGAAAGGGACTATACCATTCAACATGAAGCAACAAGGATCATCATGACAAAACAAAGTAAACATGAGATAACACAATGCAAACTAGACAAAGCAACATCACAAACTTCAAGACCAGAACCCTAACATGTAAATAATGTGCCTAAGTGTTGCACCCCAAAATTTTCCCTCCACAAGACAATACACTGTGTCCCAAAAGGATCACAAGGTTCACAGGGTTCACAATTGGTTAACAAGTTTGACAATTCTCTCAGACAATGCATCCTCCTAAGCAATGCATCTTAAACTAGGGTTTTGACTTTCATCAGGCTAAATGGACTTCCAAGACCTCAAGTGAGATTCATAGTATCCTATATGTGTTCAATAACCCCCATGTCAAGTTTCAAGACTTTCCCAAAAGATTTGCTCAGTCAGATGATCAGATAGGTTAAAATCAGTCAAAGTAGTTAAAAAGTCAAACTGAGGTCAACTGTGGTCAAACCAAAGTCAAACTTCATGATTTTTTGCCAACATCAAGTATATGAATTAAAATTCATCATTTGATTAAGGGTTGATCATGATTCATCAAGGAGATTTCAGATCATCAAGAATCAGGAGTTTCTAAATTAGGGTTTTCACAGGAAAAGTCAACTGAACTTTGACCAGCCATAACTTTCACATGCTTCATAAAATAATTTCCATCCAAAGCTCATTTTTAAGGAAATTGAATTCTCTACAACTTTGTGTCTCACAAGCCAAGCCCAAAAATGCTTCATTTGGAAGGTATGAGCTAAGACATTATAGGTCCTTTTAAAAGTCAACAAAAAGTCAACAACTTCAAAAGAGCATAACTTGAGAATGGTAAAAGATATGGACATGAGACCAAAGAGGTTGGTTAGAGGACTCTTTAAGCTTTCCAAAATGTCCAAGAACACATTCATAGCATTAAAATTGAAGGATTTGTGCCCTTGCAAAGTTGGGAGATTTTTGGGAATTTTATGAAGCAAATAAGGCCTTAAAGTCAATTTTTGCTAAATGAGCCCACCTAATTGCCATTTAAACTTTACAAACTCATCAAGCACGACCCAACCCACTCATTTTCTGATTTTTTATTTTTTATTTCATATTTATTTGAATTTTATTCATTAAAATACAAATTAAATTGAAATAAAATATAAAAATCATATATTTGATTTGATTTTTGGTTCTAGAAAGTTTTAACACTCATTTAAACTTGATTGATACCATTTAAATTCAGATCATCCAAACATAGCAAGGTTAGATCAAAATATTTCAAGTTTTAAGATCAAATCTTTTTCAATCTCTATTGATCAAAAAAATCAAAGGATGGACCAAACTCTTGACCTAATTTGATTCACTCATATATATACAACACATAGCAAGCATAAGGACACGAATTCACAGCCTCTAACACCATATTCAAACTTCACAAAATCATTCAAAAACTCCAATTCGGATTTGAAGGTAGAGGGGATTTCAAAGAGTTCTAAGGATTGTAATGTGTTCTATGATGTTCATATAACATGTTTGGATCATAAACAGCATATGAGACACCCTCATTCCCATAAACCGAACCCGTATTCATCTCACATTTGATTTTTTCGATTCTATGAAATTACTGCATTTTAATTGATTTTGTCTGCTTAATTGTGTTTGTGTGATGATGTAGAAACTTTCTGGATAAATCTTGTTGAGTTTAGCCGCAGGAATTGGGAGATGCCATAGCTAGGGTTTGTAAACCTAAATTAGGGTTTCACGATTCACTGAATATAAATGAGTTTAAAGGACATGGTATGATTGTACAAACTGTGAGGATCACATTTCATACATCAATTTAAGAAAATCTCACTGTTTTCATGATGTTTGAGAATTCGCAGGGATTAGCACGCAGGAAAAATCGTGGGTAAATTCGCAGGAGAATTCGCAGGAAAACCTGCGAATTCCAGAGGAAGAAGATGACCTTTGGCGCCATCTGCAAAAATTCAAATTATTGATTTAAATATTTTTTGAATTAGTTTACGTTATGTTACAACTAAAGCGCTTGACTCAGTTGGTTTGTATGTCTGGCTGGTAAATGAATGGTCCTGGGATCAAAACCTCCCCAGGCCATTTTGGTTTTGTTTTTATTTTCAATATTTTCGCAGGTTAAAGAACAAAAGGATTACCACCTGGATTACTAACACAAACGCACGCGCAGCCTGGTGGAAGACTTGTTGGTCCAGGGATAGTGAAGCCTAGGGCGTGGGTTCAATCCCTGCCCCAGGTAAGTTTTAATTTTTGTTTTATTTAATTATTTTGCTTAGTCATTTTATTGTTAATTAATTATAATCATGTTTAATATATATATTTAAATGATTATAGGAAAATAATATGTAAATATTTCATATTTTTTTAAAAAACCTCTAAATTATTTTCTAAATTCTAAACCTAGTTTTTTTTATTATGTATTTGAATTAAAATATGTATACATTTATTTAATAATCAAATTAATAATGTAAATTAAGTTATAAACCCTAATTTTATTTTCTAAAAAAATTTCTAACCCTAATTTTTTTTATATATAATTAAAACCCTAATTTTCTCTAACCCTAATCCTAACCCTAATTCATATTTTATTTAAATCTTCAAATTAATTAAATTTTCCTAATATACAATTAAATGATTAATCATAGTTTATTTTGTAAATAAATTAGTATATCTTTATTATTTTATTTTCATCTCGAAATTCTTTAAAATTGTTTATTGAAATTTAAAAATACTTAATTGATTTATATATATATATATATATATATATATATATGTATATATATATATATATATATATATGTATATATATATATATATATGTATATATATATATGTATATATATATATATATATATATATATATATATATTGTATATTATTACTAACCTTTCTTCTTATAATTATTTTATCACTAACCATTTATTTAATTGCTTATTTTATTATATAATTATTATTTAATTTGTTTTTATTATTATGTAACTGTAAAAGCGTTGTAATAGTCGTAATATTTTATCGTTTATTTATATATTGCTATGGTTAGTAAAATAGGGAGTGATAACATGTTTGTATTTTAAAATTAATTTAGATCACTAATTACAAGATAAATATATGAACTTATACACGCACACACGTAAGTCGATCTTTGATCGCCATCTCACTTCCTAAGGGTTATCCCTCATGTTGCCTAAACCAAAAAGTCAAGTAAGGTGTCTAAAAGCAAGGTCCCTTCTCCTAAAATATCATCAAGTCCCTTTATGATTATAAGATCAAGTCCCTTCGATGTTGCCTTCGTAAATGACCTTGTCCCTTTCGAATAAAAGATGATAAGTCCCTTCATATTGCTAAGACACCTTACAGTTGCCTAAACACAGATGTCCCTTTACATGTCCCTTACAACATCCAAGGTAATTACTACCTATTCCTTAATAATAGGGATAGTCTTACCATGGAAAGAACATTCAAGAACAATAAAGATTCAAATTAGGGTAGGTTCCTCTTAAGTACTTGCTCACTTATTCAAAAAAACATTTAATAACACTTCACATTTTTAAACAATTTTCAAAACAAAGTCTTTATATATACCCGTACAAGGATCATTATAAAATACTTAAGAAAATTTTTAATCACACACTACACCTTTCTCAAAACAATTTAAAGTGAGCTAAGTAACTAAGAGCCCATGTGTTGCGGTGAGAATCGGATACCAAGCTATTAAGTGAGCTTGAATCGCAAAACTTTTATGTTCACCACCGACTTTAATTTAATCCAAAGGGAAAAGGGAAAAAGATCGTAAAAACCCTAAATGAGGAGAAACTAGGTTCGGGGGTTGATTATACCTAGGGAAGGTGTTAGCATCCTAAGCATCCGCAGTATCCTACGGGAACCTCTTGTTAATATTTGTGTTATTGTTATTTATTGCTTGCTAAAACTAAGGGAACCTAAGGTTTTTATTTCTAATGGTGCTTGCACAACATCGCATCGATGCCTACGTATCGGGTATAGAATCAGAGCACTCGTAGTTCTCCTAAGGATTAACGAACACTTGGTTACGCTCAAGGTTCACGGGGGAAGATAAGTGTTATGGCAAACACTCACGTGACTTTAGGAAAGTCACAAAAAGTTGTAAAATAAAAAGTCCTAATGATTAAGGTTGAAAAGGAACTAGGGATGGCTAAACTTCCTATGACATTGAGTCAACTGCAGGAGTTCTTTCCCTTTTGGATTTAAATGCGAAAAAATAAAGTAAATAAATGAGGGTGCAAGCTCCTAAGTCTAAGGCATAGGTTTCTACTTGCAAAAATAATTTGGATAAAGTAAATGGAAAATGCAAAGTAAAAGGGCTTAGTAACCGGGCTATGAATCGATATATGGATCGAGAATGCGGGGGTGGAAGACAAGCGTGGTGCGTCAATTTGCTTAAGTTAGAAAGCTGTGAAGTGTAAGGAATGTGCAGATGGCGATCGTAAAACGACCGACTTACGTGTGTGAGTGAAGTGTGTAAAGTTCACTTGGCGTTGGACCAAGGATTTATTATCTTGAAAATTAATGTGCGCTTTCAATTTTATTTTAACAGGTATATGGTCATGAGGCAAAATAAAATAAATATAAACATAGTGTGCACACAACCAAGGTATCGGAAGATTAAATTAAAACTCTCACTAAGGGATAAACTTAAATCTAAACCTCTCACACTAATAGGATCTAAAACTAAGCTAAACAATCTCTATCTTAAACGAAGAAGACCTATACAAATATTTTTGGATTTTTATATAAAAATAAATAAATGATTAAATTAAATATGTACTAAAAAATAAGATAGAAAAGAAGAAATTGAATTCGAAATATTTTTGTGGTTATTTTTATGTATGTATATATAAATATCTAACTAAATATAATAATAAAAATAAAAATAGAAAAGAAAATTTTTAAAAAAAGTTTTTTTTATATGATATGTATATAGATTTCTAACTAAATATAATAATAATAATAGAAAATTTGAAATTAAAAAGTTTTTTTATTTATTTTATATGTATATAAATTTCTTAACTAAATATAATAATAATAATAGAATAGAAAAGGAAATTAAAATTAAAATGTTTATTATTTATTTATATGTATATAAATGAGAAAATAATGAAAGAAAACAAATTAACTAAAAATTTAATAAAAGTTAAAAACAGAGGGTGTAGGAAGCAGGTCCATGACCTGAGGCCCAAAAGGGCGCTGGAATGGAAAGGGCGGATGGACTAGGTCCGACCCGTGACCCATACCCGGCTTGATCTAAAACTAAATGGGCAAAAGAAAATCCAAAGAAACCCTAGCCGCTGCATACCCTTCCCAAAATCGAAAAAAAAAAAAAAACGAAACTCCCCTCTCAAACTTCCCATCTCTCATGGCTTCTCACCCGGCTTTGCTCTTTCTCTCAACTCGTCTCAAATTTCTCTTGCTGAATTTCCGCTCTCAGTCGCTCGAATCTCTCGCTCTCGCGGCTGTTGTTACAGTGGTGGTCTGTGGAAGTTTCTTTCGCGAATGGTCCTTTGAACTCGCGATTCGTTTGCGGCTTAGCGCTTCCGTCTCTATCTCTCTCAGATTCACCTTAAAATTCACAGCGGCGACATCTCAAGGTGATTCTGTTGAAGGTTTGCGATTTGGCTGAGGTTGCAGTGAAGCTTTGGGCTTGTGGGTTAACGGATTCGTGGTTTGATGAGATTAGGTTGCGAGGTGGTTTTCGGCGGCTGGCGAAGGTTTGCGTTCGTTGGTGTAAGGGTTTACGATGGAAACGAATGGTGGCGGATATTTGAGCGAGGTTGTGGCTGTTGTGATTGAAGAGGTTCGCAGATCATTGGGGTTGAGTTTGCGGATTGTCGTTGGTTCTCGGTTTACCCTTTCACGCGGCTTAAGTTAGGTGACTTTTTCTAGTCTTTTGGATCGTCTGGTTTTCTATGTTAACGTTTTTACTGACCTCCTCTGTTATGTTTTTTTGTGGTTATGGTGACAAGGTTTTGTATGGCGGCGGAGGAGTATGGTTCCGTTCGTGAAACAGCGGAGATTGATGAGTGTTGAAGCAGAGAAAGGTCCGAAAAAAGGTTTTGGTCCGCGAATCTCTCTTCCCTATTTCTGTTTTTTCGGATTTCAACATCTCCTCTTCATCTATTTCAGGGTCTGGATTTGAGAGAGTTGTGTGTTTCTAACGGCTTACGGAATGAGCTGAAGTTGAGTTGTTGTGATGACGTATGCTTGCGGCTTGCTGTGGTGTGGATGGCGTGAGGTTGCATTGTAGCTTTGGCTGGGAATTTGGAAGCTAGGCGCGGGATAGCTGATGTGATGAAGTGAGCTGAGGCAAGTGTTTACGGCGAGTGAAGCTTGAGCCTACTATGTTGTTGTGCGGCTGGAGTGAAGAAGTCAAGTTTGCGTACAGATGTTGCTGTTGTTTTTTTGGCTTGCAAGTGTGGGGCCAAAAGGCTTGATGTGAGAAAACAAATAGCTTGTGAATTGTGCTGGCTTTGGCTGTTAATTTTGAAAGGGTGCGGCGTGGCTGGTTGTTTGTTCTGTGAAGATACAAGGGTGGCGGTGATGGTTGTTGGCAATTTTTGGTGAAGGAGGGAAAGGGTTGCAGAGTGTGTTTGTGTTTGCCGTGGAAATGGTTGAGAAAGGTGGCTTCGGTTCGAGCTCTCGCAGGTTTGGTCACAGGTTTGTGTTTTTGGATTGTGTTCTGTTTTTTGGCCAACGATGGTTTGATGAAGGTTTACATGTTTTGTGCAATACGGGTCGATGGTGGAGGATCTGAAGGTGATGGAAGAGCTCAATTGATTCAAGGAGAATGTATCCTTTTATTTTTGAAGAAAAATGAAGATTTAATAGATGCTTTTCGGTTTTGGTGAGTTCTGTTTTTTTAGTGTTGTTTACGGTTTCCCGTTCTTATGCGGTTTTGGTTTTGCTTCTCATTTCCGTTTCTGTTTTTTCATCTATGAACAACAGGGTCAAAGGTGGTTCGATGGGAGGTTGGACTTCAGTTTTGGTGTCTTTGTTAAGTGAAGATTGGTGTTTCAGATTTTGTGTGATTTAGATTCTCATCTCAACGTTTCTTGGTTTGGTGATTCCAGCTCAGGTTTCTTGGCGGCGGATATGAGTTTCACAGTTAAATGGTTGTTCTGTGGTTTGCGGGTTGATGGTGAGGAAGATTTAATGATGGTCTGAGTTCTGATGGAGGAACTATGGTTTGTGAAAAGGGGGCTGCAGTTATTTATGACATGGTGAGGTCCTTATTATTTCTGTTTCTGTTCGGATTTTGTGTGAAGAGGAAGATTTTTATTTTGTGTTTGTTTTCACTGGATTTTGATGATTTTTGGTTTTGTTGCGCTTCACTCCGATTCTCACTCACTCTGCTTTTTATTCTGATTCGGATTTATGCGAGGTCTTTGGATCTGGTTTGTGTTTTGCAGGTTGAATAAAATGAAAAGTGTAGCGGTTTGTGCGAGATTAGAAGGATGGTTGGCTGCTGGTTGTGAGGGTTTGCAGCATGGTTTGCAGCATGGTTGTGAGGGTTTGCAACAAACAGAAGCAACAAACAAGCAAAATAAATGAGGGAGGAAAATAAAGATTACCGATCGAAGACAAATCCGGAAGAACCTTTGCACGGTGAAAGCTTTGGTACGAATTTGGACGTCTCCGAGAACAGCCTGCGATGAAGCTCCAATATGATTCGGGTGAGTTCCGTTTTCTTTATGCTTTGAACCTTTAATTTCTTCCTTCTCTCTTCTGAACTTCTGAGTTTTGGTATATGTCCTTAGGCTCTATGTGGCTGTGTTGTTGTTTTATGAATGAAGTTTTGTGGCTGCTGGTTTTTTGGTTATTTGATGTAGTGGCTAGGGTTTTTTTGTTTTATGAATGAAGTTTTGTGGCTAGGGTTTTTTCTTCTTGCCTCCTGATGAATGAAACAGTACATATTATATAGGACTTGGTTCAGGGTTTGGGATTTTTGAATTTTGTGAAAACTTGCTCATGAAGGGTTGGGGGACAATGTCTGAATTTTGGTTGTAGTGGGAGGAAGTGGAGCAGAGACCCTGCATTTTGCAGGCCTGCTGTGTGTGCTGTTTGTTGCTGTTTTTTCTGCTGTTTGTTGCTGTTTGTTGCTGTTTTTTTTGTTGTTTTTTGTACTAATTTTGACACTTTGTTATGAGAAAAAAAAGCTTATAATATGTAAAAAAGAATTAACATGAATGCTGAATTTTTAATGGTATGCTTGAATGAAATAGAAATTGAAATGCTCATGTAACATATATGGGGCTGTTTTGAATTAAACATGAAGTTGGAAAAAAAATACTTGAAAATAAATATGTTTGGATTATAAACTTGAATGATGTTGAAATATGATGAATGGTGCTAAATGATGCAATGTGTTGAATGAATTTGATTGAATAAATATGATGATTATGATTATGTATGAGTTTGATGAAATGTTAATGCTAACTTGTTTTTTTTTAATTTTCATGTGTATGATGAATGGAAAAGGCATGAAGTTGGAGATGTGGCATAGCATGAAGAATAAAGAAAACAAAACATGGAGTTGGATGCATTCTTATGATGAGAAAATTGAACCATCTTTATTTAAGAAACACTTTTATTTTGAATTTGTAATTGCTAATTTGTAGCTTGTAACTTGTATGTAACTTGACAAAAGCTTGTAATTGAATTTGGTTATGGAAAAGAAATTGTAACTTTGGCATTTAAACTTTGAGAATTTTTGTTTGACATGAGTTGATATTTGTAATTTTTTGGAAAAAGAATTGGAACTTTGTGGTTTGAAACAACCACTTTTTATGAATTTGGAATCAATTTTGGAATGGAAATTGAACTTGGAATGAATTGGAATGGAATTTGAACTTGGAATGAATTGGAATGGAAATTGAGGCTTTGAAGTAGAAAATAGAAATTGAAATTGGAACTTGGAAACAAACTTGAGCTTTAAAAGAAAATTGGAGTTTAATTCTTGAAAAATTGAAACACACTTAGAACATGACTTGAAATAGGATTTGCATTGGAGATGGAATCTTGGAATTGGAATTGGCAACTTGAAATGAAATTTGAATTGAATTTGGAATTGGAAATGATATGGATTTAGAATTATAAAAAAAAGATCTTGAAATTGAGACTTTGGAATTGATTTTTAAAAATAGAAATTGGAAAGGAAACCTTGAAATATAAATTGCAATAGGAATTTTAATAAAAAATGAAATTGAATTGGATTTAAACCTATGATAAAATTGAATTAAAAATTAGAAATGAAAATTAAAATTAGATTTAGAAACAAAACTTGAAAATGAATTAAAAATTAGGAAAAGAAATTAGAAATTAATTTAGAGAAAAAACTTTGAAAATGAAATGGAAATAAAATTTAAGTTTAAAATTTAAGCATGAATTAAGAACTAGAAGTAGAAATTGAAACAAGAATTAGAAGTAGAAATTGAAAAGAAAATAGAAACTTGAAAAATAGAATAAGAAAAGGAAATTAAAATTAAAATTAAAACATGAGTTAAAGAGTTAGAAATGTGAAATAGAAATTAAATATATAAAAAAACTTGGAAGTGAAAAGAAATTGAAATTAAATTTAAAAAAACTTGAAAATGAGTTGAAAGCAACAAGAAATTAAATCTCGTAATCTCTCTTCTAAATGCAATGAATGTATTATGCGAGCAGTTAGGGGTAAAATTTGGGGTGTGACAGTTGCCCCTATTTAAATAACTTCACCAGATGGCGTGAGTGATGGTAATCCTCATGGAATCAGTGTGAAAGATATTTAAATATAGAAATAACCGGAAATTTTGCCCCTAAATGCAATGTTATGCTGGACTACAAACTATCTAACTCTATAACTCTTATGCAACGAATGATGCTTATGGTATGAATGATTAGAATGAGATATGTCGACGACCACAAGCCAAGACTCACTGGGGATGACATACACTGGGGACAAGGAAACGAAAACGGGAAGTATTCAAAGTGATAAATCAACAGGTTCAAGTGTAACTGTTGACACTGAGAATAACAAAAGACGGGAACAAAAGGAAATCCAAAGCGTTGGCTCAACGAACACAGACAAAGCAAAATAAAATTCAAAGTGACTGCACAGTGGCTCGATGCGACCAACTGACACCAAGAATACAAACAAGACAAGGAAATAAATCGAAGTGGTAGATCAATGGCTCTATGCGACCAATTGACTTTGAGAAGTAAAAGCAGCAACATATTCAAAGTGAATGCGCAGCGGCTCGATGCGACCAATTGACACTAAGAATACAACAAAATAAACATTCAAAGGGAAAGTGCAGCGGCTCGACGCGACCAACTGTCATTGGAAATGATAAACATAATATTCAAAGTGAATGCGCAGCGGCTCGATGCGACCAACTGTCATTGGAAATGAAACGACACAAAATTCAAAGTGAATGCGCAGCGGCTCGATGCGACCAACTGACACTAAGAATACAACCAAAATAAACATTCAAAGTGAATGTGCAGCGGCTCAATTCGACCAACTGTCATTGGAAATGAAACGACACAAAATTCAAAGTGAATGCGCAGCGGCTCGATGCGACCAACTGACACTGAAAATGATAATCATAATATTCAAAGTGAATGCGCAGCGGCTCTATGCGACCAACTTACACTGAAAATGGTAATCATAATATTCAAAGTGAATGCGCAGCGGCTCTATGCGACCAACTTACACTAAGAATACAACCAAAATAAACATTCAAAGTGAATGTGCAGCGGCTCTATGCGACCAACTGTCACTGGAAATGATACAATATTCAAAATGAATGCGCAGAGGCTCGATGCGACCAACTGTCACCAAGAATGGAAAAATATAATATTCGAAGTGAATGCGCAGCGGCTCAATGCGACCAACTGACACTAGGAATAAAGACAAATGACACAACATTCGAAGTGAATGCGCAGCGGCTCAATGCGACCAACTGACACTGAGAATGACAACGACAAACTTATTCAAAATGAATGCGCAGCGGCTCAATGCGACCAACTGACACCATGAATAACAACAAGAATATTCAAAGTGAAAGCGCAATAGGTTTGAGAACTATTGACACTAAGAATAGAAGCCAAGATACACTCAAAGTGAATGCGCAACAGGTTAAAAAAACCGGTTGACACTAAGAATGATAAAGACAAAGTAGTCAAAGTATTCAAAACGGTAAATCGGCAGGTTCAAATGTAACTGCTGGCACCGAGGATAAGGAAGGAAATCACATTGATTTAGTAGTGGCTCTATGCGACCAGCTAGCATTGAGGATAGAGTGCAAATCACCCAAAGATAGATCAACGGCTCTAAGCGACCGGCTACCGCAAAAAAGTAACAACAAAAATATGTTGGAGTTTTCAAATAAGGTAAGACATCCAACCTCTGGAAATTCCTTCAGGAACCATCAGGAGAAAGGTACAAGTATGTGCCAAAATCAAATGGACTTGGATTTTAAGCAAAAGGTTTCAGGACCTACTTAAAAGATTTGTGCCAATGACAATTGGACTTCAAGGAGACATGGTGGTCATAAAGACAAATACCAACCACAATTAGAGTTCCACTAGGGACACCAGCAATTACTGGGGACAAAAACATTGGTAAACCAAACCTCGGGCACCAACAACAATGGATTTTCAAATTGAGCACTAATGATATATGGACTTGGAGTTAGACAGACGACAACTGGGGAAAGACAAATGCTAATGTCAAATGCGCATGATTGAGCATGATGCAAATGATCATGATAGGCAAATGTTGACTCTAAAGAGACAAAGAGTTTTAACAAGACTCAAATAGGGAGTAGGCTCTCAACACTAATACTTAGATGAGCAAAATGAAAAACACTGGGGTGATGTCTTCGAACTTGGAAATCATGCTTGGTCCAAGGATCCATCCAAGAGTGTTATAAGTTTTGAACTCCTATGGGGATTTCTGTAATAATAGTATAAAAGTGTTGTTGCAAACCAGGACTTCTTGGGGAAACAGAAGGTTTTTTTTCCAATTTTCCAAAGTCAAAGAAACTTAAAAGTTTTTCAGTGTGTTTTCAAAAAAACATTTCCTAAAAAAAACTTGTCATTTTCAGAGTTAAATTGTAATCAAGTGATGGCATTTTGCATAACAAAAGAAAATAAGAGGTTGAACAACAAAATTCATAGGCAAAGTTTGTATTTTATTCAAGAATGGTAGCTTGCCAATGGCGAAAACTCCATGGGAAATTACAATTTGAAAATGGCAATGGGGAAATGTCTACATTGAATCCAACGACCACTACAATCCCTAATAACTAAGACTGCCCGACACCTTGCTTCTAACAAGAGCAAATGGATTGATCTTCCATTATGATTCTTCAGTAATGGTAAACACCATCTGACACAGTCAAATGCCTTTGTCCCTAACTTTTTCCTGGACCGCCCTTTCGGGTTTTCGATCCACCGGGACGCTCTTTTTTGCCTAAGCCGCCCTTTCGGGTTTTCAACTTAGCGAGCTCTTATTTTTTCATTTTTATCCCTAACTTTTGCCTGGATCTCCTTCATAGGTTTTGATCCACCGGGATACCCATTTTTTCCTAGGTCGCCATTTCTGGTTTTTGACCTATCGGATTTTATTTAGGCATAATATTTTTTGACTGCATCAGAATTCACCGGGTGCTTCAGCTGTTCACCATCCATAGTTGTAAGGATTAAGGAACCTCCGGAGAATGCCACCTTCACAACATATGGGCCTTCATAGTTAGGACTCCATTTTCCACGCATGTCTTTGTGGACTGGCAAGATTTTCTTGAGTACAAGATCTCCTTCTTTGAATTCTCGGAGACGGACTTTCTTGTCAAATGCTCTCTTGATGCGCTTTTGGTACAACTGGCCATGGCACATGGCGGTCATTCTCTTCTCGTCAATAAGATTCAGTTGGTCAAACCTGTTCTGGACCCACTCAGCTTCCTCCAGTTTGGTTTCCATCAAGATTCTCAAAGATGGTATCTCTACTTCAATAGGGAGAACTGCATCCATCCCATACACCAGAGAGAAAGGGGTTGCCCCTGTTGAGGTGCGAACTGATGTTCTGTATCCGTGTAACGCATATGATAACATCTCGTGCCAATCTTTGTAAGTTTTTACCATCTTCTGCAGAATCTTTTTGATGTTCTTGTTTGCAGCTTCAACAGCTCCATTCATCTTCGGACGATACGAAGAAGAGTTATGATGTTCAATCTTGAATGTCTCACACAGCTCTTTCATTGTTTTGTTGTTCAAATTGGTCCCATTATCTGTTATGATTCGGCTTGGGATCCCATAGCGGCATATAATTTGGTTCTTGATGAAACGGGCAACCACTTGCTTTGTTACATTGGCGTAAGAAGCTGCTTCTACCCATTTGGTGAAGTAATCGATTGCGACCAAGATAAACCGATGACCATTGGAAGCTTTAGGCTCAATTGCCCCTATCATGTCAATGCCCCACATTGAGAAAGGCCAAGGTGATGACAGAACATTCAAAAGTGTTGGAGGTACGTGCACCTTGTCGGCATAAATCTGGCATTTATGACACTTCCTGGCATATTTGAAACAATATGATTCCATGGTCAACCAGAAGTATCCAGCTCTCAAAATCTTCCTGGACATGGCATGTCCATTGGCATGTGTTCCAAATGATCCTTCATGGATTTCCCTAATCAATAAGTCTGCTTCGCGCTTGTCCACACATCTGAGCAGAACCATATCATGATTTCTCTTGTAAAGCACATTGTTGCTGAGGAAAAACTTGGACGCCAATCTTCTTAAAGTCTTCTTGTCTAGATTTGTTGCATCAGCCGGGTACTCTTGATTCTGCAAATAGTTCTTGATGTCATAGAACCACGGTTTCTCATCAGTTTCCTCTTCGACCAGTAGACAGTAGGCTGGTGCAGTTCTTCGCTCGATTGTAATGAGTGGAGCTTCATTAAGAAATCTGACTTGAAACATAGAGGCCAACATTGCCAAGGCATCTGCAATTTGATTTTCTGCCCTTGGAACATGATGGAAAGTGACTTCGTCAAAATATTTAATTAACTCCATAATATGGGACCGATAAGGGATCAACTTCTCGTCACGGGTATCCCATTCACCTTTAACTTGGTAGATTACCAAAGCTGAGTCTCCATATACATCAAGAATCTTGATTCTGGTATCGATTGCAGCTTCGATACCTAAAACACATGCTTCATACTCAACAATGTTGTTTGTACATTCAAAGCACAATCTAGCCGTGAAGGGAGTATAACCGCCATCGGGGTTCATCAAGACAACCCCCACACCATGCCCCATGTAGTTAGAAGAACCATCAAACATCATTTTCCAACGAGACCCTGGATCGGGACCTTCATCTGGACCTGGAACTTCACAGTCCTTTATCAGCATAATGTCCTCGTCCGGGAAATCGAATTTCAAAGGTTCATAATCTTCGACAGGATGATCAGCAAGGTATTCAGATAAAACACTGCCTTTAATAGACTTCTGGGTTACATACTGGATATCATATTCGGATAACAACATGTGCCAACGGGCGAGTCTTCCAGTTAAGGCAGGCTTCTCAAAAATGTACTTTATTGGATCCATTTTCGAGATCAACAAAGTAGTGTGACAAATCATGTACTGCCTGAGGCGTCTAGCAGCCCATGCCAAGGCACAACAACTTTTCTCTAAAAGCAAATATCTGCTTTCACAGTCTGTGAACTTCTTGCTTAAGTAATAAATGGCATGCTCCTTACGACCAGTTTCGTCTTGTTGACCTAATACGCAACCCATAGATCCCTCGAGCACAGTCAGATACATGAAAAGAGGCTTCCCTGGGGTAGGTGGGATCAAGATAGGGGGTTCCTGTAGATAAACCTTAATCTTCTCAAAAGCCAGTTGACAATCAGGACTCCACTCAATTGCCTGATCCTTCCGGAGTAACTTGAATAAAGGCTCACAAGTAGCAGTCATGTTGGAGATAAATCTGGAGATGTAGTTTAATCTTCCAAGGAAGCCTCTGACTTGCTTTTCTGTTTTTGGAGCTGGCATCTCTTGAATTTCTCTGACCTTATCTGGATCTACTTCAATTCCTTGCTGACTAACAATAAAACCAAGTAACTTTCCTGATCGGACACCAAAAGTACACTTAGCTGGATTTAGACGCAGTTGGAATTTTCTGAGACGCTCAAATAACTTCAAGAGATGATTCAAATGATCTTCCTCACTCTGTGATTTGGCAATCATATCATCCACATAAACTTCTATCTCTTTATGCATCATATCATGGAAAAGGGTGACCATTGCCCTCTGATAAGTGGCTCCTGCATTTCTAAGACCAAATGGCATAACCTTGTAACAATAAGTGCCCCATGGTGTGATGAATGTAGTCTTTTCCATATCGTCAGGATCCATCTTGATCTGGTTGTATCCTGAAAACCCATCCATGAAGGAGAAAACAACAAATTTAGCAGTGTTGTCAACCAAAGTGTCAATATACGGGAGAGGGAAATCGTCTTTCGGACTGGCTTTGTTCAAATCCCTATAGTCCACACACATTCTGACTTTGCCATCCTTTTTAGGGACTGGCACAATATTAGCTACCCACTCAGGGTATTTTGCAACTGCGAGGAATCCCGCATCAAACTGCCTTTTAACCTCTTCTCGAATCTTCAGAGCCATGTCTGGTCTTGTTCTTCGAAGCTTTTGCTTTACAGGAGGACAATCTGGTCGAAGAGGTAACTTGTGGACCACTATGTCTGTGTCTAAACCAGGCATATCCTGATATGACCATGCAAACACATCTACATACTCTCTGAGAAGCTTGACCAATCTTTCTCTGATGTCTGCCCCAAGTGTTGTACCAATCTTGACTTCCTTCTTGTCTTCATCAGTGCCAAGATTGATGGTCTCTACCTGCTCCTTATGTGGCTGAAGATCTGTGTGCTCATTCTCAACCAATCTTGCCAGTTCTTCGGGAATGTCACAATCTTCCTCACTTTCATCTTCCACTTGGTAGATAGGCGAATCAAAGTTAGGAGAGAATGTAGAGTCATTGGATTCAACAGGGTTTTCGTTTATTCTGCATATGAGAATGATTTGCTTTTATTAAAAGTGAAAAATAGAGAAATGCAAGAGAAAAAGCTTTTTTTTATTGGTTTTGAAAGATTGCCATTTTCTTCTAAAAGTGAAAAGAGAGAAAAACAATAAATGATCAAAATAAGAGTTTAACAAAATGCCTTCATTGATAATAACTTTGAAAATGAGAAGGGGCCCTACAAAATACTCCCATAGCCTTGGGCAGAGCTAGGGAACTTTGAAAACATTTAAAAAATAATAAATTACTTTGACAATGGAAAAAACTCTGGGATCTCGACTGCTTCCCAATTGCCCAAGGCTTCTTCACACTGATACACCAAATGATTCACATCTTCATCTTCAGAACCTCCATCAATTGCATTGACCTGATAACCAGCACTGGAAAACACTTCTTGAATGGTCTTTGGACGTCCTTTAACGGAGGTTGACGCTCCTTCCTTCACATGAGTCGGTTTGTAACCCAACCCGCAACGATCTAGCTTCTGTTTGACTTCAATGACATCACCCCAACCTTCATAGCTTCTTTCTTCAATGGTGGAAATGGTACTCTTCAGCGATGCAAAAGATGGGATACCCTTCCCTTTTGGTTCCTCTACTTCCAAAAGGACAACATTGGCTATCTCAAGAGCTTGGAAAGAAGTTTCCAAAGCATCTTCATCAGCCTCAATATAGCTAAAGGATGAAAGGTTACTGACCATGAGATCTTCTTCACCAGACACGGTTACCAGCTTGTTATCGACCACAAACTTCATCTTCTGATGTAGGGTAGAAGTGACTGCCCCAGCGGCATGGATCCAAGGTCTTCCGAGCAAGCAACTGTAATTGGGGTTAATGTCCATAACCTGGAAAGTGATTTTGAACACCTGTGGCCCAATCAAGATCGGTAAGTCTACTTCTCCAATAACAGTCCTCCTTGACCCATCAAAAGCTTTCACAATCAGTGCACTGGGCATCATCTCTGCCCCTTGATAAGATAACTTGGCAAGCGTTCTTTTCGGAAAAACGTTCAATGAAGATCCTGTATCCACAAGAACTCTTGCTAAAGTATCCTCTTGACATTTTACAGATATGTGGAGAGCACGGTTATGGTCCATGCCCTCCTTTGGAAGATCCTCCATACTGAAGCTGAGATTGTTACACGCAGTGATATTGGCAATGACTCCATCAAACTGATTCACTGTTATATCATGCGTAACATGGGCTTGGGCTAGTAATTTCTGGAGAGCACTCCGATGGGCCGGTGAATGCATAAGAAGTGATAGGATAGATATTTTGGAAGGCGTTTGATGTAGCTGATCAATAACCTTGTAATCACTCTTCTTAATGATTCTGAGAAATTCTGCGTCCTCTTCTCCCAAGACTACCCCTTTATCCTGGTTGACAACAGCTGGAATGACTTCTTTAGGCGGAACCGTATTGGCTTGCTGAGTATAAACATGACCACTGCGAGTTAAACGACCTGCACCCGCTATGTCAGCACTTGCCACTTTTGAAACTTCCTTCTGACTAGCTTTATCAATCTTCTGATGAACTTTCCCTGTATCATACTTCCATGGAACTGCTTTAGTGTCTTCATAAAGGAAAGGGTTACTCCTTTGTTCAAACCTTGGCTCAGGTATATTGAAAATGGGTATCACAGGCTCTGGCATATTAAAGATGGGTTGAACTCTTGAGGACTCAGGCAGGTTGAACACTGGCACCAAGGTAGAATCAGATCCAAGCAAGTTGAAAATGGGTTCAATCATTGCCACTTCATTCTTCTTCACATGACCGCTTACTTGTAAAACACCCATATTAATCAAATCTTGAACATCTTTTAAGACCAATTCACACCCCTTTGGGTTATTCGCACAAGCTTCACAATTCTTATGACAGTTCTTCAACATACCCACTTCTACTAACTTCGCATGGAAGTCTCTAAGCGGGGTCTTGATCTATGTGGCATTGAAAATCAAACCTTCGTCAGACTCGTCAACAATGGCATTTATGGACCCATGCTTGGGTAAAGGATTATCTTTGACATTCGGACCAGTATTCCCGAATGACAGCATGTTTTTCTCCATCAAATCTTTCACTATGTACTTCAAAGCATAACAACCCTCCAAATCGTGCCCTGGGGCACCTTCATGGAATAAACAGTGGACATTTGAGTTGTAATTTGGTGGGAGCGGATTTGGTGGAGGACCCAAAGGCCTTGGAGTAACCAAACCTTTCTTCAGCAGTGAAGGATATAATTCAGTATAAGTCATAGGGATTCGAGGATTAGGAGGCCTTCCTCCTGGTCTTCTATTCTGAAAGTTGGGATTCAGATGAGGAGCTGGAGTCCTCTGCTGGTAGGCTGAAGCATTGGGCGCTTGTTGATAGCCTGGATTGTTGAGCATTGGTTGATAAGGTGGAACCACTGGAGCCACTTGCTGATACATCGGTACTGCTTGAGTTGGCCAATACATCGGGACTGGTGGATTAAATGACGGTTGAACCGCCGCTACATAAGGATGTTGGACATACTTTGGTGGATGAGCATACTGCTGTTGAGCCATAGGTGGAGGTCTCTGCCAAAGCGGATTTCTTCTTTGACCTGTCATTATTGCATTTGTCTCGCCCTCTTTCTTCTTGTGGAAATTACTGGTAAATTTCTTGACATTATTTCCACTGCCAGTGCTGGAACTGCCAGATGCACCACTCATCTTTCCACTTTTCAAACCGAGTTCTACCTTGATTCCCACAGCCACTAGATCAGAAAAACTAGCAGTTATTCTCCCCACCTTTCTCTCATAGAATTCTGGTCGCACAGTGTCAACAAACCAGTCAGCTAATTCTCTTTCAGTCAATGGGGGCTCTACCTGAGAAGCGGCCCCCTCCACCTCTGAGCATATTCTTTAAATGATTCAGAATCTTTTTGTGACATACTCAACAGTTTCCTCCTATCGGGAGCAAGGTCCATATTGTATTTGTACTGCTGGATGAAAGCATCTGCCAAGTCTTGGAAACTGCGAATCTTCGACTGGTCTAGCGTTAGATACCATTTAGAGGAGATTCCCTTCAGACTGTCCTGGAAGCAATGGATCATTAATTTATCATTGTCCACCTGCGCAGCCATTCTTCGATAGTACATCAAGAGATGGTTCTTAGGACAAGTTGCACCCTCATACATATCAAAAGTGGGTATCTTGAACTTTGGAGGTATTACCAATCCAGACACCAGACACATCTCTCTAGCAGCGGTCCCAAAGATCTGGACGCCTTCAATCGCTCTTAACCTTTTTTCAAGGGTATCAAAATTCTCTTGCATCTTCTCATGTTTCTCGTCTCCGTTTTCAGACATATCGGGCGCGTCATACCCTTGAGGGTCATTAAAGTATGGTTGGGCACGGGTGTGCACAATGTCTGGTGTAAAGTTAGCAACTGCATGGTTCTCTTCATTAGTCACAGGAATAGTCTGTTGAGCAGCAAATCCTTGAGGAGGAGGCACAAAACCTTGGGAAGGAAATGCCATACCCTGAGAAGGAGGTGCGAAACTTTGAGAAGCTAAACCTTGGGACGGAGGGAAGAAACCTTGAGCAGCCAGTCCTTGGGAAAAAGGAATAAAACTTTGAGAAGCAAAACCTTGATAAGGAGGGACGAATCCATGAGTAGCCAGTCCTTGAGAAGAGGGAATGAAACTTTGAGAAGCAAAACCTTGAGAAGGAGGGACAAATCCATGAGTAGCCAGTCCTTGAGAAGAGGGAATGAAACTTTGAGAAGCAAAACCTTGGGAAGGAGGGAAGAAACCCTGAGCAGCAAGTCCTTGGGAAGAAGGAATAAAACTTTGAGAAGCAAAACCATGAGGAGGAGGAACGAATCCATGAGGAAGCCCAAAAGGAGGCCAGGTCACAGCGGTATTGACTGATGACGGAGGCTCAGTCGTTGCAGTGACAATTTCTGACACCACAGTCTGTTGGGTATCCATCTTAGCTCGAATGACCTGCAACATTTCCATCATCTGACCCATATTTCCACGAATATCAGTAAGCTCCTCGTTAACTCTGTCCATCTCTAGGTCTCTTTCAGCCATTCTCTTTCTGGCTTGAGCTCGAGTGTAGTATTTTCGTGAGAGCCTCAGTGTGAAAGCTGAATTGAGAGCAGATGACGGGAATGAGTTTTATATGAAAAAATGCAAATGAAATGCCAAATGTATGAGTGCAATGCGAAAATTAAATTTTATTCAAGGAACTTAAGAAACAATTTGCAAATACCAAGGAACACATAATAATCAAAGGGATATGATTTCATTAAATTCAAAAAGTGATACAAAGTCTTGAGTACATCTTCAAAAATCCCAAACAAAGCTTAATAAAGACAAAGACAAAGTCCTAAGGAGATTCTCCTAAAAGCCTCAAGTTGAGCTTCTCGATTTGTGCCTTCATCTGAGCCCTTTCAAGCATAAGTTGATCCACGATCGACTTCCAAGAAGTGTCCCCTTGAGTGCTGGAGGAAAATAAATCCTCTTGCGCTTTTCTTTTCTTGTTGGAGAGCTCTTCTTCTTCCTTCATCTTCAGTTGTCTTCTAAGTTCTTCATTCTCACTACTGATGATCTGATGTCGATTCTTCCATGCATTCTTCTCTCGACTCTCTTTCTCCAAATCAATCTTCAGCTTCTCTGCATCATCCATAAAGATTAGAATGGGTTTCTTGAAGGTCATAGGATCCTGGCGAGGGTAAGGAATTTTCAGGCTGATGGCCCTATCTCGTACCCATTGGAGATAGGGTTCCATAGAAACACAATTCGGCTTTCCCAAGCTACTCCTCCCCTTCCTATGGATGTAATTCCAAGCTTGTATAATCTGTTTCTTGAGCTCTGGCTCTTCGTCATCCTTAAAGAAAATTCCTTCCACTTCAACACTCTTAGGTTTGTCCTTCAACGGATACCCGAGTTGGCGGCGAGCCAAAACTGGATTATAGCTGATTCCTCCCTTAGTGCCAAGAAGAGGCACATTAGCAAAATCACCACAGCTATCAATAATTAATGCTCCATCATAAACACGATTGTACCAACTAATGTCAGAGTGGGTAAGAGACATGATCCTTTGTGACCACCACAAACCATCCTTAAGATTCCAAAATGAAGCTGACTAAGGCAAGTGCGAAATAAACCACTCGTACAGCAACGATGCACAACACGTAATCATCCCTCCCTTATGGAGATTCCTCAGATGGATGGAATGGTAAGTGTCCCCGAGCAAAGTAGGGACCGGGTTCTTCTTCAGAAATATTTTGATGGCGTTCAGATCTACAAAGTCTTCAAAGTTTGGGAAAAGTAACACTCCATATATTAGCAGAATAAAGGTCGCCTCAAAAGCTTTCATATCCTTCACACTAACAAAATTCTTGGCCTTTTCTACCAAAAACTTTGTAGGGAATCCAAAAATCTTTCCTTTATAGGTCATATTTGCCTTGACCTCAGGAACACTCAAATATGTCTCCTTTGCAATCTCCGCTTCTTCAGGGTCCTTCTCTAGAATAGGGAATGGAAACTCATCCTTAACACGTGATCCCACCAGAAATGAATACTCTTCCAAAGTAGGCGCCAATTGGTAATCAGGGAACCTAAAACAATGGTAGAGAGGATCATAAAACTGGAGCATCACAGAGAGCAACCTTCCATCCCACTCAGTCTTAAGTAAGGCTAAAAGTCTCCTATGCTTCTCCATGAAGGCTTCTTGATCCAAAACCAAATCTCTTAATTTCCTTAGGTCTTCGAGTTTGGGAGTTTTGAATGTGTACTTGACAGTCTTTCTTCTTCCAAAGTCCATGATGATACCTACGATATTTGCAAAGATAGAGTTTCTGAGTTCCTTGAATAAATTGGTAAAAAATGATGCTTCATGATGCGTGAATGCAACAAACACAAACAAGGCTTAGGTTCAAAGCTTGCATGAGGTCAAAGGTTCAACCCTCCCAAAAGGTATGTACTATGAGTTTATTTGTACCTGTACAACGGGTTCTAAAAGTTCCCAGAATCATTGCCCCATCTTTCGGATATTATCGACTTCCCAACTCAACTTGGTAATCAATAATATTCTCAAGAGAGTCTCATCCGAGTGTAGTATCGCGTATCAACTATTTCGGATTTACACCCTCATAGTCATCGCACTACATCCCTAAAAGGCCAAGTGGGGGTAAATGTTCTACGGTCCTCAGCATTAATGGCTCTCAGGTCGAATATAGTAATGCTTTCACGACTGAACTCGATCAACAAAACTACATCCGAGGAGGCCTCCGCTGAGTGGTGGTGTCTCAAGTCAACTTGATCGGGACTCAACTCCCTACAAGCCTTCTTGAATATACCACCGTCCTATCTTATTTTGCACTCAAGTCCGGGTTAGGACTTATCTCACCACACATGGAACACCCAACAAAAATCCCAAATAATAACAAGCAATACAACAACAAATATACAAATATACAAGGTAGGCTTAACCCTCAAAAATAGAGTCCCCAGTGAAGTCGCCATTTCTGTTGCGGTGAGAATCGGATACCAAGCTATTAAGTGAGCTTGAATCGCAAAACTTTTATGTTCACCACCGACTTTAATTTAATCCAAAGGGAAAAGGGAAAAAGATCGTAAAAACCCTAAATGAGGAGAAACTAGGTTCGGGGGTTGATTATACCTAGGGAAGGTGTTAGCATCCTAAGCATCCGCAGTATCCTACGGGAACCTCTTGTTAATATTTGTGTTATTGTTATTTATTGCTTGCTAAAACTAAGGGAACCTAAGGTTTTTATTTCTAATGGTGCTCGCACAACATCGCATCGATGCCTACATATCGGGTATAGAATCAGAGCACTCGTAGTTCTCCTAAGGATTAACGAACACTTGGTTACGCTCAAGGTTCGCGGGGGAAGGTAAGTGTTATGGCAAACACTCACGTGACTTTAGGAAAGTCACAAAAAGTTGTAAAATAAAAAGTCCTAATGATTAAGGTTGAAAAGGAACTAGGGATGGCTAAACTTCCTATGACATTGAGTCAACTGCAGGAGTTCTTTCCCTTTTGGATTTAAATGCAAAAAAATAAAGTAAATAAATGAGGGTGCAAGCTCCTAAGTCTAAGGCATAGGTTGCTACTTGCAAAAATAAATTGGATAAAGTAAATGGAAAATGCAAAGTAAAAGGGCTTAGTAACCGGGCTATGACTCGATATATGGATCGAGAATGCGGGGGTGGAAGACAAGCGTGGTGCGTCAATTTGCTTAAGTTAGAAAGCTGTGAAGTGTAAGGAATGTGCAGATGGCGATCGTAAAACGACCGACTTACGTGTGTGAGTGAAGTGTGTAAAGTTCACTTGGCGTTGGACCAAGGATTTATTATCTTGAAAATTAATGTGCACTTTCAATTTTATTTTAACAGGTATATGGTCATGAGGCAAAATAAAATAAATATAAACATAGTGTGCACACAACCAAGGTATCGGAAGATTAAATTAAAACTCTCACTAAGGGATAAACTTAAATCTAAACCTCTCACACTAATAGGATCTAAAACTAAGCTAAACAATCTCTATCTTAAACGAAGAAGAACTATACAAATATTTTTGGATTTTTATATAAAAATAAATAAATGATTAAATTAAATATGTACTAAAAAATAAGATAGAAAAGAAGAAATTGAATTCGAAATATTTTTGTGGTTATTTTTATGTATGTATATATAAATATCTAACTAAATATAATAATAAAAATAAAAATAGAAAAGAAAATTTTTAAAAAAAGTTTTTTTTTATATGATATGTATATAGATTTCTAACTAAATATAATAATAATAATAGAAAATTTGAAATTAAAAAGATTTTTATTTATTTTATATGTATATAAATTTCTTAACTAAATATAATAATAATAATAGAATAGAAAAGGAAATTAAAATTAAAATGTTTATTATTTATTTATATGTATATAAATGAGAAAATAATGAAAGAAAACAAATTAACTAAAAATTTAATAAAAGTTAAAAACAAAGGGTGTAGGAAGCAGGTCCATGACCTGAGGCCCAAAAGGGCGCTGGAATGGAAAGGGCGGATGGACTAGGTCCGACCCGTGACCCATACCCGGCTTGATCTAAAATGAAATGGGCAAAAGAAAATCCAAAGAAACCCTAGCCGCTGCATACCCTTCCCAAAATCGAAAAAAAAAACAAACGAAACTCCCCTCTCAAACTTCCCCTCTCTCATGGCTTCTCACCCGGCTTTGCTCTTTCTCTCAACTCGTCTCAAATTTCTCTTGCTGAATTTCCGCTCTCAGTCGCTCGAATCTCTCGCTCTCGCGGCTGTTGTTACAGTGGTGGTCTGTGGAAGTTTCTTTCGCGAATGGTCCTTTGAACTCGCGATTCGTTTGCGGCTTAGCGCTTCCGTCTCTATCTCTCTCAGATTCACCTTAAAATTCACAGCGGCGACATCTCAAGGTGATTCTGTTGAAGGTTTGCTATTTGGCTGAGGTTGCAGTGAAGCTTTGGGCTTGTGGGTTAACGGATTCGTGGTTTGATGAGATTAGGTTGCGAGGTGGTTTTCGGCGGCTGGCGAAGGTTTGCGTTCGTTGGTGTAAGGGTTTACGATGGAAACGAATGGTGGCGGATATTTGAGCGAGGTTGTGGCTGTTGTGATTGAAGAGGTTCGCGGATCATTGGGGTTGAGTTTGCGGATTGTCGTTGGTTCTCGGTTTACCCTTTCACGCGGATTAAGTTAGGTGACTTTTTCTAGTCTTTTGGATCGTCTGGTTTTCTATGTTAACGTTTTTACTGACCTCCTCTGTTATGTTTTTTTGTGGTTATGGTGACAAGGTTTTGTATGGCGGCGGAGGAGTATGGTTCCGTTCGTGAAACAGCGGAGATTGATGAGTGTTGAAGAAGAGAAAGGTCCGAAAAAAGGTTTTGGTCCGCGAATCTCTCTTCCCTATTTCTGTTTTTTCGGATTTCAACATCTCCTCTTCATCTATTTCAGGGTCTGGATTTGAGAGAGTTGTGTGTTTCTAACGGCTTACGGAATGAGCTGAAGTTGAGTTGTTGTGATGACGTATGCTTGCGGCTTGCTGTGGTGTGGATGGCGTGAGGTTGCATTGTAGCTTTGGCTGGGAATTTGGAAGCTAGGCGCGGGATAGCTGATGTGATGAAGTGAGCTGAGGCAAGTGTTTACGGCGAGTGAAGCTTGAGCCTACTATGTTGTTGTGCGGCTGGAGTGAAGAAGTCAAGTTTGCGTACAGATGTTGATGTTGTTTTTTTGGCTTGCAAGTGTGGGGCCAAAAGGCTTGATGTGAGAAAACAAATAGCTTGTGAATTGTGCTGGCTTTGGCTGTTAATTTTGAAAGGGTGCGGCGTGGCTGGTTGTTTGTTCTGTGAAGATACAAGGGTGGCGGTGATGGTTGTTGGCAATTTTTGGTGAAGGAGGGAAAGGGTTGCAAAGTGTGTTTGTGTTTTCCGTGGAAATGGTTGAGAAAGGTGGCTTCGGTTCGAGCTCTCGCAGGTTTGGTCACAGGTTTGTGTTTTTGGATTGTGTTCTGTTTTTTGGCCAACGATGGTTTGATGAAGGTTTACATGTTTTGTGCAATACGGGTCGATGGTGGAGGATCTGAAGGTGATGGAAGAGCTCAATTGATTCAAGGAGAATGTATCCTTTTATTTTTGAAGAAAAATGAAGATTTAATAGATGCTTTTCGGTTTTGGTGAGTTCTGTTTTTTTAGTGTTGTTTACGGTTTCCCGTTCTTATGCGGTTTTGGTTTTGCTTCTCATTTCCGTTTCTGTTTTTTCATCTATGAACAACAGGGTCAAAGGTGGTTCGATGGGAGGTTGGACTTCGGTTTTGGTGTCTTTGTTAAGTGAAGATTGGTGTTTCAGATTTTGTGTGATTTAGATTCTCATCTCAACGTTTCTTGGTTTGGTGATTCCAGCTCAGGTTTCTTGGCGGCGGATATGAGTTTCACAGTTAAATGGTTGTTCTGTGGTTTGCGGGTTGATGGTGAGGAAGATTTAATGATGGTCTGAGTTCTGATGGAGGAACTATGGTTTGTGAAAAGGGGGCTGCGGTTATTTATGACATGGTGAGGTCCTTATTATTTCTGTTTCTGTTCGGATTTTGTGTGAAGAGGAAGATTTTTATTTTGTGTTTGTTTTCACTGGATTTTGATGATTTTTGGTTTTGTTGCGCTTCACTCCGATTCTCACTCACTCTGCTTTTTATTCTGATTCGGATTTATGCGAGGTCTTTGGATCTGGTTTGTGTTTTGCAGGTTGAATAAAATGAAAAGTGTAGCGGTTTGTGCGAGATTAGAAGGATGGTTGGCTGCTGGTTGTGAGGGTTTGCAGCATGGTTTGCAGCATGGTTGTGAGGGTTTGCAACAAACAGAAGCAACAAACAAGCAAAATAAATGAGGGAGGAAAATAAAGATTACCGATCGAAGACAAATCCGGAAGAACCTTTGCACGGTGAAAGCTTTGGTACGAATTTGGACGTCTCCGAGAACAGCCTGCGATGAAGCTCCAATATGATTCGGGTGAGTTCCGTTTTCTTTATGCTTTGAACCTTTAATTTCTTCCTTCTCTCTTCTGAACTTCTGAGTTTTGGTATATGTCCTTAGGCTCTATGTGGCTGTGTTGTTGTTTTATGAATGAAGTTTTGTGGCTGCTGGTTTTTTGGTTATTTGATGTAGTGGCTAGGGTTTTTTTGTTTTATGAATGAAGTTTTGTGGCTAGGGTTTTTTCTTCTTGCCTCCTGATGAATGAAACAGTACATATTATATAGGACTTGGTTCAGGGTTTGGGATTTTTGAATTTTGTGAAAACTTGCTCATGAAGGGTTGGGGGACAATGTCTGAATTTTGGTTGTAGTGGGAGGAAGTGGAGCAGAGACCCTGCATTTTGCAGGCCTGCTGTGTGTGCTGTTTGTTGCTGTTTTTTCTGCTGTTTGTTGCTGTTTGTTGCTGTTTTTTTGTTGTTTTTTGTACTAATTTTGACACTTTGTTATGAGAAAAAAAAAGCTTATAATATGTAAAAAAGAATTAACATGAATGCTGAATTTTTAATGGTATGCTTGAATGAAATAGAAATTGAAATGCTCATGTAACATATATGGGGCTGTTTTGAATTAAACATGAAGTTGGAAAAAAAATACTTGAAAATAAATATGTTTGGATTATAAACTTGAATGATGTTGAAATATGATGAATGGTGCTAAATGATGCAATGTGTTGAATGAATTTGATTGAATAAATATGATGATTATGATTATGTATGAGTTTGATGAAATGTTAATGCTAACTTGTTTTTTTTTAATTTTCATGTGTATGATGAATGGAAAAGGCATGAAGTTGGAGATGTGGCATAGCATGAAGAATAAAGAAAACAAAACATGGAGTTGGATGCATTCTTATGATGAGAAAATTGAACCATCTTTATTTAAGAAACACTTTTATTTTGAATTTGTAATTGCTAATTTGTAGCTTGTAACTTGTATGTAACTTGACAAAAGCTTGTAATTGAATTTGGTTATGGAAAAGAAATTGTAACTTTGGCATTTAAACTTTGAGAATTTTTGTTTGACATGAGTTGATATTTGTAATTTTTTGGAAAAAGAATTGGAACTTTGTGGTTTGAAACAACCACTTTTTATGAATTTGGAATCAATTTTGGAATGGAAATTGAACTTGGAATGAATTGGAATGGAATTTGAACTTGGAATGAATTGGAATGGAAATTGAGGCTTTGAAGTAGAAAATAGAAATTGAAATTGGAACTTGGAAACAAACTTGAGCTTTAAAAGAAAATTGGAGTTTAATTCTTGAAAAATTGAAACACACTTAGAACATGACTTGAAATAGGATTTGCATTGGAGATGGAATCTTGGAATTGGAATTGGCAACTTGAAATGAAATTTGAATTGAATTTGGAATTGGAAATGATATGGATTAAGAATTATAAAAAAAAGTTCTTGAAATTGAGACTTTGGAATTGATTTTTAAAAATAGAAATTGGAAAGGAAACCTTGAAATATAAATTGCAATAGGAATTTTAATAAAAAATGAAATTGAATTGGATTTAAACCTATGATAAAATTGAATTAAAAATTAGAAATGAAAATTAAAATTAGATTTAGAAACAAAACTTGAAAATGAATTAAAAATTAGGAAAAGAAATTAGAAATTAATTTAGAGAAAAAACTTTGAAAATGAAATGGAAATAAAATTTAAGTTTAAAATTTAAGCATGAATTAAGAACTAGAAGTAGAAATTGAAACAAGAATTAGAAGTAGAAATTGAAAAGAAAATAGAAACTTGAAAAATAGAATAAGAAAAGGAAATTAAAATTAAAATTAAAACATGAGTTAAAGAGTTAGAAATGTGAAATAGAAATTAAATATATAAAAAACTTGGAAGTGAAAAGAAATTGAAATTAAATTTAAAAAAACTTGAAAATGAGTTGAAAGCAACAAGAAATTAAATCTCGTAATCTCTCTTCTAAATGCAATGAATGTATTATGCGAGCAGTTAGGGGTAAAATTTGGGGTGTGACAGTTGCCCCTATTTAAATAACTTCACCAGATGGCGTGAGTGATGGTAATCCTCATGGAATCAGTGTGAAAGATATTTAAATATAGAAATAACCGGAAATTTTGCCCCTAAATGCAATGTTATGCTGGACTACAAGCATAAGGACACGAATTCACAGCCTCTAACACCATATTCAAACTTCACAAAATCATTCAAAAACTCCAATTCGGATTTGAAGGTAGAGGGGATTTCAAAGAGTTCTAAGGATTGTAATGTGTTCTATGATGTTCATATAACATGTTTGGATCATAAACAGCATATGAGACACCCTCATTCCCATAAACCGAACCCGTATTCATCTCACATTTGATTTTTTCGATTCTATGAAATTACTGCATTTTAATTGATTTTGTCTGCTTAATTGTGTTTGTGTGATGATGTAGAAACTTTCTGGATAAATCTTGTTGAGTTTAGCCGCAGGAATTGGGAGATGCCATAGCTAGGGTTTGTAAACCTAAATTAGGGTTTCACGATTCACTGAATATAAATGAGTTTAAAGGACATGGTATGATTGTACAAACTGTGAGGATCACATTTCATACATCAATTTAAGAAAATCTCACTGTTTTCATGATGTTTGAGAATTCGCAGGGATTAGCACGCAGGAAAAATCGTGGGTAAATTCGCAGGAGAATTCGCAGGAAAACCTGCGAATTCCAGAGGAAGAAGATGACCTTTGGCGCCATCTGCAAAAATTCAAATTATTGATTTAAATATTTTTTGAATTAGTTTACGTTATGTTACAACTAAAGCGCTTGACTCAGTTGGTTTGTATGTCTGGCTGGTAAATGAATGGTCCTGGGATCAAAACCTCCCCAGGCCATTTTGGTTTTGTTTTTATTTTCAATATTTTCGCAGGTTAAAGAACAAAAGGATTACCACCTGGATTACTAACACAAACGCACGCGCAGCCTGGTGGAAGACTTGTTGGTCCAGGGATAGTGAAGCCTAGGGCGTGGGTTCAATCCCTGCCCCAGGTAAGTTTTAATTTTTGTTTTATTTAATTATTTTGCTTAGTCATTTTATTGTTAATTAATTATAATCATGTGAAATATATATATTTAAATGATTATAGGAAAATAATATGTAAATATTTCATATTTTTTTTAAAAACCTCTAAATTATTTTCTAAATTCTAAACCTAGTTTTTTTTATTATGTATTTGAATTAAAATATGTATACATTTATTTAATAATCAAATTAATAATGTAAATTAAGTTATAAACCCTAATTTTATTTTCTAAAAAAATTTCTAACCCTAATTTTTTTTTATATATAATTAAAACCCTAATTTTCTCTAACCCTAATCCTAACCCTAATTCTTATTTTATTTAAATCTTCAAATTAATTAAATTTTCCTAATATACAATTAAATGATTAATCATAGTTTATTTTGTAAATAAATTAGTATATCTTTATTATTTTATTTTCATCTCAAAATTCTTTAAAATTGTTTATTTAAATTTAAAAATACTTAAATTATTTATATATATATATATATATATATATATATATATATATATATATATATATATATATATATATATATATATATATATATATTGTATATTATTACTAACCTTTCTTCTTATAATTATTTTATCACTAACCATTTATTTAATTGCTTATTTTATTATATAATTATTATTTAATTTGTTTTTATTATTATGTAACTGTAAAAGCGTTGTAATAGTCGTAATATTTTATCGTTTATTTATATATTGCTATGGTTAGTAAAATAGGGAGTGATAACATGTTTGTATTTTAAAATTAATTTAGATAACTAATTACAAGATAAATATATTTACTTATACACGCACACACGTAAGTGGATCTTTGATCGCCATCTCACTTCCTAAGGGTTATCCCTCATGTTGCCTAAACCAAAAAGTCAAGTAAGGTGTCTAAAAGCAAGGTCCCTTCTCCTAAAATATCATCAAGTCCCTTTACGATTATAAGATCAAGTCCCTTCGATGTTGCCTTCGTAAATGATCTTGTCCCTTTCGAATAAAAGATGATAAGTCCCTTCGTATTGCTAAGACACCTTACAGTTGCCTAAACACAGATGTCCCTTTACATGTCCCTTACAACATCCAAGGTAATGACTACCTATTCCTTAAAAATAGGGATAGTCTTACCATGGAAAGAACATTCAAGAACAATAAAGATTCAAATTAGGGTAGGTTCCTCTTAAGTACTTGCTCACTTATTCAAAAAAACATTTCATAACACTTCACATTTTTAAACAATTTTCAAAACAAAGTCTTTATATATATCCGTACAAGGATCATTATAAAATACTTAAGAAAAATTTTAATCACACACTACACCTTTCTCAAAACAATTTAAAGTGAGCTAAGTAACTAAGAGCCCATGGATAACCATGGATGTAAAGGGTGCTAACACCTTCCCTTTACATAACCTACCCCCCGAACCCAAAAATCTTTTAAGGTCTTTCCTGTTCTTTTATGCCCTTTCCTTTGGATAAAATAAAAGTCGGTGGCGACTCTTGCTATCCGCAAAATTTCACTAAAGTCAGTTCTCCCACCGTGTTACACTAAGGATCATAAGAGATAGGGAGAAGAAGCATACAAACTCAAGTATTAACATCATGAGAAGCAAAGAAGCAAAAGAAGTGAGGTGAACATGTACATAAGTGAATGAACTTCAAAAGCAAACAAGCACAAACTTTTTCAAAGTACAAACATCACATCAAGACCAGAGAGTTATCAACATCCTAAAAGGGTTCTAAACAACCTAAGGAAGTTGGCACAAGTGCCCTTCTAACCTAAAGATTGACTATATGACCAAAAGGGAAGCAAAAGGAAGTGAGTAAAGAACAAAAATTCAAATCAAATCATACATACATTCAAAAATTCCACAAACTTGCACAAAGACTCTTCAAACATACAATATCATCATGCCAAAAAGAGAGAAACAAAATCAGAATATAAACAAGTCAAATAAATGCTTAAACGTGGATTAGGGTTAGAAGGCTTCATGCACAAGTTAGAGACCAAAACTAATTAAGAAAACTTCTAAAATTCAGGATAAAAATCATCAACAAATTACATCTCAATATGAATCCAGAGCAAAAAGAATCAATTCAAAATTCAAATTAGTGATCAAGCTAGAAATTATACAAAACAGCATGCTTCAAAAGTGAAATAAAAGCAAATAATAAAAGAGAAAATTAATTCCAGCGTGGCAAATAAAAATAAATGGAAAATTAAAATGTCAAAAATTAGAGAAAACTCAAAATATCATTCATGAATTTTTTGGGAATTTTTAATGACTTATTTCTATTTTTAAAAATTAAAAATCAAACTGAAAATAAAAATGAAATAATAAAAGAGAAATTTAGAACAGGGGTGCAATAAGCAATTAATCCAGTTCAATTCGTTTGGGCTTATAACACTGTGAGGTGGGAATAGCAAGGGAGGCCCACTAGATTTGCGCAGTACACAACATAATTACCATGGAAATTCAATTAATCAGGAAAAATAAAAAGCCATCAGATCAAGCAAACGTTCCAGATCCAGTCAAACAAAAACCCTGGTTTTCTCATTCATTGGCCAGGGTATGTGAGTGCATGTTATTATGGTGTGGTGCGAAACAAATTGTATTATTCAGATTTAAAATCAAAACATAAAACACGTGAGGGAGAGGGTATCAAATTAATGCGCTGGCAAGCTCACAACCATCCAGATCACATATCCAACGGCTCACCATCATCTTGTTCAATTCTCAGTTTCCAGAATCCGGTGACGGAGCCCTAGCTTCGGTCACCGGAAAATTCAACAACATGAACAAACCATCACTAAAATCAACCATAATCTCCAGATCAACTCATTAAACCAAGCTGAATCCAAATATATCAATGAAATTCACAATGGATCAAGGATCAATTCAGATCAAAGACAAACAGCTTTGATCATCAAATTTCAGATCAACATAAAACACTCAATACTCAATCATTTTTGAATCTAAACATCACAGAATCATCAGCACAACGAGCAGATCACAATGCATACACTTAATTTCAAATCTAGATCCATGAATTTCAGAGCATACCTGAACTCGAAGATCCTTCAAAACACCAAGATAAGATCCCTCCAGCTGCAGATCTGCTTCTTTTAACTTCTTATTGCAAAATAAATGCAAAAGAAGCCTTGAATTCTCCTAGATCTTGAGATTAGAAAGCAACTGCACTTGAATAGCACCTCTTGAAATCTGGAGTTTCAGCTTGAATGAGTGTGTGCAATGTGATCCTTAGAGCTCAAGGATGAAGAATATGTGAAGAGATTATGAAGTGAGAGCTTGAGGAGAGAAATTCGAAATAAAAATGCAAGAGAGCAAGAGAATGTGAATCTGAGAAATGAGAGGGTCTCCACACGAATTCAGTGCATGCTTTTCTTTTATACCCTTGATCTTTTCACCTGATTAGGGTTTATGAAGTAAAAGTGCCATGAGGAGTGTGATTGAGGTGAATTTGCAAAAGTGCATGAAATGTGTGATTGCTTCAAACACGCGTGCAATGCTTCCCTCAAGTGTGCATTCTGACTTCAATCCATCCCCTCATTTCTTTTGAATCAATCCTGACCTTTGGATGTGAGTGCAACATGCTTTTATTGTGATTTTGCAAAAATACCCTTTATGGAATATCTCTCATCCCATGCACGAATTTGATGATATCTTTGGAGCAAAATGACTCTTATGCAATGCCTTGTAATATTGTGACCTCATTTTGTCCATAAGATAGCTTGGAAATGACTTGCATGAGTTTTTGCATTTGGTGGAAACTTGGAACTTAAGGTAAACCCTAAAAATCAAGCAACTTTCGAAGGCCATATCTCATGATCCATGAGGGCTATGAAAATGTACTTGTACTTTCTGAAAATGGGAGAACCTACCCTACAAGTTTCATGTTTATTGGAAGTTCATTTGAAGCCTTTTTCACCATGGTATAAGCCTTTGAAAATTAGGGCAAAAGTTGCCAAAAATGGAAAGTTTCATGACAAACCATATGCCAAAAATGGAAACTTCTTCAAAACCCCTTGATTCTTGATCTTTGCCTTTGCCAAACCTCTTATAAGGTTATAAGAACATCCCTTGACTTGAAAAATGAGGTTGGACCCTTTGAATTCTCACAGTTGACTTCTAGAATGCACAGTTGACCAATTTCTTCTTTTGCAAGCAACTGAAGAAATAACTATCTTCCCCAAGGAATTTTCTCACCAAATTTCATCCCTAGTGTAAACACCCCAAATTTGCCCTCACCCATTCACACCATGGCTTGTGATCATTTCATATGCATAAACTCAATCATACCATCCCATATCACATTTTTGATCCACTGTATTGGTTCTAAGTCATCTGCATCTAGGGTTTGTGATCTGAGCAGCCCAAGAGCTTCTTGAGCCACTCCAAAGGCCATCAATTACTTCAAAAGGGTATATGTGTGTTCAAGTATCATATTATATCCTCTCAAAATCAAGAATGTCAAAGAATCACAAGAACTGGGATTGGTATGGAAGCAGAGCCAGGTTTGACTGCACAGTTGACCTAAAATTAGGGTTTTGGTTTCAGAGGCCATAACTCCAAATTTTTTGGTAATTCTTGTTTCTATTGGTCTCTATATGGTATAGGGAGTATGCATATCAATTTTCATGAAGAAATTCCATGGGGAAGACATCTGATCAAAGGTTGACTTTCTGGACAAGTCAGTGCAAAATCAGGGCATCTGAGACCCCCAATGACCCAACCAAAGGGCATTCTTCATCATTTTGATTGTATATGATCTTTATTTGATCATGGAAGAAGTTGTAAGTTTACAAAATTCAAGAATCTCAAGTCTTTTGCAAAGTTGACCTTTTGGGCAAGTTTGACTTTTAATGAAAATGTCATTTTATGCAACTTTTTCAACCCTTACTTTTTGATCCCAAAAAGCTTCAAATGGAAAAACTTTGGTCATGAAAGTTGTAGAATGGATCATTCCCTTTTCAAAAAGTACAAGAACATGACCTAATTCATTTTGGATCAAAAGTTATGGCTTGTCAAAGTTGGCAAAAATCACAAAATTTGAAGTTTTCACCAAAGAGGCAAAGTTGCAAATTCACTTCTCAAGGCAAATTTAGTCATCAAATGGACTTCTAAACTTCACAACATGATCACACAAGACCTAAAAACCAGAATGGGCCAAGAAACTTCTCACTTTTGTGGCCTATGGATCAAGATCTTTTCATGAGAACCAAAATGAACCAAGTTGCAAAACCCATCATAACATCTCACCCACTTGTTGCCTAGCCTGCTGATCAATCCTAGCCTTTCTCCCTCACCTTGCTGAGCAGCCCACACCCCTTGTACTTGGCTAGAACATGACCCATGCTTTCTCTTACACAAAGTTGACAATTTGCAAAAGTAACCATACCTATCACAAAAGGACATGTCACATCTTCTGACCAATAGGATTAGTTTATACAAATCAAATGCAAGTTAAACATCACAAGAAGCAAGCCTGAAACCAGCAAGAGCACAACATTCTCATTTTCCACCCTTAGAGCAAAAGCTTTCGAAATTCTTCATACAAGCCACAAAAACTTAAACAAACTTCACAGACCTTCTCAACACATCACCCTGATCACAAAGCACCCCCAAAATCAACCTGAAGCTCAAAGAATCAAGAACACGATTCTCACCTGAGCTTGAACAGAACCTGTTCAAACTCTCAAACCAGCCAGCACAAACCTTCTCTAAACATTCAGAGTTCATAAGGGAGGTCATAGGAGTGGATTGCACAAAGGAAAGAAGCCAGAAAGCTGCAAACTGAAAGCTTCAAAACTCAGGTAGTTCAAGAACTTTTTTTTCCAGAAATGATTTTTTAAGTTCTTATTAGCTTCTGCATGCTTCCCTGATCATGAATATGTTGTTGGTTTTGAAAATGGTGAAGAGATGAGTATGTATGCAGTCTCTGAAACTTTTTGCCCTAGAACTAGATTGATTCGATTCTCTTTGTTTAGGAAGGATAAATGTTGTTTGAATGGGGGTTTTGATTCGTTTTTGAGTGGGGATCATTTCTGTTTAATTAGAATTTGTTTTAGATGCGTGTAGAGGGAGTTTGTGATTTTGGGTGATCGGAGAAGATGACCGGAACACTGTTCCGGTCACCTGAAAGTCATTAAGGGCTGATTAGGGCTAATTAATTAGGGTTAGTGAGTTTGAATGCTGGCCCTTGGATATGGCGCCAAGTCAATGCGCGCGCGTGTGAGTTTAAATGAGGGCCCTTGGATCTGTTGACTTTTCTTTATTTCAGTTTAAATTCATTTTTATTTTCATTTAATTATATTGTTTTGTACATTTATTTAAAAATAGTAAAATCTTTTCAAAAATTCTGAAATTTTTTATACAAATTATTATTTAATTTCAGAGCACAAAAATATTTTTATTCTTATTTTTTGCATTTAAAAAGTATTTTTAAATATTTAAAAGTTTATTTTTAATTAATTAATGAGAATTAATTAATTAAAAATACTTTTAGGTATTTAAAAATCACCAAAAAATTCATGAAACATTTAAAAACATTTAGAAACATTGTCCAACCTTAAAACCAAATTTCTTTTTTGATCTTGATGCATTTTGAGAATTTTTCATGGAATTAAAATCATTTTGATGCATTATTTTGATCCAAACTTCCAAAAATCATTTCTGCCTAACCATGAAGAGTGGGACTTTGATTCTTTTTGCATTGTGTTTATCATATCATGTAGTATGTGAGATTAAATTGGCATGATTTGATCTTTCATTTTCCATTTGTTTGGCATTTTTCTTGTTAAGGAACCCTAAAACCCTAGAAAACTTAGAAAAATCATAACTTGAATTAGGTTAAGAGTTGGAACCTCTCCTTTGGGCAGTGAGTTAGTATAGGATTAGGGATCCTTTGAGTGCATTTTCAATTTTTTATCTTGGTGTTTGCTTCTGATTTTGGTTTGTGTTTGATGCTTTGATCATAAACCCTAATTTGGGCTTCCATATGCATCCATTTTGCATTTGCTTGCATAACTTGACTTGCCATAGCATTTTATGCATTCTTGTGATCCATTTGACATTATAAGACATATTGAAAGCATGTTTGATTATTGCATCTTGCATTTCCCATGTTGTATGCCATTTGCATTTCATAACTTTTCATGTGTGTTTATGCTCCTTAACTTGTTTCATTTGCATCCATGAACTTGTATGATCATCCCCATGTGTTGTTTCATGTTTGTAGCATCTCATAGCATCATTAACACCATATATGTGCTTCTGGTTTTGTTTCTCATCATGCCATTTCATTTCATTTTGCATTGCATTGAATTTCTTTTCTAACTTTTCAGGTGGTAAGTAACTTTGAGAAGTGAATTTGCTTTCACTTCTCATAACTTCTCTTCATCTCTTTTATGCATCTTTGCTGTATTTTTGTATGTGTTTGAGATTGAGCTTGCTCATTCTTCTTCTTCTCACTTTCTTTCCTCAAGTGACTTGACTTCTTGAATGAAGCAAGTTACTTTGCTTCTCCTGATCCTTTCATCTGCTTCCTGGTGGTTCCATTGAAGACTTCTCTTGTAAACCTCACAAACCTTAGGAACAACCAAGCATGACAATGATTAGGGTTTTGTTTAGTCTCCCCTCTTAGTCTTACCTTTGTGTCTCATTGAGTCTTCTCTTCCCACCTCATAATCAGGGACTAAACCCTAAAGGCTTTAAGGCTTTGTGATTAAGTTTATGCCTGCATCCTTCTATTAGGATGGAGTGTATAACTTTAATCCTAAGTGTTAAACCCTTAATGTGTTTAACTCCTTTAATCAATTCACATAATAATCATCAAGACATCACACTTGTAACTTGGGCCTTGCATTAGGGTTCTAATTCTTCCTTGATTGGTTAAGAAGGACTAACCCTAGTGTTAATGGACAAGTCCCCCTCAAGTTGTCTTACAAACCCTAAAAAACACTTCATCATCATATCATCAAATAAAATCCACTTAATAAAGGCTTTGTTTTGTCATGAGTTTAATCCCTAATCATGGATTAAGTTGAGGAGCTTTCCTCAGCTTAAACATTCTCATCTATTATCCTTCTATTAGGATGGTGTAATGAGCCTGTTTAATCCTTGATTATGGCTTAACCTCATTACTCAACACTAAACAAAAACACCAAAAACATCTAAATAATCACAAGTAGGTTAATGATCTTAATCCTGCATCAAAGGTGATTAAGTGTGAGAAGCTGACTTCACACTTAAGGTATTCTCATTACCCCTAATCAGAGGGAAGATGTGATGAGTTTACTAAATCCATTGGTTTAGACTTAAGCTCATTAACTTATAACAAACTTTCAAAAGCAGTAAAAGACTGAAAACTCAAAAACAAACAATAATCGTCTCCTCCGGGATTCTTTTCTCATCATCTTCACTCATAAACGAGAACTTGCTTCTTCCGTCTAATGCAAGACAGTTTGCACCTGAGCCAGACAGGTCATACACTTGAGCATTGACAAGCAAGCAGTTCATAAGTCAATTCATCTTTCAGTCTCTTTGGGTAGAACTACGGTGTTCTGACTTCCTCATTGCACGAGAGGATACGTAGGCATAACTTAACAGTTATCGAAAAAAAAGTCTCTGTATATTCCCCCTCTTTCCAGCTTTATTCTTTAAGCCTCATACTCCTGAGCATTTCACTCTTGTTCTTACACTGACACTTCACTTATACACTTCACTTTTCTTTTACACAGACACTTGTACATCTTTTTTCCAGCTCTTTTTATACACAAATTGCACTGACACTACCCCTTTAGAACACAAATATTTTAAGCGTGGATCCCGTCGAGTACGGAGGACAATCTGGGTGCTAATACCTTCCCAGGTTGTAACCAACCCCCTTTCTCAGTCTCTCTGGTTCGCAACCGTCTTATCCATCTTTTCTAGGTCTATGCAGCATTGCCTTTCCTCCGGGATAAAAATGCCTAGCTGGCGACTCTTTTCTTTTCCAGTGAGTTCACTGCTATGTGTTCTCATTGTTCTTTTCGCCGACCGTTCGCGCTTGTACCGGGATGCAAATCTTTGGGAGCGACAGCTTGGCGACTCTGCTGGGGAACCTTGTACTGCAACCAGGGCTTCTGGTTCTTTTTGTGGGTTCCTCCTAGAGCTTGTTTGATTTGTGTTTACTAGGGTGTTATGTGCTATTTGTGTTTGTATGTTTTATTTATTGTTTTATGTACAGTTGTTTTATTGCTTTCTTTATAACTTTATGCATATATCATACTGTCATACTGTGCTGGCTGGATCTGTTTGTTTGCTTTGGTGGGTGGGTGTTCTATTGAGAGTTGAGGTCCTATACCTGGGACCTGAGTGACACCTAGGCTAGAGTGGTTCATATTCTTTCCCATTCCATCTCGGTCTGGTGCGGGAATATGAAACACGGTTCAGATATGGGTTTCTTCTTGAGAACTCTGTGTTGCAGATTTCCTGCAATGCTAGGGCTATCTGGGAAGCCTGCTAAGTCTGGATGACCTTTAGTATTGACCTTCAGAAACTGGGGTGAATTAGAGGAGGAACTTTTATGGTTATTGTAAACACTGTACCTCCGGGTTAGAAGTGTTTACACTTCTCATAACTGATCCAAGTCTGAGGATCCTTGTTTTAGAACACCACCTGTGAGGGGGGTGGGCTGTTTACAGGTTTGCAGGTACCCTTGACCTCAGCATACCCTGTTACTTTGTTTGATTAAGAGTACTCCATGTTGGAACAGTTCTTGTGATTCTAAACCTTGGACATGTGACTCTTTATTTGAGTCCCCCCACCTTGGTTACTGGACTTATAGACCTCCATCTGGATTTCTTGAACGTACTTGGACCTATATCAGAGCACTTGATCAGATCCAGCTCAGTCACAAACCCTTGCATATCATTTGCATACATCATCATTACATCATTTTGACATTTGTTTATTTGTTTTTCAGGGTATCCATCCTCTTTTTTGGCTTGGTTTTGACCCCATCATCAGTATAGGCCTATCTTCATCAGCCTAAGCTATCAGTTACCTGCTTCTGTCACCTGCACCAGCCAGTCAGTGGCCCATTCTCAGTGTTATCATCAGCACCTGTCTCAACTCTTCTTCAACAACATGGCACCTAAAAAGAGTAATATCTCCTACCACTTCTTTCAGCCTGAGCTAGCTGACATCAGGAGGATTCAGACCCTGATTACTCCAGACCATATACCACTTTTCAGAGAGCACTATGGAGATATACTTGATGTGGTTATAGATTTGGACCCTTCAGAGAGGAGCCTGATTCATACTTGCCTTCAGTTTTATGATCCCCCACTGAGGTGTTTTACTTTTCAGGATTTCCAGTTGGGACCTTTATTGGAGGAATACTCATCATTGGTTGGTATACCTGTAAACACCCCAAATTTGCCCTCACCCATTCACACCATGGCTTGTGACCATTTCATATGCATAAACTCAATCATACCATCTCATATCACATTTTTGATCCACTGCATAGATTCAAAGTCATCTGCACCTAGGGTTTGTGAACTGAGCAATCCAAGAGCTCCTGAGCCACTCCAAAGGCCACCAATCATTTCAAAGGGGTTCATGTGTGTTCTTATATCATATTACACCATCTCAAGGTCAAGATTGCAAAAGAATCACAAGAACTAGGGTTTGAGTGGATGCAGAGCCAGGTTTGACTGCATAGTTGACTTAAAATTAGGGTTTTGGTTTCAGAGGCCATAACTCCATTTTTTTTGGTCATTCTTGTTTCCATTGGTCTCTATATGGTATAGGGAGTATGCATATCAATTTTCATGAAGAAATTCCATGGGGAGGTCATCTGATCAAGAGTTGACTTCTCAGACAAGTCAGTGCAAAATCAGGGCATCTGAGGCCCCCAATGACCCAACCAATGGGTGATCTTCATCATTTTGAGTGTATATGATCTTTATTTGATCATGGAAGAGGGTTGAAGTTCACAAAAAATCAAGAATTTGGAGTTTTTGCAAGTGTTGACTTTTTTGGGCATAGTTGACTTTTCAAGAATGCTTCATTTTAGGTCATTTTTCAAGCCTTGATTCTTGATCCAAAAATGCTTCAAATGGAAAAACTTTGGTCATGAAAGTTGTAGATTACATCTTTCCCTTTCCAAAAAGTACAAGAACATGATCAAATTCTTCTTGGATCAAAAGTTATGGTGTGACAAAGTTGGCAAAAATCATTGATTTTCAAGGCATGCTTCAAATGGAAACTTTGCAAAAACATGAACCAATGCCATTTGTAACCTCTAGTTGACATCAAACCATGACACAAACATTCTATGTGACCTAAAAATCAGAATTGGACCAAAGATCACATGTTTATGGTTTGTGTAACAAGGCATTTCTCATGAAGTTTCAAAAGTGTGCCAACTTGCAAAACCATCATTATGCTTCTCACCACTTGCTGCCTTGGCCTTTGAACCAGCCATAGTCTCTCACCACACCATGCTGCGCCAGCCCTAGCCCTTGTACCAAGCTAGAACCAAGCCCATGCCTCTCTTACAAACAAGTTGACATTTTGCAAAAGTGGACATCCCAATCACAGCAGGCCAGGTCACATCACCTGACCAATGGGAGTTCTTTATGCAAGGGAAATGCTGGCCATAACACTCAAGAAGCAAGGCTGAAACAACACACAACATCACATACTCAAACACACTCCCTCTTGCAAACTTCTTCGAATCTCCCTGCCCAGACTTCAAACATCCAAACCATTTTCACCAATCATCTCACCATGTTCCATTGAGTAGAAAGCATCAAAGAACCAAGCCTGAAACAAGCCATAACTCCATTTCACCATTTTCACCCCAACTTGCAGTTTCATTCGAAACTCTCTCCACAGCTCACAAACATCCAAACAAACTCCACAAACCTTCTCCACTCATCATCTGGACCACAAACAACCTCTCACCCTTGCCAGAAATAGCCAGAATCATCATTGCCATGTTCAACTGAGTTTGAGCAGAAGTTACTCAAACTCTTCATCCAGCCAATATAAATTTCTCCTGAGCACTCAAGCATCATCAAGAGGTCATAAGGAGTAGATTTCACCAAGAGAGGAAGTCAGAAAGTAGCTGGAGTGAAAGCTTCGAATCTCAGGTAGCTCAAGAACTTTTTCTCCAGAAATGGATTTTTAAGTTCTAAACTTGTTCTACATGTTTTCCTGATCATGAATATGCTTTTAGTTTTTGAAATGGTGATGAAATGAGAGTTTAATTGATCTCTGAAACTCAGTTGACCTAATTTTTGTTTGCTTCGATTCAGCCTTGTTAGGAAATATAAATTTGTTTTGATTAGGGGGTTTAGTTCGTGAGTGAGTGGGGATCATTTCCCAGTTTTTAGATTTCGTTTTAGTTAGGTTTTTAGAGTTTTGGGGATTCTCAGGGGGGATGCTGGCCGGAGAAGACGACCGGAAGTCTTCTCCGGCAGCCTGAATGTCATTATGCCCTAATTACAGTAATTAATTCCATTTGAATTTCGTGCGTTGGATTGGGTTGACTGGTTGACTTCGCGCGTGAGTGGAAGGCTCAGATCACTTTGATTAGCCCTAATTCATTTTATTAGTTTAATTAATCCATAATTAAATTAATTAACTCAGATGCACTCCCAGCCGTCCAGATGCGCGCTGGTCAACATATTCAAACCCAGGATGAATCTCAGCCTCTCTTTCTGTTTACTTTATTTTTATTTCAATTTTTATTGCATTTCTTTTCATTTTATTTGCACAATTTATTTAAAATAGTAAAAAATGTCTAAAAATTATGAAACTTTTTCTTAAGAGTTTTATTAATTTTTATGACACAAAAATATTTTTATTTTCATTTTTAGCATTTAAAATGTATTTTTAAATATTTAAAAGATTATTTTTAATTGATTAATGAGAATTAATTTATTAAAAATACTTTTAAGTATCTAAAAATCACAAAAAAATTCATGAAATGTTCTAAGACATTTAAAAACATTGTCCAACCTTCAAACCAAATTTCTTTTTTGATCTTGATGCATTTTGAGAATTTTTCATTGAATTAAAATCATTTTTGTGCATTATTTTGATCCATAGTTCAAAAGATCATTTCTGCCTATCTATGAAGAGTTGGACATTGATTCTTCTTGAATTGCATTGTGTTTAGCATGTAGTTTTTGAGATAAAATGGCCATGATTTGATCTTTCATTTTCCATTTGTTTGACATTTCTTTTGTTGAGGAATCCTAAAAACCTTAGAATCTTGTAAAAATCATATCTTGAGATTGGTTAAGAGTTGAGACCTCTCCTTTGGGCATTGGTTTAGTATAGGATTAGGGGTCTTTTGAGTGGCATTTTCCATTTTTTATCTTAGGGTTTGCTTCTGTTTTTGGTTTTTGTTTGTTGTTTGATCCATAAACCCTAATTTGGGCTTCCATATGCATCCATCTTACATTCTCTTGCATAACATGACTTGCCATGACATTTCAAGCATCCATTTGATTCATTTGACATCATAAGACATATTGAAAGCATGTTTGATCATTGCATCATGTATTTGCCATGTTGTATGCCATGTGCACTTCATAACTTTTCATGTATGATCATGTGTTCTAACTTGCTTCATTTGCATTCATGAACTTGTATGATCATTTCCATGTGCTGCCTCATGTTTGTAACATCCTATAGCATCATTACCATCATCAACATGCTTCTGGTTTTGGTTTGCATCATGTCATTCCATCCCATTTTTGCATTGCATTGCATTTCTTTTCTAACCTTTCAGGTGGTAAGTGATTCTGAGAAGTGGATTTGCCTTCACTTCTCATAACTTTTCTTTTCATCTCTCTTGCATCCATTGATGCATTTTCTATTTGTGTTTGAGTTTGAGCTTGCTCATTCTTCTCCTTCCCACTTTCTCTCTTCAAGTGACTTGACTTCTTGAATGAAGCAAGTTGCTTTGCTTCTCTTGATCCTTTCATCTGCTTCCTGGTGGTTCCATTGAAGATTGTTCTTGAAAACCTCACAAACCTTAGGGACAACCAAGCATGACAATGATTAGGGTTTTGATTAGTCTCCCCTCTTATTTTTACCTTTGTGTCTCTCTTTGAGTCTCCCCTTCTCACCTCATAATCAGGGACTAAACCCTAAAGGCTTTAAGGCTTTGTGATTAAGCTTATGCCTGCATCCTTCTCTTAGGATGGAGTGTATAACTTTAATCCTAAGTGTTAAACCCTTAATGTGTTTAACCCCTCTAATCAATCCATCTAATAATTATCAAGACATCACACTTGTAACTTGGGCCTTGCATCAGGGTTCTAATTCTTCCTTAATTGGTTAAGAAGGACTAACCCTAGTGTTAATGGACAAGTCCCCCTCAAGTTGTCTTACAAATCATAAAACTCACTTCATCATCATACCATTAAATAAAATCCACTCAATAAAGGCTTTGTTTTGTCATGAGTTTAATCCCTAATCATGGATTAAGTTGAGGAGCCTTCCTCAGCTTAAACATTCTCATCTATTATCCTTCTATTAGGATGGTGTAATGAGTCTGTTTAATCCCTGATTATGGCTTAATATCATTACTCAACACTAAACAAAACACCAAAAACATCTAAATAATCACAAGTAGGTTAATGATCTTAATTCTACACCTAAGGTGATTAAGTGTGAGAATCTGACTTCACACTTAAGATACTCTCATTACCCCTAATCAGAGGGAAGATGTGATGAGTTTACTAAATCCATTGGTTTAGGCTTAAGCTCATTAACTTATGACAAAATCCAAAAGCAATAAAAGACTGAAAACACAAAAACAAACAATAATCGTCTCCTCCGGGATTCTTTTCTCATCTCATTCACTCACAAACGAGAACTCGCTTCTTCCGTCTAATGCAAGACAGTAAGCACCTGAGCCAGACAGGTCATACACTTGAGCATTAACAAGCAAGCAGTTCACAAGTCAATTCATCTTTCAGTCTCTTTGGGTCGAACTACGGTGTTCTGACTTCCTCATTGCACGAGAGGATACGTAGGCATAACTTAACGGTTATCGAACAAAAGTCTCTGTATATCCCCCCTTTTTCCAGCATTATTCTCTTAGCCTCATATTCTTGAGCAATTCATTCTCATTCCTACACTGACACTATATATTACACTTCACACTTCTTCTACACTGACACCTGTACATCCTTTTCCAGCTATTTTACACACAAATTGCACTGACACTACCCCTTTAAAACACAAATCTTTCAAGCGTGGATCCCGTCGAGTACGACGGACAATCTGGGTGCTAATACCTTCCCAGGTTGTAACCAACCCCCTTTCTCAGTCTCTCTGGTTCGCAACCGTCTTATCCATCTCTTTCTAGGCCTATGCAGCATTGCCTTTCCTCCGGGATAAAAATGCCTAGCTGGCGACTCTATTCATTCTCCAGTGAGTTCACGGCTGTGTGTTCTCATTGTCCCCCTCGCCGACCGTTCGCGTCTGTACCCCTTTTGACCCGGTGTCACTTGGCGGGAGCGACAGCTTGGCGACTCTGCTGGGGAACCTTATACTGCAACCAGGGCTTCTGGTTCTTTTTGTGGGTTCCTCCTAGCGCTTGTTTGATTTGTGTTTACTGGGGTGTTATGTGCTTATTTGTGTTCGTATATGTTTTATTTTTGCTTTATGTACATTTGCTTTACTGCTTTCTTTATTGCTTTTGTATGTATCATACTGTCATGCTGCTGGCTGGATCTGGTCTTTGTTTTGATGGGGGGGTGATTCATTGAGAGTTAAGGTCCTATACCTGGGATCTGAGTGACACATAGGCTAGAGTGAATCATATTCTTTCCCATTCCATCTCGGTTTGGTGCGGGAATATGAAACACGGTTCAGATATGGGTTTCCTCTTGAGAACTCTGTGTTGCAGATTTCCTGCAATGCTAGGGCTATCTGGGAAGCCTGCTAAGTCTGGATGACCTTTAGTATTGACCTTCAGAAACTGAGGTGAATTAGAGGAGGAACTTTTATGGTTATTGTAAACACTGTACCTCCGGGTTAGAAGTGTTTACACTTCTCATAACTGATCCAAGTCTGAGGATCCTTGTTCTAGAACACCACCTGTGAGGGGGTTGGGCTGTTTACAGGATTGCAGGTACCTTGACCTCAGAATACCTTGTTGCTTTGATTGTTTAAGAATACTCCAATTTGGGACAGTTCTTATGATTCTAAACCCTGGACATGTGGCTCTTTATTTGAGCCCCCCACCTTGGTTACTGGATCTATAGACCTCCATCTGGAATTCTTGAACATACTTGGACCTATATCAGAGCACTTGATCAGATCCAGCTCAGTCACAGAACCTTGCATATCATTTTCATACATACTCATTGCATCATATTGACATTTGCTTATTTGTGTTTCAGGGTATCCATCTTCATTTGGTTCTGGTTTTGACCCCATCTTCAGTATTGACCCATCTTCATCAGCATCTGCTTCAGTTATCTGCACCAGCCAATCGGTGGCCATTTCTTCAGTATTATCATCAGCACCTGTCTCTATTCAGTCTCAGCATCATGGCTCCTAAAAAGAGCAACATCACCTATCACTTCTTCCAGCCAGAGTTAACAGACATCAGGAGGATTCAGACCCTGATCACTCCAGATCACATACCATTGTTCAGGGAACATTATGGAGATATACTTGATATGGTTATGGATCTGGACCCTTCACAGAGAAGCCTGATCCACACCTGCATTCAGTTCTATGATCCCCCACTGAGATGTTTCACTTTCCAAGACTTTCAGTTGGGCCCTCTATTAGAAGAGTACTCATCATTGGTTGGTTTGCCTATCAGGGGTGGAATCCCTTTCAACCCTGAGATGGTCTTTCCTGGTAATGGAGAAGTAGCCAAGGCTTTGCATCTGGAACCTGTCCTGATTGAGCAGCATATGACTTCTAAAGCTGGAATCCCTGGCTTCCATCTGGATTTCTTGATCTCTCAAGCTACCCTGAAAGCTTCTTTAGGAGAGTGGAAAGTTGTTTGTGCCTTGTTGGCTTTGAGCATATATGGAATTGTGTTGTTTGCAGATGAGCCTCGATTCATTAGCAAGAATGCAATCCATCTTTTCATCTTGAAGAACCCAGTGCCCACTTTGTTGGGGGATCTCTACTATTCAGTGCATCAGAGGAATGAAAAGCAGAGGGGAAGATTAGTGAGGTGTTGTGCTCCATTATTCCATACTTGGCTTCTCAGGCATCTACCCAGGACAGATGCATTTTTGAATCCTCATCAGCAGAGCAACTAGGCTAAGAGGCTCACTGCTCTAACTTCAGCCGATATCAGATGGTGCACTCAAAGCACCAAAGGCAGGGATATCGTCACCAGCTGTGGGCATTTTCCCAATGTGCCCCTAATAGGAGTTAAGGGTAGTATCAATTACAACCCTCTGCTGTTCAGAAGACAACTGGGCTATGCCTTGGTCCACACTCCTAAGGCACAGGACTTGGTGGAGACCCTTTATTGTGAGAACAAGCTTAATCTGGCTATTGTTAGGCAGGCAGCCTGGGCCTGGGATAATGTTCAAACCAAGGGAATAACCATTCTGGGGAAGTGCAACAATGTGGCATCAGCACAATATTATGAATGGTCCCGTGCCAGGGCCCAATTCTCTGGGATGCCCTTTACCATAGAAGACATGCCTGAGTCATCTTCAGCACCCCCCCTGCCACTATCAGTTTGGAGGAGTTTGAGAGCTTGAAGGAAAGAAATGAGAAGTTAACTCAGGCTTTGCAGAAGACCCTCCGGGAGAGGAGTGATGGTATGAGGGAGGTTGAGAGATTGGAGAAGTTGAGAGTAGAGCATCTGGCTAAGATTGAGAAGTCTGGGGATTATATCAAAAAGTCTAAGGCTGGAGAACAAATTCTGAAGAATGCTTGCAAAGAAGCCCAGTTCCAGAGAGCAAGGACAGACTTGTATCTGAAGGAGAGTCAGGCCCGGTGGGTCAGGATCACCGAGGCTCGTACTCTAGAGGACCAGAGAGTTCAAGACAAGATAGAGCAACTGGAAGCTAGTGCAAAAGAACAGCAAGAAGCCCTGGCAGCAGCCCAGAGAGAGATATCAGAGCTGAAGATCAAAGCAGGAGTGAAGAGGTCAAAGGACCAAAGTCGACTCAAGAAGCTAACAGCAGCTGTTACGGTCCGGAATCTCCTCATCAGGAATCTCACGGAGCGTCCGGCTGATCCTGTGACCGAAGCACTTCTCCAGGAAGTTCGTGAGGATGAGTTTGGTCTTGGTGTTTGACCATTTGTTTGTTGTTGCTTTCATTCCATGTACTTTTATTTTCCTGTAATGTATTTTGACCCCTCAGAGGGCTTGTATTTGTAAACAAACTATGTACCATTTTGTCTTTTGTAATATATGCATTAGTTTGTTCCATCCGGGTTTCACTTCGAAAGCAACATCAACAGCATCTTCAAGGGTCTGGAAGGGTCAAAACTGAATGCCAAACCGGATACCTTGATATCAAATAAGCATAACTGCATTGCATGCTAACCCTTTTGTTTGTTTTGTAGGTTTTTGTTTTATTGCCACTAACTCTGTTGTGATGTTCAGGAATTATTGCTCGGCGCCGGGTATTTCCCCTCAACCGTCCGCACCGATATCCGACCCGTAACAATCTTCCGGGCATCCAAATGGATCAGGTACAGCAGGACCTTGCAGAGGTCAGGACTCAAATGGCAAACGAAAGATTGGAAATGAGAACACAGATAGCTCAGTTTATGGAAGTAATGAACAACATGGCTCAGAGCCAGGAAAGATTGAGGGCCATGGTGGAAAGGCAAAATCAAGAAGATCCACATATAGGAACTGCCGGCACTAGCAACAATGAAAGGGTCCAACCTCATGTCAATCCCCCTGTATTTGGACCACACCTCCATCCAGAGGTCAATATTCCTGCAAATGTTCAAGGGACTGCCACTGCAGCCAGAGTACTTCAAGAAGACCCCCAAGAGGATCAATTCACAGTAATGGGTGCTGGGGAAGAAGCTTATGATAGAAGGTTGGAGGAGATAGCTGAGAAATTGAGGTCCTTAGAATCTCAAAACTCTTTGGGTTTCGATGTCATGGACATGGGCTTGGTAGACGGGGTCAGGATCCCCCATAAGTTCAAGCCTCCTTGTTTTGAAAAATACAACGGGACTTCATGCCCCCAGACTCATTTACAATCATTTCTGGGAAGGCTGAAGGCCTATACAATGGATGAGAAGCTCTGGATGTTCTATTTCGAGGATAGCTTGACTGGAGCGTCAAGAGAATGGTACTCTCACTTGACAAGGGCAACTATTAGATGCTGGAAGGACCTGGCAGAGGCCTTCATCAGACAGTATCAGTACAACTTAGACATGGCACCCAACAGGACCCTCCTAATGGGAATGTCACAATCTTCAAGGGAGAGTTTCCGAGAATATGCCCAGAGATGGAGGCAATTGGCTGCTGCTGTTCAGCCACCTATGTCTGAAAGGGAAATGGCAGACATGTTCATGAACACCCTTCAGGGGACATATATTGACAGGCTAGCTGCTTTCTCTTCCACTAGCTTTGCAGATGTTGTCATAGCCGGGGAGAGAATTGAAAGCCTATTGAAAATGGGTAAGATATCAGACAACGGCGCAAGCTCGTCCAGTAGTACGAGAAAGCCTTTTGCAGGCCCAAGAAGAACTGGCGAGACCAACGCCATCCACACCAACAGGGGCAGGCCCCAATATGTTCAAAGGACAATAGCAGCAGTCACCATTCCTGCTCCGGCTCATCCTCAACCAGTCTATCAACCTCCGCAGCAAAACTATCAGCAGCAACCTCAGTACCATCAGCAGAATCAGTATCCTCCAAGAAATTACAACAACAGCAACGCCAACAACAACAGTCAACAAAGGCCATTTCAGCAGAGGCCATCTCAAGCTAATAGGGTGATCGATCCGATCCCCATGCCATATGCTACATTGCTGCCACAACTCCTGAAACTCAACCTAGTTGAGCTAAGGACGTTGGCACCTCCAGATCCCAACAGTCTACCCAGGAATTATGATTCCAACGCCAGATGTGCCTTCCATTCAAACGCACCTGGCCACAGTACAGAAAAGTGCAGAGCTCTGCATATGAAGGTACAAGACCTGGTAGACTCTAAAGCTTTGATTTTCGCACCACCACCCAATGTCAATAAGAACCCCATGCCAAATCACGGTGGTCCCAGAATTAACGCTATTGAAGAAGACAAGCCGTCTTATTTAATAACCAGTGTGGGTCAGATCCGGACACCGTTGGTAGAAATCAAGGCTCAACTCCTGGAATGTCAAATGTTCCCGGGGTGTGAGTTGGGTTGTGCTTACTGCAATATCTCTGTAAATGGGTACGATAATTTGAGGAATGGCATAGACGGCCTTATTCAGAGTGGCCAGCTTCAGATCACCACATCATTTCCAACAAATCCAGCAATCTCATCAGCAACGGTTTCAGAACCTCCTACAACTGCAGCAACTATTGTTCCTAACAATTCTTCGGTTTCATCAACAAATACTTCATCTATTATCTCAACTGATCAGTTATCAACAAATGTTCCTTCTACAACTCCAGCACCACTCCATTTTGAAACTCCTACAACAACAACATCCATTCTTCCACCAATGTCTCCCACAACACCAGCAACAAATCATGAAGATGTCTCAACTGTCACAATTTTCTATGATCCTAAAAGCAACTCTGCCTACAACTCAGAAAGTGCTGCTCCCATCAGAGCACCAGTCACGATTTATTATGATCCACAGACTATTACAGTTCCTTCAACAGCTGCAATCAGTCCAGTCACTATCACGGCGCCTGGACCGGTACCCTATGAAAGCAGCAATGCCATCCCGTGGCATTACGGCTCTGACTTGTACTGCGAAGGACAAAGAATCACTTTTGAATCATCAACCCCTGCACCACAAATTGACAATGTGGGAAGAGGCGGAGGCTTCACTCGAAGCGGACGTCTTTTCGCTCCACAAATTCAGAAACCCACCGCCGAAGCAGAAGCTGCTGCCAAGGCAAAAGGGAAGAGCCCTGTGCAGGAAGATCAAGCTGTTAGAGAAGCTTTGAAAACCCCATTCGATCAGGAAGTTGATGAGTTTATGAGAATCATCAAAAAGAGTGATTATAAAGTGGTGGATCAGCTTCATTAGACACCTTCCAAGATCTCAATCCTATCATTGCTTATGTGCTCCGAAGCCCATCGGAATGCGCTACTCAAAGTCTTGCACGCAGCTTACGTGCCTGAAGAGATCACTGTCAATCAGCTAGAAGCTGTAGTTGGAAATGTTAATGCTAGTCACGGACTAGGGTTCACCAATACTGATTTGACAACGGAAGGCCGCAACCACAACAAAGCCTTGCACATAACCATGGAATGTAAAGGTGCTGTCCTTTCCCATGTGCTGGTGGACACGGGGTCATCCCTCAATGTCTTACCTAAGAAGGCCCTGGTGAAGCTAGAATATGACGGATTGGCATTGAGACCCAGCAACCTGGTGGTGAGAGCCTTTGATGGTTCAAAGAGATCGGTTCTGGGAGAGATTGAATTGCCCATAACGATTGGCCCGCAGACCTTCAAAACTACCTTCTACGTGATGGATATACAGCCTGCCTACAGCTGTTTATTGGGTAGGCCATGGATTCACGCCGCCGGCGCCGTAACCTCTACCCTTCACCAGAAGTTAAAATATGAGTGGGAGGGTCAAATCATTACAATCTGTGGAGAAGAGGACATTTTTGTCAGCCACCTGGCTACTTATAAGTACATTGAAATGGACGGGGAGATCCATGAAACAATGAGCCAGGGGTTCGAAGCCTTGAATGTGAATGAAACATCTGCTGCGCCTGGTACTTCAATATCATCATACCAACAAGCCCGGAAGGTTGTTGAGGGAGGAAACGCCCAAGGCTGGGGCAAACTGCTATCGGTGGAAAGGAAGGAGGACAGATTTGGGTTGGGTTACAAACCAACTCAACAAGATCAAACAGCGGCTGCAAAGGAGCCCAACTTTGTGAGTGGGGGGATGCTCACCCCTGATGCTGTCAACTGTTTGGAAGACGAGCTGGAAGAAGAACGCAACCTGGAAAGCTGGATTCGTCCAAAGATCCCGGGGAGCAGTATCTCAAACTGGTCTTCCCAGGAAATTATAAGGGTTACTCATGCAAAGTAATTATTATTTCCTATATTTTTTAGCATGCATCAAAGTCTTGCATCTTGCCCAAGATGACAAGACTCATTTTGTAACCGGGCCATCTGTACCTTTTTGTGCAAACAAGATTAATCAATGAAATATCAGACATCTTTTTGCAAATGAGTCTTTTTCTTTTCCACTCGCTGTTTTTCCATTCTTCTTTTTGTACAAAAAAATAAATGGCAGTGTTTTCAAAATGACAACTTTATTTCACTTTTCTAAAACAAGATTAAAATCAAATCACTAAAATGAACAAACTAAACCCTTGCAGAGAGTGCCTTCCTGACAGCACCGACAACAGCACGGCTATGACTTCGTATGACTTTGACAATCCAATCAATCAAGCTGATGAAGGGGTTGAAGAAGAGTATGAGCTTCCTGAAGAGCTAGCCAGATTGTTGAGACAATAGGAAAAGGTTATTACTCCTCACCAGGAGGAGGTTGAAGTGATCAATCTAGGTACAGATGAAGACGTGAAAGAAGTTAAAATCGGGGCCTGCCTGCAAGACTCAGTGAAGAGACAACTGATTGATTTGCTTCAAGAGTATGTAGATGTGTTTGCTTGGTCTTACCAAGATATGCCAGGGTTGGATACCGGTATTGTCGTGCACAAGCTGCCTTTGAGAGAAGAATGCCCGCCAGTTAAACAGAAGCTGCGCCGTACTCGTCCGGACATGGCAATGAAAATCAAAGAAGAGGTACAAAAGCAATGGGACGCCGGGTTCCTTGCTGTGACTAGCTATCCACCGTGGGTTGCTAATATTGTGCTTGTGCCTAAGAAGGACGGCAAGGTAAGGATGTGTGTTGACTACCGGGATCTGAACAGAGCTAGCCCGAAAGATGACTTCCCTTTACCTCACATTGATGTATTGGTGGATAATACGGCTCAGTTCTCAGTATTCTCCTTCATGGATGGATTTTCAGGATACAACCAAATCAAAATGTCACCTGAAGACATGGAGAAGACAACCTTCATCACACCCTGGGGCACGTTCTGTTACAAAGTGATGCCATTCGGACTGAAGAATGCTGGTGCCACATATCAACGGGCTATGGTAACATTATTCCACGATATGATTCATAAAGAGATAGAGTGTTATGTGGATGACATGATTGCCAAGTCCCTCACTGAAGAAGACCACCTGGTAAATCTGCTGAAACTATTCAAGCGTCTGAGGAAGTATCAACTGAAGTTGAACCCCAACAAATGCACATTCGGGGTGCGATCTGGTAAGCTGCTGGGTTTTATTGTAAGCGAGAAAGGGATTGAAGTTGACCCTGATAAAGTCAAAGCCATCCAAGAGATGCCTGCACCGAAAACAGAGAAAGAAGTTCGAGGGTTCTTAGGTCGATTGAACTACATTTCAAGGTTCATATCTCACCTGACAGCAACCTGTGAACCCTTGTTCAAGCTGTTAAGAAAGGAACAGACGGTCAGGTGGAACGAAGACTGCCAAAAGGCTTTTGACAAGATCAAGGAATATCTGCAAGAACCTCCAATCCTTATGCCTCCAGTTGAAGGAAGACCTCTGATAATGTACCTGACAGTATTAGAAGAGTCAATGGGGTGTGTGCTGGGCCAGCATGACGAGTCTGGTCGAAAAGAGTATGCAATATACTACCTAAGCAAAAAGTTTACCGACTATGAACAGCGTTATTCACTGCTCGAGAAAACTTGTTGTGCTTTAGCGTGGGCTGCTCGCCGACTGAGACAGTATATGTTGACCCACACTACTTTATTGATCTCAAAGATGGACCCAGTCAAGTACATTTTCGAGAAGCCAGCTCTTACCGGACGGGTTGCAAGATGGCAGATGATCCTCACAGAATATGACATCCAGTACACCTCTCAGAAAGCCATCAAGGGCAGTGTATTGTCTGAATATCTTGCTGAGCAACCCATTGATGACTACCAGCCTATGAGATTTGACTTCCCTGATGAAGACATCATGTTCATTAAAGCAAAAGATCATGAAGAGCCTGTTCACACTGAAGGGCCTGACCCGGAAGAAGAATGGACTATGATGTTTGATGGGGCTGTTAACATGAATGGTCGTGGTGTTGGTGCAGTACTCATTACACCTAAAGGAGTTCACATGCCTTTCTCGGCAAAACTCACTTTCAACTGCACTAACAACGAAGCTGAATACGAAGCCTGCATTATGGGTCTTGAGGAAGCCATTGACCTCAGGATCAAGACATTGACCGTATTCGGAGATTCAGCTCTGGTAATCAATCAAACCAACGGCAAATGGTACACCCACCAGGATCATCTGATACCTTACAGGGATTATACAAGGAGGTTATTGACTTTCTTCACAACGGTCAAGCTTGAGTATATCCCTCGGGACGAGAATCAGTTTGCAGATGCCCTGGCTACCATTTCATCCATGATCAAAGTTCAAGCTGCTAACTTTGCACCTCAGATTTCAGTGTCCAGACTCGACAGGCCAGCATATGTATTCGCAGCAGATGTTGTTAAGGATGATAAGCCTTGGTTTCATGACATTAAGTGCTTCTTGGAGGATCAAACATACCCACCTGGGGCATCTTCCAATGATAAGAAGACCTTGAGAAGGCTTGCTGGAAGTTTCTTTCTGAACACTGATGGGTCTTTATACAAAAGGAACTTTGATATGGTACTCCTCAGATGTGTTGACAAGACAGAAGCAGATTTATTGATGCATGAAGTGCACGAAGGCTCCTTTGGTACCCATGCCGGAGGACATGCCATGGCTAAAAAGTTGCTAAGATCAGGTTATTACTGGATCACAATGGATGCCGACTGTTGTGCCTATGCCAGAAAATGCCATAAATGCCAGATTTATGCAGATAAGATGCATGTGCCTCCCAACCCTTTGAACATCATGTCTTCACCATGGCCCTTTGCCATGTGGGGCATTGATATGATTGGCAAGATCGAGCCAACCGCTTCAAACGGCCATAGATTCATCCTGGTCGCTATTGATTACTTCACCAAGTGGGTTGAAGCAGCCTCATATGCAAACGTCACAAGACAAGTGGTAGCCAGATTTCTGAAGAGAGATATCATCTGTCGATATGGAGTGCCCGAGCGAATCATTACTGACAATGGTTCCAATCTAAACAACAAAATGATGGCAGAGCTGTGCCGGGACTTCAAGATCCAACACCACAATTCTTCTCCTTACAGGCCAAAGATGAATGGCGCTGTTGAGGCAGCTAATAAGAATATCAAGAAGATTGTGCAGAAGATGGTAGTCACTTACAAAGATTGGCATGAGATGTTACCATTTGCTTTGCATGGGTACCGCACGTCAATCAGAACATCCACTGGGGCAACACCGTATCAGCTTGTGTATGGCATGGAAGCAGTCTTACCTGTCGAAGTTGAATTACCCTCTCTCCGAGTACTGATGGATGTTAAGCTGAACGAAGCAGAATGGGTTAGGGCCCGATACGAACAACTGAGTCTGATTGAAGAGAAGAGATTGGCTGCAATCTGTCATGGGCAGTTGTATCAGAAGAGAATGAAGAAAGCCTTCGATCAGAAAGTCAGGCACCGAGAGTACCAAGTGGGAGATCTTGTGCTGAAAAGAATCCTCCCTCCTCATACAGACCACAGGGGCAAATGGACTCCAAATTATGAAGGACCATTTGTGGTAAAGAAAGTTTTCTCTGGTGGAGCACTGATGCTCAGCACCATGGATGGTGAAAATTTCCCGTCCCCTGTGAATTCAGATGCAGTTAAAAAATACTTCGCGTAAAACGACCCGCTGGACATAAAAACAGAATGTAAGTCCAGGCAAAAATAGGGCATTCCGGCGAGTCAAAAACAGAATAAAAGACTCGGGCAAAAGTAAGGGAAAATAAACAAAAAATGTACACCCGCTGAGTTGAAAAGCCGCATTGGACAGCTCAGGCAAAAATGGGTATCCCGATGGATTGAAAACCCGAAAGGGCGATCCATGCAAAATAAGGGAATAAGCGAACAACTGCATTCTGAATTCGTCTGTATCACCTACAACTTGGTAAGCTTCGAGAGGACCAAGCTTCAATCAGAATCAACATTCTTCAGAAAGCAAGATGAGAAGAACGTCAAAAAGTCATACGAGTCATAGTGGAAGAGGAAACTCCTTAAAGAGTCATCAACACTGCCAACATTTTGTTTCTCAATTTGTAACAATCTCTTCATTTTAGGAGATTTGTTTCCTTGGCTGTATCTTGCCAATTCAGGGCATATGAATTAATAAAATCAGATTTTTCAGTCATGTTTCGTCTTGTACATTTTATTTGCAAAGAATGTCTGATGTCTCTAAAAAAACTATTCGCATGAGTACAGATGCTTTTCTCCGAGAAAAATAATAATAATAATAAAAACGCATGCTTGCAGGAAGTGTACTTACTCTCAAGAATGTCTAACTCCTATGACGGAATCCGGTAAGGGATACCTCGGGACCATTTGCGCGTTTCCTTATCTTTGCAGGAGTGCAGGTATCCAGGGCACAGCTTAGGGTATGAAAGCTTCACCCTCAGCAAGCTGGCAGATCATTATCAACTCGGTCTATCTTCCACGAGGCACTGGAAAGTGCCCATTTCCCCAGCGAAGTTGCCAAATCAATACTCGCTCAGTCTTAGCACCTGAGTTGCTTCTTCCCCAGCTGAGTTGCCTCTCATTACTTTCTCCAGCTGAGTTGTCACCTATTACTTATCCCCGTCAGAGTTGTCAGGCATCACGGAAGACGCCCATATCCCCGACTGAGTCAGGATCCTCTTCAACAGAATCCCTAGGGAGGTCTCTCAATGATCTCTCTTTATCCCCAGCCGAGTTGCCATCTTGCCCTCAGCCGAAATACACAAAGTCAGGGAATCATCTCCCCACAGAGCTCCAACCTCTATCCGGAAAAGCAACGCATGAAGGAGATCACAACAGATTGAAGAAAGCTTCTACAAACCCCAGCTGGGTCTCTCATTTATAAGGATAGGTCTATCGATGACCCATATCCCCAAGCAGATAGCATCTCGTCAGATCTACCAAACGATCTCATCCCCAGCTGGGATGTCTATTTCAAGTGGATCGGCCAGAGATCTTCGCAGCAGTGGGACCCGGATCCCGGTTTGGTATCTTTGCACAATCATAGCATTTGCATCATATTCACCCACAAAGCGTAGCATTCCGGCTAGTACGGAGCATTACGGCAAAAATCTAACACATAGCATAATCACAAGCCATGATTTGAATCAGCACTTGTAACCAGTAACCATTCATCAGAATGCAGAATACTTTCCCCCAGAGTCCCCACCAGAGTCCCAGCAAAAAACAGCTGCCTCACAAATCACAAACACCAGTATATACTCATTTTGGACACCCGTCCGTGTCACCACTCCCCAATCAGGTCGCCTGAACACTCTTTACGAACAAGATCACCCATATTACAGATACTCATTCTGACACCCGTCCGTGTCAAATCAGCAGAAGGCCGAAGACATCCTCTTTGCACTCACATATGCTTACATACACCTTCTCGACACCCGTCCGTGTCATATCCCCGGCGCAGTCGCCTACACTTTGCATATCAGATACTTGTCCATATTACACTATTTTCTCTTTGACACCCGTCCGTGTCATATCCCCAGCGCAGTCGCCTAAACACTTTGTACATGCTATACTCTTCTCCCTTTGACACTCGTCCGTGTCACTCTCCCCAGCAGATAAATACTCATCTATACAATACACCGTTCTTGCTACTCATGTTACACTCATACAGATACTCGTCCGTATCTTGTATATACTACTCAAATCCCCTCAGAGTCAACACTCGTCCGCGTTCTTTGTTAACCAGTTGGTACTCGTCTGTACCATCATCTCAGAACATGCGTCAAGCGTTTGTTTCTACATGATACTCGTCCGTATCATAGTCTTAAGGATGCTAGTCCGCATATTTGATCCATACACTGCGTCAAACACTTTGTCTTACTGAATATAGATACTCGCCTGTGTCTATCATTCCCCAGAAGAGTCCTCTCAGATTCAACACTCGTCCGTGTTCTTTGTTACCCCGTTGATACTCGTCCGTATCATCATCTTTGAACATGTGTCAGTATTTGTTTCTACAGGATACTCGTCCGTATCATAGTCTTAGGGATGCTCGTCCGCATCTTTAATCTATACACAATACCAAACACTTATACCTTTTGTTTCTTGGATGTAAAGGCTCGTCCGTGTTTACTACTCCCCAGTAGATCGCCAACAAAGCAAATCTTCCTTTTTATTCTGACACTCGTCCTGTGTCAAGATAAACCCTGAGAGCAGCCGTACCCTGCTAGGTGGTCGTCCTCCACCTCTTGATGGTCGTCCTCCATCATGCTCATCCGATGGCCGTCCCCATTGTTGATATTTAGCAGCCGTCCCCTGCTAGGTGGTCGTCCTCCACCTCTTGATGATCGTCCTTCATCAATTTTATCCAATGGCCGTCCCCATTGTTGATTTTGGTTATCTGGCATTCGTCCTATGTCATGAGAAACCTCGAGAGCAGCCGTCCCCTGCTAGGTGGTCGTCCTCCACCTCCTGATGGTCGTCCTCCATCATGCTCGCCCGATGGCCGTCCCCATCGTTGACCTTTTATCCGATGGCCGTCCCCATCGTTGATATTTTCGGCAGCCGTACCCTGCCAGGTGGTCGTCCTCCACCTTTGATGGCCGTCCCCATCATATTTCTTTCCCAACAGAGCAGCCGTCCCCTGCTAGGTGATCGTCCTTCGCCTTTGATGGCCGTACCCCATCATCTGTTTATTTCATTCGTTCTTTAACCCGATGGCCGTCCCCGTCGTGGTCCCTTTTCTTTTTTAACCCGATGGCCGTCCCCATCGTCGGTTACTTTGCTTTGTGAACTTGATGGCCGTCCCCGTCATGTTTCATTGATCCCCAGAGAATTTTTACAGCTTTACTTGATGGCCGTCCCCATCACAATATCTTATTTTCCCCAGCCAGTCGGCCGTCCCTGTCTTGGCTTTACTTTTATCCCCAGCATGTCGGCCGTCCCCGTCATTGCTTTATTTTCAGCACTTTCCCCAGCATGTCGGCCGTCCCCGTCATTGCTCTTTATCCAGCAGTCGTCCTCTGCTCGACGGTCGTCCTCCGTCGCCCACACTTTACAATATACTTTATTTTCTTTTGCAATCTATATCCCTTTTCTTCTTCATTCTGTGAGTGCAAATTTTGGACTGTCTTTGGTATTCAACCACAAGTTATCTTGTTTGCCTGATAAGCCGTCGCTTACATCCTGCACAGCTAACTCATGTTTGAATAGGGGCAGCTGTAAACACCCCAAATTTGCCCTCACCCATTCACACCATGGCTTGTGACCATTTCATATGCATAAACTCAATCATACCATCTCATATCACATTTTTGATCCACTGCATAGATTCAAAGTCATCTGCACCTAGGGTTTGTGAACTGAGCAATCCAAGAGCTCCTGAGCCACTCCAAAGGACACCAATCATTTCAAAGGGGTTCATGTGTGTTCTTATATCATATTACACCATCTCAAGGTCAAGATTGCAAAAGAATCACAAGAACTAGGGTTTGAGTGGATGCAGAGCCAGGTTTGACTGCATAGTTGACTTAAAATTAGGGTTTTGGTTTCAGAGGCCATAACTCCATTTTTTTGGTCATTCTTGTTTCCATTGGTCTCTATATGGTATAGGGAGTATGCATATCAATTTTCATGAAGAAATTCCATGGGGAGGTCATCTGATCAAGAGTTGACTTCTCAGACAAGTCAGTGCAAAATCAGGGCATCTGAGGCCCCCAATGACCCAACCAATGGGTGATCTTCATCATTTTGAGTGTATATGATCTTTATTTGATCATGGAAGAGGGTTGAAGTTCACAAAAAATCAAGAATTTGGAGTTTTTGCAAGTGTTGACTTTTTTGGGCATAGTTGACTTTTCAAGAATGCTTCATTTTAGGTCATTTTTCAAGCCTTGATTCTTGATCCAAAAATGCTTCAAATGGAAAAACTTTGGTCATGAAAGTTGTAGATTACATCTTTCCCTTTCCAAAAAGTACAAGAACATGATCAAATTCTTCTTGGATCAAAAGTTATGGTGTGACAAAGTTGGCAAAAATCATTGATTTTCAAGGCATGCTTCAAATGGAAACTTTGCAAAAACATGAACCAATGCCATTTGTAACCTCTAGTTGACATCAAACCATGACACAAACATTCTATGTGACCTAAAAATCAGAATTGGACCAAAGATCACATGTTTATGGTTTGTGTAACAAGGCATTTCTCATGAAGTTTCAAAAGTGTGCCAACTTGCAAAACCATCATTATGCTTCTCACCACTTGCTGCCTTGGCCTTTGAACCAGCCATAGTCTCTCACCACACCATGCTGCGCCAGCCCTAGCCCTTGTACCAAGCTAGAACCAAGCCCATGCCTCTCTTACAAACAAGTTGACATTTTGCAAAAGTGGACATCCCAATCACAGCAGGCCAGGTCACATCACCTGACCAATGGGAGTTCTTTATGCAAGGGAAATGCTGGCCATAACACTCAAGAAGCAAGGCTGAAACAACACACAACATCACATACTCAAACACACTCCCTCTTGCAAACTTCTTCGAATCTCCCTGCCCAGACTTCAAACATCCAAACCATTTTCACCAATCATCTCACCATGTTCCATTGAGTAGAAAGCATCAAAGAACCAAGCCTGAAACAAGCCATAACTCCATTTCACCATTTTCACCCCAACTTGCAGTTTCATTCGAAACTCTCTCCACAGCTCACAAACATCCAAACAAACTCCACAAACCTTCTCCACTCATCATCTGGACCACAAACAACCTCTCACCCTTGCCAGAAATAGCCAGAATCATCATTGCCATGTTCAACTGAGTTTGAGCACAAGTTACTCAAACTCTTCATCCAGCCAATATAAATTTCTCCTGAGCACTCAAGCATCATCAAGAGGTCATAAGGAGTAGATTTCACCAAGAGAGGAAGTCAGAAAGTAGCTGGAGTGAAAGCTTCGAATCTCAGGTAGCTCAAGAACTTTTTCTCCAGAAATGGATTTTTAAGTTCTAAACTTGTTCTACATGTTTTCCTGATCATGAATATGCTTTTAGTTTTTGAAATGGTGATGAAATGAGAGTTTAATTGATCTCTGAAACTCAGTTGACCTAATTTTTGTTTGCTTCGATTCAGCCTTGTTAGGAAATATAAATTTGTTTTGATTAGGGGGTTTAGTCCGTGAGTGAGTGGGGATCATTTCCCAGTTTTTAGATTTCGTTTTAGTTAGGTTTTTAGAGTTTTGGGGATTCTCAGGGGGGATGCTGGCCGGAGAAGACGACCGGAAGTCTTCTCCGGCAGCCTGAATGTCATTATGCCCTAATTACAGTAATTAATTCCATTTGAATTTCGTGCGTTGGATTGGGTTGACTGGTTGACTTCGCGCGTGAGTGGAAGGCTCAGATCACTTTGATTAGCCCTAATTCATTTTATTAGTTTAATTAATCCATAATTAAATTAATTAACTCAGATGCACTCCCAGCCGTCCAGATGCGCGCTGGTCAACATATTCAAACCCAGGATGAATCTCAGCCTCTCTTTCTGTTTACTTTATTTTTATTTCAATTTTTATTGCATTTCTTTTCATTTTATTTGCACAATTTATTTAAAATAGTAAAAAATGTCTAAAAATTATGAAACTTTTTCTTAAGAGTTTTATTAATTTTTATGACACAAAAATATTTTTATTTTCATTTTTAGCATTTAAAATGTATTTTTAAATATTTAAAAGATTATTTTTAATTGATTAATGAGAATTAATTTATTAAAAATACTTTTAAGTATCTAAAAATCACAAAAAAATTCATGAAATGTTCTAAGACATTTAGAAACATTGTCCAACCTTCAAACCAAATTTCTTTTTTGATCTTGATGCATTTTGAGAATTTTTCATTGAATTAAAATCATTTTTGTGCATTATTTTGATCCATAGTTCAAAAGATCATTTCTGCCTATCTATGAAGAGTTGGACATTGATTCTTCTTGAATTGCATTGTGTTTAGCATGTAGTTTTTGAGATAAAATGGCCATGATTTGATCTTTCATTTTCCATTTGTTTGACATTTCATTTGTTGAGGAATCCTAAAAACCTTAGAATCTTGTAAAAATCATATCTTGAGATTGGTTAAGAGTTGAGACCTCTCCTTTGGGCATTGGTTTAGTATAGGATTAGGGGTCTTTTGAGTGGCATTTTCCATTTTTTATCTTAGGGTTTGCTTCTGTTTTTGGTTTTTGTTTGTTGTTTGATCCATAAACCCTAATTTGGGCTTCCATATGCATCCATCTTGCATTCTCTTGCATAACATGACTTGCCATGACATTTCAAGCATCCATTTGATTCATTTGACATCATAAGACATATTGAAAGCATGTTTGATCATTTCATCATGTATTTGCCATGTTGTATGCCATGTGCACTTCATAACTTTTCATGTATGATCATGTGTTCTAACTTGCTTCATTTGCATTCATGAACTTGTATGATCATTTCCATGTGCTGCCTCATGTTTGTAACATCCTATAGCATCATTACCATCATCAACATGCTTCTGGTTTTGGTTTGCATCATGTCATTCCATCCCATTTTTGCATTGCATTGCATTTCTTTTCTAACCTTTCAGGTGGTAAGTGATTCTGAGAAGTGGATTTGCCTTCACTTCTCATAACTTTTCTTTTCATCTCTCTTGCATCCATTGATGCATTTTCTATTTGTGTTTGAGTTTGAGCTTGCTCATTGTCGCTCCCGGGATTTCCATCCTGGTACAAACGCGAAAGTGGCGCGGAAAAAGGTAGAGTCGCCAGCCAGGCATTTTTATCCCGAAGAAAGGGAATGGTAATGCTGCACAAACCAGAAGAAAGAAAGAGGAAGGACACAGGTCCTGCGAACCAAAGAGACTGAGTTCGGGAGTCGGTTACGACCTGGGAAGGTATTAGCACCCAGATCGTCCGCCGTACCCGACGGGATCCACGCTTGCAAAGAGATACTGTTTCAAAGGGTGAGGGTATGAAAAATGCAGCAAAGGAATGAATATGAAAAGAAACTGGAACTGGAAAAGAACTGAATAAGAAAGCCAAAGGAAAAAAATGTAGGGAAAATAAAGATTGTGCTCGAACGGGCCCTACCCCGCTGCCTACGTACCTCATCAGGATAATGAGGATCAGAGACGCCGTAGTTCCCCTAACTAGGGGTACTAAAAGGAAATTGCTTGTGAATTAAGGCTTGAACTGCCTATGCCATTGCTCAGGTGTTGCAGGCTCGGACGACGAGTGCGTAACCGTCTTGCAAAATGACAAGTAGGAGCAAGTTCGCGTGCGGAGCGAAGGAGATGATAAAAGAATTCCCGAAGGAAAGACGCTTATTGTTTGTTTTGTGTTTTTTAGAAGCTTTTATGAGTGAAAGTTTGCATAGGTAAGTGTACCCAAGTCTTACTCAATGGGATGTGTACATCTCACATCATCCCGAAATGGAATGCGCAAGAGGCACACCTATCTATGGAGGAAATCCCCAAAGCTAGTCCCACAAGTGAAGGCTCAAGCACACTAACCTATTATCATTATTAAGTGTTTTTGTGGTTTTGATTAAGAAGTGTTTTTTAGCTTTTCTTTGTGAGGTACTCATGTTAAGACCTATCCACCACGAGTGATGACTCACACCTCGCCCCGAAATGGAACGCATGTGAGCATCTCATAGCAAAGTCTCATGTCACATGAAAGTACTCAACCTTTATTAAATGAATTGGAATTAAGTTTGAAGATGAGAAGAGAGAGCACCAAAGGATCTTAAAGGAAAAATTCTAAAGGGGGACTAAAATAATCCTAAGTATTCACATGCATGGAAGTCCTAAAGGTTAGTGAGGTTTCTATCCTAATGAAGGGAAAAAAAAAAAAAAGATAGAAGAAGGGATGAGAAAGGCCTAAGCCCAACAACAAAGGGTTAGTAACATAAACATAAGAGGAAGATGAGAATTGGAGATGTGGAACTCAATTCCTACATCTCTCACTTACCATAGCCCCTGCAATGTTAGCAAAAATCCAGCAAATTGACCAACACAATCATGGAATTAGTCATGCTCAAAGGCTCTTGTGAACAAGAATCAAACATCATGCCAAACATTACAAGTGCACGACTTACGCGTCGAAAACATGAAAGCATACATCAACCAGCAAGCAAATCGCCCTAAAATCTCATGTTTAATGATCATGCAATGATCCATGGCAATTAGAACAAGCAAAGGGATCAAACAAGCTCAAAACAACACTAAAAAGCCATTCTGCTTCAGTGTTAACCGGTTAACCATATGCGTTAACCGGTTAACCAGCTCAAAACAACACTAAAATACGCACAAAACAGGAGCGTTAACCGGTTAACCATATACGTTAACCGGTTAACACTGATAAAACAGCAACAAATCCTGCAGAAAACAGCATCTCAAAACAGCTTATTCAAATAAGCTTGCACCAGACCAGCAATCAATTATACATGGAAAATTAGATCAATTCACATTAATCCATATCATTAAGCTCATGAACAATAACATTCGGATCCGGATACAAATCAACCAATCAAATCAAGCAACACAAGCAAATACACAAGCACATGGTGGATCTAAAGCATAAGCATGCAAATAAGCTAAAAACAGAGTTAGATCTGAAATTAACCAACCTACAAAGCTGAGGTATGCTTTGGTAATTGTTGATTGAGCTGAAAACAGTAGATCTCGCGCAAAACTTTGAAGATCCGATGCTAAGCTCCACACTCCATGCAAAATAAATGCAAGAACAAGCTCTTGATGCAGAATTTTGGATCCAAAAGCACTTCTAGATCTCAAACCAGATCTGAATCTCCAATAAAACCAGCAAAAAGATGCAAAGAAGCTATGAATGGAGGTTTAGTTCCAAGATCTACACACCTCAAGGCAAGGTTGTGTGATCTTCAAAGAGGAACTTTGAGTGATTTGGAAAATTGGGAGAGAAAAGTGAGAGAATTGTGAGTGAGAGGAATGAAAATTCAGAAATGAGAGTGAAAAATGAGTGAGAGCCCCTTTGGTTTGGAGAAAAATGGAATAAATATGGTTTAGGTTTGGGGCCCAAAATTTTGGGTTTGGGATCCAAAATTATGGTTTGGGTAGTGTGATTAGGATGTAGGGTTGGAATGAGGCTTGGATAAGTGCTCTAGATCCTTCTCTCAAATTCAAATTAATTCAAATGAATAAAAATCAGAAAATTGGAAAATGAAGCCAAAACACACATGCTGAAATTGCTGCTGGAAATTCAAATTTCGCAGCTGTTAACCGGTTAACCATATGCGTTAACCGGTTAACGCATGGAAAATTTGAATTTCCCTCCCTTTGGTGGGAACCTTCAAAAATAGACCTGCACCAACCGTTTCAAACAAATTTTGATCCATCTTCTCTTTCTAGGGCTCTGAACATGATACCAGGCTTGTGCAAAATGATCCTGTGAGATTCTTGCCAGATCACCATGCTCTTGATTTTGACTTGCAGATTCAGATTTTCCCAGATGACCGATCATATACCTTATGCTAGAACATGTGAGTGTTATGCTTTATTTTTTTTCTATGCTAAATGATAAGGATATGGTATGCTCATGATGATTATGATATGATAACGATGCTAAACAAGAAGAGGGCAAATTTGGGGTGTTACAGCTGCCCCTATTCAATCAACGGTTAATCTGAAAAGGATGAGAGCAGCGGCTATCAGACATTCGAGATAAACTGTGATTGAATACCAAGAAGACCTGAAATTTGCACTCTGACGAAGAATGCAACACTGGGAGATAAACCCAACCAGATGACGCTCTGGGGATAAGAAGGAGAGAAAAAGCAGACGAGCTTCTTCCAAGTTGAAACTGATATCTGAAATACTATCATGCTGACAGACGAGTCTTCGCATGACCTGTGACGCCAGGTGCAGAGAGCGGACGAGCCCTTAAGGATCTTCAAAGTAACCTGAGATGGACGAATCTCCTTCACTAATCCTTACGCAGATAAGTGGAATAAGACGGACGAGTCTTCTTCGGATAACCCTTACGCAGGCTCCGGGAATGCATATAAGTCTGTGGGATAGACATGCAATCAAGGTAGACGAACCTTCTTCATATATTATCCGCGGATATATGGCATAAGACAGACGAGTCTTCTGAGCAAACCTGTTACGCCAGGTGCAGCAACCATAATGATTGGTGCTTGAGACGGACGAGCCTCCCTCGGATTTACCTGTTACGCCAGGCCCGGTAACCATTTCGACATTTAATTCCCACTGTCAGGATTTTAAACCTCTTCAATACAGACGAGTATTGGATGATCATCAAGAGAACACAGACGAGTGCCAATAGTCAAAGATACAGACGAGTATCGGACGATGATCTGAGAAACACAGACGAGTGCTTCAGGCGATGATACAGACGAGTATCAGCCACTGGTATAGACGAATACCAGAAATTCAAACACAGACGAGCATTTGAAGTAGCAACAACAATATCAGGATGAACGACAAATCTTCACATTCAGGTGCAAGCTAGCACAGACGAGTGCTGAGGATGATACAGACGAGTATCCAGGCAAAGCAGACGAGCTTCAGAACACAAACGACTTCTGGGGGGATAAAAGCAGACGACCTTCAAACACACAGACGAGTGTTGGACAGTTGCAGACGAGCAACAACAGAGAATACATATCAAGGCACAGACGAGTGCAGCGAGGGATCCAATACCAAACACAGACGAGTGTTAGAAGGTTGCAGACGAGCAACAGCAAATATCGTCTCAGAACACAGACAAGTGTTGAGGAGTTGCGGACGAGCAACAACGGAGGCATCATGACACAGACAAGTGTTGGAAATTGCAGACGAGCAAACAGCAGCACAGAGCTAACACAGACGAGTGTTGAAAGATGCAGTCGAGCAGCCATAAAGCAGTGATATGTCTTTGCTGGGGAATACTTGCTTAGGGGTAGCACATACGAGTGTTGAAGATTGCAGACGAGCAATAAACGAATGCCTGATCGGCAACAAGAGATACAACTCTGCAGGGGAGAAAAAGTCAAGAGGTCTGGATACCCACTCCGACTGAGGTGATGAATACCTGGCTGCATCATCAAATAAAACAACAATAGGGCAAATCTGCTGGGGAATATTTCACGGACGGAAGTGAAAATCAAATATGAACTCTGTGGGAACCAATCATTTTCAGACTTAGCTGGGGAAGTTTCCTGGGCGAATACTCTGACTGGGGAGAGCATCCGATGATTCAAGACTCTGAGGGGATATCAGGCCCTCAATCACGCCTACTGGGAAGGACTCTTGCTGATGATAAAATACTGTCAATTCCACCTCTGATGATGACCTGCTCTTAAGTACTTGCTAGGCACACTCCGCTGGGGAAGAATGGACTACTACTTCACTTGGGAAGAAGAGCCTGCTTGGGCTGCTGCCAAGACTTAGTTGGAGGAAAATATCTATTTAGACAAATCAGGCTTTCAGCTACCTGCTGGAGAAGAAAAATCTCTGCTTGGGGAGATACTCTACTGGGGAAGAGTAAATTGCTTGATGTGACGCCATCCTGCAACCTGCAACAACAGAAAACACACGTGTGTCCCGGGGATTTGCATGGCGTGATCTGTTCATCCATTATCACCCGACATTCAAAGAGGGTTACAGTTTCCCTGCATGTCAGTTTTCTTTTCAAGATTATCACCATGTTTAGATGCAATGCTATTTTTGCCAAAAATTCAGGACATTTTGCAAACAAAAATAAACACACACAGCTTTTTGACTGAATATTATTTTTATTGAATGGCCTCTAAATAGGCAAAGATTTACATCAGGAAGCAACCACCTGGAAAGAGGTAGCCACTATAAAAATTGGGAAAAGAAACTATCCTAATGGCAATGTACACGGCATTCCAAGGAGTTCCATTTCTGCTATGACCTGCATGTCTTCAAGACTCTCCATTCTGCTTTGGCTTTCTGAGAAGACAGGGGGACTGTTTCCTATCTTTCCGATATTGTCAAACTGTACGAAACGATGACGTGGTTCAGATAACTTGGACCACAGTTGTTCGCTTATTCCCTTATTTTGCGTGGATCGCCCTCTCGGGTTTTCAATCCACCGGGATACCCTTTTTTGCCTGAGCTGTCCAATGTGGCTTTTCAACTCAGCGGGTGTACACATTTTTTATATTTATTTCCCTAATTTTTGCCCGAGCTTTTTATTCTGTTTTTAGCTCGCCGGGATGCCCTTTTCTTGCCTGGACTTACATTCTGTTTTTGTGTCCAGCGGGTCTCTTTACGCGAAGTATTTTTTAACTGCGTCCGAGTTAACAGGGGATGGGAAGTCTTCTCCATCCATAGTGGTGAGCATCAGTGCCCCTCCTGAGAATACTTTCTTCACTATGAATGGTCCTTCGTAGTTTGGGGTCCACTTGCCCCTGTTATCTGAACCTGGAGGAACGATCCTCTTCAATACAAGCTCTCCCACTTGATACTCTCGAGTACGTACTCGTTGGTCGAATGCCCGCTTCATTCTCCTCTGATAAAGCTGACCATGACAGATAGCCGCTAATCTCTTTTCCTCAATTAGACATAGCTGGTTGTAACGAGCACGCACCCATTCAGCCTCATCCAGTTTGACGTCCATCATCACACGCAGTGAAGGAATCTCTACTTCAACAGGCAGGACTGCTTCCATGCCATACACTAGAGAGAAAGGAGTTGCCCCTGTTGATGTCCTGACCGACGTTCGGTACCCATGCAAAGCAAACGGTAACATCTCATGCCAATCCTTGTAGGTGACAACCATTTTCTGCACAATCTTCTTGATATTCTTGTTAGCTGCCTCTACCGCACCATTCATCTTTGGTCGGTAAGGAGAAGAATTGTGATGCTGTATTTTGAAGTCCCGACATAAGTCTGCCATCATCTTGTTGTTGAGATTAGAACCATTATCAGTAATGATCCTTTCGGGTACTCCATATCTGCATATGATATCTCTTTTCAGAAATCTTGCCACCACTTGACGAGTGACATTGGCATAAGATGCTGCTTCTACCCACTTGGTAAAGTAATCAATCGCGACCAGGATGAAGCGATGACCGTTCGAAGCAGTTGGCTCGATCTTCCCGATCATGTCAATGCCCCACATAGAGAAAGGCCAAGGAGATGACATGATGCTGAGCGGGTTTGGAGGAACATGCACTTTATCTGCATATATTTGGCACTTGTGGCATTTACGAGCGAATGAACAACAGTCTGCATCCATTGTCATCCAGTAATACCCTGATCTCAGCAGTTTCTTTGCCATAGCATGCCCTCCTGCATGGGTACCAAAATATCCTTCATGGACTTCCTGCATCAACAGGCTTGCTTCGTGTCTATCCACGCATCTGAGCAAGACCATGTCGAAGTTCCTCTTGTACAAAACCCCGTCTGTGTTCAAGAAGAAACTAGCAGCAAGTCGTCTCAAGGTCTTCTTGTCTTTGGAAGATGCCCCTGTTGGGTATTCTTGCTTTTCCAGGAATAACTTGATATCAAAATACCAAGGTTTCTCGTCAGATACGGCGTCTACAGAGAAAGCATAAGCTGGAGAGTCAAGCCTGGAGATGTCAATTCTGGGCACAAAATTCCAACACAGGACTTTAATCGACGAAGAGAGAGTGGCCAAAGCATCGGCAAATTGATTTTCGTCACGTGGTATGTATTTGAGCTCAACTGTCGTGAAGAATGTCAACAGTTTTCTAGCATAATCCCTGTACGGAACTAGATGCTCTTGATGTGTATACCACTTGCCGGTAATTTGGTTAATGACGAGGGCTGAATCTCCGAATATATCGAGGTTCTTAATCCGAAGATCAATTGCCTCCTCTATTCCCATTATACACGCCTCGTATTCCGCTTCATTGTTGGTGCAGCCAAAAGTAATTCTGGCAGCGAAGGGTAAATGAACACCTTCAGGAGTAATAAGTACGGCACCAACTCCACGACCATTGATATTGACAGCCCCATCAAACATCAACTTCCATTTGGATTCAGGGTCAGGCCCCTCCTCCGGAAGTGGTTCCTCATAATCGTTTGTTCTGAGGTACATGATGTCCTCATCAGGGAAATCAAATCTCAACGGCTGATAGTCATCCTCAAGAGGTTGCTGAGCAAGGTATTCCGACAATACACTTCCTTTGATGGCTTTCTGAGAAGTGTATTGGATGTCGTATTCAGTTAAAATCATCTGCCATCTAGCAACCCTTCCGGTCAATGCTAGTTTCTCAAAGATGTACTTGACAGGATCCATCTTGGAAATGAGAAGTGTAGTATGGGTCAACATGTACTGCCTCAGTCGGCGAGCAGCCCATACCAAAGCGCAGCAAGTTTTCTCGAGCAGTGAGTATCGGGATTCACAGTCGGTAAACTTTTTGCTAAGGTAATAAATGGCGTACTCTTTTCGACCAGACTCGTCATGTTGGCCAAGCACACACCCCATCGACCCTTCTAGCACGGTCAAGTACATGATTAACGGTCTCCCCTCCACTGGAGGCATCAGAATTGGAGGCTCCTGCAAATATTCTTTTATTTTGTCGAAAGCCCTTTGGCAATCATCATTCCACCTGACTGTTTGCTCTTTTCTTAGCAGTTTGAATATCGGTTCGCACGTGGCAGTTAGGTGAGATATGAACCGAGAAATGTAGTTCAATCTACCTAAGAACCCGCGCACTTCTTTTTCTGTCTTTGGTGCAGGCATATCTTGAATAGCTTTCACTTTAGCAGGATCTACCTCAATTCCTCTTTGACTTACAATGAAACCCAGCAACTTTCCAGAACGCACTCCGAAAGTGCACTTGTTCGGATTCAACCTCAGTTTATACTTGATCAATCTATCAAACAACTTCTTCAAATTAACCAAATGCTCCTCTTCGTCTTTGGACTTTGCAATCATATCGTCCACATAACATTCGATCTCCTTGTGGATCATGTCATGGAACAACGTGACCATCGCCCGCTGATAAGTTGCCCCAGCGTTCTTCAAACCGAAGGGCATGACCTTGTAGCAGAATGTTCCCCACGGGGTAATGAACGTTGTCTTCTCCATGTCTTCCGGCGCCATTTTTATCTGATTATAACCGGAGAATCCATCCATGAAGGAGAATACTGAGAATTGAGCAGTACTGTCGACCAACACGTCGATGTGTGGCAACGGAAAATCATCCTTCGGACTTGCTCTGTTCAAATCTCTATAGTCAACGCACATCCGGACCTTGCCGTCCTTCTTAGGCACTGGTACAATGTTAGCTACCCAAGGTGGGTAACTAGTCACGGCAAGGAACCCGGCATCCCACTGTTTCTGCACCTCCTCTTTAATCTTCATCGCCATATCCGGGCGAGTTCTTCTCAATTTTTGCTTCACAGGAGGACAGTCTTCTCTCAGAGGTAGCTTATGCATCACGATGTCGGTATCCAACCCTGGCATATCTTGATATGACCAAGCAAAGATATCTACATACTCTCTCAGCATACTGATCAGCTCTTGTTTGACGTCGGCCTGCAGATTGGCTCCTATCTTGATTTCTTTCTTTGCATCTTCACTGCCAATGTTGATGGTCTCAATCTCCTCTTGATGAGGCTGAATAACTCGTTCCTCTTGTTTCAACAATCTGACCAACTCTTCAGGGAGGTCACAGTCTTCCTCAACCCCTTCATCAGCTTGGTAGACTGGATTATCAAAGTCATGCATAGTCATAGCAGGAACGTTATCCGTGGAATCCGGATGATCAATACTGCACAAATGATGTGCTTATTCAGAATCTGCTTATTTTGAAAAGAGACGCTAACACAAAGCAAAAAATGAAAAAAACACATTGCCATTTTTATATTGTTTTTTGTGAAAAAGTTTAAAAAACAAAGAAAGAGAGCACAATTTGTCTGAAAATGTCCTTTTATTTCATGGCAAAAATAACGATGCAATACAAAACATGGTGACCCAGTACAATGGATCCAAACATCTTGGGCAGAATGCTGGATTTGACAATGCAGTATGCTAATAAAAGGAAACAAAACAATTACTTTGAGAGCCAGGTGACTTGAACAATGTCCTCAGCAGACCAATTTCCTAACTCCTCGCCGGGTGCACACGGGCGGATCCAATTGTTGTCCCAGTCCCTGTCACTATCCCCGTCTTGGCTTGCCATACAGATTTGATCGCGGTCGAGCGACCCAGCACTTGTGAATGAGATAGCTTTACCACTCTGAATAGACCCCCCAGGCTGATACCCTAAGCCGAATTTATCATCCTTCTTTTCCACCTCCAACAACTTGCCCCAGCCCTGGGCATTGCCTGATTGGACGACCTCTTTTGCTTCCCGGTAGGAATGAATTGACGTGCCTTCGTTGTTTTTCTTCACCGGAGTCAGGATACTGACATCTGCCTCAAAAGCTTGGCACAAAGTCTCGTGAATTTCCCCGTCCATTTCTACATATTTAAATGTCGACAGGTGGCTGACGAAAATATCTTCTTCCCCGCAAACTGTGATGACCTGACCATCCACCACATATTTAAGCTTTTGGTGCAGGGTTGAAGTGACGGCTCCAGCTGCGTGTATCCACGGTCTGCCCAACAAGCAACTATACGCAGGCTGGATATCCATGACATAGAAGACACTCTTGAAGACTTGAGAGCCTATCTTGACAGGCAACTCAACCTCTCCGAAAACGGATCTTCTTGAACCATCGAAAGCTTTAACCACTAGATCACTCGGCGTCAGAATAACTCCATCAATGTTAAGCTTCATCAACGCCTTCTTCGGGAGCACATTCAAGGAAGAGCCTGTGTCCACAAGAACATGAGACAAGACAGCGCCCTTGCATTCCATCGTGATATGCAGTGCTTTATTGTGATTCCTTCCCTCCGAAGTAAGGTCTCGGTCAGTGAAGCCTAAACCATGGCTGGCATTAACACTTCCAACAACAGCTTCGAGTTGATTAACAGTGATTTCTTGAGGAACATAGGCCATTTGAAGTACTTTCAGCAAGGCTTCTCGGTGCGCGGGAGAGCACATCAACAGTGACAAGATAGAAATCTTTGAAGGCGTCTGGTTCAGTTGATCAACCACCTTATAGTCACTCCTTTTGATGATCTTCATGAACTCCTCTACCTCCTTTTCAAATGTCCCCTGCCCAGCCACAGGAGTATCTGACTCATCATTCGCAGTCTGCTTTCCTTTGTCTTTGGACGAAGCTTCGGCCTCGGGATCCTTTCTCAATGCAGGGGGAGCAAATAAACGGCCACTTCGAGTAAAACCTCCAACACCTCCCACATTTTCAATGGTCAAGTCAGCAACAGGTCTACTTTCCATCTTCTGTCTCGCCACATAGACATCGGAACCATAATGCCACGGAATGGCTCTATCATCATTATACGGCATTGGCCCAGGTGCAGTTATAGTCACAGGACTAATCTGAGGAGTGTAAACAGTAACTGGCTCTTGTCTGACGGGCATGTCAGCTTCATTGTAGAAGATAGTAATGGTTGACACATCATCAGCCTTTTCATTACTAATCTTGCTAAATTGTAGAGACCCAACATCAATCAACTCTTGCAAACCCGTCTTCAATTTCTCGCAGCCATTCACAACACTTATACAGTCTTCACAATCGAGAGAACAACCAGGAAATACTTGACCTTTCAACAGTCTCTCTTTCACCACCTTCAATGGCGTCTTGACTTCATCAATTCTCAGTACCAAACTCAACTTGTCATCATGCTCAACAGCATTAACTCTAGCCCCTCCATGATTAGGTATAGGGTTCGAGTTGATATTCGGTGGTGGCGCAAAGTTGATTGCCTTTGAATCCACGAGATCTTGAACTTTGTGATGTAGCGCCCTGCACTTCTCGGTTGAGTGCCCGGGTGCCCCTGAATGAAAAGCGCATCGCGCGTTGATGTCGTAACCAGCTGGAAGCTCTCCAGGAGGTGGTGGTGCCAAAGTCCTCAATTGAATAAGGTTCAAATCTAGTAGTCTCGGCAACAAAGCAGCATATGTCATCGGAATAGCTTCAATCACCCTGTTAGCAGGACGAGTCTGCCTCGGCTGATAAGGTCGTTGCTGGTAGTTGGTTCGAGGTTGTTGTTGTTGTTGTGGTTGTTGTGGTGGAGGTAGCATCTGTTGTACGGGAGCTGCAGGAATAGTGACAGCAGCCACATGTTCATAAGGTCTTCTGTAATCACGGCCCTGGCTTCGGCCGAATACAGCATTGGTCTCTCCTTCTCGCCTTCTTGGAGGTCCGCTAAAAGCTTTCCTCGCTCCATTTGAGCTACTAGCACCTGGGTCTTGTATCTTCCCCATTTTCAACAGTGTTTCAACCCTTTCTCCCGCAATGACAATATCGTTGAACTTTGTAGCAGAACTTGATGCCAATCTCTCAAGAAATACCCCCTGGAGGGTACCCATAAACATATCGGCCATCTCATTCTCTAACAAGGGTGGTTGCACCCTGGCAGCTAGCTGACGCCACCTCTGGGCGTATTCTTTAAAGCCTTCTTTTGCCGTCTGAGCCATATGTTGCAACTGGGTGCGATTCGGAGCCATATCCATGTTGTACTGGTACTGCTTCACGAAGGCCTCAGCGAGATCCTTCCAGCTCTTAACATTGACCCTGCTGAGCTTCATGTACCACTCAAGGGAAGCTCCCACCAAGCTGTCCTGAAAGTAATACATCCATAGCTTTTCATCGTCTGTATGAGCGGCGATTCTTCCCACATATGATTGCAGATGGGTCTTTGGGCAAGCAGTGCCGTTATACTTCTCAAAAGTAGGAACCTTGAATTTGTACGGGATTCTGACTCCCGGAACCAAACCCAAGTCTGTTATATCGAATCCCAAAGAACTCTGGGACTGAATAGCCTTGATTTGCTCAGCCATCTCTTCAAACCTCTTGTTCATTTCGACCCCTTGACCCTCGGTCTCATCAAGTAAAGTGAACTGGTCCTCCTGGTGGTCCACATGAATGTTATGCATCCCGTCATTGACTACGGTCGCCCCTGGTTGTATAACATGAGGTCCACCCTGACGTGCGCCCGCACCGGTATGATTATCAGCATTAGCAGCAGCAGCAGCGTTTCTGTTCTGATTCTCAACCAACTCTCGCAGCCGTTCTTGATTCTGCCCCATGCCGGTCATTAACGTCATGAAGTTATCCATCCTCTGCTTTAGATCTGCCAAATCTGCCTGCATCTGATCCATGGCTCTCTCTCTGTTAACCTTGGTTGGGTACCTGTGTACTGTTGGCTGCCCTCGAGCTTTTCGAGGAGCTATAGTGCCTACAACACAAAATACGTTAGTAACCGAGACACTACCTGCAAAACAACAAACAGGTTATATGGATGCAATGCAGTTGTTTATGTTTCCAAACACAAGTCACTTATGCCCCGGCTCCGGTATTTAGCAAAGAAAACCAGATGGGTACTGATCCTCGACTTTCAGAAACCTTTGCGGGAAACCACATTCAAACCATAATAGCAAGCAAACCAAGAAATAGTGAGAAACATCTTAACATAGATCAGCCCATTAGGCACAATAAAAACAGAATACCTCATAGAGTACGAGTTCTTACAGAGTATAAACAAACAACTAGGACTCCTACAACATGCCCGTAGGTAATCCAAATACAAAGAAAACAAACTAAGAAGCATAACCGCCGCCTGAGGATCCTGAAACTCCATCATCAGACCTGACCTTCTTGACTCCTGCCATCAACTTGAGGTCTTCAATCTCTTTGAGTGCTTCTTCGAGGGCTTGTTGACTGTCTGCAAGCTGTTGGGTCTTCTCTCTGCGAATCTTGTGGGCCTGCTCCACCTCTTCTTTCTTGTAAGCCATCTGAGTCTCAAAGAACTCCTCTTTTTCCTTATATTGCTTCAACTCTTGCTCTCTTTGTCCCTTCAACCAGACAATAGACTGACGAGCATCTCTAAGAGTCTTTGACTTCTTCTTGCGCTCAACTTCTCTTTGGGCTTCCATCATCCCCAACCTGCGGAAATGCGCTTCTTTTCCCGCAAAATCTTTCTCCTTAGCCTCCAAAGTCGCCTGTATCTTCAGCAACTTCTCCTCAGCTTCCTTCTTGGCCCTGTTAGCTTGGTAATACAAGCTTACCATCTCAGTATTTTCAACTCTAACTGCATGTAACTGGGCTTCTAACTTCTCGAATTCCTCTAAAGGCACAGTATCAATGGACTCAGCAACTGGTGCTGAAAATGGTAACAACACTCTTCTGGCTCTGTTTTTCAACCAAGCTTCGTACCCTGGGAACGTCTGATTGTTGCACTTCCCGAAACTAGCTATTCCTTCTCCTTTGATGCTTTTCCAAGCCCCCGCAACCTTCCTCACTAAGGGCATATTATCTTTCACGGAAAAGTAGAAAATGGGGGTCAGCTTCAAATCTTCAGGCACATCTCTCAAAGCGTATCCTAATTGTCTTCTTAACAAGATTGGATTGTAATTAATCCCTCCAGTTATTCCCAACAAAGGCACACTATGATAACTTCCGCAGCTGGTAATGAAACGTGCACCTTGCAGCCTCTGAGTGAACCACCTAACATCCTTGGCAAGCAACTTTTCCAGCTTCTGAGCCCATATCAGACTATGGTCACTAAACACTCCCGTACTAGGCAAATGCCTCACGAACCACATGTGAAATAATGGAGCACAGCAACGAACCAAACCTCCCCTCTTCTTTTCAGTCTTGTAATGAACCGAGTAATACAAATCCCCGAGTAAGGTAGGCACAGGATTCTTCAGCAAAAAGAGATGTATGGCATTTATATCTATGAACTTCTCCATATCAGCAAACAAAATGGTGCCATAGATAGAAAGAGCCAAGATAGCACAGACCGCATCCCATTCTTCTTTAACAGCCAATTCTTCCGCCTTCTTTACCAGAACCTCCAAAGAAAACCCAGACACACCTCCTTTGATAATGGTCAAAGACTTCACAGTAGAAGGACTCAAATAAAGAGCCTTAGCAATAGCCTCCGGTGCTGGTCTACTCATCTCAGAGTTGAAAGGAACCTGATCTTGAACTGGCACACCCAGGATCAAAGCATACTCCTCCAGCATAGGGCCCAACTGGAAATCAGGAAAGGTGAAGCAACGGAGCTGAGGATCATAATACTGAAGCAATGTATGAATGGCACTCCTCTCTGAAGGATTTAGCTCTATCACCACATCAAGAATACTCCCATAAGCTTTTCTGAATCTCTCTACCTGGTTGGGCGTAATCAGCTTTACCATCTTCTTCAGCAAACCAAACTTGACATCAAAGAACTTGAAGTGAATATTCTGCTTGCGAGGATCTTCCATCTTTGAAGAGAATACCGGAACCGGAAGCAGAAATATGAACCTGTGAATGAAAACAAAACAATGATTAATGATGCAATGATGCAATGCAGATGCAAATGCAAAGACATATGGTCATCTGAGACTGTCTGGAATCTGGCCACTGACAAGATCCCTCTGACAAACCAAAAGTTTACTGAGTCACCCTCTCTGATAACCACAACCCTCTGAAGAAAATCTCAGGACCATAGTATCACGAATACCAGAACCAGAAAACCAGAACTCCGGAACCAAAGTAACTGCATCATAACATGAACTGCACTGATAACAAGGGTATGATGAGGTCAAGTGTTCCTGCAAACCTGTAAACCCATCCCAAATCTCACGGGTGTGCTCCGGGTCAAACATCACGGACTCTCAAAGCCGAATAGCAATAATACTTTCACCATTTCCGAAAAAATGGCTCATGACCAAATCAGGGAATCGGTTAGGCATTATGTACTACGCAGGGAGGCCTCAGCTGAGTCCAGGAAAAACAAGCATCCCTTACAGGTTCCCAGCTTCAAGCGCTGAAATCGAGAAACAATAGTACATTCAGCCCGTAGGATACAGTACTAATGCCATACGACCAGATGCTTTGACTGAGTTCCTATAAGAGAACCAGGCCATCCTATGCGAGTTCCCAGTGGACCCTCGGGTGCGAATGGGTTTGCCACGAAATGTGGTCTGCCACTGTCACCACTGGAGAGGGTTGTTTCCACAAAGGTTCTCAATGATCGGTCCCCAGATGCACATAACCATCAAGGTCCTATCCCGAAGTGGAGGAAATCCCCACACAAGATATTTCCAAGACAGTCGCAATCTGGGCGTGAAACACATCGCCACTCATCATGCCACATGCGAGTACAATATGTCCACTCTAATCCTAGGGTGCACTCAAGCCGGGTACTTGGCTTATCTCTCAGAAACAGTATCACCCATCCCACCAAACAGAAAACCAGTCCAGACAGTCCAGTATGATATAAATGATGCGGAAAATAAATACTGAAGACTGTAAATAAAGCTGTAAATAAAGCTGTAAATAAACAACAATAAAATACAACAAGCCACATCAAACAAACATCACCCAATGAAACAACAACACACAAGCGCTAGGAGAGACTCACAGGGGAACCAGAGATTCTGGGTTCGTTCCCCAGCAGAGTCGCCAAGCTGTCGCTCCCGGGATTTCCATCCTGGTACAAACGCGAAAGTGGCGCGGAAAAAGGTAGAGTCGCCAGCCAGGCATTTTTATCCCGAAGAAAGGGAATGGTAATGCTGCACAAACCAGAAGAAAGAAAGAGGAAGGACACAGGTCCTGCGAACCAAAGAGACTGAGTTCGGGAGTCGGTTACGACCTGGGAAGGTATTAGCACCCAGATCGTCCGCCGTACCCGACGGGATCCACGCTTGCAAAGAGATACTGTTTCAAAGGGTGAGGGTATGAAAAATGCAGCAAAGGAATGAATATGAAAAGAAACTGGAACTGGAAAAGAACTGAATAAGAAAGCCAAAGGAAAAAAATGTAGGGAAAATAAAGATTGTGCTCGAACGGGCCCTACCCCGCTGCCTACGTACCTCATCAGGATAATGAGGATCAGAGACGCCGTAGTTCCCCTAACTAGGGGTACTAAAAGGAAATTGCTTGTGAATTAAGGCTTGAACTGCCTATGCCATTGCTCAGGTGTTGCAGGCTCGGACGACGAGTGCGTAACCGTCTTGCAAAATGACAAGTAGGAGCAAGTTCGCGTGCGGAGCGAAGGAGATGATAAAAGAATTCCCGAAGGAAAGACGCTTATTGTTTGTTTTGTGTTTTTTAGAAGCTTTTATGAGTGAAAGTTTGCATAGGTAAGTGTACCCAAGTCTTACTCAATGGGATGTGTACATCTCACATCATCCCGAAATGGAATGCGCAAGAGGCACACCTATCTATGGAGGAAATCCCCAAAGCTAGTCCCACAAGTGAAGGCTCAAGCACACTAACCTATTATCATTATTAAGTGTTTTTGTGGTTTTGATTAAGAAGTGTTTTTTAGCTTTTCTTTGTGAGGTACTCATGTTAAGACCTATCCACCACGAGTGATGACTCACACCTCGCCCCGAAATGGAACGCATGTGAGCATCTCATAGCAAAGTCTCATGTCACATGAAAGTACTCAACCTTTATTAAATGAATTGGAATTAAGTTTGAAGATGAGAAGAGAGAGCACCAAAGGATCTTAAAGGAAAAATTCTAAAGGGGGACTAAAATAATCCTAAGTATTCACATGCATGGAAGTCCTAAAGGTTAGTGAGGTTTCTATCCTAATGAAGGAAAAAAAAAAAAAAAAGATAGAAGAAGGGATGAGAAAGGCCTAAGCCCAACAACAAAGGGTTAGTAACATAAACATAAGAGGAAGATGAGAATTGGAGATGTGGAACTCAATTCCTACATCTCTCACTTACCATAGCCCCTGCAATGTTAGCAAAAATCCAGCAAATTGACCAACACAATCATGGAATTAGTCATGCTCAAAGGCTCTTGTGAACAAGAATCAAACATCATGCCAAACATTACAAGTGCACGACTTACGCGTCGAAAACATGAAAGCATACATCAACCAGCAAGCAAATCGCCCTAAAATCTCATGTTTAATGATCATGCAATGATCCATGGCAATTAGAACAAGCAAAGGGATCAAACAAGCTCAAAACAACACTAAAAAGCCATTCTGCTTCAGTGTTAACCGGTTAACCATATGCGTTAACCGGTTAACCAGCTCAAAACAACACTAAAATACGCACAAAACAGGAGCGTTAACCGGTTAACCATATACGTTAACCGGTTAACACTGATAAAACAGCAACAAATCCTGCAGAAAACAGCATCTCAAAACAGCTTATTCAAATAAGCTTGCACCAGACCAGCAATCAATTATACATGGAAAATTAGATCAATTCACATTAATCCATATCATTAAGCTCATGAACAATAACATTCGGATCCGGATACAAATCAACCAATCAAATCAAGCAACACAAGCAAATACACAAGCACATGGTGGATCTAAAGCATAAGCATGCAAATAAGCTAAAAACAGAGTTAGATCTGAAATTAACCAACCTACAAAGCTGAGGTATGCTTTGGTAATTGTTGATTGAGCTGAAAACAGTAGATCTCGCGCAAAACTTTGAAGATCCGATGCTAAGCTCCACACTCCATGCAAAATAAATGCAAGAACAAGCTCTTGATGCAGAATTTTGGATCCAAAAGCACTTCTAGATCTCAAACCAGATCTGAATCTCCAATAAAACCAGCAAAAAGATGCAAAGAAGCTATGAATGGAGGTTTAGTTCCAAGATCTACACACCTCAAGGCAAGGTTGTGTGATCTTCAAAGAGGAACTTTGAGTGATTTGGAAAATTGGGAGAGAAAAGTGAGAGAATTGTGAGTGAGAGGAATGAAAATTCAGAAATGAGAGTGAAAAATGAGTGAGAGCCCCTTTGGTTTGGAGAAAAATGGAATAAATATGGTTTAGGTTTGGGGCCCAAAATTTTGGGTTTGGGATCCAAAATTATGGTTTGGGTAGTGTGATTAGGATGTAGGGTTGGAATGAGGCTTGGATAAGTGCTCTAGATCCTTCTCTCAAATTCAAATTAATTCAAATGAATAAAAATCAGAAAATTGGAAAATGAAGCCAAAACACACATGCTGAAATTGCTGCTGGAAATTCAAATTTCGCAGCTGTTAACCGGTTAACCATATGCGTTAACCGGTTAACGCATGGAAAATTTGAATTTCCCTCCCTTTGGTGGGAACCTTCAAAAATAGACCTGCACCAACCGTTTCAAACAAATTTTGATCCATCTTCTCTTTCTAGGGCTCTGAACATGATACCAGGCTTGTGCAAAATGATCCTGTGAGATTCTTGCCAGATCACCATGCTCTTGATTTTGACTTGCAGATTCAGATTTTCCCAGATGACCGATCATATACCTTATGCTAGAACATGTGAGTGTTATGCTTTATTTTTTTTCTATGCTAAATGATAAGGATATGGTATGCTCATGATGATTATGATATGATAACGATGCTAAACAAGAAGAGGGCAAATTTGGGGTGTTACACTCATTCTTCTCCTTCCCACTTTCTCTCTTCAAGTGACTTGACTTCTTGAATGAAGCAAGTTGCTTTGCTTCTCTTGATCCTTTCATCTGCTTCCTGGTGGTTCCATTGAAGATTGTTCTTGAAAACCTCACAAACCTTAGGGACAACCAAGCATGACAATGATTAGGGTTTTGATTAGTCTCCCCTCTTAGTTTTACCTTTGTGTCTCTCTTTGAGTCTCCCCTTCTCACCTCATAATCAGGGACTAAACCCTAAAGGCTTTAAGGCTTTGTGATTAAGCTTATGCCTGCATCCTTCTCTTAGGATGGAGTGTATAACTTTAATCCTAAGTGTTAAACCCTTAATGTGTTTAACCCCTCTAATCAATCCATCTAATAATTATCAAGACATCACACTTGTAACTTGGGCCTTGCATCAGGGTTCTAATTCTTCCTTAATTGGTTAAGAAGGACTAACCCTAGTGTTAATGGACAAGTCCCCCTCAAGTTGTCTTACAAATCATAAAACTCACTTCATCATCATACCATTAAATAAAATCCACTCAATAAAGGCTTTGTTTTGTCATGAGTTTAATCCCTAATCATGGATTAAGTTGAGGAGCCTTCCTCAGCTTAAACATTCTCATCTATTATCCTTCTATTAGGATGGTGTAATGAGTCTGTTTAATCCCTGATTATGGCTTAATCTCATTACTCAACACTAAACAAAACACCAAAAACATCTAAATAATCACAAGTAGGTTAATGATCTTAATTCTACACCTAAGGTGATTAAGTGTGAGAATCTGACTTCACACTTAAGATACTCTCATTACCCCTAATCAGAGGGAAGATGTGATGAGTTTACTAAATCCATTGGTTTAGGCTTAAGCTCATTAACTTATGACAAAATCCAAAAGCAATAAAAGACTGAAAACACAAAAACAAACAATAATCGTCTCCTCCGGGATTCTTTTCTCATCTCATTCACTCACAAACGAGAACTCGCTTCTTCCGTCTAATGCAAGACAGTAAGCACCTGAGCCAGACAGGTCATACACTTGAGCATTAACAAGCAAGCAGTTCACAAGTCAATTCATCTTTCAGTCTCTTTGGGTCGAACTACGGTGTTCTGACTTCCTCATTGCACGAGAGGATACGTAGGCATAACTTAACGGTTATCGAACAAAAGTCTCTGTATATCCCCCCTTTTTCCAGCATTATTCTCTTAGCCTCATATTCTTGAGCAATTCATTCTCATTCCTACACTGACACTATATATTACACTTCACACTTCTTCTACACTGACACCTGTACATCCTTTTCCAGCTATTTTACACACAAATTGCACTGACACTACCCCTTTAAAACACAAATCTTTCAAGCGTGGATCCCGTCGAGTACGACGGACAATCTGGGTGCTAATACCTTCCCAGGTTGTAACCAACCCCCTTTCTCAGTCTCTCTGGTTCGCAACCGTCTTATCCATCTCTTTCTAGGCCTATGCAGCATTGCCTTTCCTCCGGGATAAAAATGCCTAGCTGGCGACTCTATTCATTCTCCAGTGAGTTCACGGCTGTGTGTTCTCATTGTCCCCCTCGCCGACCGTTCGCGTCTGTACCCCTTTTGACCCGGTGTCACTTGGCGGGAGCAACAGCTTGGCGACTCTGCTGGGGAACCTTATACTGCAACCAGGGCTTCTGGTTCTTTTTGTGGGTTCCTCCTAGCGCTTGTTTGATTTGTGTTTACTGGGGTGTTATGTGCTTATTTGTGTTCGTATATGTTTTATTTTTGCTTTATGTACATTTGCTTTACTGCTTTCTTTATTGCTTTTGTATGTATCATACTGTCATGCTGCTGGCTGGATCTGGTCTTTGTTTTGATGGGGGGGTGATTCATTGAGAGTTAAGGTCCTATACCTGGGATCTGAGTGACACATAGGCTAGAGTGAATCATATTCTTTCCCATTCCATCTCGGTTTGGTGCGGGAATATGAAACACGGTTCAGATATGGGTTTCCTCTTGAGAACTCTGTGTTGCAGATTTCCTGCAATGCTAGGGCTATCTGGGAAGCCTGCTAAGTCTGGATGACCTTTAGTATTGACCTTCAGAAACTGAGGTGAATTAGAGGAGGAACTTTTATGGTTATTGTAAACACTGTACCTCCGGGTTAGAAGTGTTTACACTTCTCATAACTGATCCAAGTATGAGGATCCTTGTTCTAGAACACCACCTGTGAGGGGGTTGGGCTGTTTACAGGATTGCAGGTACCTTGACCTCAGAATACCTTGTTGCTTTGATTGTTTAAGAATACTCCAATTTGGGACAGTTCTTATGATTCTAAACCCTGGACATGTGGCTCTTTATTTGAGCCCCCCACCTTGGTTACTGGATCTATAGACCTCCATCTGGAATTCTTGAACATACTTAGACCTATATCAGAGCACTTGATCAGATCCAGCTCAGTCACAGACCCTTGCATATCATTTGCATACATACTCATTGCATCATATTGACATTTGCTTATTTGTGTTTCAGGGTATCCATCTTCATTTGGTTCTGGTTTTGACCCCATCTTCAGTATTGACCCATCTTCATCAGCATCTGCTTCAGTTATCTGCACCAGCCAATCGGTGGCCATTTCTTCAGTATTATCATCAGCACCTGTCTCTATTAAGTCTCAGCATCATGGCTCCTAAAAAGAGCAACATCACCTATCACTTCTTCCAGCCAGAGTTAACAGACATCAGGAGGATTCAGACCCTGATCACTCCAGATCACATACCATTGTTCAGGGAACATTATGGAGATATACTTGATATGGTTATGGATCTGGACCCTTCACAGAGAAGCCTGATCCACACCTGCATTCAGTTCTATGATCCCCCACTGAGATGTTTCACTTTCCAAGACTTTCAGTTGGGCCCTCTATTAGAAGAGTACTCATCATTGGTTGGTTTGCCTATCAGGGGTGGAATCCCTTTCAACCCTGAGATGGTCTTTCCTGGTAATGGAGAAGTAGCCAAGGCTTTGCATCTGGAACCTGTCCTGATTGAGCAGCATATGACTTCTAAAGCTGGAATCCCTGGCTTCCATCTGGATTTCTTGATCTCTCAAGCTACCCTGAAAGCTTCTTTAGGAGAGTGGAAAGCTGTTTGTGCCTTGTTGGCTTTGAGCATATATGGAATTGTGTTGTTTGCAGATGAGCCTCGATTCATTAGCAAGAATGCAATCCATCTTTTCATCTTGAAGAACCCAGTGCCCACTTTGTTGGGGGATCTCTACTATTCAGTGCATCAGAGGAATGAAAAGCAGAGGGGAAGATTAGTGAGGTGTTGTGCTCCATTATTCCATACTTGGCTTCTCAGGCATCTACCCAGGACAGATGCATTTTTGAATCCTCATCAGCAGAGCAACTAGGCTAAGAGGCTCACTGCTCTAACTTCAGCCGATATCAGATGGTGCACTCAAAGCACCAAAGGCAGGGATATCGTCACCAGCTGTGGGCATTTTCCCAATGTGCCCCTAATAGGAGTTAAGGGTAGTATCAATTACAACCCTCTGCTGTTCAGAAGACAACTGGGCTATGCCTTGGTCCACACTCCTAAGGCACAGGACTTGGTGGAGACCCTTTATTGTGAGAACAAGCTTAATCTGGCTATTGTTAGGCAGGCAGCCTGGGCCTGGGATAATGTTCAAACCAAGGGAATAACCATTCTGGGGAAGTGCAACAATGTGGCATCAGCACAATATTATGAATGGTCCCGTGCCAGGGCCCAATTCTCTGGGATGCCCTTTACCATAGAAGACATGCCTGAGTCATCTTCAGCACCACCCCCTGCCACTATCAGTTTGGAGGAGTTTGAGAGCTTGAAGGAAAGAAATGAGAAGTTAACTCAGGCTTTGCAGAAGACCCTCCGGGAGAGGAGTGATGGTATGAGGGAGGTTGAGAGATTGGAGAAGTTGAGAGTAGAGCATCTGGCTAAGATTGAGAAGTCTGGGGATTATATCAAAAAGTCTAAGGCTGGAGAACAAATTCTGAAGAATGCTTGCAAAGAAGCCCAGTTCCAGAGAGCAAGGACAGACTTGTATCTGAAGGAGAGTCAGGCCCGGTGGGTCAGGATCACCGAGGCTCGTACTCTAGAGGACCAGAGAGTTCAAGACAAGATAGAGCAACTGGAAGCTAGTGCAAAAGAACAGCAAGAAGCCCTGGCAGCAGCCCAGAGAGAGATATCAGAGCTGAAGATCAAAGCAGGAGTGAAGAGGTCAAAGGACCAAAGTCGACTCAAGAAGCTAACAGCAGCTGTTACGGTCCGGAATCTCCTCATCAGGAATCTCACGGAGCGTCCGGCTGATCCTGTGACCGAAGCACTTCTCCAGGAAGTTCGTGAGGATGAGTTTGGTCTTGGTGTTTGACCATTTGTTTGTTGTTGCTTTCATTCCATGTACTTTTATTTTCCTGTAATGTATTTTGACCCCTCAGAGGGCTTGTATTTGTAAACAAACTATGTACCATTTTGTCTTTTGTATGATCATTTCCATGTGCTGCCTCATGTTTGTAACATCCTATAGCATCATTACCATCATCAACATGCTTCTGGTTTTGGTTTGCATCATGTCATTCCATCCCATTTTTGCATTGCATTGCATTTCTTTTCTAACCTTTCAGGTGGTAAGTGATTCTGAGAAGTGGATTTGCCTTCACTTCTCATAACTTTTCTTTTCATCTCTCTTGCATCCATTGATGCATTTTCTATTTGTGTTTGAGTTTGAGCTTGCTCATTCTTCTCCTTCCCACTTTCTCTCTTCAAGTGACTTGACTTCTTGAATGAAGCAAGTTGCTTTGCTTCTCTTGATCCTTTCATCTGCTTCCTGGTGGTTCCATTGAAGATTGTTCTTGAAAACCTCACAAACCTTAGGGACAACCAAGCATGACAATGATTAGGGTTTTGATTAGTCTCCCCTCTTAGTTTTACCTTTGTGTCTCTCTTTGAGTCTCCCCTTCTCACCTCATAATCAGGGACTAAACCCTAAAGGCTTTAAGGCTTTGTGATTAAGCTTATGCCTGCATCCTTCTCTTAGGATGGAGTGTATAACTTTAATCCTAAGTGTTAAACCCTTAATGTGTTTAACCCCTCTAATCAATCCATCTAATAATTATCAAGACATCACACTTGTAACTTGGGCCTTGCATCAGGGTTCTAATTCTTCCTTAATTGGTTAAGAAGGACTAACCCTAGTGTTAATGGACAAGTCCCCCTCAAGTTGTCTTACAAATCATAAAACTCACTTCATCATCATACCATTAAATAAAATCCACTCAATAAAGGCTTTGTTTTGTCATGAGTTTATCCCTAATCATGGATTAAGTTGAGGAGCCTTCCTCAGCTTAAACATTCTCATCTATTATCCTTCTATTAGGATGGTGTAATGAGTCTGTTTAATCCCTGATTATGGCTTAATCTCATTACTCAACACTAAACAAAACACCAAAAACATCTAAATAATCACAAGTAGGTTAATGATCTTAATTCTACACCTAAGGTGATTAAGTGTGAGAATCTGACTTCACACTTAAGATACTCTCATTACCCCTAATCAGAGGGAAGATGTGATGAGTTTACTAAATCCATTGGTTTAGGCTTAAGCTCATTAACTTATGACAAAATCCAAAAGCAATAAAAGACTGAAAACACAAAAACAAACAATAATCGTCTCCTCCGGGATTCTTTTCTCATCTCATTCACTCACAAACGAGAACTCGCTTCTTCCGTCTAATGCAAGACAGTAAGCACCTGAGCCAGACAGGTCATACACTTGAGCATTAACAAGCAAGCAGTTCACAAGTCAATTCATCTTTCAGTCTCTTTGGGTCGAACTACGGTGTTCTGACTTCCTCATTGCACGAGAGGATACGTAGGCATAACTTAACGGTTATCGAACAAAAGTCTCTGTATATCCCCCCTTTTTCCAGCATTATTCTCTTAGCCTCATATTCTTGAGCAATTCATTCTCATTCCTACACTGACACTATATATTACACTTCACACTTCTTCTACACTGACACCTGTACATCCTTTTCCAGCTATTTTACACACAAATTGCACTGACACTACCCCTTTAAAACACAAATCTTTCAAGCGTGGATCCCGTCGAGTACGACGGACAATCTGGGTGCTAATACCTTCCCAGGTTGTAACCAACCCCCTTTCTCAGTCTCTCTGGTTCGCAACCGTCTTATCCATCTCTTTCTAGGCCTATGCAGCATTGCCTTTCCTCCGGGATAAAAATGCCTAGCTGGCGACTCTATTCATTCTCCAGTGAGTTCACGGCTGTGTGTTCTCATTGTCCCCCTCGCCGACCGTTCGCGTCTGTACCCCTTTTGACCCGGTGTCACTTGGCGGGAGCGACAATACCTATCGGGAGTGGAGTCCCCTTCAACCCTGAGATGACTTTCCCAAGTAATGAGGAGATAGCAAAGGCATTGCATCTGGAACCAATTCTGATTGAACAGCATATGACTACTAAGGCTGGAATCTCTGGCCTGCATCTGGATTTCTTGATCTCTCAAGCTACCCTGAAGGCTTCTTTAGGGGAGTGGAAAGCAGTCTGTGCTTTATTGGCCCTGAGCATATATGGGATTATATTATTTGCAGATGAGCCTAGGTTCATTAGCAAGAATGCAATCCACCTTTTCATTCTGAGGAACCCAGTGCCCACCTTATTGGGGGATTTCTACTACTCAGTGCATCAGAGGAATGAAAAGCAGAGGGGAAGATTAGTGAGGTTTTGTGCTCCTTTGTTCCATACTTGGCTTCTTAAGCATTTGCCCAGGACAGATGCATTTTTGAATCCTCATCAGTAGAGAAACTGGGCTAGAAGACTCACTACTTTGACTTCAGCTGATATCAGATGGTGCACTCAAAGCACAAAGGGCAGGGATGTCATTACCAGTTGTGGGCATTTTCCCAATGTACCCCTGATAGGAGTTAAGGGTTGCATTAATTACAACCCTCTGCTGTTCAAAAGGCAACTGGGCTATGCATTGGTCCACACTCCTAAGGCACAAGACTTGGTTGAGACTCTTTACTGTGAGAACAAGCCTAACCTGGCTATTGTCAGGCAGGCAGCCTGGGCCTGGGACAGTGTTCAGACTAAAGGAGTAACCATTCTGGGGAAGTGCAACAATGTGGCATCAGCACAATACTATGAGTGGTCCCATGCCAGGGCTCAATTTTCTGGGATGCCCTTCACTATGGAAGATATGCCTGGATCATCCTCAGCACCACCTCCTGCCACTGTCAGCTTAGAGGAGTTTGAGAGTTTGAAAGAAAGAAATGAGAAATTGACTCAGGCTTTACAGAAGACCCTCTGGGAGAGGAGTAATGGTAGGTTGGATATTGAAAGGTTGGAGAAATTGAAAGTGGAGCATTTGGCTAAAATCGAGAAGTCTGAGGATTACATCAAGAAGTCTAGGGCAGGAGAACAGATCTTAAAGAATGCTTGCAAGGAAGCCCAGTTCCAGAAGGCCAGGACTGACTTGTATCTGAAGGAGAGTCAAGCTAGGTGGGTCAGGATCACCGAAGCTCGTACTCTAGAAGATAAGAGGACTCAGGACAAGATTGAGCAGCTGGAAGCTAGTGCAAAAGAGCAGCAGGAAGCCCTGGCAGCAGCCCAGAGGGAGATATCAGAGCTGAAGATCAGAGCTGGAGTAAAGAGGTCAAAGGACCAGAGTCAACACAAGAAGCTAACTACAGCTGTTACTACCCGGAACCTCCTTATCAGGAACCTCACGGAGCGTCCAGCTGATCCTGTGACTGAAGCACTTCTCAAGGAAGTTCAGGAGGATGAGTTTGGTCTTGGTGTTTGACTTTTGCTTGTTGTTGCTTTCATTTTATGTACTTTTATTTTCTTGTGATGTATTTTGACCCCTCGGAGGGCATGTTTTGTAAAGAACAAATTATGTATCTTTTTCTTTTTTCGTAATATATGTATCAGTTTGTTCCATCCGAGTTTACTTCAAAGAGCAACATCAACAGTATCTTCAAGGGTCTGGAAGGGTCAAAACCAAGTGCCAAGCCGGATACCTTGGAAACAAATAAGCATACTGCATTGCATGCTAACCCTTTGTTTGTTTTGTAGGTCTATTTTGTTGTTGTTTCTAACTCTGTTGTGATATTCAGGAACTATTGCTCGACGTCGGGTATTTCCACTCAATCGTCCACACCGATATCCAACCCGTAACAATCTTCCGGGCATACAAATGGATCAGGTACAACAGGACCTTGCAGAGGTCAGGAACCAAATGGCCAATGAAAGATTGGAAATGAGAACTCAGATGACGCAGTTTATGGAAGTGATGAACAACATGGCTCAGAGCCAAGAAAGATTGAGAGCAATGGTAGAAAGGCAGAATCAAGAAGAACCCCATATAGGGACTGCTGGGACAAGCAACAATGAGAGGGTCCAACCTCACGTCAACCCCCCTGTATTTGGACCCCACCTTCATCCAGAGATCAATATTCCTGCTAATGTTCAAGGGACTGCCACTGCAGGCAGAGTGCTGCAAGAAGACCCCCAGGAGGATCAGTTCACAGTAATGGGTGCTGGGGAAGAAGCCTATGACAGAAGGCTGGATGAAATTGCAGAAAAATTAAGATCCTTGGAGTCTCAAAACTCTTTGGGTTTTGATGTTATGGACATGGGCTTAGTGGACGGGGTCAGGATTCCCCATAAGTTTAAGCCTCCTTGTTTTGAGAAATACAACGGGACTTCCTGCCCACGGACCCACTTACAGTCCTTTCTGGGGAGGCTGAAAGCATATACCATGGACGAAAAGCTATGGATGTTTTATTTTGAGGATAGTTTAACGGGAGCTTCAAGGGAATGGTACTCCCATCTGACTAGAGCAACCATCAGGTGTTGGAAGGACTTGGCAGAGGCCTTCATTAGACAATACCAGTATAATTTGGATATGGCACCCAACAGGACCCTCCTAATGGGGATGTCACAGTCATCTAGAGAAAGCTTCCGCGAGTACGCCCAGAGGTGGAGGCAGCTGGCTGCTGCTGTCCAGCCACCTATGTCAGAGAGGGAGATGGCAGATATGTTTATGAACACCCTCCAAGGAACATACATTGATAGGCTAGTTGCCTTCTCTTCTACCAGCTTTGCAGATGTTGTTATAGCTGGAGAGAGAATTGAGAGCCTGTTAAGGATGGGCAAGATTTCTGACAACGGTGCCAGCTCATCCAGCAACACAAGGAAGCCTTTTGTAGGCCCAAGAAGAACTGGTGAGACCAATGCTATCCATACCAGCAGGGGCAGGCCCCAATATGTTCATAGGTCCGTGGCAGCAGTCACCATTCCCGCTCCAATTCATCCACAACCAGTTTATCAACCACCGCAACAAAATTATCCGCAACAAACTCAGTATCCTCCTCAGAGAAACTACAACAACACCAACAACAACAATCAGCAAAGACCGTTCCAACAGAGACCTTCTCAGGCCAATAGGGTGATCGATCTGATCCCTATGCCATATGCTACATTACTGCCACAACTCCTAAAACTCAACCTGGTTGAGCTAAGGACGTTGGCACCCCCAGATCCCGCCAGTCTACCCAGAAACTACGACTCCAACGCCAGATGTGCTTTCCATTCAAATGCACCTGGCCATAGTACAGAGAAGTGCAGAGCTTTGCACATGAAGGTACAAGACTTGGTAGACTCTAAAGCTCTGAATTTTGCACCCCCACCAAATGTTAATAAGAACCCTATGCCAAACCACGGAGGTCCCAGAATCAATGTTATTGAAGAAGACAAGCCATCTTACTTAATAACCAGTGTGGGTCAGATTCGGACACCGTTGGTAGAGATCAAAGCTCAACTCCTTGAATGTCAAATGTTCCCGGGATGTGAGCTAGGGTGTGCTTATTGCAACATTTCAGTGAATGGTTGTGATAACTTGAGAGATGGCATAGATGGCCTCATCCAGAGTGGCCTGCTTCAAATCACAACATCAATCCCTACCAATCCAACAACCTCATCAGCAACAATTCCCGAGTCTTCTACAAATGCAACAACCATTGTTCCAAACAACTCTTCAATTTCATCAATAAGTGCTTCATCTGTTCTTTCAACAGACCAAATATCAGCAAACATCCCTTCTACAACTTCAGCACCACTTCATTCAGAAACTCCTACAACAACAACACCCATCCTTCCAACAATGTCTCCTACAACTTCAGCAGCAAATGTCTCAACAGTTACGATTTATTATGATCCTGAAAATGATTCTGCCTACAACTCACAAAGTGCTACTCCCATCAGAGCACCAGTCACAATATAATATGATCCACAGACTATCATGGTCCCTTCTGCAGCTGCCATCAGTCCAGTCACTATCACAGTGCCTGGGCCAGTATCTTATGAAAGCAGTAATGCCATCCCTTGGCATTACGGCTCTGATCTATACTGCGGAGGACATAAAATCACTCTTGAATCATCAACCCCTGCACCACAAATAGATAATGTGGGAGGAGGCGGAGGCTTCACTCGAAGCGGACGTCTCTTTGCTCCACAAATTCAAAGACCCACTGCCGAAGCAGAAGCTGCTGTCAAGGCAAAAGGGAAGAGCTTGGTGCAGGAAGAGCAAATTGTTAAAGAAGCTGTGAAAACACCTTTTGATCAAGAAGTTGATGAGTTCATGAGAATCATCAAGAAAAGTGATTACAAAATAGTGGATCAGCTTCACCAGACGCCTTCTAAGATCTCCATTCTATCATTATTAATGTGCTCCGAGGCTCACCGGAACGCACTACTAAAAGTCTTGCACGCAGCTTATGTGCCAGAAGAGATCACCGTCAATCAGTTGGAAGCCGTGGTTGGGAATGTTAATGCTAGTAATGGACTAGGATTTACCAACACTGATCTGACTACGGAAGGCCGCAATCATAACAAGGCTTTGCACATTACCATGGAATGCAAAGGTGCAGTTCTTTCCCATGTGCTGGTAGACACAGGATCATCCCTCAATGTCTTACCTAAAAAAGCCCTTGTGAAGCTAGAGTATGACGGATTGGCATTACGTCCCAGCAACCTAGTAGTGAGAGCCTTTGATGGTTCCAAGAGATCAGTTCTGGGGGAAATTGAGTTACCTATAACGATTGGCCCACAAACTTTCAAAACGACCTTCTACGTGATGGATATACAGCCTGCCTACAGCTGTCTATTGGGTAGGCCATGGATTCACGCCGCTGGCACCGTGACCTCAACCCTTCACCAGAAGTTAAAATTCGAGTGGGAGGGTCAAGTCGTTACTATCTGTGGAGAGGAGGATATTTTTGTTAGCCATCTGGCTACATACAAATACATCGAGATGGATGGGGAGATCCACGAAACAATGAGTCAAGGGTTTGAGGCCTTGAACATAAATGAAACATCTGCTGTACCTGGAACCTCAATGACATCATACCAACAAGCCCGGAAGGTTGTTGAAGAAGGAACTGCCCAAGGCTGGGGCAAACTGTTACCGGTGGAGAAGAAAGAGGATAGATTTGGGTTGGGTTACAAACCAACTCAACAAGATCAAGCAGAGGCTGCTAAGGAGCCCAACTTTGTTAGTGGGGGAATGCTCACCCCTGATGCTGTCAACAATTTGGAAGACGAGGATGAAAGCGACCGCAACCTGGAGAGTTGGATCCGTCCAAAGATCCCGGGGAGCAGTATCTCGAACTGGTCTTCCCAGGAAATTATAAGAGTTACTCATGCAGAGTAATTATTATTTCCTGTATTTTTATAGCATGCATCAAGTCTTGCATCTTGCCCAAGATGACAAGGCTCATTTTGTAATCGGGCCATCTGTAATTTTTGTGCAACAAGATTAATCAATGAAATATCAGACATCTTTTGCAAATGAGTCTTTTTCTTTTCCGCTCACTGTTTTTCCATTTTTCTTTTTGTACAAAAAATAAATGGCAGTGTTTTCAAAATGATAACTTTATTTCACTTTTCTAAACAAGATTAAAATCAAATCACTAAAATGAACAAACTGAACCCTTGCAGAGAATGCCTTCCAGACAGTACCGACAACAGCACAGCTATGGCTTCGTATGACTTTGACAATCCGATCAATCAAGCTGGTGAAGGGGTTGAAGAAGAGTATGAGCTTCCGGAAGAGCTATCTAGGTTGTTAGGACAAGAGGAAAGGGTTATCACTCCTCATCAGGAGGAGGTAGAAACGATCAATCTTGGTACAGATGAAGATGTGAAAGAAGTTAAAATCGGGGCCTGCCTACAAGACTCAGTGAAGAGACAACTGATTGACCTGCTTCAAGAATATGTGGATGTGTTTGCTTGGTCTTACCAAGATATGCCAGGGTTGGACACCGACATTGTTATGCACAAGCTGCCTTTAAGAGAAGAATGCCCACCGGTTAAACAAAAACTGCGCCGTACTCGCCCAGACATGGCCATGAAAATCAAGGAAGAGGTACAAAAGCAATGGGACGCCGGGTTCCTTGCCGTAACTAGCTATCCACCGTGGGTTGCTAATATAATACCAGTGCCTAAGAAAGACGGCAAAGTAAGGATGTGTGTTGACTACCGGGATCTGAACAGAGCCAGCCCGAAAGATGACTTCCCTTTACCTCACATTGATGTATTGGTGGATAATACGGCTCAGTTCTCGGTATTCTCCTTCATGGATGGATTTTCAGGATACAATCAGATTAAAATGTCACCTGAAGACATGGAGAAGACAACTTTCATCACACCCTGGGGCATGTTCTGCTACAAGGTAATGCCATTTGGGCTGAAGAATGCCGGTGCAACATATCAACGGGCTATGGTAACATTATTCCATGATATGATCCATAAAGAGATAGAATGTTATGTGGATGACATGATTGCCAAGTCCCTTACTGAAGAAGATCACCTGGTAAATCTGTTGAAGCTGTTCAAGCGTCTGAGGAAGTACCAACTGAAGTTGAACCCCAACAAATGCACATTCGGGGTACGGTCTGGTAAGCTGCTGGGGTTTATTGTAAGTGAGAAAGGGATTGAAGTTGACCCTGATAAAGTCAAAGCTATTCAAGAAATGCCTGCACCGAAGACGGAGAAGGAGGTTCGAGGGTTCTTAGGTCGATTAAACTACATCTCAAGGTTCATATCTCACCTTACAGCGACCTGTGAACCTTTGTTCAAATTGTTGAGAAAAGAACAGACGATCAGGTGGAACGAAGACTGCCAAAAGGCTTTTGACAAGATCAAGGAGTATTTGCAAGAACCTCCAATCCTTATGCCTCCAGTTGAAGGAAGACCTCTGATAATGTACTTGACAGTATTAGAAGAGTCAATGGGGTGCGTGTTGGGCCAGCATGACGAGTCTGGTCGAAAAGAGTATGCAATATACTACCTAAGCAAAAAGTTTACCGACTGTGAACAACGTTATTCACTGCTTGAGAAAACTTGCTGTGCTTTAGCGTGGGCTGCTCGCCGACTGAGACAGTATATGTTGACCCACACCACTTTATTGATCTCAAAGATAGACCCTATTAAGTACATATTTGAGAAGCCAGCGCTTACCGGACGGGTTGCAAGATGGCAAATGATCCTCACAGAATATGACATCCAATACACATCACAGAAAGCCATCAAGGGCAGTGTATTGTCTGAATATTTTGCTGAGCAACCCATTGATGATTACCAACCTATGAGATTTGACTTCCCTGATGAAGACATCATGTTCATAAAAGCAAAAGATCATGAAGAGCCTGTTCATACTGAAGGGCCTAACCCAGAAGAAGAATGGACTATGATGTTTGATGGGGCTGTTAACATGAATGGTCGTGGTGTTGGTGCATTACTCATTACACCTAAAGGAGTTCACATGCCTTTCTCGGCAAAAATCACTTTCAACTGCACTAACAACGAAGCTGAATACGAAGCTTGCATTATGGGTCTTGAGGAAGCCATTGACCTCAGGATCAAGACTTTAACTGTATTCGGAGATTCAGCTCTGGTAATCAATCAAACCAATGGCAAATGGTACACACATCAAGATCATCTGATACCTTACAGGGATTATACAAGGAGGTTATTGACTTTCTTTACAACAGTCAAGCTTGAGTATATCCCTCGGGACGAGAATCAGTTTGCAGATGCTCTGGCTACCATTTCATCCATGATCAAAGTTCAAGCTGCCAACTTTGTACCTCAAATTTCAGTGTCCAGACTTGACAGACCAGCATATGTATTCGCAGCAGATGTTGTCAAGGATGATAAGCCTTGGTTCCATGACATTAAGTGCTTCTTAGAGGATCAAACATACCCACCTGGGGCATCTTCCAATGATAAAAAGACATTAAGAAGGCTTGCTGGTAGTTTCTTCCTGAATACTGATGGTTCCCTGTACAAGAGAAACTTTGATATGGTACTCCTCAGATGTGTCGATAAGACAGAAGCAGATTCGTTAATGCACGAGGTGCACGAAGGATCCTTTGGTACCCATACAGGAGGGTATGCAATGGCCAAGAAATTGCTAAGATCAGGCTATTACTGGATCACAATGGATGCCGACTGTTGTGCCTATGCCAGGAAATGTCATAAATGCCAGATTTACGCGGATAAAGTGCATGTGCCTCCCAATCCTTTGAATATAATGTCTTCACCCTGGCCCTTTGCTATGTGGGGCATTGACATGATTGGCAAGATTGAGCCGACTGCTTCGAATGGCCACAGATTCATCCTGGTTGCCATTGACTATTTCACCAAGTGGGTCGAAGCAGCTTCCTATGCCAATGTTACAAGACAAGTGGTAGCCAGATTTCTGAAAAGAGATATCATCTGTCGATATGGAGTTCCCGAGCGAATCATTACTGATAATGGTTCCAACTTGAACAACAAAATGATGGCAGAGCTATGCCGGGACTTCAAAATTCAACACCACAATTCTTCTCCTTACAGGCCAAAGATGAACGGCGCTGTTGAGGCAGCTAATAAGAATATCAAGAAGATTGTGCAGAAGATGGTAGTCACCTATAAAGACTGGCATGAAATGCTACCGTTTGCCTTGCATGGGTACCGCACGTCAATCAGGACATCCACTGGGGCAACACCGTATCAACTTGTGTATGGTATGGAAGCAGTCCTACCTGTCGAAGTCGAGTTACCCTCCCTACGGGTATTGATGGATGTTAAGCTGAACGAAGCAGAATGGGTCAGGTCCCGATACGAACAACTGAGTCTGATTGAAGAGAAAAGATTGGCTGCAATCTGTCATGGGCAGTTGTATCAGAAAAGAATGAAGAGAGACTTCGATCAGAAAGTCAGGCACCGAGAGTACCAAGTAGGAGATCTTGTGCTGAAAAGAATCCTCCCTCCTCATACAGACCACAGGGGCAAGTGGACTCCGAATTATGAAGGACCATTTGTGGTAAAGAAAGTTTTCTCTGGTGGAGCACTGATGCTCAGCACCATGGATGGTGAAGATTTCCCGTCCCCTGTGAATTCAGATGCAGTTAAAAAATACTTCGCATAAAAATGACCCGCTGGACATAAAACAGAATGTAAGTCCAGGCAAAAATAGGGCATCCCGGCGAGTCAAAAACAGAATAAAAGACTCGGGCAAAAATAAGGGAAAATGAATAAAAAAATGTACACCCGCTGAGTTGAAAAGCCGCATTGGACAGCTCAGGCAAAAATGGGTATCCCGATGGATTGAAAACCCGAAAGGGCGATCCATGCAAAATAAGGGAATAAGCGGACAACTGCGCTCTGAATTCGTCTGTATCGTTTACAACTTGGTAAGCTTCGAAAGGATCAAGCTTCAATCAGAATCAGCCTTCTTCAGAAAGCAAGACGAGAAGAACGTCAAAAGTCATACGAGTCATAGTGAAAGAGGAAGCTCCTTAAAGCGTCGTCAACATTGCCAACACATCTTGTTTCTCAATTTGTAACGATCTCCTCATTTTAGGAGATATGTTTCCTTGACTGTATCTTGCCAATTCAGGGCATTTGAATTAATAAAATCAGATTTTCAGTCACGTTTCGTCTTGTATATTTTTATTCGCAAAAAATGTCTGATGTTTTAAGAAAAAGGATTGCATAAATACAGATGCTTATTTTCAAAAATAAAAATACATGCTTGCAGGGAATATATTTACTCTCGAGAGTGTCTAAACTCCTATGACGGAATCCGGTAAGGGATACCTCGGGATTACGTGTGCGTTTCTCTATCTTTTCGGGATTGCAGGTATCCAGAATGCAACTTGGGGCATGTAAGCTTCATCCCAGCAAGCTGGCAAATCAGTACTCACTCAGCCTCAACACTCAAAGTGTTTTCTCTCCAGCCGAGTTGCCACTTGTGGATTCTCCCCATCAGAGTTGCCAGGCATCACTTCTCCAACAGGGCAGTACCAAAGGCGCCCATATCCCCGGTTGAGTCAAGAACCCTCCTCAACAGAATCTCTAGGGAGATCTGTCAGTGATCCCTCTTTCTCCCCAGCCGAGTTACCATTTCATACAAAAGTCAGGGAACCATCTCCCCACAGAGCTCCAGCCTATATCCAGAAGAGCAGCGCATGAAGGAATCACAACAGAGTGACGAAAGTTTCCACAAGCTCCCAGTTGGGTCCCTCATTATCTGAGACAGGTCTATCAGTGACCTGAATCCCCAAGCAGATATCATCTCATAAGATCTACCAGTGATCTCATCCCCGGCTAGGATGTCCATTTCAAGCAAATTGATCTGAAATCTTCACAAGCAGTGGGATCCTAGCCCCGGTTTGGTATTTTTGCATAATCATAAGCATTCGCATCATATTCACCCACAAAGCGTAGCATTCTGTCTAATACGGAGCATTACGGCAAAAATCAAACATATAGCATAATCATAAGCCATGTTTTGAATCAAACACTTGTGAATAATAATGACATTTCAACAGTATACATAATACTTCCCCAAAATCCCCAGCAGAGATTCCCCAGCAAAAGCAGTTGCCTCACATTCAAAAACACCAGTATATATACCCTTTGACACCCGTCCGTGTCATCATTCCCCAGTAAAGTCACCTGAACACTCTGTGCAAACAATACCACTCGTATTACAGACCCTCTTTGACACCCGTCCGTGTCATATCCCCAGCAGAAAGCCAAAGACATTCCCCTTTGCACTCACAGATACTTATATATACAATTCCTTGACATCCGTCCATGTCACTTTCCCCAGCACAGTAGCCTAAACACTTTATATGTCAGATATTTATACATACTATACTCTTCACCTTTTGACACTCGTCCGTGTCACCCTCCCCAACAGTTGAATACTTATCTATACACCACTCATACTTATATAGATACCCGTCCGTATCTTGTATATACCACTCAAATCCCCTCAGAGTCAACACTCGTCCGTGTTCTTTGTTAACCAGATGGTACTCGTCTGTACCATCATCTCAGAACATGCGTCAAGCGTTTGTTTCTACCTGATACTCATCCGTATCATAAGTCTTAAGGATGCTCGTCCGCATCTTTAAATCCATACACCGTGTCAAACACTCATGTCTTCTTGAATTTAGACACTCGTCTGTGTCTACTATTCCCCAGAAGAGTCCTTTCAGATACAACACTCGTTCGTGTTCTTTGTTAACCAGTTGATACTCGTCTGTATCATCATCTCTGAACACGTATCAGTATTTGTTTCTACCCGATACTCGTCCGTATCGTGATCTTAAGGATGCTCGTCCGCATCTTTAATCTATACACAGCGTCTAGACACTTATACCTTTTGTTTCGTGGATGTAAATACTCGTCCGTGTTTACTATTCCCCAGTAGATCGCCAACAAAGCAATTTTCTTTCTATCTGACACTCGTCCTGTGTTATGATAACTTCGAGAGCAGTCGTCCCCTGCTAGGTGGTCGTCCTCCACCTCTTGATGGTCGTCCTCCATCATGCTCATCCGATGGCCGTCCCCATCGTTGATTTTCTATCCGACATTCGTCCTATGTCGTGATATTTAGCAGCCGTCCCCTGCTAGGTGGTCGTCCTCCACCTCTTGATGATCGTCCTTCATCATGCTCGTCCGATGGCCGTCCCCATCGTTGACCTTTTATCCGGCATTCGTCCCATGTCGCGATATTTTTGAGCAGCCGTCCCCTGCTAGGTGATCGTCCTTCACCTTAGATGACCGTCCCTCATCTTATCCCCAATAGAGCAGCCGTCCCCTGCTAGGTGATCGTCCTTCACCTTTGATGACCGTACCTCATCATCTGTTTATTTCATTTATTCTTTAACCCGATGGCCGTCCCCGTCGTGGTCCCTTTTCCTTTTCCTGGTGATCGTCCTTCATCAGTTTAGCCCGATGGCCGTCCCCGTCGTGGTCCCTTTAATTTTTTAGCCCGATGGTCGTCCCCATCATTTTTTTTCATTAATCTCCAGAGAATCTTACAGCTTTATCTTGATGGCCGTCCCCATCATAATTCTTTTTATCCCCAGCATGTCGGCCGTCCCCGTCATTGCCTTATTTTCCGCACTTTTTCCAGCATGTCGGCCGTCCCCGTCATTGCTCTTTATCCATCAGTCGTCCTCTGCTCGACGGTCGTCCTCCGTCGCCCACACTTTACAATATACTTTATTTTCTTTTACAATCTATATCCCTTTTTCTTCTTCATTCTGTGAGTGCAAATTTTGGACTGTCTTTGGTATTCAACCACAAGTTATCTTGTTTGCCTGTTAAGCCGCTGCTTACATCCTACACAGCTAACTCATGTTTGAATAGGGGCAGCTGTAAACACCCCAAATTTGCCCTCACCCATTCACACCATGGCTTGTGATCATTTCATATGCATAAACTCAATCATACCATCCCATATCACATTTTTGATCCACTGTATTGGTTCTAAGTCATCTGCATCTAGGGTTTGTGATCTGAGCAGCCCAAGAGCTTCTTGAGCCACTCCAAAGGCCATCAATCACTTCAAAAGGGTCTATGTGTGTTCAAGTGTCATATTATATCCTCTCAAAATCAAGAATGTCAAAGAATCACAAGAACTGGGATTGGTATGGAAGCAGAGCCAGGTTTGACTGCACAGTTGACCTAAAATTAGGGTTTTGGTTTCAGAGGCCATAACTCCAAATTTTTTGGTCATTCTTGTTTCTATTGGTCTCTATATGGTATAGTGAGTATGCATATCAATTTTCATGAAGAAATTCCATGGGGAAGACATCTGATCAAAGGTTGACTTTCTGGACAAGTCAGTGCAAAATCAGGGCATCTGAGACCCCCAATGACCCAACCAAAGGGCATTCTTCATCATTTTGATTGTATATGATCTTTATTTGATCATGGAAGAAGTTGTAAGTTTACAAAATTCAAGAATCTCAAGTCTTTTGCAAAGTTGACCTTTTGGGCAAGTTTGACTTTTAATGAAAATGTCATTTTATGCAACTTTTTCAACCCTTACTTTTTGATCCCAAAAAGCTTCAAATGGAAAAACTTTGGTCATGAAAGTTGTAGAATGGATCATTCCCTTTTCAAAAAGTACAAGAACATGACCTAATTCATTTTGGATCAAAAGTTATGGCTTGTCAAAGTTGGAAAAAATCACAAAATTTGAAGTTTTCACCAAAGAGGCAAAGTTGCAAATTCACTTCTCAAGGCAAATTTAGTCATCAAATGGACTTCTAAACTTCACAACATGATCACACAAGACCTAAAAACCAGAATGGGCCAAGAAACTTCTCACTTTTGTGGCCTATGGATCAAGATCTTTTCATGAGAACCAAAATGAACCAAGTTGCAAAACCCATCATAACATCTCACCCACTTGTTGCCTAGCCTGCTGATCAATCCTAGCCTTTCTCCCTCACCTTGCTGCGCAACCCACACCCCTTGTACTTGGCTAGAACATGACCCATGCTTTCTCTTACACAAAGTTGACAATTTGCAAAAGTAACCATACCTATCACAAAAGGACATGTCACATCTTCTGACCAATAGGATTAGTTTATACAAATCAAATGCAAGTTAAACATCACAAGAAGCAAGCCTGAAACCAGCAAGAGCACAACATTCTCATTTTCCACCCTTAGAGCAAAAGCTTTCGAAATTCTTCATACAAGCCACAAAAACTTAAACAAACTTCACAGACCTTCTCAACACATCACCCTGATCACAAAGCACCCCCAAAATCAACCTGAAGCTCAAAGAATCAAGAACACGATTCTCACCTGAGCTTGAACAGAACCTGTTCAAACTCTCAAACCAGCCAGCACAAACCTTCTCTAAACATTCAGAGTTCATAAGGGAGGTCATAGGAGTGGATTGCACAAAGGAAAGAAGCCAGAAAGCTGCAAACTGAAAGCTTCAAAACTCAGGTAGTTCAAGAACTTTTTTTTCCAGAAATGATTTTTTAAGTTCTTATTAGCTTCTGCATGCTTCCCTGATCATGAATATGTTGTTGGTTTTGAAAATGGTGAAGAGATGAGTATGTATGCAGTCTCTGAAACTTTTTGCCCTAGAACTAGATTGATTCGATTCTCTTTGTTTAGGAAGGATAAATGTTGTTTGAATGGGGGTTTTGATTCGTTTTTGAGTGGGGATCATTTTTGTTTAATTAGAATTTGTTTTAGATGCGTGTAGAGGGAGTTTGTGATTTTGGGTGATCGGAGAAGATGACCGGAACACTGTTCCGGTCACCTGAAAGTCATTAAGGGCTGATTAGGGCTAATTAATTAGGGTTAGTGAGTTTGAATGCTGGCCCTTGGATATGGCGCCAAGTCAATGCGCGCGCGTGTGAGTTTAAATGAGGGCCCTTGGATCTGTTGACTTTTCTTTATTTCAGTTTAAATTCATTTTTATTTTCATTTAATTATATTGTTTTGTACATTTATTTAAAAATAGTAAAATCTTTTCAAAAATTCTGAAATTTTTTATACAAATTATTATTTAATTTCAGAGCACAAAAATATTTTTATTCTTATTTTTTGCATTTAAAAAGTATTTTTAAATATTTAAAAGTTTATTTTTAATTAATTAATGAGAATTAATTAATTAAAAATACTTTTAGGTATTTAAAAATCACCAAAAAATTCATGAAACATTTAAAAACATTTAGAAACATTGTCCAACCTTCAAACCAAATTTCTTTTTTGATCTTGATGCATTTTGAGAATTTTTCATGGAATTAAAATCATTTTGATGCATTATTTTGATCCAAACTTCCAAAAATCATTTCTGCCTAACCATGAAGAGTGGGACTTTGATTCTTTTTGCATTGTGTTTAGCATATCATGTAGTATGTGAGATTAAATTGGCATGATTTGATCTTTCATTTTCCATTTGTTTGGCATTTTTCTTGTTAAGGAACCCTAAAACCCTAGAAAACTTAGAAAAATCATAACTTGAATTAGGTTAAGAGTTGGAACCTCTCCTTTGGGCAGTGAGTTAGTATAGGATTAGGGATCCTTTGAGTGCATTTTCAATTTTTTATCTTGGTGTTTGCTTCTGATTTTGGTTTGTGTTTGATGCTTTGATCATAAACCCTAATTTGGGCTTCCATATGCATCCATTTTGCATTTGCTTGCATAACTTGACTTGCCATAGCATTTTATGCATTCTTGTGATCCATTTGACATTATAAGACATATTGAAAGCATGTTTGATTATTGCATCTTGCATTTCCCATGTTGTATGCCATTTGCATTTCATAACTTTTCATGTGTGTTTATGCTCCTTAACTTGTTTCATTTGCATCCATGAACTTGTATGATCATCCCCATGTGTTGTTTCATGTTTGTAGCATCTCATAGCATCATTAACACCATATATGTGCTTCTGGTTTTGTTTCTCATCATGCCATTTCATTTCATTTTGCATTGCATTGAATTTCTTTTCTAACTTTTCAGGTGGTAAGTAACTTTGAGAAGTGAATTTGCTTTCACTTCTCATAACTTCTCTTCATCTCTTTTATGCATCTTTGCTGTATTTTTGTATGTGTTTGAGATTGAGCTTGCTCATTCTTCTTCTTCTCCCTTTCTTTCCTCAAGTGACTTGACTTCTTGAATGAAGCAAGTTACTTTGCTTCTCCTGATCCTTTCATCTGCTTCCTGGTGGTTCCATTGAAGACTTCTCTTGTAAACCTCACAAACCTTAGGAACAACCAAGAATGACAATGATTAGGGTTTTGTTTAGTCTCCCCTCTTAGTCTTACCTTTGTGTCTCATTGAGTCTTCTCTTCCCACCTCATAATCAGGGACTAAACCCTAAAGGCTTTAAGGCTTTGTGATTAAGTTTATGCCTGCATCCTTCTATTAGGATGGAGCGTATAACTTTAATCCTAAGTGTTAAACCCTTAATGTGTTTAACTCCTTTAATCAATTCACATAATAATCATCAAGACATCACACTTGTAACTTGGGCCTTGCATTAGGGTTCTAATTCTTCCTTGATTGGTTAAGAAGGACTAACCCTAGTGTTAATGGACAAGTCCCCCTCAAGTTGTCTTACAAACCCTAAAAAACACTTCATCATCATATCATCAAATAAAATCCACTTAATAAAGGCTTTGTTTTGTCATGAGTTTAATCCCTAATCATGGATTAAGTTGAGGAGCTTTCCTCAGCTTAAACATTCTCATCTATTATCCTTCTATTAGGATGGTGTAATGAGCCTGTTTAATCCTTGATTATGGCTTAACCTCATTACTCAACACTAAACAAAAACACCAAAAACATCTAAATAATCACAAGTAGGTTAATGATCTTAATCCTGCATCAAAGGTGATTAAGTGTGAGAAGCTGACTTCACACTTAAGGTATTCTCATTACCCCTAATCAGAGGGAAGATGTGATGAGTTTACTAAATCCATTGGTTTAGACTTAAGCTCATTAACTTATAACAAACTTTCAAAAGCAGTAAAAGACTGAAAACTCAAAAACAAACAATAATCGTCTCCTCCGGGATTCTTTTCTCATCATCTTCACTCATAAACGAGAACTTGCTTCTTCCGTCTAATGCAAGACAGTTTGCACCTGAGCCAGACAGGTCATACACTTGAGCATTGACAAGCAAGCAGTTCACAAGTCAATTCATCTTTCAGTCTCTTTGGGTCGAACTACGGTGTTCTGACTTCCTCATTGCACGAGAGGATACGTAGGCATAACTTAACAGTTATCGGAAAAAAAAGTCTCTGTATATTCCCCCTCTTTCCAGCTTTATTCTTTAAGCCTCATACTCCTGAGCATTTCACTCTTGTTCTTACACTGACACTTCACTTATACACTTCACTTTTCTTTTACACAGACACTTGTACATCTTTTTTCCAGCTCTTTTTATACACAAATTGCACTGACACTACCCCTTTAGAACACAAATATTTTAAGCGTGGATCCCGTCGAGTACGGCGGACAATCTGGGTGCTAATACCTTCCCAGGTTGTAACCAACCCCCTTTCTTAGTCTCTCTGGTTCGCAACCGTCTTATCCATCTTTTCTAGGTCTATGCAGCATTGCCTTTCCTCCGGGATAAAAATGCCTAGCTGGCGACTCTTTTCTTTTCCAGTGAGTTCACTGCTGTGTGTTCTCATTGTTCTTTTCGCCGACCGTTCGCGCTTGTACCGGGATGCAAATCTTTGGGAGCAACACCTAGGATCCTCTTGTCATATGAGAGACTTTTCCCAGATGAAATGGCCAAAGTCACAAAGAATTCATGCTTGAAAGTGAAACCCTAATTTGGGATCATTGTGTAGGAGCTTGCCCTAGCTTGGATTCACTGATGATCTCCCAACCTCCTGAGCTTTTGCAAAGGATTTTGTGCTTGTGAATGTCATGTAGACTCTTCATGAGACTTGGACAAGTCCACTGGGCCTCTTGCTATAGCTTGTAATGCCTCAAATCCACAAACAATTGATCATATGCCTAATGCTAGAACATGAGAATGTTATGCTTTACTTTTCCATGCAAAGATGCCAAAAAATATGATATGCTCATGATGACTATAATGTGATGATGATGCTTAAAAAGAAGAGGGAAAATTTGGGGTGTTACAAGTGCACTATAGGATTAGCATGGACATGTTGTACTCGCATGGTTACATGATGAGTAGCGATGTGTTCCATACCCAGACTGCGACCGTCTCGGGACTATTCTATGTGGGGGTTCTTCTCCACTTCAGGGTATGACCTTGAAAGTTATGTGCATCTGGTGACCGATCTTCGAGGACCTTAATGGGAACACCCCTCTCCAGTGATGACAGTGGCAGACCACATTTGTTGGCAAACCCACTCGCATCCGAGGGTCCATTGGGAACTCGCATAGGATGGCCTGGTTCTCTCATAGGAATTCAGTTAAAGCAAAATGTTTGTATGACGGTAGTATTGTACCCTTCGGGATGAATGTACTATTGTTTCTCGATTCAGTGCTTGAAGCTGGAGACTTATGAGGGATGCTTGTTTTTTCCGGACTCAACTGAGGCCTCCCTGAGTAGTACATAATGCCAAACCGATTCCCCGATTTGGTCATGAGAAATTTCTTGGAAATGGTGAACGTATTATTGCTATTCGGCTTTGAGAGTCCATGATGTTGACCCGAGTAGCACACCCGTGAGATGGGGAGGGGTTTACAGGTTTGTAGGAACCCTAAGACCTTCAGCATACCCGCTTTGCCTTTGGTTTAGTTTTATGATCTGGATTTCTGGATCCCAAATCAGAGGGATTGTTATTGTGATATGTGGATATTGTGACCTTGCACCGACACCTGATTATATGATTGGCACATCACAGACACTTCACTAATCACATGCCTCGTCTTGCATAAGCATCATATCATCATTAATCATTTGTGTTTCTTTTATTTTCAGGGTCTGCATTACTCCTGGTTCTTGGTCATATCATTGCTTCAGAATGGAAGACGTCAGAAAGAGAACTGTGCACTACAAATTTTTTGATACCAAGATGGACCTGATCAACCAAATGGTGTCTCTTATTACCCCGGGTCATTTGGGATACTTCAAGGAAAAGTATGGTGATATTTTGTACTTGGTATTCAACTTGGATAGCTCTCAGAGAAGCGCCATTCACACTTTGTTGCAGTATTACAATCCACGGCTCAGGTGTTTCACATTTCATGACTTTCAGTTGGGTCCTTTGCTGGAAGAGTATGCTGAGATTATGGGAGTCTCAATCAAGGATCAGATTCCTTTCAACTCAGAGATGACAAGACCAACCCATGCTGACATCGCAAAAGCTCTTTATTTGAGCTCATCTGAAGTATCTGCAAATCTGTCTACCACCAAAGCAAAAGTACTTGGTTTCACTCTAGAGTACCTGGTTAGAAAAGCTGAAGAACTTGCAGTGACAAACCAGTGGGATTCTGTTTGCGCCATCTTAGCACTATCCATTTATGGGATCATCCTATTCGCTGATATGGACAAATTTGTGGACATAAATGCTATTCATTTATTTGTGTTGAAGAATCTGGTGCCCACTCTCCTAGGTGACTTGTATTATTCTGTGCACTATAAGAATGAGAAGAAGCGAGGAGGTCTGGTTAGATGTTGTGCTCCCTTATTCTACAAGTGGGTCATGAGACATTTGCCTACTACTGAGAGTTTTACTGATCCTAATACTACTTGGGCTCAGAAGCTGAGTACTTTGTCTGCCAGAGATATTAGGTGGTTTACTTTGAGGTTGAAAGGAAAGAGTTTCATTACCAGTTGTGGAAATTACCTTAATGTGCCTTTGTTGGGAGTATCAGGAGGTATCAACTACAATCCCATTCTCTTAAGAAGACAGTTAGGGTATGCGCTCAAGGAGATTCCCGATGAATCCGAGTTATTCCAAACTTTTTACTTCTCGGTGAAAGACAATCTTCCGTTGGTCAGGAAAGTTGCAGGTTCTTGGAAGGTGATCAAAAGAAAGGACACAACATGTCTAGGCAAGAGCAATAACCGGATGTTCCCTGAATTAGAAGCTTGGATAAAGGAGGAGGTTAAAACGGCTCTAGTCCCTTTTTCTGTACCAACTCCGCCTCTAGCAACGGTGCCTTTAGAAGATTATCAGAAGTTGGAAGCTTTGGTCAAGCAGCTTAGGGTTGAGAATCAAGAGGCTTACAATTCCTGTCAGAAATTGATGATTCAGAACCATCAGTTAGAAGATAGAGCTCTCCGAGCTGAAGAAACGGTTCGTCTTAAGCAGAAGGACTTCGAGGAAAGGGAACTATACTTCAGGAAAAGAGGATTGGCTGAGATCCATAAGGAGAGTCAGCGCCGGAAGGATAAGAAAGAACTTAATGAGGCTAATGAAGCCATCACACTTTGGCAAGAGAAGTGGAGTGATAATCAGAAGAAGCAAAGGGAGGTAGAAGCTGAATTCGAGTTGAAGATCAAGAATCTCCAGGATGCCTTGGTTGAGCAAGAGAAGTTAGTTCGGAGAGCGCAAGAGCAACAGAGAGAGTATATTCGTCAGATGACAAAGAGTCAACAAATAGCTGAAGATGTCCAGAAAGAAGTTGAAGAGTTGAAGCTTCGTGCTGATGTGAAGAGGTCAAAGGCCGAGCCAGGTCCAAGCAAAGAGAATGAGACAACTTTCCTGCAGTAGATTGAAGAGTTACATGCTTCCTTTGATCTAAGGGACCTCCTCATCCAGAGACTCATCCAGGAGCCTGATCATCCGGATGTCGTCCAGTTGTTCCAGAATGTCAAGCGTCTTAGCTGGAGGCTGCAAGACTTAAAACTCCCTAGGGTTTAGTTTCATGCTATTGTACTTGGATTACCCACAGGCTTGTTGTGGGATTCCTTTTATTTGATGTACTTTGTTGTTCTTTAGATTGGCACCCTTTGGGGACTTTGTTGTTTCAATCTTCAGTTTATGTGATTGACTTGTTTTGAATCTCTTGTTCGTTATTTATTGCACCGACACGGGGTAATGAGCACCAATTCTCCACGACTGTCATTGTATTTGAACATCACTTGGGTCTTCTTCCCAATTATTATTCTCTTAATGCCAGGACCGAAAATAGGGAAAGCCTCGGGAATAAAAGGAACAATTTGCATTGCATACGCATCATTTGCATTTCTTCTTTGTTTGCAGGTTTTTCTACAGGATGCTTAATTTATCTGTGTTTCAGGCAAAGATTGCGAGAGCCGCCAAGACCCGACATCTTCGACAAGATATCCTGCATCGCTATGCAACTCGTAGCAATCAGAGGACAGTCATGGACGCTATGTAAACAGAGCTTAATGAGTTTCGCACCAGAATGGGAGAGTTCATGGTCATGATGCAAGGGATGGCTCAGGGACAACAAGAGTTAAGGAATGCAATTCAAGGACTAAACCCTCCTCAGACTAATACTCCTGTGACTACTCCTGACGCACAAGGGGCTCCTCCCAACACCAGCAATGGCCCAGGTGGACCTCAGATTCCAGAACAAGGCACGACAACTTTCATTCCAGTACAAGACAGGCAGGAGGATCAATTCCCTTCTTTCAACAACGACATGGGGTTCGCTGGAGAAGGAAATCTTCATGATTTTTTGATGCTTGCCGAGAAAGTTAAAGCCCTCGAGTGTAGAGACACTTTGGGGATAGATGTGTCTGACATGGGCCTAGTCCCCGGGGTGGTTATTCCTCACAAATTCAGGTCGCCTACTTTTGACAAGTACAACGGTAATTCCTGCCCAAAGACTCACTTGCAAGCATTCTATCGGAAGATCGCTGCCCATACTCGGGATGAAAAACTCTGGATGTACTACTTCCAGGATAGTCTCTCTGGAGGGTCCTTGGAATGGTATATGAAGCTAGAGAGAAGTTCTGTAAGAAACTGGAAGGAATTGGGAGAAGCATTCCTCAAGCAGTATCAGTATAATATTGACATGGCGCCCAGTCGCACCCAACTTCAGAGTCTGACTCAGAGGAGCTCAGAGGGTTTCAAGGATTACGCACAAAGGTGGCGTGAAGTGGTTGCTCGAGTGCAACCGCCTTTGTTGGAGAGAGAAATGGTAGACCTGTTCCTGGATACCCTCCCTGGGCATTTCATGGAAAGGCTAGCTTGATGTTCTTCAAGTAGATTTGCGGATATCATCTTGACTGGCGAGAGGATAGAAAGTTGGATTAAGCAAGGGAAGATTCAGAACGGAGGCGCTTCAAGTTCTGGTATTAAGAAACCCTTCGTGAAAAGAAGAGAAGGAGAGACTGGTGCAGTGTACGCGCAGAGGGGAGGAATCAACAGAGGATTTTATCAGCAAGTGGCCCCTGTCACTATCTCAACTCCGCCTGTTCAACAGCAAGTCCAACCACCGCAGCCGCAAACGCTCGCAAGGGTATCAACAAAGAGCTCCTCGTCCATATTACCCCCAGAAGCCCAAGGAAAGACATTTCGAAGCTCTGCCGATGTCCTATTCATAGCTTTTGAAGAATCTTCTACAACTTCAGATAGGTCAACTCCGAACTCTACAACCCCCAAGGCCGGGCCAAATCCCCGAGGGTTATGATACAAGCGCTAGATGCGAATTTCATTCCGGAGCTCCTGGGCATACCACAGAGAACTGCAAAGCACTGAAGCATGTTGTTCAAGACCTGCTGGATTCTAAAGCAATCAACTTCGCTCCTACTCCTAATGTAATTCAGAACCCCATGCCTCCTCACGGAGGTACGGTTGGGGCAGTTGATGAAGGGGAAAATTTAAACTTGGTGTGCGATGTCAAAGACTTGCAGACTCCGTTGAATGTTGTTAAAGTTTGCTTATCAAAGAAAGGTATCTTTCCTGGATGTGAAGAAGATTGTCCAGAATGTGTTGAAGCTACAAATGGGTGTGAGCAGTTGAAAGCAGGGATCTAAAGTATGATTGATGAGGGAATGTTGTAGTTTGATAAGATTGTAAAAGAGAGCGAAGTCTCCATAATAACTATCTTCTACGATCCATCTCAAGTTCCTTGACGGGCCAGAGCGGCACCGATAACCATCACCATTGCAGGACCGGTAATGTATCAGAGCGATAGAGCTATTCCTTGGAATTATGGTGGTGAAGTATACTGTAACGGCCAGAAGCAAGAGTTGGCCACTTCTAGTACAACCCCAGCTCAAGTAGAAAATGTCGGAGTGGGGGGATTTACTAGAAATGGAAGGTTGTTTGCGCAGGAAACACTAAGAAATAGTGTGATACCACCCAGAGACACAACAGAAGCCCAGGCTAGAGCGAGAGGGAAGCAGCTGGTGGTTGTCAATGATCATGCACCAACAACTGATCCAGACCTTACTTTTGATAAAGAAGCTGAAGAATTCCTGAGGATTATCAAAAAGAGCGACTACAAGATTGTGGACCATTTGCAGCAGACTCCGTCGAAGATTTCCATCTTGTCCTTGCTCATGTGTTCTGATTCCCACAGGAAGGCTCTCTTGAATATTCTGAACAAGGCGTATGTTCCTCAGGATATTTCGGTAAATCAGTTGGAAGCGGTGGTATCCAGTGTCAATGCCAGTCACGAATTGGGTTTCACAGACTTGGATCTGACTTCTGAAGGGTGTGCTCATAATCGGGCATTGCATATCTCTTTAGAATGTAAGGGTGCGGTACTCTCTCACGTGTTGGTAGATACTGGATCGTCGTTGAATGTCTTACCCAAGAAGGCACTAATGAAGTTAGATTATGATGGAGTAGTTCTAAAGCCCAACGACCTGGTAGTTCAAGCATTTGATGGGTCGAGAAGATCGGTGTTCGGGGAGGTGGAGTTACCCATTAAAGTAGGTCCATAGATCTTCAATACCACGTTCTACGTAATGGATATACAGCCTGCATACAGTTGTTTACTCGGAAGACCTTGGATACATTCAGTAGGAGCAGTATCATCCACACTCCATCAAAAGCTAAAGTTCGTCTGGGAGGGTCAAATTGTAACTGTCAGTGGGGAAGAAGATATTTTTGTTAGTCATCTGGCTTCATTCAAATATGCGGAGATGGATGGCGAAATAGTTGAAACTCCATGTCAGGCTTTTGAGCCCTTGAAGACTGAACAGGCATCTGCAGTGGCAGCTTCTCCTGAAGAACCGAAGAAAGGGGTTTATGTGGCCTCTTATAAGCAAGCGCTTGAATTGGTAGAGTCCGGGGTACGAGAAGGTCGGGGCAGTCCAGTAGAAGTGCAAGAGAAAAAAGATATGTTCGGAATTGGTTATCATCCTGGGAAGTCATCGTCTGGACCAGGTGCTAAAGGTTGTCAGAGCCCGATCACTTTCACGAGTGCGGGAATAGTCGATTATGGAAACATCAGTGCTGTGCAGGATCACGCAGTCGATAGTGACTGTGACCTAGATGAGTGGATCAGGCCTGCCGTTCCAAGGACTCAGCTTAGCAATTGGACATCAGAAAGGCTTATTTCAGTCACCTCTTTTGAAGAGTAATAATTTTTGTTTCTGTTTTTCCTGTATTAAAGCACTATGTCTTGCCCGGGGCATAATAGCTCTTTGTAAGGGTTCATTTGTTCTTAACACAATCATAAACAAAGCTGACATTTCACATTCATTCATGTTGTTCTTTGTCTTTCATTTTTGCTTTTGTTTTTCAAAAAGAAAGAAAAGTTTTAAAATGGCAATGTTTCTCATTTTCTCAAGTTGTTGCTAAAGCCTTGCATGAATCACCATTCATGCAGGTGCTCGTCACCGGATCTTATCAATGACGACCCTGTTATGGATGAGTATGACTTCGACAATCCAATTTATCAAGCCGATGAGGAAGGTGAAGAGGATTGCGAACTACCTGAAGAATTGGCCAGACTGCTTAAACAGGAGGAGAAGATGATTCAGCCGCACGAAGAAGTTGTTGAAGTAATAAACCTGGGTACTGAAGAAGACAAGAAAGAAGTCAAGATCGGGGCTGCATTAGAAGAATCTGTCAAGACTCATTTGATCGCTATGCTTCGGGAGTATGTTGATGTCTTCGCATGGTCCTACCAAGATATGCCTGGTTTAGACACTGACATTGTGGTACACAAGCTGCCTCTCAGAGAAGATTGTCCTCCAGTGAAACAGAAGTTGAGGCGCACACGTCCTGATATGGCAATTAAAATAAAAGAAGAAGTACAAAAACAGTTTGATGTTGGCTTCTTGGTCGTGACCAGTTACCCTCCGTGGGTTGCCAACATTGTATCGGTTCCCAAGAAAGACGGTAAAGTCAGGATGTGTGTGGACTACAGGGATTTGAATAGGGTCAGCCCCAAAGATGATTTCCCTCTACCTCACATAGATGTGCTTGTCGATAATACTGCTCAGTTTTCCGTGTTCTCCTTCATGGACGGATTTTCCGGCTATAATCAAATTAAGATGTCTCCCGATGACATGGAAAAGACAACCTTCAATACTCCTTGGGGCACCTTCTGTTACAAGGTTATGCCATTTGGTTTGAAGAATGTTGGAGCTACTTATCAACGGGCGATGGTGACACTATTTCACGACATGATCCATCATGAAATTGAGGTTTATGTTGATGATATGATAGCAAATTCCCAAACAGAGGAAGAGCACTTGGTTGATCTAGCAAAGTTGTTTGACAGATTCCGGAAGTTCAGACCGAGGTTGAATCCAAATAAGTGTACCTTCGGGGTCCGTTCCGGCAAGTTACTTGGCTTCATTGTTAGTGAGCGAGGAATTGAAGTCGATCCAGCCAAAGTGAAATCCATCCAAGAGATGCCTGAGTCGAAGACTGAAAAGCAAGTGCATGGATTATTAGGGAGACTAAACTACATTGCACGGTTTATTTCTCACCTAACAGCCACGTGTGAGCCCATCTTTAGGCTTTTGAGGAAGAATCAGGCCATTAAATGGAACGAAGATTGCCAGCAAGCCTTTGACTGAATCAAAGAATACCTGCTGGAACCTCCAATTCTTATGCCTCCAGTGCCAGGGAGACCTTTGATTATGTATCTTACCGTGCTTGAAGGATCGATGGGATGTGTGCTGGGTCAGCAGGACGAGTCTGGTCGAAAAGAGCACGCCATTTATTACCTTAGCAAAAAGTTTACCGATTGTGAGATGCGCTACTCACTACTCGAGAAAACTTGCTGCGCTTTGGCATGGGCTGCTCGCTGACTAAGACAGTACATGCTGACTCACACTACTCTCTTAATTTCCAAGATGGATCCTGTGAAATACATCTTTGAAAAGCCAGCCTGATAGGAAGAGTAGCCCGGTGGCAGATGATACTAACAGAGTATGATATACATTACACTTCGCAAAAGGCAATCAAAGGAAGTGTGTTATCAGAATACTTGGCTCAGCAGCCAATCGATGATTATTAACCCATGAGGTTTGAGTTTCCGAATGAGGACATCATGTTCCTCAAGTCGAAAGACTACGAAGAACCACTTCCGGAAGAGGGGCCAGACCCTGAATCCAAATGGAAGTTGATGTTTGACGGAGCTGTGAACATGAATGGAAGTGGAGTAGGTGTTGTTATCATCTCGCCAGAAGGGTTCCATACACCTTTAGCTGCTCGGTTGACTTTCGAATGCACTAACAATGAGGCAGAGTATGAAGCTTGTATCATGGGGATTGAAGAGGCAATCGACTTGCGAGTCAAAAACCTCGAGATCTTCAGAGATTCTGCTTTGGTGGTGAATCAAGTCAATGGCAAATGGTTGGTTCATCAACCTCACTTGAATCCTTATAGAGATTATGTCAGGAGGTTGTTAACTTTCTTCACTAAAGTCAAATTGAATTATATTCCTCGAGATGAAAACCAATTCGCCGATGCTCTAGCAACTTTGTCGTCCATGATTAAAGTTTGTCAAGAGAATTTCATGCCTCGAATTATGGTCTCCCGTCTTGAAAGACCTGCTTATGTCTTTACAGTCGACGATGGTGAAGATAACAAGCCTTGGTATCATGATATCAAGAAATTCCTGAAAGCTCAAGAATACTCGGTTGGAGCATCAAGTAAGGACAAGAAGACCCTTAGAAGACTGGCAGGAGGTTTTTTCTTGAATCAAGATGGTGTGTTGTATAAGCAAAACTTCGACATGGTTCTTGTTGCACCCCAAACTTTGCCCTCACAATACAAGACTTTGTGTGCTAAGAAGGTTCACAAGGTTCACAAGGTTCACAATACTTACAATACCTTTCATGAGTTTCATGAAGTTTACAAGACACTTTATGAGGTTCACAAGGTTCACAAGGTTCACAATACTTACAAGACCTTTCATGAGTTTCATGAAGTTTACAAGACACTTTATGAGGTTCACAAGGTTCACAAGGCTCACAAGACCTCCCATGAGGTTCACAAGACATCTTATGAGGTTCACAAGGTTCACAAAGTTCACAATTGGTCAGAATATTTGACAATTCCCTCAGACAATGCATCCTCCTAAGCAGTGCATCCAAAATTAGGGTTTTGACTTTAATCAGGCTAAATGGACTTCCAAGACTTCAAGTGAGCTTCATAACATCTTATATGTGTGTGAGAATCCCCATGACAAGTTTCAAGGCTTTTCTCAGAGGTTTGCTCAGTCAGATGATCAGATAAGTCAAAATCAGTCAAAGCAGTTAAAAAGTCAAACTAAGGTCAACTATGGTCAAACCAAAGTCAAACTTCATGATTTTTTGCCAACATCAAGTATATTAAGTAAAATTCATCATTTGATCAAGGGTTGATCATGATTCATCAAGGAGATTTCAGATCATCAAGAATCAGGAGTTTCTAAATTAGGGTTTCCTCAGGAAAAGTCAACTGAACTTTGACCAGCCATAACTTTCACATACTTCATCACCAATTCTCCATCCAAAGCTCATTTTGAAGGAAATTGAATTCTCTACAACTTTGTGTCTCACAAGCCAAGCCCAAAAATGCTTCATTTGGAAGGTATGAGCTAAGACATTATAGGTCCTTTTGAAAGTCAACAAAAAGTCAACAACTTCAAAAGGGCATAACTTGAGAATGGTAAATGATATGAACATGAAACCAGTGGGGTTGGTTAGAGGACTCTTCAAGATTTCCAAAATGTCCAAGAACACCCTCATAGCATTAAAATTGAAGGATTTGTACCCTTGCAAAGTTGGGAAATTTTTGGTTGGTTTATGAAGAAAATGGAGGTTTAAAACCAATTTTTTCTAAATGGGCTTGCCATATGATGACCCAATCTATACCAATACCTCATGCACGACCCAACCATCAAATATTCAGATTTTTTTATTATTTTATTTTATTTATTTTGATTTTATTCATTTAAAATCATTTTAAATTAAAATAAAATATAAAAGTCAAATATTTAAATGGGATTTTGTTTCTAGAAATTCATTAAAGTGATTTGGATCAGATTGGTATGAGAATCATAGTGATTGGCTTGAAATAGAAAGGCTTAATTCTCAAATATTTGAAGTTTAAAGCTTGATCTTTTTCAATCTTTTTCAATCAATTTCTTCACACGACCATCAATTGTCTTGACCTAAAATCATCACACTATAAGTACATAACACAACCCTACTCATTGGACACGAAAATCAGCCTCCAAGAGTAAGTTTCAATCTTCAAAAATTCACCTAAAACTCATAATTCGGATTCTTGGTTGGAGGTGATATCAAAGCATTCTAAAGGTTCAAACATGTTCCTTGAACATCTCTAATGCGATCCCAATCCTTATTTGCATCCAAAACCTCATGAATTGCATAAACCGAATCCGTATTCATTCAACATTTGAATTTTTTCGATTTCATGGTTCCAATAGTTTTTAATTGATTTTGATTGACTAATTGTGTTTGTTTCTTTGTATGGAAGCTTTCTGGACAGTTAAATTAGAGTTTCATGGACTAAATCGAGATATGCCATAGTTAGGGTTTACTGACCTCAATTAGGGTCTTGTGATTTATCACATATAAATGAGTTTGAAGGACGTGGTTGTGTTGTATGGACCTCAAGGAACTTATTACACTCATCAATTTAAAGAAATTTTGCTGTTTGCTTGGTGTTTGTTAATTCGCAGGTTTATACACGCAGGAGAAGTCGTAGGAAATCTCCCAAGAAATTTCGCAGGAAAACCTGCGAAAATCCAAGGAAGAAGACGAAGCCAGCGCGCGTTTTGAATATTCAAATATTGTTCATAATATTTTATTCAACTGTTTCTGTTTTTGTTCACAAGTGCAGCGTTGGCCTGGTGGTAAGAAACGCGCGTGTGATGTTTAAGGACACTGGTTCGAAACCTGGCTGCAGTGGTTCTTTTTTCTATTTTTATCTTTTGATTGTTGTACTTAATATATTATGTGTTGTTGTGAACATATTGCCAGTAGCGCCCTCCCGGCTGGATGGAAAGAACGTTTGTGTGTAGTGTAAGGGACCTGGGTTCGAATCCCCCCAGGCCCTTTTATGTTGTTTTATTTTTGCCATGATTATTTCCAGGTTATGCAACAAAACAAAATGGGGTGGAGTACATATCAGCTGTGTGTAGTGGCTCAGTTGGTTTTGGGAATCCTTCAGCCAGGTAAAGGACCTGGGTTCAAATCCCAGGTCCTATTTTTTTAGGTTTTTTTTCAATGTTTTGTTATTTTCTTTATTTTCTATTAAATCAATTAATATAAATTCCATAAAACTTAATTGATTAATAATCTTTTTCTCAAAATTTCATATTGTCAAAATATAATAATTTATTTTCAAACTTCTTTTTTTTTATGTTTATATTTATTAATATGTATATATATATATATATATATATATATATATATATATATATATATATATATATATATATATATATATATATATATATATATATATATATATATATATATATATATATATATATATATATATATATATATATATATATATATATATATATATATATATTTTGTATATAATTTCATTAATTATTTGTAAAATAAATTATAAACCCTAATTAATCCTAATAATTTTCAAAACCCTAATCTTCTTCTACTTAGAACTTAATCCTATTTTATTCAATCATGTACATTTTTCATTTGTTTATAAATTAAATTTTGTATATAAATATGTTTAAAATTAAAATTCTTAATTTAATTTTGTTAATATGATAATATGACATAAATTGTTTATAATTTAATTTTGTATGTAAATAATTTTTATTATATGTTAAAAATAGTTAAAAATTGCTAATTTAATTTTTGTAATTATAATTTTATTTTCATAATATTTTCATAATTTACTTAATTTTTATAATTTTGCACATAACTTAAAACTTTATAATAATTAGTATAATTGTTTATATTTTAATATTAAATAATAATTGTTTATAAAATTGAATTTTTAATTATTATAATATTCTTGTTTATTTCATTATTATTATTAATTATATTCTTATGATATTTATTTATTACTAACCCCATTTATCTTTAAATTATTATTATTATTATTTTCACTAACCCAATTATAATTATTTATTTATTTTGCTTATTATATTTAATTTTGCTTAATTATTATTATGTAATTGTTCCTTGGTGTAATATTTAGTAATAATGTTTATTATTTATATTTTATGCTATGGTTAGTAAATAGGGAGTGTAAAGAACATGTTTGTATTTAAAAATTGAATTTAGATCATTTAAATTTAAAGATAAATATTAAAAATTGTACACTCACACACGTAAGTCGATCTTTGATCTCCATCTCACTTCCTTAGGGATACCTCTCATGTGTCGCTCCCGCCAAGTGACACCGGGTCAAAAGGGGTACAGACGCGAACGGTCGGCGAAGGGGACAGTGAGAACACACATCCGTGAACCCACTGGAGAATGAATAGAGTCGCCAGCTAGGCATTTTTATCCCGGAGGAAAGGCAATGCTGCATAGGCCTAGAAAAAGATGGATAAGACGGTTTGCGAACCAGAGAGACTGAGAAAGGGGGTTGGTTACAACCTGGGAAGGTATTAGCACCCAGATTGTCCGCCGTACTCGACAGGATCCACGCTTAAAAGATTTGTGTTTTAAAGGGGTAGTGTCAGTGCAATTTGTGTATAAATGAGCTGGAAAAGGATGTACAGGTGTCAGTGTAAAAGAAGTGGAGTGAAGTATGAAAGTGTCAGTGTAAGAACAGGAGTGAAATGCTCAAGATCATGAGGCTATAAGAATAAGGCTGAAAGAGGGGGAATATACAGAGACTTTTGTTCGATAACTGTTAAGTTATGCCTACGTATCCTCTCGTGCAATGAGGAAGTCAGAACACCGTAGTTCGACCCAAAGAGACTGAAAGATGAATTGACTTGTGAACTGCTTACTTGCCTATGCTCAAGTGTATGACCTGTCTGGCTCAGGTGCTAACTGTCTTGCATTAGACGGGAGAAGCAAGTTCTCGTTTATGAGTGAATGAGATGAGAAAAGAATCCCGGAGGAGACGATTATTGTTTGTTTTTGAGTTTTCAGTCTTTTATTGCTTTTGAAAGTTTGTCATAAGTTAATGAGCTTAAGTCTAAACCAATGGACTAGTAAACTCATCACATCTTCCCTCTGATTAGGGGTAATGAGAATACCTTAAGTGTGAAGTCAGATTCTCACACTTAATCACCTTTGATGTAGGATTAAGATCATTAACCTACTTGTGATTATTTAGATGTTTTTGGTGTTTTTGTTTAGTGTTAAGTAATGAGGTTAAGCCATAATCAAGGATTAAACAGACTCATTACACCATCCTAATAGAAGGATAATAGATGAGAATGTTTAAGCTGAGGAAAACTCCTCAACTTAATCCATGGTTAGGGATTAAACTCATGACAAAACAAAGCCTTTATTGAGTGGATTTTATTTAATGGTATGATGATGAAGTGAGTTTTATGATTTGTAAGACAACTTGAGGGGGACTTGTCCATTAACACTAGGGTTAGTCCTTCTTAACCAATTAAGGAAGAATTAGAACCCTAATGCAAGGCCCAAGTTACAAGTGTGGTGTCTTGGTGATTATTAAGTGAATTGATTAAGAGATTTAAACACATTAAGGGTTTAACACTTAGGATTAAAGTTATACACTCCATCCTAAGAGAAGGATGCAGGCATAAGCTTAATCACAAAGCCTTAAAGCCTTTAGGGTTTAGTCCCTGATTATGAGGTGAGAAGAGAAGACTCAAAAGAGACTCAAAGGTGAAACTAAGAGGGGAGACTAATCAAAACCCTAATCATTGTCATGCTTGGTTGTTCCTAAGGTTTGTGAGGTTTATAAGAACAATCTCCAAAGGAATCACCAGGAAGCAGATGAAAGGATCAAGAGAAGCAAAGCAACTTGCTTCATTCAAGAAGTCAAGTCACTTGAAGAAAGAAAGTGGGGAGAAGAAGAATGAGCAAGCTCAAACTCAAACAAAAATGCAGCAATGGATGCAAGAGGGATGAAAAGAAAAGTTATGAGAAGTGAAGGCAAATTCACCTCTCAAAATCACTTACCACCTGAAAGGTTAGAAAAGAAATGCAATGCAATGCAAAAATGGGATGGAATGACATGATGCAAACCAAAACCAGAAGCATGTTGATGATGGTAATGATGCTATGGGATGTTACAAACATGAGGCAGCACATGGAAATGATCATACAAGTTCATGAATGCAAATGAAGCAAGTTAGAACACATGATCATACATGAAAAGTTATGAAGTGCACATGGCATACAACATGGCAAATACATGATGCAATGATCAAACATGTTTTCTATATGTCTTATGATGTCAAATGAATCACATGGATGCTTGAAATGTCATGGCAAGTCATGGTATGCAAGAGAATGCAAGATGGATGCATATGGAAGCCCAAATTAGGGTTTATGAACCAAACATCAAACAAAAACCAAAAACAGAAGCAAACCCTAAGATAAAAAATGGAAAATGCCACACAAAGGACCCCTAATCTTATACTAAACCAATGCCCAAGGGAGAGGTCTCAACTCTTAACCAATCTCAAGTTATGATTTTTACAAGTTTTTAGGGTTTTTAGGGTTCCTAAACAAAAGAAATGTCAAACAATTTGAAAATGCAAGATCAAATCATGGCCTTTTTACCTCAAAAACTACATGATAAACACAATGCAATGCAAGAAGAATCAATGTCCAACTCTTCATAGATAGGCAGAAATGATTTTTTGAACTATGGATCAAATTAATGCATAAAAATGATTTTTATTCAATGAAAAATTCTCAAAATGCATCAAGATCAAAAAAGAAATTTGGTTTGAAGGTTGGACAATGTTTCTAAATGTCTTAGAACATTTCATGAATTTTTTGGTGATTTTTAGATACCTAAAAGTATTCTTAATAAATTAATTTCCATTAATCAATTAAAAATAATCCTTTAAATATTTAAAAATACTTTTTAAATGCTAAAAATGAAAATAAAAATATTTTTGTGTCATAAAAATTATTAAAACTCATGAGAAAAAGTTTCATAATTTTTAGACATTTTTTACTATTTTTAATAAATTATGCAAAACAAATGAAAAGAAATGAAATAAAAATAAAGAAAATGGAAAAGTAAACAGAATGGAGGGTTGAGATTCACTCTGGATTTGAATATGTTGACCAGCGCGCATCTGGACGGCTGGGAGTGCATCTGAGTTAATTAATTTAATTATAGATTAATTAAACTAATAAAACGAATTAGGGCTAATCAAAGTGATCTGGGCCACTCACATGCGCGCGAAGTCAACCGGTCAACCCAATCTAACGCCCCACATTCAAATGGCACTAATGACCTGAGATTAGGGCTAACAACATTCCGGAGAGAAGCTCCGGTCATCTTCTCCGGTGACCACCAAACCCTAGAATACGATTCAGGCAACCATTCTTCAAATTAAAGCCAGGGAAACACTCCTCTACCCAAACCTCACTCAAATCAACTCTCAAAATGAATTTCTCATGCTTAAACTAAGAGAAACGAAGCTATGAAGATTCACGGGCAAAATTTCAGAGCCCTGGTAAATCCTTATTTCTCAACCATTCTTAAATCTAAAACCATCCCCATGACCAGCAAAGCAAACACAATCAAACTATAACTTAAAAATCAAGCTCTGAGAGAAAAGTTTCATGACCATACCTGAGATGGAGACTCCTGTTTCTGAGCTTTCAAAGCTGTTCTTTGGTGCAAGCTTGCTCCACTGACTCCCCTGGTGCTAATGGCAGGCTTGGAATGAGCTTAAGCAAGCTATTTTGAGGGATTCCAATCTGATATAGCAGAAAATGGAGTTTGTGTACAGGCTGTTTCAAATCAATGTGATGGGTGGTTTTGGTTCCTTTTGATGTGCTTGATCTGTTGGTGAAAAGAGTTTGGATGTTTGATGGCTGTGGAAGGTGATTCGAAGAGAAATGCAGGCTGAGGTGAAAAATGGTAATGAGGTGTTCTTGCTCAGTTCAAGCCTGAATCTTGGTGGTTTCTACTCAACAAGGCAGGGTGAGATGATTGGAGGAATTTGTTTGAGTGTTTGTAGTTTGTGGAGGCAGCTTCGAAGCAATTTGCAAAATGGGGTCTCTTTGTGTGTGTGATGCTTGTGATCAGTTTCAGCCTTGCTTCTTGAGTGTTATGGCCAGCATTTTCCTTGCATAAAGAACTCCCATTGGTCAGGTGATGTGACCTGGCCTGCTGTGATTGGGATGTCCACTTTTGCAAAATGTCAACTTGTTTGTAAGAGAGGCATGGGCTTGGTTCTAGCTTGGTACAAGGGCTAGGGCTGGCGCAGCATGGTGTGGTGAGAGACTATGGCTGGTTCAAAGGCCAAGGCAGCAAGTGGTGAGAAGCATAATGATGGTTTTGCAAGTTGTTACTTTTTGGAACTTCATGAGAAAAAGTCTTGTTACATGAACCATGAACATGTGATCTTTGGTTCAATTCTGATTTTTAGGTCACATAGAATGTTTGTGTCATGGTTTGAAGTGAATTAGAAGTTACAATTGGCTTTGGTTCATGATCTTGCAAGTTTCTCATTTGGTGCACATCTTGAAAATCAATGATTTTAGCCAACTTTGTCACACCATAACTTTTGATCCAAGAAGAGTTTGATCATGTTCTTGTACTTTTTGAAAAGGGAAAGATGTATTCTACAACTTTCATGACCAAAGTTTTTCCATTTGAAGCATTTTTGGATCAAGAATCAAGGCTTGAAAAGTGACCTAAAATGACACATTCTTGAAAAGTCAACTATGCCCAAAAAAGTCAACACTTGCAAAAACTCCAAATTCTTGATTTTTGTGAACTTCAACCCTCTTCCATGATCAAATAAAGATCATATACACTCAAAATGATGAAGATAACCCATTGGTTGGGTCATTGGGGGCCTCAGATGCCCTGATTTTACACTGACTTGTCCAGAAAGTCAATCCTTGATCAGGTGACTTCCCCATGGAGTTTCTTCATGAAAAATGATATGCATACTCCCTATACCATATAAAGACCAATGGAAACAAGAATGACCAAAAAAATTGGAGTTATGGCCTCTGAAACCAAAACCCTAATTTTAGGTCAACTGTGCAGTCTAGCCTGGCTCTGCTTCCATGCAAACTTCAGTTCTTGTGATTCTTTTGCAATCTTGACTTTGAGATGGTGTAATATGATACTTGATTACATGTGGATCCCTTTGAAGTGATTGGTGGCCTTTGGAGTGGCTCAAAAGGCTCTTGGATTGTTCAGATCACAAACCCTAGGTGCAGATGATTTAGAATCTATGCAGTGAACCAAAAATGAGATGTGAGATGGTATGATTGTGTTTATGCATATGAAATGATCACAAGCCATGGTGTGAATGGGTGAGGGCAAATTTGGGGTGTTTACAGCTGCCCCTATTCAAACATGAGTTAGCTGTGCAGGTTGTAAGCGACGGCTTAACAGGCAAGCGAGATAACTTGTGGTTGAATACCAAAGACAGTCCAAAATTTGCACTCACAGAATGAAGAAGAAAAGGGATATAGATTGTAAAAGAAAATAAAGTATATTGTAAAGTGTGGGCGACGGAGGACGACCGTCGAGCAGAGGACGACTGCTGGGTAAAGAGCAATGACGGGGACGGCCGACATGCTGAGAAAAGTGCTGAAAATAAAGCAATGACGGGGACAGCCGACATGCTGGGGATAAAAGGTAAAGCTAAGACGGGGACGGCCGACTAGCTGGGGAAAAATAAAATTATGATGGGGACGGCCATCAAGATAAAGTAAAATTCTCTGGGAGTTAATGAAACATGACGGGGACGGCCATCAAGTTCATAAAGTAACCAACGATGGGGACGGCCATCGGGCTAAAAAGAAAAGGGACCACGACGGGGACGGCCATCGGGTTAAAGAATAAATGAAATAAACAGATGATGGGGTACGGCCATCAAAGGCGAAGGACGATCACCTAGCAGGGGACGGCTGCTCTGTTGGGGAATAAAGAAATATGATGGGGACGGCCATCAAAGGTGGAGGACGACCACCTGGCAGGGTACGGCTGCCGAAAATATCAACGATGGGGACGACCATCGGATGAGCAAGATGGAGGACGACCATCAAGAGGTGGAGGACGACCACCTAGCAGGGGACGGCTGCTCTCAGGGTTTATCATGACATAGGACGAATGCCAGATAACCAAAATCAACAATGGGGACGGCCATTGGATAAAATTGATGAAGGACGATCATCAAGAGGTGGAGGACGACCACCTAGCAGGGGACGGCTGCTAAATCAACGATGGGGACGACCATCGGATGAGCATGATGGAGGAAGACCATCAAGAAGTGGAGGACGACCACCTAGCAGGGTACGGCTGCTCTCAGGGTTTATCATGACACAGGACGAGTGTCAGATAAGAAGAAGATTTGCTTTGTAGACGATCTACTGGGGAATAGTAAACACGGACGAGTGTTTATACCCAAGAAACAAAAGGTATAAGTGTTTGGTATCGTGTATAGATTAAAGGTGCGGACGAGCATCCTTAAGACTACGATACGGACGAGTATCGGGTAGAAACAAATACTGACGCGTGTTCAAAGATGATGATACGGACGAGTATCAACTGGTTAACAAGGAACACGGACGAGTGTTGAATCTGAGAGGACTCTTCTGGGGAATGATAGACACAGGCGAGTATCTATATTCAGTAAGACAAAGTGTTTGACGCAGTGTATGGATCAAAGATGCGGACGAGCATCCTTAAGACTATGATACGGACGAGTATCATGTAGAAACAAACGCTTGACGCATGTTCTGAGATGATGGTACGGACGAGTACCAACTGGTTAACAAAGAACGCGGACGAGTGTTGACTCTGAGGGGATTTGAGTAGTATATACAAGATACGGACGAGTATCTGTATGAGTGTAACATGAGTAGTAAGAATGGTGTATTGTATAGATGAGTATTTATCTGCTGGGGAGAGTGACACGGACGAGTGTCAAAGGGAGAAGAGTATAGCATGTACAAAGTGTTTAGGCGACTGCGCTGGGGATATGACACGGACGGGTGTCAAAGAGAAAAGAGTGTAATATGGACAAGTATCTGATATACAAAGTGTAGGCGACTGCGCCGGGGATATGACACGGACGGGTGTCGAGAAGGTGTATGTAAGCATATGTGAGTGCAAAGAGGATGTCTTTGGCCTTCTGCTGATTTGACACGGACGGGTGTCAGAATGAGTATCTGTAATATGGGTGATCTTGTTCGTAAAGAGTGTTCAGGCGACCTGATTGGGGAGTGGTGACACAGACGGGTGTCCAAAATGAGTATATACTGGTGTTTGTGATTTGTGAGGTAGCTGTTTTTGCTGGGACTCTGGTGGGGGCTCTGGGGGAAAGTATTCGGCATTCTGATGAATGGTTACTGGTTACAAGTGCTGATTCAAACACGGCTTATGATTATGCTATGTGTTGGATTTTTGCCGCAATGCTCCGTGTTAAAACGGAATGCTACGCTTTGGGGTAAATATGATGCAAATGCTATGATTGTGCAAAGATACCAAACCGGGATCCGAGTCCCACTGCCGCGAAGATCTTCGATCGATCTACTTGAAATGGACATCCCAGCTGGGGGTGAGATCATTAGTAGATCTGATGATATGATATCTGCTTGGGGATAAGGGTCACTGATTGACATATCCTTGTAACACGGGTCCCAGCTGGGGTTTGTAGAAGCTTTCTTCACTCTGTTGTGATCTCCTATGCATTGCTCTTCTGGATAGAGGCTGGAGCTCTGTGGGGAGATGATTCCCTGACTTTGTGTATTTCGGCTGAGGGCAAGATGGCAACTCGGCTGGGGATAAAGAGAGATCATTGAGAGACCTCCCTAGGGATTCTGTTGAAGAGGATCCTGACTCAGTCGGGGATATGGGCGTCTTCCGTGATGCCTGACAACTCTGATGGGGATAAGTAATAGGTGACAACTCAGCTGGAGAAAGTAATGAGAGGCAACTCAGCTGGGGAAGAAGCAACTCAGGTGCTAAGACTGAGCGAGTATTGATTTGGCAACTTCGCTGGGGAAATGGGCACCTTCCAGTGCCTCGTGGAAGATAGACCGAGTTGATAATGATCTGCCAGCTTGCTAAGGGTGAAGCTTTCATACCCTAAGCTGTGCCCTGGATACCTGCACTCCTGCAAAGATAAGGAAACGCGCAAATGGTCCCGAGGTATCCCTTACCGGATTCCGTCATAGGAGTTAGACATTCTTGAGAGTAAGTACACTTCCTGTAAGCATGCGTTTTTATTATTATTATTATTTTTTCTCAGAGAAAAGCATCTGTACTCATGCGAATAGTTTTTTAGAGACATCAGACATTCTTTGCAAATAAAAATGTACAAGACGAAACATGACTGAAAAATCTGATTTTATTAATTCATATGCCCTGAATTGGCAAGATACAGCCAAGGAAACAAATCTCCTAAAATGAAGAGATTGTTACAAATTGAGAAACAAATGTTGGCAGTGTTGATGACTCTTTGAGGAGCTTCCTCTTCCACTATGACTCGTATGACTTTTTGACGTTCTTCTCATCTTGCTTTCTGAAGAATGTTGATTATGATTGAAGCTTAATCCTCTCGAAGCTTACCAAGTTATAGGTGATACAGACGAATTCAGAATGCAGTTGTTCGCTTGTTCCCTTATTTTGCATGGATCGCCCTTTCGGGTTTTCAATCCATCGGGATGCCCATTTTTGCCTGAGCTGTCCAATGCGGCTTTTCAACTCAGCGGGTGTACATTTTTTGTTTATTTTCCCTTACTTTTGCCCGAGTCTTTTATTCTGTTTTTGACTCGCCGGGATGCCCTATTTTTGCCTGGACTTACATTCTGTTTTTATGTCCAGCGGGTCGTTTTACGCGAAGTATTTTTTAACCGCATCTGAATTCACAGGGGACGGGAAATCTTCACCATCCATGGTGCTGAGCATCAGCGCTCCACCAGAGAAAACTTTCTTTACCACGAATGGTCCTTCATAATTTGGAGTCCATTTGCCCCTGTGGTCTGTATGAGGAGGGAAGATTCTTTTCAGCACAAGATCTCCTATTCGGTACTCTCGGTGCCTGACTTTCTGATCGAAGGCTCTCTTCATTCTCTTCTGATACAGCTGTCCATGACAGATTGCAGCCAATCTTTTCTCTTCAATCAGACTCAGTTGCTCGTATCGGGACCTAACCCACTCTGCTTCGTTCAGTTTAACATCCATTAGTATTCGTAGAGAGGGTAATTCAACTTCAACTGGTAGGACTGCTTCCATACCATACACAAGTTGATACGGGGTTGCTCCAGTGGACGTTCTGATTGATGTGCGGTACCCATGCAAGGCAAACGGTAGCATTTCATGCCAGTCTTTGTAGGTGACTACCATCTTCTGCACAATCTTCTTGATATTCTTATTTGCTGCCTCAACAGCGCCATTCATCTTTGGCCTGTAAGGAGAAGAATTGTGATGTTGGATCTTGAAGTCCCGACACAGCTCTGCCATCATTTTATTGTTTAGATTGGAACCATTATCAGTAATGATTCGCTCGGGAACTCCGTACCGACAGATGATATCTCTTTTCAGAAATCTGGCTACCACTTGTCTCGTGACGTTTGCATATGAGGCTGCTTCAACCCACTTGGTGAAATAGTCGATGGCGACCAGGATGAATCTGTGGCCGTTTGAAGCAGTTGGCTCGATCTTGCCAATCATATCAATGCCCCACATGGCAAAGGGCCATGGTGAAGACATCACATTCAAAGGATTGGGAGGCACATGCACCTTATCTGCATAGATCTGACATTTGTGGCATTTTCTGGCATAGGAACAACAGTCTGCATCCATTGTGATCCAGTAATAACCTGATCTTAGCAACTTTTTAGCCATGGCATGCCCTCCAGCATGGGTACCAAAAGATCCTTCGTGCACTTCATGCATCAACAAGTCTGCTTCTGTCTTATCAACACATCTGAGGAGTACCATATCAAAGTTCCTCTTGTATAAAGACCCATCAGTGTTCAGAAAGAAACTACCAGCAAGCCTTCTCAAAGTCTTCTTATCATTGGAAGATGCCCCAGGTGGGTATGTTTGATCCTCCAAGAAGCATTTAATGTCATGGAACCAAGGCTTATCATCTTTAACAACATCTGCTGCGAACACATATGCTGGTCTGTCAAGCCTGGATACTGAAATCTGAGGTACAAAGTTAGCAGCTTGAACTTTGATCATGGATGAAATGGTAGCAAGAGCATCTGCGAACTGATTCTCGTCCCGAGGGATATACTCAAGCTTGACCGTTGTGAAGAAAGTCAATAACCTCCTTGTATAATCCCTGTAAGGTATCAGATGATCCTGGTGGGTGTACCATTTGCCGTTGGTCTGATTGATTACCAGAGTTGAATCTCCGAATACGGTTAATGTCTTGATCCTGAGGTCAATGGCTTCCTTGTTGGTGTAAGCCCTAGAGGCCAATACTTTTTGGTACTTGTATCGGATTATTCGATTAATAATAAAAGGCATTTCTTTATTATGTTTGTCTTTCAGAATAATAAAGTCCCTAGAATAGTTAGTCTGTTTAATGAAATGTTAAGTGTGACTTAATCATGAGATCCCATTAAACATAAAGACATTATTCTTAAAATATCCGTAGTCAAGCTTTATTGCAAAGTGGGATAACATTAAAGCATTGAGACTATTATGAAGATAGACTGATGATCACATCTCATGGATCATGGATAAAGGGTTATCAAGTCTTGACATAGGTATAAATATTAGGAGTAATATTTATACCGGATTGACCCGCTATGAGAATACTACATAGTATGTTATGCAAAGTGTCATAAGTTATTCTCATGGTGATAATGGTGTATTACCACCCTTCGACCTGAAACCACTATGGACCCTAGATGTAGAGTCGGGTGCTTTATTGCTGATCAAACATTATCCGTAACTGGATGATCATAAAGACAGTTGATGGGCACTCCACGAAGCATGCTGAGGGACATGAGTGTCCTAGATGGAATTTGCCAATCCTGCATAACAGGAGAAATGTCTAAGGGCCCAATATTGAACTGGACAAGGATGACACAGTGTATGCCTTGTGTTCAATATAGACATAGGGGCAAAAGGGTAATTGTACAAACATATATTATCACGAAAAAGGTTTTGTCAGATCACATGACATTTTCGTGACTTGGGTAGCAGTGATGTGTTGCTAGATACCGCTCACTGTTTATTATGTTAAATATATAATTTAATATAATTACCAACGTTACGAAATCCTACAGGGTCACACACATAAGGACAGTTTGATGAGAGATAGAGAAATCAAAGGAACACCGTAAGGTACGGTGCACTTAAGTGAAAAATAGAAATTCGGATAATATAATAATAATTATTGTTATTTTATAATGGTTATAAAATAATAATAAAATAAATATATTTATTATAATAATAGTTATTATAATAATATATAATATTATTATGGATCATGTGAATTGGGCTTTTAGCCCGCAGCCCACAAGAGAGTCTATAAAAGGAACCCTTGTGATGAAGCTTTTACTTGATGCAATTTCGTTTTTGATTCTCACTCAAATAATTCCGTTCGTAAGCAGCTAGCACTGTGACCGGAAGCTGTTCGTGTGGACTGAGTAGAGGCGTTGCACTTCATCAACGCTTGTGATCGTTGCATCAAAGATCTGAATCTCCACAAAGAGGTAACGATTCTATCACTGACCATGCTCATTCGTAAGGATCACTAAAGGAAAATTTTTGTTTTCCGCTGCGTTTAGATCGCAATTTTCCTTCAGTGGTATCAGAGCCACTTACGAAACCATGGATCTGATAGCTGTTAAATTTCCGTTTTTTTTTCTGTATTTGATTCGATTAAAACACAGAACGAATTTAACAATAAACGATTAATTAAATTTGGCATCTGTTGTGTACGATTTGGATGATTGATGTTGATTATGCTTCGGAATCCGACATTAGTATGGTGAAGTTGTGCGATACATTGATCATCCATAGGTTACACAATTAGATCGATCACTTTTATATAAGATATAAGAAATTCTGATGCAAAGATGGTATATGGGATATACTGTTTTGATTTCATCCATTCAATCACATAAGGATTGTAATTCTTTTGAAAGATCATCATTTTCATTCGCTTCGGAATCCGACGTTAGTATGGTGAAGCAATGACATGTTGATCTATCATATTGAGTTATCAATCGAGTTGTGTTTGACGGCATGAAATTGTTGCATTAGGATTAATGGCAGTACAAGTGTTGTATTGCCGCAGACTTTTCCGGTTGGGGTTGTAAATGCACAAAAGTTATGCAGGAAACGACGTGAAATACAATGAAGTGTTCATAAAATTTTTCGCCGGGGCGCTGCCCCTGACAACCCCTTGACCACCGTCCGCTGACCGGGCAGCGGAACCCCCGGCTAAGTCTGCAAAGTGTGATCAATCAACCGAAATTTAATTTAGTTTATTTAATTATCGGAATTTTTAAACTAATAATAAAAGTGTGTTTATTATTATTTATTTGTGGTGATCAGTTATGGCCTTAGTTTATCCTTTATTATTGTTTTGGGATTTTTAAATACGGCCTGCGAGTCGTGCCTCTCTCTCAATCTCTTTATGTAACTTCTTTTCTCATCTCACTCCCTCGTATGTAAAACGAGTATTCTTATATGTAATGTAATATTATGTTATGAAGAAAAAGGAAGTATTCAATATTAAAGGAGGATAACCTTGGAGATCATGCTTGGAGAAGCTTAGATCGTTATTAGGTTAGCTTAGGTTCTCTCATTGGCTTGAGAGAACAATTGCGTTAGGGGCCATAATTGTATCTTTTTATATGTATGTTGATGCATGTAATTGTATGTTGATGCATGTGAGAGACGTTTTGCATGTTAAGCCGGTGAGATCAAACTAATAACAAATTCCCTCAAAATTAAATATTAAGTTTATGCTTTCCAATTTTTAGCACTCATCAAGACTAGTATCGAGCATTGTAGGTTTCGCCTACGCGAGGTGCATGTTCTATATTAGTAAGGTGTGATGGGATAATTGTAATATCCAATTGCTAAAATAATGGGTCAAACTTAACTAAACAAATTATAATAAGATTATACATGTTTAGAAGCAAGAATTGGGAATGATTCATGTGATGGATCAGAATAAGGAGTTATTCACCCAATTGAAAATATTCGAGAGTTGTATGAGATACAATTGGAAGGAGTTCCTACCTAAATAACTTAGTTTTGTGTAATCAGCCTAACGCTGACTTAAAACAAAGTGAAACATGGATCTCGACCCACTAGAAAGTCTTCCAACGGGATTTTCCGAATCAAATGATGAGGGTCATTTGTTTTGAATAAAATAGTGGGAGCATATTTGATTAAAGGCCTAATTAAATATGTTGTTTTAATGATACTTATATTTTCATATTTCTCTTGTAGATTACCATGACAACAAACACATCGAACAATATTTTGCGATCCATCCTAGATAAGGAAAAATTGTCTGGGACAAATTTCCTGGATTGGCACCGTAATCTGAGGATTGTCCTCAAGCACGATAAGAAGCTGTATGTCTTGGAGACACCAGTTCCTGAGGAGGAACCTCCTAGTTCTGCATCAAAGGCAGAAAGAGATGCTTATAAGAAGCATTTCGATGATGCCAATGAAACTGCTTGCCTCATGCTTGCTACCATGAACTCTGAGTTGCAAAAGCAACACGAGAACATGTCTGCGTTCGATATGATCGGACATCTGAAAATGCTTTATCAAGAGCAAGCAAGAAATGAGAGGTTTCAGGTTTCAAAGTCCCTTTTTAACAGCAAGTTAGCTGAGGGAGCCCCTGTAAGTCCCCATGTACTCAAGATGATTGGGTATGTGGAGAACCTTGACAGATTAGGGTTTCCCCTTGGAAAAGAACTTGCGATTGATCTGATCTTGCAATCGTTGCCAGAGAGCTTCAGTCAGTTTGTCCTGAATTTCAATATGAATGACTTGGACAAAAGTCTTCCAGAACTGCTAGGCATGTTGAGAACTGCTGAGCAGAATATGAAGACAAAAGGGAAATCTATTCTGATGGTCAGTAATGGAAAGAAACAGAACAAGAGGCCCATCAAACAGGGTGGTAGAGGGAAAGGCAAGGAAGTTGCCAAACCCAAACCCACTCCTCCTGTTTTGAAGCCTAGTGGAGGAATAGCAAAGGAGGGCACTTGCTTCCATTGCGGTAAGACCGGACATTGGAAGAGAAATTGCCCAAAGTACCTGGAAGATAAGAAAAATGGAGTAGAGACTTCAAATTCAGGTATTTTTGTTATTGAAATTAATTTATCTACTTCTGCATCATGGGTATTAGATACTGGATGCGGTTCTCACATTTGTACTAATGTGCAGGGGCTAAAAAGGAGTAGAGATTTGGCAAAAGGTGAAGTTGACCTACGAGTTGGCAATGGAGCAAAGGTTGCTGCTTTAGCTGTAGGAACTTATGTTTTAACTTTACCTAGTGGTTTAATAATTCAGTTAGAGAACTGTTATTATGTACCTGCAATTAGCAGGAATATTATTTCCGTTTCTTGTTTGGACAAGTTTGGTTTTTCATTCATAATAAAGAACAATTGTTGCTCCATTTATTTGAATGATATATTCTATGCTACTGCAAAAATGAATAATGGACTATATGTCCTTGATCTTGAAATGCCAATTTATAACATTAATACTAAAAGGTTGAAACCTAATGAGTTGAATCCAACTTACCTTTGGCACTGTCGATTAGGCCACATAAATGAGAAACGCATTTCCAAACTCCATAAAGATGGACTCTTGGACTCTTTTGATTATGAATCATATGACACATGCAGATCTTGTTTAATTGGAAAGATGACAAAGTCCCCATTCACAGGAAAAGGTGAAAGGGCTAATGATCTTTTGGCACTCATACATACTGATGTATGTGGACCACTGAACATACCAGCCAGAGGAGGTTTTCAGTACTTCATCACTTTCACTGATGACTTCAGTAGATACGGATATGTGTATTTAATGAAACACAAATCTGAGTCCTTTGAAAAGTTCAAGGAATTCAAGAATGAAGTACAAAACCAACTAGGGAAGAATATTAAAGTTCTTCGATCAGATCGAGGCGGTGAATATTTAAGCCTAGAATTTGATGACCATCTAAAAGAGTATGGGATTCTATCCCAACTTACTCCTCCTGGAACACCACAATGGAATGGTGTATCTGAGAGAAGAAATCGAACCTTGTTAGACATGGTCCGATCCATGATGAGTCACGCCGATCTTCCAAACTCCTTTTGGGGACATGCATTATTAACAGCAGCTTACACACTTAACCGTGTTCCATCCAAAAAGGTTGATAAGACACCATATGAGATATGGAGTGGTAAGAAACCACATATGTCTTACATGAAGATTTGGGGTTGCGAAGTTTACGTCAAACGACAAATTTCAACCAAGCTTGAGCCCAAATCTGACAAATGCTTATTTGTGGGGTATCCTAAAGAAACAAGAGGATATTACTTCTACAATCCTTCTGAGGGCAAAGTGTTTGTCGCTCGAACTGGAGTCTTTCTGGAAAGGGATTTTATTTCCAAAGGAAACAGTGGGAGGAAAATAGAGCTTGAAGAAATTCAAGAATCACAAAACATTGAAACACCTATGGAGGAACTAGAGCAGGAAACACAAGTAGTTGTGGAAGAGCAACCTGCTCAAGTAGAACAAGACCAGCGTAGGTCAAGCAGGACACGTCACCAACCTGAGAGATATGGATATCTCATAAGTGATCAGGGTGATGTATTACTCATGGATCAAGATGAGCCTGTGACCTACAAAGAGGCCATAATTGGTCCTGAGTCTGAGAAGTGGCTAGAAGCCATGAAATCTGAAATGGATTCCATGTACACAAACCAGGTTTGGACCTTGGTAGAACCTCCTATAGGAGTTAACCCTATAGGATGCAAGTGGGTCTTCAAGAAGAAGACTGACATGGATGGTAAGGTACATACCTATAAAGCAAGACTGGTTGCAAAAGGCTATAAACAAATTCATGGGGTTGACTATGATGAAACCTTTTCACCAGTTGCAATGCTTAAATCTGTTCGGATTTTACTTGCCATCGCTGCATATCATGATTATGAAATATGGCAGATGGATGTCAAAACTGCTTTCCTTAATGGGAATCTTCTTGAGGATGTGTACATGACACAACCTGAAGGATTTGACATACCACAAGATGCCCAAAAGATATGCAAGTTACAGCGATCAATCTATGGATTAAAGCAAGCTTCCAGAAGCTGGAATCTTCGTTTTGATGAAACCGTAAAACAATATGGATTCATCAAAAATGAAGATGAACCTTGTGTCTACAAGAAGGTTAGTGGGAGCATGATCGTGTTTCTGGTATTATATGTAGATGACATATTACTCATTGGAAACGATGTCCCTACCTTGCAACAAGTGAAGACTTGGTTAGGGAATTGTTTTTCTATGAAAGACCTAGGTGAAGCAGCCTATATATTAGGAATTAGGATCTATAGAGATAGATCACAAAAACTGCTTGGCCTAAGTCAGAGTACATACATAGATAAAGTGTTGAGACGCTTTAATATGCATGATTCCAAGAAAGGATTCATACCTATGCAACATGGTCTGTGTTTATCAAAAACACAATCCCCTTCAACTAAGGAAGAAAGGGATCGCATGAATAAGATTCCATATGCATCTGCAATAGGATCTATCATGTATGCCATGTTATGTACTCGACCAGATGTCTCGTATGCATTAAGTGCAACGAGTAGGTACCAATCTGATCCCGGTGATGCTCACTGGGTAGCTGTCAAGAATATCCTTAAGTACTTGAGAAGGACTAAGGATTCATTCTTGATATATGGAGGTCAGGAAGAGCTTGATGTAATTGGTTACACTGATGCTAGCTTCCAGACAGATAAGGATGATTTTAGATCACAATCTGGTTATGTGTTCTGTCTCAATGGTGGCGCTGTGAGCTGGAAAAGTTCAAAGCAGGAAACAGTTGCTGATTCTACAACTGAGGCCGAGTATATTGCTGCCTCAAATGCAGCAAAGGAAGCTGTTTGGATCAAGAAGTTCATTAGTGAACTTGGCATAGTCCCTAGCATTGTGGATCCCATTGGTTTATATTGTGATAACAATGGTGCTATCGCACAAGCTAAGGAGCCTAGATCTCACCAACGATCCAAACACATACTTAGGCGTTATCACCTCATTCGAGAGATAATCGATCGGGGAGATGTGAAGATATGCAGAGTACCTACACTTGACAATATCGCTGACCCATTAACAAAGCCTCTTGCGCAACAGAAGCATGATGGTCATACTAGATCTATGGGTATTAAGGGTATGCCTAATTGGCTCTAGTGCTAGTGGGAGATTGTTGGTGTAAGCCCTAGAGGCCAATACTTTTTGGTACTTGTATCGGATTATTCGATTAATAATAAAAGGCATTTCTTTATTATGTTTGTCTTTCAGAATAATAAAGTCCCTAGAATAGTTAGTCTGTTTAATGAAATGTTAAGTGTGACTTAATCATGAGATCCCATTAAACATAAAGACATTATTCTTAAAATATCCGTAGTCAAGCTTTATTGCAAAGTGGGATAACATTAAAGCATTGAGACTATTATGAAGATAGACTGATGATCACATCTCATGGATCATGGATAAAGGGTTATCAAGTCTTGACATAGGTATAAATATTAGGAGTAATATTTATACCGGATTGACCCGCTATGAGAATACTACATAGTATGTTATGCAAAGTGTCATAAGTTATTCTCATGGTGATAATGGTGTATTACCACCCTTCGACCTGAAACCACTATGGACCCTAGATGTAGAGTCGGGTGCTTTATTGCTGATCAAACATTATCCGTAACTGGATGATCATAAAGACAGTTGATGGGCACTCCACGAAGCATGCTGAGGGACATGAGTGTCCTAGATGGAATTTGCCAATCCTGCATAACAGGAGAAATGTCTAAGGGCCCAATATTGAACTGGACAAGGATGACACAGTGTATGCCTTGTGTTCAATATAGACATAGGGGCAAAAGGGTAATTGTACAAACATATATTATCACGAAAAAGGTTTTGTCAGATCACATGACATTTTCGTGACTTGGGTAGCAGTGATGTGTTGCTAGATACCGCTCACTGTTTATTATGTTAAATATATAATTTAATATAATTACCAACGTTACGAAATCCTACAGGGTCACACACATAAGGACAGTTTGATGAGAGATAGAGAAATCAAAGGAACACCGTAAGGTACGGTGCACTTAAGTGAAAAATAGAAATTCGGATAATATAATAATAATTATTGTTATTTTATAATGGTTATAAAATAATAATAAAATAAATATATTTATTATAATAATAGTTATTATAATAATATATAATATTATTATGGATCATGTGAATTGGGCTTTTAGCCCGCAGCCCACAAGAGAGTCTATAAAAGGAACCCTTGTGATGAAGCTTTTACTTGATGCAATTTCGTTTTTGATTCTCACTCAAATAATTCCGTTCGTAAGCAGCTAGCACTGTGACCGGAAGCTGTTCGTGTGGACTGAGTAGAGGCGTTGCACTTCATCAACGCTTGTGATCGTTGCATCAAAGATCTGAATCGCCACAAAGAGGTAACGATTCTATCACTGACCATGCTCATTCGTAAGGATCACTAAAGGAAAATTTTTGTTTTCCGCTGCGTTTAGATCGCAATTTTCCTTCATTCCTCAAGACCCATAATGCAAGCCTCGTATTCAGCTTCGTTGTTAGTGCAGTTGAAGGTGAGTTTTGCCGAAAAAGGCATGTGAACTCCCTTAGGTGTAATGAGTACTGCACCAACACCACGACCATTCATGTTAACAGCCCCATCAAACATCATAGTCCATTCTTCCTCCGGGTCAGGCCCTTCAGTGTGAATAGGCTCTTCATGATCTTTTGCTTTTATGAACATGATGTCTTCATCAGGGAAGTCAAATCTCATAGGCTGGTAATCATTAATGGGTTGCTCAGCAAGATATTCAGACAATACACTGCCCTTGATGGCTTTCTGAGAGGTGTACTGGATGTCGTATTCCGTGAGGATCATCTGCCATCTTGCAACCCGTCCGGTAAGCGCTGGCTTCTCAAATATGTACTTGACTGGGTCCATTTTTGAGATCAGTAAGGTAGTGTGGGTCAACATATACTGCCTCAGTCGGCGAGCAGCCCACGCTAAAGCACAGCAAGTTTTCTCGAGCAGTGAATAACGTTGTTCACAGTCGGTAAACTTTTTGCTCAGGTAGTATATTGCATACTCTTTTCGACCAGACTCGTCATGCTGGCCCAGCACACACCCCATCGACTCTTCTAATACTGTCAAGTACATTATCAGAGGTCTTCCTTCAACTGGAGGCATAAGGATTGGAGGTTCTTGTAAGTACTCTTTGATCTTGTCAAAAGCCCTTTGGCAGTCTTCGTTCCACCTGACCGTTTGTTCCTTTCTTAACAATTTGAACAAGGGTTCACAGGTTGCTGTAAGGTGAGATATGAACCTTGAGATGTAGTTCAATCGGCCTAAGAACCCTCGAACTTCTTTCTCTGTCTTCGGTGCAGGCATCTCTTGGATGGCTTTGACTTTATCAGGGTCAACCTCAATCCCTTTCTCGCTTACAATAAATCCCAGCAGCTTACCGGATCTCACCCCGAATGTGCATTTGTTGGGGTTCAACTTCAGCTGGTACTTCCTCAGACGCTTGAATAGCTTTAGCAGATTTACCAGGTGGTCTTCCTCTGTAAGGGACTTGGCAATCATGTCATCCACATAACACTCTATTTCTTTATGGATCATATCATGGAATAATGTCACCATAGCCCGCTGATATGTCGCACCGGCATTCTTCAGTCCGAATGGCATCACCTTGTAACAGAACGTGCCCCAGGGTGTGATGAAGGTTGTCTTCTCCATGTCTTCAGGTGACATCTTGATCTGATTGTATCCCGAAAATCCGTCCATGAAGGAGAATACCGAGAACTGAGCCGTATTATCCACCAATACATCAATGTGAGGTAATGGGAAGTCATCTTTCGGGCTGGCTCTGTTCAGATCCCGGTAGTCAACACACATCCTTACTTTGCCATCCTTCTTAGGCACAGGTACTATATTAGCAACCCACGGTGGATAGCTTGTTACAGCAAGGAACCCGGCGTCCCATTGCTTTTGTACCTCTTCTTTGATTTTCATAGCCATGTCTGGACGAGTACGGCGTAGTTTCTGTTTAACTGGCGGGCATTCTTCTCTCAAAGGCAGCTTGTGCACAACAATATCGGTATCCAACCCTGGCATATCTTGATACGACCAAGCAAACACGTCCACATACTCTTGAAGCAGGTCAATCAGTTGTCTCTTCACCGAGTCTTGCAGGCAGGCTCCGATTTTAACCTCTTTCACGTCTTCATCTGTACCAAGATTGATCACTTCAACTTCCTCCTGGTGAGGAGTAATAACCTTTTCCTCTTGTCTCAACAACCTGGCTAACTCTTCAGGAAGCTCATATTCTTCATCAACCCCTTCATCAGCTTGATTGATTGGATTGCCAAAGTCATACGAAGTCATAGCCGTGCTGTTGTCGGTGCTGTCTGGAAGGCACTCTCTGCAAGGGTTTAGATTGTTCATTTTAGTGATCGATTTTAATCTTGTTTAGAAAAGTGAAATGAAGTTGTCATTTTGAAAACATTGCCATTTATTTTTTGTACAAAAAGAAAAATGGAAAAACAGTGAGTGGAAAAGAAAAAAGCCTCATTTGCAAAAAGATGTCTGATATTTCATTGATTAATCTTGTTTGCACAAAAAGTACAGATGGCCCGATTACAAAATGAGTCTTGTCATCTTGGGCAAGATGCAAGGCTTTGATGCATGCTTATAAAAATACAGGAAATAATAATTACTCTGCATGAGTAACTCTTATAATTTCCTGGGAAGACCAGTTTGAGATACTGCTCCCCGGGATCTTTGGACGAATCCAGCTTTCCAGGTTGCGTTCCTCTTCCAGCTCGTCTTCCAGACAGTTGACAGCATCAGGGATTAGCATCCCCCCGCTCACAAAGTTGGGCTCTTTCGCAGCCGCTGCTTGATCTTGTTGAGTTGGTCTGTAACCCAACCCAAATCTATCCTCTTTCTTCTCCACCGATAGCAGTTTGCCCCAGCCTTTGGCGCTTCCTTCCTCAACAACCTTCCGGGCTTGTTGGTATGATGACATTGAAGTACCAGGTACAGCAGATGTTTCATTCACATTCAAGGCTTCAAACCCCTGGCTCATTGTTTCATGGATCTCCCCATCCATTTCAATGTACTTATAAGTAGCCAGGTGGCTGACAAAAATGTCCTCCTCTCCACAGATTGTAACGATTTGACCCTCCCACTCATATTTTAACTTCTGGTGAAGGGTAGAGGTTACGGCGCCAGCGGCGTGAATCCATGGCCTACCCAATAAACAGCTGTAGGCAGGCTGTATATCCATCACGTAGAAGGTAGTTTTGAAGGTCTGCGGGCCAATCGTTATGGGCAATTCAATCTCTCCCAGAACCGATCTCTTTGAACCATCAAAGGCTCTCACCACCAGGTTGCTGGGTCTCAATGCCAATCCGTCATATTCTAGCTTCACCAAGGCCTTCTTAGGTAAGACATTGAGGGATGACCCTGTGTCCACCAGCACATGGGAAAGGACAGCACCTTTACATTCCATGGTTATGTGCAAGGCTTTGTTGTGGTTGCGGCCTTCCGTTGTCAGATCAGTATTGGTGAACCCTAGTCCGTGACTAGCATTAACATTTCCAACCACAGCTTCTAGCTGATTGACAGTGATCTCTTCAGGCACGTAAGCTGCGTGCAAGACTTTGAGTAGCGCACTCCGATGGGCTTCGGAGCACATAAGCAATGATAGGATTGAGATCTTGGAAGGTGTCTGATGAAGCTGATCCACTAATTTATAATCACTCTTTTTGATGATTCGCATGAACTCATCAACCTCTTGGTCAAAGGGTGTCCTCAAAGCTTCCTTAACAGCTTGATCCTCCTGCACAGGACTCTTCCCTTTTGCCTTGGCGGCAGCTTCTACTTCGGCAGTGGATTTCTGAATTTGTGGAGCGAAAAGACGTCCGCTTCGAGTGAAGCCTCCGCCTCCGCCCACATTATCTATTTGTAGTGCAGGGGTTGATGATTCAAAAGTGATCTTTTGTCCTTCACAGTACAGGTCAGAGCCGTAATGCCAGGGGATGGCATTACTGCTTTCATAGGGTACTGGTCCAGGCACTGTGATGGTGACTGGACTGACTGCAGCTGTTGAAGGAACTGTAATAGTCTGTGGATCATAATAAATCGTAACTGGTGCTCTGACGGGAGCAGCACCTTCTGAGTTGTAAGCAGAGTTGTTTTCAGGATCATAGAATAAGGTGACAGTTGAGACATCTTCATGATTTGTTGCTGGTGTTGTAGGAAGGATGGATGTTGTTGTTGTAGGAGCTTCGTAATGGATTGGTGCTGGAGTTGTAGAAGGAACATTTGTTGATACCTGGTCGGTTGAAACGACAGATGAAGTACTTGTTGATGAAGCCGAAGAATTGTCAGGAACAATGGTTGTTGCAGTTGTAGGAGGTTCTGAAACCGTTGCTGATGAGATTGCTGGATTTGTTGGAAATGATGTGGTGATCTGAAGTTGGCCACTCTGAATAAGGCCATCTATGCCATTCCTCAGGTTATCGCACCCATTTACTGAGATATTGCAGTAAGCACACCCCAACTCACACCCCGGGAACATTTGACATTCCAGGAGTTGAGCCTTGATTTCTACCAACGGTGTCCGGATCTGACCCACACTGGTTATTAAATAAGACGGTTTGTCTTCTTCAATAGCGTTAATTCTGGGACCACCGTGGTTTGGCATAGGATTTTTGTTGACATTGGGTGGTGGTGCGAAATTCAGAGCTTTTGAGTCTACCAGGTCTTGTACCTTCATGTGCAGAGCTCTGCACTTTTCTGTACTGTGGCCAGGTGCGTTTGAATGAAAAGCACACCTAGCGCTGGAGTCATAATTCCTGGGTAAACTGTTGGGGTCTGGAGGTGCCAACGTCCTTAGCTCAACTAGGTTGAGTTTCAGGAGCTGTGGCAGCAATGTAGCATATGGCATGGGGATCGGATCGATCACTCTGTTAGCTTGAGACGGCCTCTGTTGGAATGGCCTTTGCTGGTTATTGTTGTTGGTGTTGCTGTTGTTGTAATTTCTCGGAGGGTACTGATTCTGTTGATGGTACTGTGGTTGTTGTTGATAGTTTTGCTGAGGAGGTTGATAAACAGGTTGTGGATGAGCTGGAGCAGGGATGGTGACTGCAGCCACAGATCTGTGAACATATGGAGGCCTGCCCCTGTTGGTGTGGATGGCATTGGTCTCGCCAGTTCTTCTTGGGCCTGCAAAAGGCTTTCTTGTACTACTGGACGAGCTTGCACCGTTATCTGAGATCTTACCCATCTTTAACAGGCTCTCAATTCTCTCCCCAGCTATGACAACATCTGCAAAGCTGGTGGAGGAGAAAGCAGCCAGCCTGTCAATATAAGTCCCCTGAAGGGTGTTCATAAACATATCTGCCATTTCCCTTTCAGACATAGGTGGTTGGACAGCCGCAGCCAATTGCCTCCATCTCTGGGCATATTCTCGGAAACTTTCCCTTGACGACTGTGACATTCCCATTAGGAGAGTCCTGTTGGGTGCCATATCTAAATTGTACTGATACTGTCTGATGAAGGCCTCTGCCAGGTCCTTCCAACATCGGATAGTTGCCCTTGTCAAGTGAGAGTACCATTCTCTTGAAGCTCCTGTTAAGCTATCCTCGAAATAGAACATCCAAAGCTTCTCATCCATAGTATAGGCCTTCAGCCTTCCCAGAAATGATTGTAGATGAGTCCGGGGGCATGAAGTCCCGTTGTATTTTTCAAAACAAGGAGGCTTAAACTTATGGGGGATCCTGACCCCGTCTACCAAGCCCATGTCCATGACGTCAAAGCCCAAAGAGTTTTGAGACTCTAAGGATCTCAGCTTCTCAGCTATCTCATCCAACCTTCTATCATAAGCTTCTTCCCCAGCACCCATTACTGTAAACTGGTCCTCTTGGGGGTCTTCTTGAAGTACCCTGGCCGCAGTGGCAGCCCCTTGAACATTTGCAGGAATATTGACCTCTGGATGGAGGTGTGGGCCAAACACAGGGGGGTTAACATGAGGTTGGACCCTTTCATTGTTGCTGGTGCCGACAGTCCCTGCATGTGGATCTTCTTGATTTTGCCTTTCCACCATGGCCCTCAATCTTTCTTGGCTCTGAGCCATGTTGTTCATTACTTCCATAAACTGAGCTATTTGTGTTCTCATTTCCAATCTTTCGTTTGCCATTTGAGTCCTGACCTCTGCAAGGTCCTGCTGTACCTGATCCATTTGAATGCCCGGAAGGTTGCTACGGGTCGGATAACGGTGCGGACGATTGAGGGGAAATACTCGGCGCCGAGCAATAGTTCCTGAACATCACAACAGAGTTAGTGGCAATAAAACAAAAACCTACAAAACAAACAAAAGGGTTAGCATGCAATGCAGTTATGCTTATTTGATATCAAGGTATCCGGTTTGGCATTCAGTTTTGACCCTTCCAGACCCTTGAAGATGCTGTTGATGTTGCTCTCGAAGTAAACTTGGATGAAGTAACCAGCACAAACATATATTACAAAAAGCAATGGTACATAGTTTGTTTTACAAATACAAGCCCTCTAAGGGGTCAAAATACACCACAAGAAAAATAAAAAGTACAATGAATAAAAGCAACAACAAACAAATGGTCAAACACCAAGACCAAACTCATCCTCACGAACTTCCTTGAGAAGTGCTTCGGTCACAGGATCAGCCGGACGCTCCGTGAGATTCCTGATGAGGAAATTCCGGGTGGTAACAACTGCTGCTAGCTTCTTGTGCTGACATTGGTCTTTTGACCTCTTCACCCCTGCTTTGATCTTCAGTTCTGATATCTCCCTCTGGGCTGCTGCTAGGGCTTCTTGCTGTTCTTTTGCACTAGCTTCCAGTTGCTCCATCTTGTCTTGAACTCTCTTGTCTTCCAGGGTACGAGCCTCGGTGATCCTGACCCACCGGGCCTGACTCTCCTTCAGATACAAGTCTGTCCTTGCTCTCTAGAACTGGGCTTCTTTGCAAGCATTCTTCAGAATTTGTTCTCCAGCCTTAGACTTTTTGATATAATCCCCAGACTTCTCAATCTTAGCCAGATGCTCCACTCTCAACTTCTCCAATTTCTCAACCTCCCTCATACCATCACTCCTCTCCCGGAGGGTCTTCTGCAAAGCCTGAGTTAACTTCTCATTTCTTTCCTTCAAGCTCTCAAACTCCTCCAAACTGATAGTGGCAGGGGGTGGTGCTGAAGATGACTCAGGCATGTCTTCTATGGTAAAGGGCATCCCAGAGAATTGGGCCCTGGCACGGGACCATTCATAATATTGTGCTGATACCACATTGTTGCACTTCCCCGGAATGGTTATTCCCTTGGTTTGAGCATTATCCCAGGCCCAGGCTGCATGCCTAACAATAGCCAGATTAAGCTTGTTCTCACAATAGAGAGTCTCTACCAAGTCCTGTGCCTTAGGAGTATGGACCAGTGCGTAGCCCAGTTGCCTTCTGAACAACAGAGGGTTATAATTGATACTTCCCTTAACTCCTATTAAGGGCACATTGGGAAAGTGCCCACAGCTGGTGATGATATCTCTGCCCTTGGTGCTTTGAGTACACCATCTGATATCTGCTGAAGTTAGGGCAGTGAGTCTCTTAGCCCAGTTGCTCTGCTGATGAGGATTTAGAAATGCATTTGTCCTGGGTAGATGCCTGAGAAGCCAAGTGTGGAACAATGGAGCACAACACCTCACTAATCTTCCCCTCTGCTTTTCATTTCTCTGATGCACTGAGTAATAGAGATCCCCCAATAAAGTGGGCACTGGGTTCTTCAGGATGAAAAGATGGATTGCATTCTTGCTAACAAATTGAGGCTCATCTGCAAATAATACAATTCCATATATGCTCAAAGCCAACAAGGCACAAACAGCTTTCCACTCTCCTAAAGAAGCTTTCAGGGTAGCTTGAGAGATCAAGAAATCCAGATGGAAGCCAGGGATTCCAGCTTTAGAAGTCATATGCTGCTCAATCAGGACAGGTTCCAGATGCAAAACCTTGGCTATTTCTCCATTAGCAGGAAAGACCATCTCAGGGTTGAAAGGGATTCCACCCCTGATAGGCAAACCAACCAATGATGAGTATTCTTCTAATAGAGGGCCCAACTGAAAGTCTTGAAAGGTGAAACATCTCAGTGGGGGATCATAAAACTGAATGCAGGTGTGGATCAGGCTTCTCTGTGAAGGGTCCAGATCCATAACCATATCAAGTATATCTCCATAATGTTCCCTGAACAATGGTATATGATCTGGAGTGATCAGGGTTTGAATCCTCCTGATGTCTGATAGCTCTGGCTGGAAAAAGTGATAGGTGATGTTGCTCTTTTTAGGAGCCATGATGCTGAGACTGAATAGAGACAGGTGCTGATGATAATACTGAAGAAGTGGGCCACTGACTGGCTGGTGCAGGTGATAACTGAAGCAGATAGCTGATGAAGACAAGTCAAAACTGAAGATGGGGTCAAAACCAGAACCAAATGAAGATGGATACCCTGAAACACAAATAAGCAAATGTCAATATGATGCAATGAGTATGTATGCAAATGATATGCAAGGGTCTGTGACTGAGCTGGATCTGATCAAGCGCTCTGATATAGGTCCAAATATGTTCAAGAATTCCAGATGGAGGTCTATAAATCCAGTAACCAAGGTGGGGGGCTCAAATAAAGAGCCACATGTCCAGGGTTTTAGAATCACAAGAACTGTCCCAAAATGAAGTACTCTTAACAAGCAAAGTAACAGGGTATTCTGAGGTCAAGGTACCTGCAAACCTGTAAACAGCCCAACCCCCTCACAGGTGGTGTTCTAAAACAAGGATCCTCAGACTTGGATCAGTTATGAGAAGTGTAAACACTTCCAACCCAGAGGTACAGTGTTTACAATAACCATAAAAGTTCCTCCTCTAATTCACCTCAGTTTCTGAAGGTCAATACTAAAGGTCATGCAGACTTAGCAGGCTTCCCAGATAGCCCTAGCATTGCAGGAAATCTGCAACACAGAGTTCTCAAGAAGAAACCCATATCTGAACCGTGTTTCATATTCCCGCACCAGACCGAGATGGAATGGGAAAGAATATGATTCACTCTAGCCTAGGTGTCACTCAGGTCCCAGGTATAGGACCTTAACTCTCAACAGAACCCCACCCACCAAAGCAAACAAACCAGATCCAGCCAGACAGCATGACAGTATGATATATGTAAAGCAGTAAAGAAAATAATAAAACAAACTGTACATAAAGCATGAATAAATACAAATACAAATAGCACATAACACCCCAGTAAACACAAATCAATCAAGCGCTAGGAGGAACCCACAAAAAGAACCAGAAGCCCTGGTTGCAGTATAAGGGTCCCCAGCAGAGTCGCCAAGCTGTCGCTCCCGCCAAGTGACACCGGGTCAAAAGGGGTACAGACGCGAACGGTCGGCGAAGGGGACAGTGAGAACACACATCCGTGAACCCACTGGAGAATGAATAGAGTCGCCAGCTAGGCATTTTTATCCCGGAGGAAAGGCAATGCTGCATAGGCCTAGAAAAAGATGGATAAGACGGTTTGCGAACCAGAGAGACTGAGAAAGGGGGTTGGTTACAACCTGGGAAGGTATTAGCACCCATATTGTCCGCCGTACTCGACGGGATCCACGCTTAAAAGATTTGTGTTTTAAAGGGGTAGTGTCAGTGTCGCTCCCGATAAGTGAAACTAGTCAGATAAGGGTACAGACGCGAACGGTCGGCGAGAGGGACAATGAGAACACACAGCCGTGAACTCACTGGATATGAAAAGAGTCGCCAGCTAGGCATTTTTATCCCGGAGGAAAGGCAATGCTGCATAGACCTAGAAAGAGATGGATAAGATGGTCGCGAACCAGAGAGACTGAGAAAGGGGGTTGGTTACAACCTGGGAAGGTATTAGCACCCAGATTGTCCGTCGTACTCGACGGGATCCACGCTTAAAAGATTTGTGTTTTAAAGGGGTAGTGTCAGTGCAATCTGTGTATAAAATAGCTGGGAAAGAGTGTACAGGTGTCAGTGTATAGTGTATAAGTGATATGAAGTATGAGAGTGTCAGTGTAAGAACAGAATGAAATGCCCAAGATCATGAGGCTAAAGAATGAAGCTGGAAAGAGGGGGAATATACAGAGACTTTTGTTCGATAACCATTAGGTTATGCCTACGTATCCTCTCGTGCAATGAGGAAGTCAGAACACCGTAGTTCGACCCAAAGAGACTGAAAGATGAATTGACTTGTGAACTGCTTGCTTGTCTATGCTCAAGTGTATGACCTGTCTGGCTCAGGTGCTAACTGTCTTGCATTAGACGGAAGAAGCAAGTTCTCGTTTATGAGTGAATGAGATGAGAAAAGAATCCCGAAGGAGACGATTATTGTTTGTTTTTTTGAGTTTTCAGTCTTTTATTGCTTGTGAAAGTTTGTCATAAGTAAATGAGCTTAAGCCTAAACCAATGGATTTAGTAAACTCATCACATATTCCCTCTGATTAGGGGTAATGAGAATGCCTTAAGTGTGAAGTCAGATTCTCACACTTAATCATCTATGGTGTAGGATTAAGATCATTAACCTACTTGTGATTATTTAGATGTTTTTGGTGTTTCTGTTTAGTGTTAAGTAATGAGGTTAAGCCATAATCAAGGATTAAACAGACTCATTACACCATCCTAAAAGAAGGATGATAGATGAGAATGTTTAAGCTGAGGAAAGCTCCTCAACTTAATCCATGATTAGGGATTAAACCCGTGACAAAACAAGCCTTTGATTAAGTGGATTTTATTTAATGATATGGTGATGAAGTGATTTTTATGATTTGTAAGACAACTTGAGGGGGACTTGTCCATTAACACTAGGGTTAGTCCTTCTTAACCACTTAAGGAAGAATTAGAACCCTAATGCAAGGCCCAAGTTACAAGTGTGATGTCTTGATGATTATTATGTGGATTGATTAAGAGATTTAAACACATCAAGGGTTTAACACTTAGGATTAAAGTTATACACTCCATCCTAAGAGAAGGATGCAGGCACAAGCTTAATCACAAAGCCTTAAAGCCTTTAGGGTTTAGTCCCTGATTATGAGATGAGAAGAGAAGACTCAAAGAGACACAAAGGTAAAACTAAAAGGGGAGACTAATCAAGACCCTAATCATTGTCATGCTTGGTTGTTCCTAAGGTTTGTGAGGTTTTCAAAAGAAGATCTTCAGAGGAACCACCAGGAAGCAGATGAAAGGATCAGGAGAAGCAAAGTAACTTGCTTCATTCAAGAAGTCAAGTCACTTGAAGAAAGAAAGTGGGAGGAGAAAGAATGAGCAAGCTCAAACTCAAACACATATAGAAATGCAGCAATGGATGCAAGAGAGATGAGAAGAAAAGTTATGAGAAGTGAAGGCAAATTCACTTCTCAAGTTTACTTACCACCTGAAATGTTAGAAAGAAATGCAATGCAATGCTAGATGGGATGGAATGACATGATGCTAAACAAAACCAGAAGCATGTTGATGATGATAATGATGTTATGAGGTGCTGCAAACAAGAGGCAAGGCAAGGAGATGCTCATACAAGATCATGGATGCAAATGATGCAAGTTAAGGAGCATGAACAAGCATGAAAAGTTATGAATCATACAAGACAAATGACATGGCAAATATGTAATGCAATGATAAATCATGCTTTCTATATGTCTTAAGATGTCAAATGGATCACAAGAATGCACAAGATGCAAAGACAAGTCATGTTATGCAAGGAAATGCAAGAAGGATGCAAGAGAACTCCCAAATTAGGGTTCATGGATCAAACATCAAACAAAAACCCAAAACAGAAACAAACCCTAATATAAAAAATGGAAAATGCCACCCAAAGAAACCCTAAACCTATACTAAACCACTGCCCAAAGGGGAACTCTCAACTCTCAACCAATCTCAAGATATGAATTTTCTAAGTTATTAGGGTTTTTTAGGGTTCTTAACAAAAGAAATGCCAAACAATTGGAAAATACAAGATCAAATCATGGCCATTTTATCTTAGAAACTACATGCCAAACACAAAACAATGCAAGAAGAATCAATGTCTCAACCTTCTCCAATAGGCAGAAATGAATTTTTGAACTTATGATCCAAATAATGCATAAAAAATGATTTAATTCAATGAAAAATTCTTAAAATGCATCAAGATCAAAAAAGAAATTTGGTTTGAAGGTTGGACAATGTTTCTAAATGTCTTAGAACATTTCATGAATTTTTTTGTAATTTTTAAATACCTAAAAGTATTTTTAATTAATTAATTCCCATTAATCAATTAAAAATAATCTTTTAAATATTTAAAAATACTTTTTTAATGATAAAAAATAAAATAAAAATATTTTTGTGTCATAAAAATTAATAAAACTTTTAGGAAAAAGTTTCATAATTTTTATGTATTTTTTGCTATTTTAAAATAATTATGCAAGTTTAATGAAATAAAATGAATTAAAAATCAAATAAAATAAAAGTAATCAGAATGAGAGGCTGGGATGCAATCTGGGGAGGAGATGGTTGACTTGGCGCGTGATCCAGTGGTCCAAATTCAAACTTGGTTAAATTAAAATTATGAATTAATTAATCAGGAATTAAATGGATAATCAGGATTAGGGTTTCTAATGGCTCATCTCAGCCTCTCATTCGCGCGCGGGAAAGTCCATCCAAGGGACCAGATTCAAAGTTGCCTAATTAATGATGCTTAGCCCTAATCACTTTCAGGCTGCCGGAGAAGACTTCCGGTCGTCTTCTCCGGCCAGCTCTCTCCCTGAGAAACTTCAAACTCCCTAAAAACGTATCAAAAATGAAATCTAAAAACTGGGAAATGTTCCTCACATCCTCACGAATCAAACCCCTATCCTAAAACACATTTCTTCTTCCTAAACAAGCTGAATCGAAAGGAATAAAAACTAGGGCACGCAAGCTTCAGAGACAAATTAAACTCTCAAATCAAAGCCATTTTCAAAACCAATGATACCAGGATGATCAGTGAAGCACATAGAACAAGTTTGTAACAAGAAAAACAATTTCTGGAAAAATAAATTTCAGGCTACCTGAGATTCGAAGCTTTCAGTTTGAAGACTTTCTGGCCACTTCCTTCAGTGCAAACTACTCCACTTGGTCCCCAGAAGATGTTTGAATGCTCAAAGAGAATTTAAGTTGACTGGATAGTGAGTTTCGAAAGCTCCTGCTCAAGCTTGGTCAGAAATGGCAATGGAGTTTCTAGAGGTTTTAGGCCATTGTGAATGATGGTTTGTGGTCCTGAGGATGAATGGAGAAGGTCTGTGGTGTTTGTTGGTGTGTTTGTGAGCTATGGTGAGAGTTTCGAATGAAACTGCAAAATGAAGTGAGAAATGGCAGTGAGATGTTCAGGCTGTTTCAGGCTTGTGTTCTTGGTGCTTTCTACTCAGTGATACATGGTGAGTTGAATGGAGAAAATGGTTGGAGTGTTTTGTGGCTGTGGAGGCAGATTCGAAGACAAATGCAATGTGGTAGGTTTTTGTGAATGTGATGAATGAGGATGTTTCAGCCTTGCCTTGTGTTATGTCTAGCTTGCAAATTGTCCACATAACTCTCTCTCATTGGTCAGTTGACAAGACATGCCCTTTATTGATTGGTAAGTTAACTTTTGCAAAAAGTCAAATAATGTGTAAGAGAAGTATGGCTCATGATCTAGGCAAGTACATGGGCATGGGCTGGCGCAGCAAGGTGAGGTGAGAGGCTAGCAAAGCTCAGCATCCAAGGCTGCAAGTGGTAGGAAGCATGATCATGAGTTTTGCAACTTGTTGTAACTTTGGTTCACATGTGATTCCTTTGCCTAACCAAACATAAACCATAGGCATTCTTGGTCCAAATATGATTTTCATGACTTAGAGAAAGTTTGTGTGCTGGTTTGAAGTGAATTATAAGTCACATAATGCATTGGTTCATGACTTTGCAAAATTTTCACTTAGGGCATGCCTTGAAAATCAATGATTTTAGCCAACTTTGCATTGCCATAACTTTTGATTCAAGAAGAGTTTGATCATGTTATTGTACTTTTTGAAAAGGGAAAGATGAGATCTACAACTTTCATGACCAAAGTTTTTCCATTTGAAGCCTTTTTGGATCAAGGATCAAGGCTTGAAAAATGACCTAAAATGATGCATTCTTGAAAAGTCAACTATGCCCAAAAAGTCAATATTTGCAAAAACCCTAAATTCTTGATTTTTATGAACTTCAACCTTCTTCCATGATCAAATAAAGATCATATACACTCAAAATGATGAAGATCACCCATTGGTTGGGTCATTGGGGGCCTCAGATGCCCTGATTTTGCACTGACTTGTCCAGAAAGTCAACTCTTGATCAGATGACTTCCCCATGGAATTTCTTCATGAAAATTGATATGCATACTCCCTATACCATATAAAGACCAATGGAAACAAGAATGACCAAAAAATTTGGAGTTATGGCCTCTGAAACCAAAACCCTAATTTTCAGTCAATTGTGCAGTTCAACCTGGCTCTGCATCCACTCAAACCTTAGTTCTTGTGATTCCTTTGCAATTTTGACTTTGAGGAGATGGAATATGACATAAGAACACACATGGACCCCTTTGAGTGATTGGTAGCCTTTGGAATGGATCAAGATGCTTTGGGATTGCTCAGATCACAAACCCTAGGTGCAGATGCCTTAGAAACTATCCAGTGAATCAAAAATGAGATGTGAGATGATATGTTTGTGTTTATGCATATGAGGATGATCACAAGCCATGGTGTGAATGGGTGAGGGCAAATTTGGGGTGTTTACAGCTGCCCCTATTCAAACACGAGTTAGCTGTGCAGGTTGTAAGCAGCGGCTTAACAGGAAAACAAGATAACTTGTGGTTGAATACCAAAGACAGTCCAAAATTTGCACTCACGGAAATGAAGAAGAAAGGGGGCATAGTCTGTGAAAGAAAATAAAGTATATTGTAAAGTGTAGGCGACGGAGGACGACCGTCGAGCAGAGGACGACTGCTGGGTAAAGAGCAATGACGGGGACGGCCGACATGCTGGGGATAAGTGCGTGAAGCGATGACGGGGACGGCCGACATGCTGGGGATAAAAGGTAGAGCTAAGACGGGGACGGCCGACTAGCTGGAAAAAGTAAGATATCATGATGGGGACGGCCATCAAGTACAGCTGCAAGACTCTCTGGGGATTAATGAAACATGACGGGGACGGCCATCAAGCTCATAAAGGTAACCAACGATGGGGACGGCCATCGGGCTAAAAGGAAAAGGGACCACGACGGGGACGGCCATCGGGTTAAAGAATAAATGAAATAAACAGATGATGGGGTACGGCCATCAAAGGCGAAGGACGATCACCTAGCAGGGGACGGCTGCTCTGTTGGGGATAAAAGAAATATGATGGGGACGGCCATCAAAGGTGGGGGACGACCACCTGGCAGGGTACGGCTGCCGAAAATATCAACGATGGGGACGGCCATCGGATAGAAAGGGTCAGCGATGGGGACGGCCATCGGACGAGCATGATGGAGGACGACCATCAAGAAGTGGAGGACGACCACTCAGCAGGGTACGGCTGCTCTCGAGGTTTCTCATGACATAGGACGAATGCCAGATAACCAAAATCAACAACGGGGACGGCCATTGGATAAAATGATGAAGGACGATCATCAAAAGGTGGAGGACGACCACCTAGCAGGGGACGGCTGCTAAAAACGTCGATGGGGACGACCATCGGATGAGCATGATGGAGGACGACCATCAAGAAGTGGAGGACGACCACTCAGCAGGGTACGGCTGCTCTTGGGGTTATCATGACACAGGACGAGTGTTAGATAAAAGAAAATGCTTTGTTGGTGATCTACTGGGGAATGGCAAACACGGACGAGTGTTTACGTCCAAGAAACAAAAGGTATAAGTGTTTAGATGTTGTGTATAGATTAGAGATGCGGACGAGCATCCTTAGACTATGATACGGACGAGTATCATGTAGAAACAAACTGACACATGTTCAGAGATGATGATACGGACGAGTATCAACTGGTTAACAAAGAACACGGACGAGTGTTGAATCTGAAAGAATTCTTCTGGGGAATAACAGACACAGACGAGTATCTATATTCAAGAAGACACAAGTGTTTGACACGGTGTATGGGTTAAAGATGCGGACGAGCATCCCTAAGACTATGATACGGACGAGTATCATGTAGAAACAAACACTAGACGCACTGTTCTGAGATGATGGTACGGACGAGTACCAACTGGTTAACAAAGAACAAGGACTACTGTCGAATCTGTGGGGTTATGAGTGGTGTATACAAGATACGGATGAGTATCTGTATAAGTGTATCGTGAGTAGTGAGTATATATAGATGAATGTTTTAACTGCTGGGGAGAATGACACGGACGGGTGTCAGGAAAGTGTATATATAAGTATACGTGAGTGCAAAGAGGATGTCCTTGGCTTTCTGCTGGTGATTTGACACGGACGGGTGTCAGGAAGTACCTGTAGTACGGGTGATTTTGTTTGTAAAGTGTATTCAGGCCACCTGTTTGGGGAAGTGATGACACGGACGGGTGTCAGAAATATACTGGTGTTTGGTGATTGGAGAGGCAACTGCTTTTGCTGGGACTCTGGTGGGGATTTCTGTACAATGATGATGAACGGTTATTATCCACAGGTGTTAATTCATAACATGGCTTATGATTATGTTATGTGTTTGATTTTTGCCGTAATGCTCCGTATTAGACGGAATGCTACGCTCTGAGGGGATAGTATGATGCGAATGCTATGATTATGCAAGGATATCAAACCGGGATTCGGATCCCGTTGCTGCGAAGATCTCTGGTCGATCTGTTTGAAAAGGACCTCCCAGCTGGGGATGAGATCATTGGTAGATCTGATGAGATGTATTCATTTGGGGGTATAGGTCACTGGTTGACATATCTTTGTAATACGGGACCCAGCTGGGGTTTGTAGGAGCTTTCTTCACTCTGTTGTGATCTTCTATGCGCTGCTCTTCTGGGTAGAGGCTGGAACTCTGTGGGGAGATGATTCCCTGACTCCTGTACTCAGCTGAGGATGAAATGGCAACTCGGCTGGGGAATTGTGAGAGGCAACTCAGCTGGGGAGAGCAACAAGAGGCAACTCAGCTGGGGATATAGCATTTCAGATGCTGAGATTGAGTGTATGTTGATTTGGCAACTTTGCTGGGGAAGTGGGCACTCTCCAGTGCCACGTGGAAGATAGATCGAGTTGATAATGATTCGCCTGCTTGCTAAGACGTAACTTGCATGCCCCAGGTTGCGTTCTGGATACGTGCAATCCTGCAAAGATAAGGAGACGCACAAAAGGTCCCGAGGTATCCTTCACTGAATTCCGTCAAAGGAGTTAAGCATTCTCACGAGTAAGTATATTCCCTGCAAGCATGTGTTTCATTTTCTTTCTTTTTAGTGAAAAACATCTGTACTTATGCAATTAGTTTTTTAGAGACATCTGACATTCTTTGCAAATAAAATGTACAAAACGAAACATGACTGAAAAATCTGATTTTTATTAATTCATGTGCCCTGAATCGGCAAGATACAGTCAAAGAAACATATCTCCTGAAATGAGGAGACTGTCACAAATTGAGAAACAAAAGTGCTGGCAGTGTTGGCGACGCTTTGAGGAGCTTCCTCTCCTGCTATGACTCGTATGACAATGACGTTCTTCTCGTCTTGCTTTCTGGAGAGAGTTAATTCTGATTGAAGCCTGACCCTTTGGAGCTTACCAAGTTGTAGGTAATACAGACGAATTCAGAATGCAGTTGTTCGCTTATTCCCTTATTTTGCATGGATCGCCTTTTCGGGTTTTCAATCCATCGGGATACCCATTTTTGCCTGAGTTGTCCAATGCGGCTTTTCAACTCAGCGGGTGTACATTTTTTGTTTATTTCCCTTATTTTTGCCCGAGTCTTTTATTCTGTTTTTGACTCGCCGGGATGCCCTATTTTTTGCCTGGACTTACATTCTGTTTTTATGTCCAGCGGGTCATTTTATGCGAAGTATTTTTTAACTGCATCTGAATTCACAGGGGACGGGAAATCTTCACCATCCATGGTGCTGAGCATCAGCGCTCCACCAGAGAAAACCTTCTTTACAACGAATGGTCCTTCATAATTTGGAGTCCATTTGCCCCTGTGGTCTGTATGAGGAGGGAGGATTCTTTTCAACACAAGATCCCCTATTTGGTACTCTCGATGCCTGACTTTCTGATCAAAGGCCTTCTTCATTCTCTTCTGATATAACTGCCCATGACAGATTGCAGCCAATCTTTTCTCTTCGATCAGACTCAGTTGCTCGTATCGGGCCCGAACCCATTCTGCTTCACTCAGTTTAACATCCATTAATACCCGTAACGAGGGTAGTTCAACTTCAACAGGTAGGACTGCTTCCATACCATATACAAGCTGATACGGTGTTGCCCCAGTGGATGTCCTGATTGACGTGCGGTACCCATGCAAGGCAAACGGTAGCATTTCATGCCAGTCTTTGTATGTGACTACCATCTTCTGCACAATCTTCTTGATATTCTTATTCGCTGCCTCAACAGCGCCATTCATCTTTGGCCTGTAAGGAGAAGAATTGTGATGTTGGATCTTGAAGTCCCGGCACAGCTCTGCCATCATTTTGTTGTTTAAGTTAGAACCATTATCAGTAATGATTCGCTCGGGCACTCCATACCGACAGATGATATCTCTCTTCAGAAATCGGGTTACCACTTGTCTTGTAACATTTGCATATGAGGCTGCTTCAACCCACTTGGTGAAATAGTCAATGGCAACCAGGATGAATCTGTGGCCGTTTGAAGCAGTTGGCTCAATCTTGCCAATCATATCAATGCCCCACATGGCAAAGGGCCACGGTGAAGACATTATGTTTAAAGGATTCGGAGGCACATGCACTTTGTCTGCGTAGATCTGGCATTTGTGACATTTTCTGGCGTAAGCACAACAGTCTGTATCCATCGTGATCCAGTAATAGCCTGATCTTAATAGCTTTTTAGCCATGGCATGCCCTCCGGCATGGGTACCAAAAGAGCCTTCATGCACTTCATGCATCAACAAATTTGCTTCCGTCTTGTCAACACATCGGAGGAGTACCATATCAAAGTTCCTTTTGTATAAAGACCCATCAGTGTTCAGAAAGAAACTTCCAGCAAGCCTTCTCAAAGTCTTCTTATCATTGGAAGATGCCCCAGGTGGGTATGTTTGATCCTCCAAGAAGCACTTAATGTCATGGAACCAAGGCTTATCATCTTTAATAACATCTGCTGCGAACACATATGCTGGTCTATCAAGTCTGGATACTGAAAACTGAGGTACAAAGTTGGCAGTTTGAACTTTGATCATGGACGAAATGGTAGCAAGAGCATCTGCAAACTGATTCTCATCCCGAGGGATATGCTCAAGTTTGACTGTTGTGAAGAAAGTCAATAACCTTCTTGTATAATCCCTGTAAGGTATCAGATGATCCTGATGTGTATACCATTTCCCATTGGTCTGATTGATTACCAAAGCTGAATCTCCGAATACGGTCAGTGTTTTGATCCTGAGGTCAATGGCTTCCTCAAGACCCATAATGCAAGCTTCGTATTCAGCTTCATTGTTAGTGCAGTTGAAAGTGAGTTTTGCCGAGAAAGGCATGTGAACTCCTTTAGGTGTAATGAGTACTGCACCAACACCACGGCCATTCATGTTAACAGCCCCATCAAACATCATAGTCCATTCTTCTTCCGGGTCAGGCCCTTCAGTATGAATAGGCTCTTCATGATCTTTTGCTTTAATGAACATGATGTCTTCATCAGGGAAGTCAAATCTCATAGGCTGGTAGTCATCAATGGGTTGCTCAGCAAGATATTCAGATAGTACACTGCCCTTGATGGCTTTCTGAGATGTGTACTGTATGTCGTATTCTGTAAGAATCATCTGCCATCTTGCAACCCGTCCGGTAAGAGCTGGCTTCTCGAAAATGTACTTAACTGGATCCATCTTTGAGATTAATAAGGTAGTGTGGGTCAACATATACTGTCTCAGTCGGCGAGCAGCCCACGCTAAAGCACAGCAAGTTTTCTCGAGCAGTGAATAACGCTGTTCACAGTCGGTAAACTTTTTGCTTAGGTAGTATATTGCATACTCTTTTCGACCAGACTCGTCATGCTGGCCCAGCACACACCCCATTGACTCTTCTAATACTGTCAAGTACATAATCAGAGGTCTTCCTTCAACTGGAGGCATAAGGATTGGAGGTTCTTGCAAGTACTCTTTGATCTTGTCAAAAGCCTTCTGGCAATCTTCGTTCCACCTGACCGTTTGTTCCTTTCTTAACAGCTTGAACAAGGGTTCGCAGGTTGCTGTGAGGTGAGATATGAACCGTGAAATGTAGTTCAATCGACCTAAGAACCCTCGAACTTCTTTCTCAGTTTTCGGTGCAGGCATCTCTTGAATAGCCTTGACCTTATCAGGGTCAACCTCAATCCCTTTCTCGCTTACAATAAAGCCCAGCAGCTTACCGGATCGCACCCCGAATGTGCATTTGTTGGGGTTCAACTTTAGTTGGTACTTCCTCAGCCGCTTGAACAACTTCAGCAGATTCACCAGGTGATCTTCCTCTGTAAGGGACTTGGCAATCATGTCATCCACATAACACTCTATTTCTTTATGGATCATATCGTGGAATAATGTTACCATAGCCCGTTGATACGTTGCACCAGCATTCTTGAGCCCAAATGGCATTACCTTGTAGCAGAACGTGCCCCAGGGTGTGATGAATGTTGTCTTCTCCATGTCTTCAGGTGACATTTTGATCTGATTATATCCTGAAAATCCATCCATGAAGGAGAATACCGAGAACTGAGCCGTGTTATCCACCAATACATCAACGTGAGGTAATGGGAAGTCATCTTTCGGGCTAGCTCTGTTCAGATCCCGGTAGTCAACACACATTCTTACTTTGCCATCTTTCTTAGGCACAGGCACTATATTAGCAACCCACGGCGGATAGCTAGTTACAGCAAGGAACCCGGCGTCCCATTGCTTTTGTACCTCTTCCTTGATTTTCATAGCCATGTCTGGGCGAGTTCGGCGCAACTTCTGTTTGACCGGTGGGCACTCTTCTCTCAAAGGCAGCTTGTGCACAACTATATCGGTATCCAACCCTGGCATATCTTGATACGACCAAGCAAACACATCAACATACTCTTGAAGCAGATCTACCAGTTGTCTTTTCACTGAGTCTTGCAGGCAGGCCCCGATTTTGACTTCTTTCACGTCTTCCTCCGTACCAAGATTAATCACTTCAATCTCCTCCTGGTGAGGAGTAATAACCTTTTCCTCCTGTCTCAACAACCTGGCTAGCTCTTCAGGAAGCTCATATTCTTCATCAACCCCTTCATCAGCTTGATTGATTGGATTGTCAAAGTCATACGATGTCATAGCCGTGCTGTTGTCGGTGCTGTCAGGAAGGCACTCTCTGCAAGGGTTCAGTTTGTTTATTTTAGTGATTGATTTTAATCTTGCTTTAGAAAAAAGTGAAATGAAGTTATCATTTTGAAAACACCGCCATTTATTTTTGTACAAAAAGAAAAATGGAAAAACAGTGAGCAGAAAAGAAAAGACTCGTTTGCAAAAAGATGTCTGATATTTCATTAATTTAATCTTGTTTGCACAAAAGTACAGATGGCCCTGATTACAAAATGAGTCTTGTCATCTTGGGCAAGATGCAAGACTTTGATGCATGCTATAAAAAATACAGGAAATAATAATTACTCTGCATGAGTAACTCTTATAATTTCCTGGGAAGACCAGTTTGAGACACTGCTCCCCGGGATCTTTGGACGGATCCAATTCTCCAGATTGCGCTCCTCTTCCAGCTCGTCTTCCAGACAGTTGATAGCATCAGGGGTAAGCATCCCCCCACTGACAAAACCAGGCTCTCCAGCAGCCTTTGCTTGATGTTGAGTTGGTCTGTAACCCAACCCAAACTTGTCTTCTTTTTTCTCCACTGATAGCAGTTTGCCCCAGCCTTGGGCAGTTCCTTCCTCAACAACCTTCCGGGCTTGTTGGTATGATGACATTGGAGTACCAGATACAGCAGATGCTTCATTGACATTCAAGGCCTCAAAACCTTGGCTCATTGTCTCATGGATCTCCCCATCCATCTCAATGTACTTGTACGTAGCCAGATGGCTAACGAAAATATCCTCTTCCCCACAGATTGTGACAACTTGACCTTCCCACTCAAATTTTAACTTTTGGTGAAGGGTAGACGTTATTGCGCCGGCGGCGTGAATCCAGGGTCTACCCAACAAACAGCTGTAGGCGGGCTGAATGTCCATCACATAAAAGATAGTTTTAAAGGTTTGCGGGCCAATTGTCACGGGCAGCTCAATCTCTCCCAGAACCGACCTCTTCGAACCATCAAAGGCTCTCACCACCAGGTTGCTGGGTCTCAATGCCAATCCGTCATATTCTAACTTCACCAGAGCCTTCTTTGGTAAGACATTCAGGGAAGAACCTGTGTCCACTAGCACATGAGAAAGGACAGCTCCTTTGCATTCCAGGGTTATGTGCAAGGCTTTGTTGTGATTGCGGCCATCCGCTGTCAAGTCAGAATTGGTAAACCCTAGCCCATTGCTAGCAGTAACATTTCCAACCACGGTTTCCAATTGGTTGACAGTAATCTCCTCAGGCACGTAAGCCGCGTGCAAGACTTTAAGTAGTGCATTCCGATGGGCTTCGGAGCACATAAGCAGTGAGAGGATGGAGATTTTGGATGGCGTCTGATGAAGCTGATCCACAATTTTATAATCACTCTTTTTGATGATCCGCATAAACTCATCGACTTCCTGATCGAACGGGGTCTTCAGGGCTTCTTTGGCAGCTTGATCTTCCTGCACCGGGCTCTTTCCCTTTGCCTTGGCAGCAGCTTCTGCTTCGGCAGTGGGTCTTTGAACTTGTGAAGCAAAGAGACGTCCGCTTCGAGTGAAGCCTCCGCCTCCCCCCACATTATCTACTTGTGGTGCAGGTGCTGATGTTTCAAGAGTGATTCTTTTCCCTTCACAGTACACGTCAGAGCCATAGTGCCAAGGGATGGCCCTATTGCTTTCAAATGGTACTGGTCCAGGCACCGTGACAGTGACCGGACTGATTGCCGCTGCTGAAGGGACTGTTATTGTTTGTGGATCATAAAAGATTGTAACTGGTGCTCTGGCGGGAGCAGCACCTTCTGAATGGTAGGCGGAATTATTTTCGGGATCGTAGAATATGGTAACAGTGGAGACATCTTCATGATTGATTGCTGGTGTTGTAGGAGGTATTGTTGGAAGGATTGTTGTTGTTGTTGATGGAGATTCGAAATGGAATGAAAACTGATCATTTAGGAGGACAGACGAAGTACTTGTTGATGGTGCTGATGAATTGTCGGGAACAATAGTTGCTGCATTTGTAGGAGGGTCTGAAACCGTTGCTGATGAAGTTGTCGGGTTTGTCGGGAATGATGTAGTGATCTGTAGCAGGCCACTCTGAATGAGGCTGTCAATGCCATTCCTCAGGTCCTCACACCCATTCCATGAAATATTGCAATATGGACACCCTAGTTCACACCCCGGAAATATCTGGTTTTCGCGGAGTTGAGCTTTGATTTCCACCAATGGTGTCCTGATCTGATCCACACTGGTTATTAAATAAGACGGTCTGTCTTCTCCAATAGCGTTAATTCGAGGACCACCATGGTTTGGCATAGGGTTTTTATTGACATTGGGCGGAGGTGCAAAATTCAGAGCCTTGGAGTCTACCAAGTCTTGTACCTTCATATGCAGGGCCTTGCATTTTTCTGTACTGTGACCAGGTGCGTTTGAATGAAAAGCACACCTAGCATTGGAGTCATAGTTTCTTGGTAGACTGTTGGGATCCGGAGGTGCCAACGTTCTTAGCTCAACTAGGTTGAGTTTCAGAAGCTGTGGCAACAAGGCAGCATACGGCATTGGGATCGGGTCGATCACTCGGTTAGCTTGGGATGGCCTTTGTTGGAATGGCCTCTGTTGATTGTTGTTGTTGGTGTTGTTGCTGTTGTAGTTCCTTGGAGGATATTGATTCTGCTGATACTGAGGTTGTTGTTGGTAGTTTTGCTGAGGAGGTTGATAGACAGGTTGAGGGTGAGCCGGAGCAGGGATGGTGACTGCTGCTATGGACCTCTGAGCATATTGGGGCCTGCCCCTGTTTGAATGGATGGCATTGGTCTCGCCAGCTCTTCTCGGGCCTGCAAAAGGCTTTCTTGTACTACTGGACGAGCTTGCACCACTATCGGAGATCTTACCCATTTTTAACAGGCTTTCAATTCTCTCCCCAGCTATGACAACATCTGCGAAGCTAGTGGAGGAGAAAGCAGCCAACCTGTTAATATACGTTCCCTGGAGAGTGTTCATAAACATGTCTGCCATTTCTCTCTCAGACATTGGTGGTTGAACGGCAGCAGCCAATTGCCTCCATCTCTGGGCGTATTCTCGGAAACTCTCCCTCGAAGACTGCGACATTCCCATCAGGAGAGTCCTGTTGGGTGCCATGTCTAGATTATACTGATACTGTCTGATGAAGGCCTCTGCCAGGTCCTTCCAGCATCTTACAGTTGCCCTTGTCAGATGGGAATACCACTCCCTCGAAGCTCCAGTCAAGCTATCTTCAAAATAGAACATCCACAATTTCTCATCCATTGTATAGGCCTTCAGCCTTCCCAGAAATGATTGTAGATGAGTCCGGGGACACGAAGTCCCATTATACTTTTCGAAACAAGGAGGCTTGAACTTATGGGGGATCCTGACCCCGTCTACCAAACCCATGTCCATGACGTCGAAACCCAAAGAATTTTGAGATTCCAAGGACCTCAACTTCTCAGCTATTTCTTCCAACCGTCTATCATAAGTTTCCTCTCCAGCACCCATTACTGTAAATTGGTCCTCCTGAGGGTCTTCTTGAAGTACCCTGGCTGCAGTGGCTGTCCCTTGAACATTTGCAGGAATGTTAATCTCAGGATGTAGATGTGGGCCAAACACAGGAGGGTTAACATGGGGTTGCACCCGTTCATTGTTACTTGTGCCGGCAGTCCCCACATGGGGCTCATCTTGATTCCTCCCTTCTACCAAGGCTCTGAGCCTCTCCTGGCTTTGAGCTAAATTGTTCATCACTTCCATGAACTGTGTTATCTGCGTTCTCATCTCCAACCTTTCGTTGGCCATCTGGTTTCTGACCTCCGTAAGGTCTTGCTGCATCTGATCCATCTGAATTCCCGGAAGGTTGTTTCTAGTTGGGTACCTGTGTGGCCTGTTGAGAGGAAATACCCGGCGGCGAGCAATAATTCCTGAATATCACAACAGAGGTTAGTAACAACAAAACAAAAACCTACAAAACAAACAAAAGGGTTAGTATGCAATGCAGTTATGCTTATTTGCTCTCAAGGTATCCGGTTTGGTCTTCAGTTTTGACCCTTCCAGACCCTTGAAGATGTTGCTGTTGAAGTTGCTTTCGAAATAAACCCAGATGGAAACTAACACAAATATATTACAGAAGGTGAAATAATACATCTTGTTCATTTTACAACACCAGCCCTCTAAGGGGTCAAAATACATCACAAAAACAAAAGTACATGGAATAGGAATAACAACAAGCAAATGATCAAACTCCAAGGCCAAACTCATCCTCACGAACTTCCTTAAGAAGTGCTTCGGTCACAGGATCAGCCGGACGCTCCGTGAGACCTCTGATGAGAAGGTTTCTTGTTGCAACAGCTGCAGTCAACTTCTTGCTCTGACTTTGGTCTTTAGACCTCTTCACTCCAGCTCTGATTTCTAGCTCTGATATTTCCTTCTGGGCTGCTGCCAGGGCTTTTTCCATCTGCTCCATCTTGTCCTGAACTCTCTTGTCTTCTAGAGTACGGGCCTCAGTGATCCGGACCCACCTGGCCTGACTCTCTTTCAAATACAAGTCTGTTCTTGCTCTTTGGAACTGGGCTTCTTTGCAAGAATTCTTCAGAATTTGCTCACCAGCTCTAGACTTGTTGATATAATCCCCAGACTTTTCAATCTTAGCCAGATGCTCTACTCTCAACTTCTCCAACCTTTCAATCTCCCTCACACCTTCACTCCTCTCCCGGAGGGTCTTCTGCAAAGCCTGGGTTAACTTCTCATTTCTTTCCTTCAAGCTTTCAAACTCCTCCAGACTGATAGCGGCAGGGGGTGGTGCTGAAGATGACTCAGGCATGTCTTCTATGGTGAAGGGCATTCCAGAGAATTGGGCCCTGGCATGGGACCATTCATAATATTGTGCTGATGCCACATTATTGCACTTCCCCAGAATGGTGACTCCCTTGGTTTGAACATGACCCCAGGCCCAGGCTGCCTGCCTAACAGTTGCCAAACTAATCTTGTTCTCACAGTAGAGGGTCTCAACCAAGTCTTGCTCCCTGGGAGTATGGACCAGTGCATAGCCTAATTGCCTCCTGAACAGCAGAGGGTTGTAATTGATACTTCCCTTGACCCCTATTAAAGGCACATTGGGAAAGTGCCCACAGCTTGTGATTATATCTCTGCCCTTGGTGCTTTGAGTACACCATCTGATGTCTGCTGAAGTGAGAGTAGTGAGCCTCTTAGCCCAGTTGCTTTGCTGATGAGGATTTAGAAAGGCATCTGTCCTGGGTAGATGCCTTAGAAGCCAAGCATGGAATAATGGAGCACAACACCTCACTAGCCTTCCCCTCTGCTTCTCATTCTTCTGGTGCACTGAGTAATAGAGATCTCCTAGCAAAGTTGGCACTGGGTTCTTCAGGATGAACAAATGGATTGCATTCTTGCTGATGAATCGAGGCTCATCTGCAAACAACACAATTCCATATACACTTAAGGCCAACAGAGCACAAACAGCTCTCCACTCCCCCAGGGAGGCCTTCAGACTAGCTTGGGAAATCAGGAAGTCAAGGTGAAAACCAGGGATCCCAGCTTTGGAGGTCATATGCTGCTCAATCAAAGCAGGTTCCAGGTGCAGAGCTTTTGCCACCTCTCCATTGCTGGGAAAGACCATTTCAGGGTTGAAAGGGATTTCCCTCTTGATAGGCAAACCAACCAAAGATGAGTATTCTTCTAATAGAGGGCCCAACTGGAAGTCTTGAAAGGTGAAGCATCTCAATGGGGGGTCATAAAACTGAATGCAGGTGTGGATCAAACTCCTCTGAGATGGGTCCAGATCCATGACCAAGTCAAGTATATCCCCATAATGCTCCCTGAATAAAGGTATGTGATCTGGAGTGATCAGGGTTTGGATCCTCCTGATGTTTGATAAGTCTGGTTGGAAGAAATGATAGGTGATGTTGCTTTTCTTTGGAGCCATGATGCTGAAGACTGAGTAGAGTGCTGATGAAGATGCTGAGGAGTGGGCCACTGGCTGAAGTATATGGCTGACAAGCTGAAGCAAGTACTGGTGGAGATAGGTCAATACTGCAGATGGGGTCAAAACCAAAACCAGATGAAAATGGGTACCCTGAAACACAAATAAGCACATGTCAATATGATGCAATGGTTATGTATGCAAATGATATGCAAGGGTTTGTGCCTGAGCTGGATCTGATCAACATGCCCTGATATAGACCCATGTGTGTTCAAGAATTCCAGATGGAGGTCTATAAATCCAGTAACCAAGGTGGGGGACTCAAATAAAGAGCCACATGTCCAGGGTTTTAGAATCACAAGAACTATCCAACATGGAGTATTCTTAACAAAGTCAAAGTGACAGGGTATTCTGAGGTCAAGGTACCTGCAAACCTGTAAACAGCCCAACCCCCTCACAGGTGGTGATCTAGAACAAGGATCCTCAGACTTGGATCAGTTATGAGAAGTGTAAACACTTCTAACCCGGAGGTACAGTGTTTACAATAACCATAAAAGTTCCTCCTCTAATTCACCTCAGTTTCTGAAGGTCAATACTAAAAGGTCATCCAGACTTAGCAGGCTTCCCAGATAGCCCTAGCATTGCAGGAAATCTGCAACACAGAGTTCTCAAGAAGAAACCCATATCTGAACCGTGTTTCATATTCCCTCACCAGACCGAAATGGAATGGGAAAGAATATGATTCACTCTAGCCTAGGTGTCACTCAGGTCCCAGGTATAGGACCTTAACTCTCAATGAATCACCCACCCACCAAGGCAAACAACCAGATCCAGCCAGCAGCAATGACAGTATGATATAAATAAATGCAATAAAAAAAGCAGTAAAGTAACTGTACATAAAGCAATAAACAAAAACAAATACAAGCACAAATAAGCACATAACACCCCAGTAAACACAAATCAAACAAGCGCTAGGAGGAACCCACAAAAAGAACCAGAAGCCCTGGTTGCAGTATGAAGATCCCCAGCAGAGTCGCCAAGCTGTCGCTCCCGATAAGTGAAACTAGTCAGATAAGGGTACAGACGCGAACGGTCGGCGAGAGGGACAATGAGAACACACAGCCGTGAACTCACTGGAGATGAAAAGAGTCGCCAGCTAGGCATTTTTATCCCGGAGGAAAGGCAATGCTGCATAGACCTAGAAAGAGATGGATAAGATGGTCGCGAACCAGAGAGACTGAGAAAGGGGGTTGGTTACAACCTGGGAAGGTATTAGCACCCAGATTGTCCGTCGTACTCGACGGGATCCACGCTTAAAAGATTTGTGTTTTAAAGGGGTAGTGTCAGTGCAATCTGTGTATAAAATAGCTGGGAAAGAGTGTACAGGTGTCAGTGTATAGTGTATAAGTGATATGAAGTATGAGAGTGTCAGTGTAAGAACAGAATGAAATGCCCAAGATCATGAGGCTAAAGAATGAAGCTGGAAAGAGGGGGAATATACAGAGACTTTTGTTCGATAACCATTAGGTTATGCCTACGTATCCTCTCGTGCAATGAGGAAGTCAGAACACCGTAGTTCGACCCAAAGAGACTGAAAGATGAATTGACTTGTGAACTGCTTGCTTGTCTATGCTCAAGTGTATGACCTGTCTGGCTCAGGTGCTAACTGTCTTGCATTAGACGGAAGAAGCAAGTTCTCGTTTATGAGTTAATGAGATGAGAAAAGAATCCCGAAGGAGACGATTATTGTTTGTTTTTTTGAGTTTTCAGTCTTTTATTGCTTGTGAAAGTTTGTCATAAGTAAATGAGCTTAAGCCTAAACCAATGGATTTAGTAAACTCATCACATCTTCCCTCTGATTAGGGGTAATGAGAATGCCTTAAGTGTGAAGTCAGATTCTCACACTTAATCATCTATGGTGTAGGATTAAGATCATTAACCTACTTGTGATTATTTAGATGTTTTTGGTGTTTCTGTTTAGTGTTAAGTAATGAGGTTAAGCCATAATCAAGGATTAAACAGACTCATTACACCATCCTAAAAGAAGGATGATAAATGAGAATGTTTAAGCTGAGGAAAGCTCCTCAACTTAATCCATGATTAGGGATTAAACCCGTGACAAAACAAGCCTTTGATTAAGTGGATTTTATTTAATGATATGGTGATGAAGTGATTTTTATGATTTGTAAGACAACTTGAGGGGGACTTGTCCATTAACACTAGGGTTAGTCCTTCTTAACCACTTAAGGAAGAATTAGAACCCTAATGCAAGGCCCAAGTTACAAGTGTGATGTCTTGATGATTATTATGTGGATTGATTAAGAGATTTAAACACATCAAGGGTTTAACACTTAGGATTAAAGTTATACACTCCATCCTAAGAGAAGGATGCAGGCACAAGCTTAATCACAAAGCCTTAAAGCCTTTAGGGTTTAGTCCCTGATTATGAGATGAGAAGAGAAGACTCAAAGAGACACAAAGGTAAAACTAAAAGGGGAGACTAATCAAGACCCTAATCATTGTCATGCTTGGTTGTTCCTAAGGTTTGTGAGGTTTTCAAAAGAAGATCTTCAGAGGAACCACCAGGAAGCAGATGAAAGGATCAGGAGAAGCAAAGTAACTTGCTTCATTCAAGAAGTCAAGTCACTTGAAGAAAGAAAGTGGGAGGAGAAAGAATGAGCAAGCTCAAACTCAAACACATATAGAAATGCAGCAATGGATGCAAGAGAGATGAGAAGAAAAGTTATGAGAAGTGAAGGCAAATTCACTTCTCAAGTTTACTTACCACCTGAAATGTTAGAAAGAAATGCAATGCAATGCTAGATGGGATGGAATGACATGATGCTAAACAAAACCAGAAGCATGTTGATGATGATAATGATGTTATGAGGTGCTGCAAACAAGAGGCAAGGCAAGGAGATGCTCATACAAGATCATGGATGCAAATGATGCAAGTTAAGGAGCATGAACAAGCATGAAAAGTTATGAATCATACAAGACAAATGACATGGCAAATATGTAATGCAATGATAAATCATGCTTTCTATATGTCTTAAGATGTCAAATGGATCACAAGAATGCACAAGATGCAAAGACAAGTCATGTTATGCAAGGAAATGCAAGAAGGATGCAAGAGAACTCCCAAATTAGGGTTCATGGATCAAACATCAAACAAAAACCCAAAACAGAAACAAACCCTAATATAAAAAATGGAAAATGCCACCCAAAGAAACCCTAAACCTATACTAAACCACTGCCCAAAGGGGAACTCTCAACTCTCAACCAATCTCAAGATATGAATTTTCTAAGTTATTAGGGTTTTTTAGGGTTCTTAACAAAAGAAATGCCAAACAATTGGAAAATACAAGATCAAATCATGGCCATTTTATCTTAGAAACTACATGCCAAACACAAAACAATGCAAGAAGAATCAATGTCTCAACCTTCTCCAATAGGCAGAAATGAATTTTTGAACTTATGATCCAAATAATGCATAAAAAATGATTTAATTCAATGAAAAATTCTTAAAATGCATCAAGATCAAAAAAGAAATTTGGTTTGAAGGTTGGACAATGTTTCTAAATGTCTTAGAACATTTCATGAATTTTTTTGTAATTTTTAAATACCTAAAAGTATTTTTAATTAATTAATTCCCATTAATCAATTAAAAATAATCTTTTAAATATTTAAAAATACTTTTTTAATGATAAAAAATAAAATAAAAATATTTTTGTGTCATAAAAATTAATAAAACTTTTAGGAAAAAGTTTCATAATTTTTATGTATTTTTTGCTATTTTAAAATAATTATGCAAGTTTAATGAAATAAAATGAATTAAAAATCAAATAAAATAAAAGTAATCAGAATGAGAGGCTGGGATGCAATCTGGGGAGGAGATGGTTGACTTGGCGCGTGATCCAGTGGTCCAAATTCAAACTTGGTTAAATTAAAATTATGAATTAATTAATCAGGAATTAAATGGATAATCAGGATTAGGGTTTCTAATGGCTCATCTCAGCCTCTCATTCGCGCGCGGGAAAGTCCATCCAAGGGACCAGATTCAAAGTTGCCTAATTAATGATGCTTAGCCCTAATCACTTTCAGGCTGCCGGAGAAGACTTCCGGTCGTCTTCTCCGGCCAGCTCTCTCCCTGAGAAACTTCAAACTCCCTAAAAACGTATCAAAAATGAAATCTAAAAACTGGGAAATGTTCCTCACATCCTCACGAATCAAACCCCTATCCTAAAACACATTTCTTCTTCCTAAACAAGCTGAATCGAAAGGAATAAAAACTAGGGCACGCAAGCTTCAGAGACAAATTAAACTCTCAAATCAAAGCCATTTTCAAAACCAATGATACCAGGATGATCAGTGAAGCACATAGAACAAGTTTGTAACAAGAAAAACAATTTCTGGAAAAATAAATTTCAGGCTACCTGAGATTCGAAGCTTTCAGTTTGAAGACTTTCTGGCCACTTCCTTCAGTGCAAACTACTCCACTTGGTCCCCAGAAGATGTTTGAATGCTCAAAGAGAATTTAAGTTGACTGGATAGTGAGTTTCGAAAGCTCCTGCTCAAGCTTGGTCAGAAATGGCAATGGAGTTTCTAGAGGTTTTAGGCCATTGTGAATGATGGTTTGTGGTCCTGAGGATGAATGGAGAAGGTCTGTGGTGTTTGTTGGTGTGTTTGTGAGCTATGGTGAGAGTTTCGAATGAAACTGCAAAATGAAGTGAGAAATGGCAGTGAGATGTTCAGGCTGTTTCAGGCTTGTGTTCTTGGTGCTTTCTACTCAGTGATACATGGTGAGTTGAATGGAGAAAATGGTTGGAGTGTTTTGTGGCTGTGGAGGCAGATTCGAAGACAAATGCAATGTGGTAGGTTTTTGTGAATGTGATGAATGAGGATGTTTCAGCCTTGCCTTGTGTTATGTCTAGCTTGCAAATTGTCCACATAACTCTCTCTCATTGGTCAGTTGACAAGACATGCCCTTTATTGATTGGTAAGTTAACTTTTGCAAAAAGTCAAATAATGTGTAAGAGAAGTATGGCTCATGATCTAGGCAAGTACATGGGCATGGGCTGGCGCAGCAAGGTGAGGTGAGAGGCTAGCAAAGCTCAGCATCCAAGGCTGCAAGTGGTAGGAAGCATGATCATGAGTTTTGCAACTTGTTGTAACTTTGGTTCACATGTGATTCCTTTGCCTAACCAAACATAAACCATAGGCATTCTTGGTCCAAATATGATTTTCATGACTTAGAGAAAGTTTGTGTGCTGGTTTGAAGTGAATTATAAGTCACATAATGCATTGGTTCATGACTTTGCAAAATTTTCACTTAGGGCATGCCTTGAAAATCAATGATTTTAGCCAACTTTGCATTGCCATAACTTTTGATTCAAGAAGAGTTTGATCATGTTATTGTACTTTTTGAAAAGGGAAAGATGAGATCTACAACTTTCATGACCAAAGTTTTTCCATTTGAAGCCTTTTTGGATCAAGGATCAAGGCTTGAAAAATGACCTAAAATGATGCATTCTTGAAAAGTCAACTATGCCCAAAAAGTCAATATTTGCAAAAACCCTAAATTCTTGATTTTTATGAACTTCAACCTTCTTACATGATCAAATAAAGATCATATACACTCAAAATGATGAAGATCACCCATTGGTTGGGTCATTGGGGGCCTCAGATGCCCTGATTTTGCACTGACTTGTCCAGAAAGTCAACTCTTGATCAGATGACTTCCCCATGGAATTTCTTCATGAAAATTGATATGCATACTCCCTATACCATATAAAGACCAATGGAAACAAGAATGACCAAAAAATTTGGAGTTATGGCCTCTGAAACCAAAACCCTAATTTTCAGTCAATTGTGCAGTTCAACCTGGCTCTGCATCCACTCAAACCTTAGTTCTTGTGATTCCTTTGCAATTTTGACTTTGAGGAGATGGAATATGACATAAGAACACACATGGACCCCTTTGAGTGATTGGTAGCCTTTGGAATGGCTCAAGATGCTTTGGGATTGCTCAGATCACAAACCCTAGGTGCAGATGCCTTAGAAACTATCCAGTGAATCAAAAATGAGATGTGAGATGATATGTTTGTGTTTATGCATATGAGGATGATCACAAGCCATGGTGTGAATGGGTGAGGGCAAATTTGGGGTGTTTACAGCTGCCCCTATTCAAACACGAGTTAGCTGTGCAGGTTGTAAGCAGCGGCTTAACAGGCAAACAAGATAACTTGTGGTTGAATACCAAAGACAGTCCAAAATTTGCACTCACGGAAATGAAGAAGAAAGGGGGCATAGTCTGTGAAAGAAAATAAAGTATATTGTAAAGTGTAGTCGACGCCGTCGAGCAGAGGACGACTGCTGGGTAAAGAGCAATGACGGGACGGCCGACATGCTGGGGATAAGTGCGTGAAGCGATGACGGGGACGGCCGACATGCTGGGGATAAAAGGTAGAGCTAAGACGGGGACGGCCGACTAGCTGGAAAAAGTAAGATATCATGATGGGGACGGCCATCAAGTACAGCTGCAAGACTCTCTGGGGATTAATGAAACATGACGGGGACGGCCATCAAGCTCATAAAGGTAACCAACGATGGGGACGGACATCGGGCTAAAAGGAAAAGGGACCACGACGGGGACGGCCATCGGGTTAAAGAATAAATGAAATAAACAGATGATGGGGTACGGCCATCAAAGGCGAAGGACGATCACCTAGCAGGGGACGGCTGCTCTGTTGGGGATAAAAGAAATATGATGGGGACGGCCATCAAAGGTGGGGGACGACCACCTGGCAGGGTACGGCTGCCGAAAATATCAACGATGGGGACGGCCATCGGATAGAAAGGGTCAGCGATGGGGACGGCCATCGGACGAGCATGATGGAGGACGACCATCAAGAAGTGGAGGACGACCACTCAGCAGGGTACGGCTGCTCTCGAGGTTTCTCATGACATAGGACGAATGCCAGATAACCAAAATCAACAACGGGGACGGCCATTGGATAAAATGATGAAGGACGATCATCAAAAGGTGGAGGACGACCACCTAGCAGGGGACGGCTGCTAAAAACGTCGATGGGGACGACCATCGGATGAGCATGATGGAGGACGACCATCAAGAAGTGGAGGACGACCACTCAGCAGGGTACGGCTGCTCTTGGGGTTATCATGACACAGGACGAGTGTTAGATAAAAGAAAATGCTTTGTTGGTGATCTACTGGGGAATGGCAAACACGGACGAGTGTTTACGTCCAAGAAACAAAAGGTATAAGTGTTTAGATGTTGTGTATAGATTAGAGATGCGGACGAGCATCCTTAGACTATGATACGGACGAGTATCATGTAGAAACAAACTGACACATGTTCAGAGATGATGATACGGACGAGTATCAACTGGTTAACAAAGAACACGGACGAGTGTTGAATCTGAAAGAATTCTTCTGGGGAATAACAGACACAGACGAGTATCTATATTCAAGAAGACACAAGTGTTTGACACGGTGTATGGGTTAAAGATGCGGACGAGCATCCCTAAGACTATGATACGGACGAGTATCATGTAGAAACAAACACTAGACGCACTGTTCTGAGATGATGGTACGGACGAGTACCAACTTGGTGATTATTAAGTGAATTGATTAAGAGATTTAAACACATTAAGGGTTTAACACTTAGGATTAAAGTTATACACTCCATCCTAAGAGAAGGATGCAGGCATAAGCTTAATCACAAAGCCTTAAAGCCTTTAGGGTTTAGTCCCTGATTATGAGGTGAGAAGAGAAGACTCAAAAGAGACTCAAAGGTGAAACTAAGAGGGGAGACTAATCAAAACCCTAATCATTGTCATGCTTGGTTGTTCCTAAGGTTTGTGAGGTTTATAAGAACAATCTCCAAAGGAATCACCAGGAAGCAGATGAAAGGATCAAGAGAAGCAAAGCAACTTGCTTCATTCAAGAAGTCAAGTCACTTGAAGAAAGAAAGTGGGGAGAAGAAGAATGAGCAAGCTCAAACTCAAACAAAAATGCAGCAATGGATGCAAGAGGGATGAAAAGAAAAGTTATGAGAAGTGAAGGCAAATTCACCTCTCAAAATCACTTACCACCTGAAAGGTTAGAAAAGAAATGCAATGCAATGCAAAAATGGGATGGAATGACATGATGCAAACCAAAACCAGAAGCATGTTGATGATGGTAATGATGCTATGGGATGTTACAAACATGAGGCAGCACATGGAAATGATCATACAAGTTCATGAATGCAAATGAAGCAAGTTAGAACACATGATCATACATGAAAAGTTATGAAGTGCACATGGCATACAACATGGCAAATACATGATGCAATGATCAAACATGTTTTCTATATGTCTTATGATGTCAAATGAATCACATGGATGCTTGAAATGTCATGGCAAGTCATGGTATGCAAGAGAATGCAAGATGGATGCATATGGAAGCCCAAATTAGGGTTTATGAACCAAACATCAAACAAAAACCAAAAACAGAAGCAAACCCTAAGATAAAAAATGGAAAATGCCACACAAAGGACCCCTAATCTTATACTAAACCAATGCCCAAGGGAGAGGTCTCAACTCTTAACCAATCTCAAGTTATGATTTTTACAAGTTTTTAGGGTTTTTAGGGTTCCTAAACAAAAGAAATGTCAAACAATTTGAAAATGCAAGATCAAATCATGGCCTTTTTACCTCAAAAACTAAATGATAAACACAATGCAATGCAAGAAGAATCAATGTCCAACTCTTCATAGATAGGCAGAAATGATTTTTTGAACTATGGATCAAATTAATGCATAAAAATGATTTTTATTCAATGAAAAATTCTCAAAATGCATCAAGATCAAAAAAGAAATTTGGTTTGAAGGTTGGACAATGTTTCTAAATGTCTTAGAACATTTCATGAATTTTTTGGTGATTTTTAGATACCTAAAAGTATTCTTAATAAATTAATTTCCATTAATCAATTAAAAATAATCCTTTAAATATTTAAAAATACTTTTTAAATGCTAAAAATGAAAATAAAAATATTTTTGTGTCATAAAAATTATTAAAACTCATGAGAAAAAGTTTCATAATTTTTAGACATTTTTTACTATTTTTAATAAATTATGCAAAACAAATGAAAAGAAATGAAATAAAAATAAAGAAAATGGAAAAGTAAACAGAATGGAGGGTTGAGATTCACTCTGGATTTGAATATGTTGACCAGCGCGCATCTGGACGGCTGGGAGTGCATCTGAGTTAATTAATTTAATTATAGATTAATTAAACTAATAAAACGAATTAGGGCTAATCAAAGTGATCTGGGCCACTCACATGCGCGCGAAGTCAACCGGTCAACCCAATCTAACGCCCCACATTCAAATGGCACTAATGACCTGAGATTAGGGCTAACAACATTCAGGTGACCGGAGAGAAGCTCCGGTCATCTTCTCCGGTGACCACCAAACCCTAGAATACGATTCAGGCAACCATTCTTCAAATTAAAGCCAGGGAAACACTCCTCTACCCAAACCTCACTCAAATCAACTCTCAAAATGAATTTCTCATGCTTAAACTAAGAGAAACGAAGCTATGAAGATTCACGGGCAAAATTTCAGAGCCCTGGTAAATCCTTATTTCTCAACCATTCTTAAATCTAAAACCATCCCCATGACCAGCAAAGCAAACACAATCAAACTATAACTTAAAAATCAAGCTCTGAGAGAAAAGTTTCATGACCATACCTGAGATGGAGACTCCTGTTTCTGAGCTTTCAAAGCTGTTCTTTGGTGCAAGCTTGCTCCACTGACTCCCCTGGTGCTAATGGCAGGCTTGGAATGAGCTTAAGCAAGCTATTTTGAGGGATTCCAATCTGATATAGCAGAAAATGGAGTTTGTGTACAGGCTGTTTCAAATCAATGTGATGGGTGGTTTTGGTTCCTTTTGATGTGCTTGATCTGTTGGTGAAAAGAGTTTGGATGTTTGATGGCTGTGGAAGGTGATTCGAAGAGAAATGCAGGCTGAGGTGAAAAATGGTAATGAGGTGTTCTTGCTCAGTTCAAGCCTGAATCTTGGTGGTTTCTACTCAACAAGGCAGGGTGAGATGATTGGAGGAATTTGTTTGAGTGTTTGTAGTTTGTGGAGGCAGCTTCGAAGCAATTTGCAAAATGGGGTCTCTTTGTGTGTGTGATGCTTGTGATCAGTTTCAGCCTTGCTTCTTGAGTGTTATGGCCAGCATTTTCCTTGCATAAAGAACTCCCATTGGTCAGGTGATGTGACCTGGCCTGCTGTGATTGGGATGTCCACTTTTGCAAAATGTCAACTTGTTTGTAAGAGAGGCATGGGCTTGGTTCTAGCTTGGTACAAGGGCTAGGGCTGGCGCAGCATGGTGTGGTGAGAGACTATGGCTGGTTCAAAGGCCAAGGCAGCAAGTGGTGAGAAGCATAATGATGGTTTTGCAAGTTGTTACTTTTTGGAACTTCATGAGAAAAAGTCTTGTTACATGAACCATGAACATGTGATCTTTGGTTCAATTCTGATTTTTAGGTCACATAGAATGTTTGTGTCATGGTTTGAAGTGAATTAGAAGTTACAATTGGCTTTGGTTCATGATCTTGCAAGTTTCTCATTTGGTGCACATCTTGAAAATCAATGATTTTAGCCAACTTTGTCACACCATAACTTTTGATCCAAGAAGAGTTTGATCATGTTCTTGTACTTTTTGAAAAGGGAAAGATGTATTCTACAACTTTCATGACCAAAGTTTTTCCATTTGAAGCATTTTTGGATCAAGAATCAAGGCTTGAAAAGTGACCTAAAATGACACATTCTTGAAAAGTCAACTATGCCCAAAAAAGTCAACACTTGCAAAAACTCCAAATTCTTGATTTTTGTGAACTTCAACCCTCTTCCATGATCAAATAAAGATCATATACACTCAAAATGATGAAGATCACCCATTGGTTGGGTCATTGGGGGCCTCAGATGCCCTGATTTTACACTGACTTGTCCAGAAAGTCAATCCTTGATCAGGTGACTTCCCCATGGAGTTTCTTCATGAAAAATGATATGCATACTCCCTATACCATATAAAGACCAATGGAAACAAGAATGACCAAAAAAATTGGAGTTATGGCCTCTGAAACCAAAACCCTAATTTTAGGTCAACTGTGCAGTCTAGCCTGGCTCTGCTTCCATGCAAACTTCAGTTCTTGTGATTCTTTTGCAATCTTGACTTTGAGATGGTGTAATATGATACTTGATTACATGTGGATCCCTTTGAAGTGATTGGTGGCCTTTGGAGTGGCTCAAAAGGCTCTTGGATTGTTCAGATCACAAACCCTAGGTGCAGATGATTTAGAATCTATGCAGTGAACCAAAAATGAGATGTGAGATGGTATGATTGTGTTTATGCATATGAAATGATCACAAGCCATGGTGTGAATGGGTGAGGGCAAATTTGGGGTGTTTACATCATGTTGCCTAAACAAAAAGGTCAAGTAGGGTGTATAAAGCATAAGTCCCTCAAATTCACATCATCTAGTCCCTTAACAAATAAAAGATCAAGTCCCTTTCGAATGTTGCCTTCGTAATGATCTTGTCCCTTTCGAATAAAGATGATAGACCCTTCAAAATTGCTTATACACCCTACAGTTGCCTAAATAACAGATGACCCTTCAATTGTCCCTCACATCCAAGGTAATGACTACCTATTCCTTAATAATAGGGATAGTTTTACCATTTAAAGGATTCAAGAACAGAAAAGACTTAAACTTAGGGTAGGTTCCTCTTAGATACTTTCTCACTATTCAAAAACTTTTCAAACACTTCACACATTTCAAACAATTTTCAAAACAAAGGTTTATACGCATCCGTACATGGATCATTATAAACATTTAAGAAAATTTCTATTCACACACTTCACATTTCAAAAACATTTTAAAGTGAGCTAAGTAACTAAGAGCCCATGGATAACCATGGATGTAAAGGGTGCTAACACCTTCCCTTTACATAACCTACCCCCCGGACCCAAAAATCTTTTAAAAGGTCTTTCCTGTTCTTTTATGCCTTTCCTTTGGATAAAATAAAAGTCAGTGGCGACTCTTGCTATCCGCAACATAACTAAAAGTCAGTTCTCCCACCGTGTTACAGTTCTGCTCAGATGCATGGATAGACACGAAGCAGACCTGTTGATGCAAGAAGTCCATGAAGGTTCCTTCGGTACCCATGCTGGAGGACATGCTATGGCCAAGAAAATGTTGAGATCAGGATACTATTGGATTACCATGGAATTCGATTGTTGTAAGTACTCCCGTAAATGCCACAAGTGTCAGATTTATGCCGACAAGGTTCATGTACCTCTGAATCCGTTGAGTGTCATGTTTTCACCATGGTCGTTCGCTATGTGGGGCATTGATATGATTGGAAAGATCGAGCCGACAGCTTCTAATGGTCATCGCTTAATCCTGGTTGCTATAGATTATTTCACGAAGTGGGTTGAAGCGGCGTCTTACACCAATGTCACTAAACAAGTGGTAGCCCGATTTATTAAAAGAGACATCATTTGCCGGTACGGAATTCCTGAAAGGATCATTACTGATAATGGTTCTAATCTCAACAACAAGATGATGGCTGACTTGTGTCAAGATTTCAAAATAGAACATCACAAATCTTCTCCATATCGCCCAAAGATGAATGGCGCCGTCGAGGCGGCCAATAAGAACATTAAGAAGATTGTGCAGAAGATGGTTGTGACATACAAAGACTGGCATGAGATGCTGCCATTTGCGTTGCATGGGTACAAAACGCCAGTACGTACTTCAACATGGGCAACCTCGTTCTCACTGGTGTATGGTATGGAGGCAGTCCTACCAATCGAAGTGGAAATCCCCTCGTTGAGGTTAATGATGGACATTAAGCTAGATGAAGCTGATTGGATCCGATCTAGATATAATCAGTTGAGCCTCATTGAAGAAAAACGTCTAGCAGTTGTATGCCATGGACAGTTGTATCAGCGACGGATGAAGCAAGCCTTTGACAAGAAGGTGCGACCACAGAGGTTAAAAGGGTTTTCTCAGGGGGAGCCTTGATGCTAACAACCATGGACGGAGAAGACTTCCAATCCCCTGTCAACGCAGACGCAGTAAGAAAATACTTCGTGTAAAAAGGACCCGCTGGATAAAAACAGAATAAAGATCCAAGCAAAAATGGGCATCCCGGTGAGCCAAAAACATAATAAAAGGCTCAGGCAAAAGTTAGGGAAAACTGGAAAAAAATGTACACCCGCTGAGTTGAAAAGCCACATCGGACAACTCAGGCAAAAAAGGGTATCCCGGTGGATTGAAAACCTGAAAAGGCGATCCACGCAAAAGAGGGATTAACACGAACGACTGCGATCTGCGAGATCCGTAACCTATCTACAGTTGAGGCTATTCTAAGGGTTGAAGATCAGTTCAATTACTTTTTCTCAAGAGGCAGAGCGAGTGGAGCGTCTTGAAGATATACAAGTCATAACCGAGTTGAGACTTGATGAGATCCACTTCTCACATTGTCAATAGGATAGTTTGTTTTCCTTTGTGGCTATTTCCTCTTTCCAGGGAATTTCTTCCTTTGTATTTCCTATTCATGGCCATTTTTCCGAATCAATAAAATTCAACTTCAGTCAATTTGACTATTTGCTTCTTGTTTTTGTTTTTTCATCTAGCATCGATTGATTGCGAAAATGTCCAGCAAATTGTGATTTACATTGTGTTGTGAACATTTGAATGCTTTCTAACTCGTGCAGGAGGACAGAAACATTTAATACAACTCTGAAAGGGTGTCGAGATACCCAGATAATGATTCATACTACGAGCCTGGGGTAGGCAGGTCCTAAACTAACTCTCCATGTTGCAGGTACTCTCGATTGTGTTCATGCAGGTACAGGTACTGGTGTTGCTAACAGAGCTAAAATCAAATTCCTAGGAGGAGCATTTCTTTATGGTTGAACATGAGCAGGTGTCTCCCAGGGTGTCTCCAATCATCCCCAGTAAAGTGGAAGTTGAAATTTCTCCCAGCAAGGTAGCAGAAGGTGGGTGTCATCCCCAAGCAGAAGTTTCCCTTTAAACAAGGGCAATTCTCAGCAGTATAAGGAGTGTCTTTCCTCCCCAACAATTGCTTCCTCAGCTGTATCATGCCTTTGGTTCCCAACCAAGTCAGGAGGTCCTCACTTCCCCACCAGAGTTCAAGGAGGGTCCATCTCCAGCAGGGTATTGGCGCTCCAATCTCAAAGTCCAGTTTATTTTTGGCAATGGCGTCTGTTCAGAGCTGGTGTAGCATTGACAACTTTCCCCGCAGAGTTGTCTCCTCCTCATCAGGATGGATCAGATCAATGCAGCGATTATCAGTTCTCCCCAGTCGAGCCATCTGGGATACTTGCAGTCTCCTTTCCAGGAGATCCTTTGTATTTTCATTTTGCATAGTCATCATTACATTTGCATCCTCCAAAGCATAGCATTTCCATCATCATGGAGCATTACACCGTAAATTCAAACATATGCATGCCAGCATGGGCCAATTTTGAGGTATATTACATATGACCTACTAATATCTTCTCAACCTGAAGTACTCCGCACAGAGGATACCAACATCATTTTTCAGACATCCTTGTCTTTTCAAGTCAATGTTCGTCACTTATTTCGCGTCTTGTTTGGTACAATAGTCGCGTCGCAGGTTCTCGTTTTGTACAACGGTCCTGTTTGCCTGGGCTCTCGTTTATGTACAACGATCTCGTTCCATCTTGTTATATTTCCATCTTGTTTCTGGTTACCGCCTGAGGCCGGTATACCATTGCGTCTCCATTCGAGGATGGTTTCGTGTTAGATCCGAGGATCTTTTGAGAATTGTCATTCGAGGATGGCATTCTTTTCTTCAAGTCCTTCCGAGGTTGGTCTTGTTTGTGTTGTTGTGGCTATCATTCGAGGATGATAGACCATTTTGAGCTTATTGATTGAGGTCAGTTTGTCTCTTTTGCAAAGTCTGTCTGAGGTCAGTCTTTGTGTTTCTGGTTATCGCCTGAGGCCGGTATACCAGTGTGTCTCTATTCGAGGATGGTTTCGTGTTAGATCCGAGGATCTTTTCAGAATTGTCATTCGAGGATGGCATTCTTTTCTTCAAGTCCTTCCGAGGTTGGTCTTGTTGTTGTGGCTATCATTCGAGGATGATAGACCATTTTGAGCTTATTGATTGAGATCAGTCTGTATCTTTTGCAAAGTCTGTCTGAGGTCAGTCTTTGTGTTCCTGGTTATCGCCTGAGGCCGGTATACCATTGTATTTCCATTCGAGGATGGTTTTAGTACTGGATCCGAGGATCTCGTGTGAGCTGTCATTCGAGGATGGCATTCTTCCCAGCATATTTTATTACCCACAGTGTGCAAATTTTTCAGGTTTTATTCGGGTATCCAATCACTCCATACCTTGAACGTCTAAATGTTGTTGCAGTTATTCGTTCAGGCTCGCAGATGATTGAATAGGGGCAGCTGTAATACCTCAAAATTTGCCCTCATTATTTATTCCCTTCATCGGCTTCATGCCTCGCATTCATCTGCGTTTCTCATTAGGTCATTAACATCATGATCATGCATTTCATGAGCTTCTAAGGCAGGGGATCAGAGCAATCTCTTGTGATTTGAGTCTTCCTGTTCAGAGGTGATTGGTCTGGTTATTGCACTTGAGATAAGATAAAGGTTGAGCTCACCTCATCATAGGCACGTTCTTATGATGAAGTTCATCAAGTATCCAAGTTATCTTCTTCAAGATTTCTCAGGAGTGTCTGATGCTTAGGGCAGTATTCGTGTTAACAACTCAAGCTATTTGCCTCATCGGGGAACACTTAATGCAAGTTGTTCAGGGATTCTTATATCTGGCATGGTTTTGTTGATGTTAAGTAATGGAGACTGAGTTTCAGGGTTTCATATCAAAGGAATAATGAGGTTCATGGTATAGGAGATCTAATGGTGGACTCATAAGAAAATTAAGTTATTATGGTTCTCTCGGTTGCTTGTTAGTTGTGGTAGAAGTTAATGAGGTGCAAGGTTGAAGTTTATCGAAGTTTGGGGTTTCATTAAGAATAAGTTGGATTTGGGTTGGAAGATTGTGTTAAGATGTTAAGATTGATTATGAAAGCCATTTGGAATCTAAGACACATCCTTGTTTACCATCTTTATTCGCTCTAGCCATTTTCTATAATTCGTAAAAACCATATTTCAAATATTTCTTTTTCTTGTTACCATTAAGATTACCATTCATAATCATTTTTCAAGCCCATTCATCCTTGATCCACTCAATACCCATATTCAAATTTCTTTTTTTTACCAGAACCAATTATACATCATTTGATTTTATAAATTCATTCTCTTGTCCATATCCCCATTCCTAAAACATTTCATGTGTCTTATTTGATTTGTGAGTTCAGAGACAAAACTAGAATTGGGAGTGAATTGGATTTTTACATGTAACCTTTGTTTGGTTGTTGGGCCCATTTACCTTTTGATATAGGTTGACTTGTTGACTTTCATGCATCCTTTCATTTTCCATTGCAAAAATTTTAGTCATTATTATGAGTTTCACGCAATTACAGAAACTCGTCATACGATTTCACCAACAAGAAAACTGATAATTGTAGGCTCTAATTGATAACCGTATAAAAAGGAAGAGGAAAATTTCAGCAAAAATTTATGTTATTAATCAGCAAGGAATCAACAACAATTACCCTATAACATGATCGGTTGAGAGGAAAATCTCTAATACAAAACTCAGAAGAAAAAAACTTCAGCGTAAATTCAATTACAAAACCAACAAAGGGTAGTTACAAGGGGTATCATGTCAGAAAAAATTAGTTGGAAGTTGTAATACCTCAAAATTTGCCCTCATTCTTTTTACCTTAACTGGCTTATCGCTTCGCATTCATCCGCATCTTTCATTAGGTCATTAGCATTCATAATCATGCATTCCATTGGCTCTTAAGGCATGGGGTCGGTTGCTTTCTGGTGATTTGGATTTTTCATATTCAGAGAGAATCTGTATGACTATTCATCTTCAAGGTTTCCTTTAAATCACTTGTTTTAAGATCATTGGCCATCAGGTTAGTGAATTGCAAGGCACAAATCATGACAAGAGATACGGAGGTGTAGATATCCTTTCAAAGCATGATGTTATACCTACAGGCTTTATTTTGATCAAGGGTTGCTTTGGATTTTTGTTTAATTAATTTATAGAGGAGCCAAGGTCATTTGGCGTTAAAATTGGATTGAGTTTGTTCCTTTGGAAATTAATTGGAATCCATGGGCTCGAAAGAGAAGTCAAATTCATTCGAACATCTTCCACTCATGATCATTTACAGGCATCCAGAAGGACTACATTACAAGACGCAAAGCAAGTTGGTACTAAAATCCCTAAAGTGCTAAGTTGGCCAAGACCAAATTATGGATGCATTTGGATTATTAGGAAGTCGTTAATCTTGTTTTGCCGTGACGGTGAGGCACATTGCTATGGCTTAGAGAGATTGGTATCAGGGCTGCCCAACAACAATAGAAAAATCAGATGAGTTTGCCAAAAATTGAGGTCACTAAATAGAGTTATCTCCTTGAAAAAACAGATTATAACATAAATAGATTACAAAAAAGGAACTCATAGAAAACTCCAGCATGAAATTAGCTGAGAAAGTTGTTACAAATACAATGAAAAAAAAACCAAAAAAAAAAACTTCATGAATCTCCAACTTCAACATTCTCGACAATCAATCATGGCATTCAGAAAAAGCCTAGAATGAAGAAGAACAAAAGCCATGGATTTTAAATGCATATCAGAGCTATTCAACTCTAGCAAAGCTGCAAAATCAGCATCACTTTCATCTGTAGCCATAAGATCATAAAGCCCTTGACAGTCTCGAAAACATACATCACGAAAAGGCGAATGTTTTATAGCATCAGCTATGGCTATTGTCAAAGACTGATAAAGTTGATTCATGTCTTCACGAACAGTGACATTAAGAACTAGTTTAATTAGATTTAATCTTAGGATTTTAAATTGACTTAGCCTAGTTTAATTTCTGATTGTTAGAATGATAATATTGGATAATTCCCTTAGTTTTAGGACTTAGGCTTAATATTTCTAATAAGTAGACTTAGATAAAGTTTAAGGTTGTTTTGGTTTTATACCTTTAAATGTTATGTTTTAGAATTTTATTCCTTATTCAATTTCAATGCTTTGCCATATTATTTGAAGTTTTTCACTTGTATAGGCATCCCCTTTATTTTAGAATCAACTTAACTTCCTTAGGAAGTAAGTTGAATTCTAGTAGTTTCTAGTTCCTTCCTTCATTAGGTTAGAAACCTCACAAACCATTAGGACCACTTGTAAATAAATAAACAAAATTAGGATTGAGTCTTAGTCCCTTAGATTTTGTCCTTTTTCTCAACTTGAGTCATTCTTTCTCATCTCATAAAGAAAAGCAATAAAACACTTAATAAAAATCGAACCTTCTTGTACGACACGAGACTTTGTTGTGGAGTGTTTATACGCATCCTATTTCGGGGCGAGGTGTAAATACTCACCTCGATGGATAGGTCTTAGTATGATAATGTTCACAAACAAATTCAAAACACTTCTCATAAAAGACAAAAAAAAACAAATAATAAGCGACTATCCTACGGGAACTTCTTTTCTCATCTCATTCACTCTAAACGTGAACTTGCGACGACTTGTTTCGCATGCAAGACGGTAAACGCACTCGCACAAGTCGAGCCTGCCACACCTGAGCATAGACATACGCAGTTCCAGCTTTAAAAAAACACAAACAAATAGTTCCCGTCTTAGTTAGGCGAACTACGTCGACTCTGATCCTCATTATCCCGATGAGGTACGTAGGCAGCGGGGTAGGGCATGTTCGAGCACATTCTTTATTTTCCCTACATTCCCCCCTTCGTTCCATTTTCTTTTCCAATTCCCTTTCTCATTTCCATTCCATTCCAGATAGCCATTCTTTCATTCAAGCAGCATATTATTTCTCACCCTTTGAAACAAAACAAGCAAGCATGGATCCCGTCAGGTACGGCGGACGATCTGGGGTGCTAATACCTTCCCAGGTTGTAACCGACTCCCGAACCCAGATCTTTGGTTCGCAGGACCTTGTCCTTTCCTTCTTCCTCAGGTTTGTGCAGCATTACTTTTCTCGTTCTTTCGGGATAAAAATGCCTGGCTGGCGACTCTATCTTTTCCGTGCCACTTTCGCGTTTGTACTAGGATGAAAATCCCGGGAGCGACACAATGGTTTCGTTCAAGCCCTATTTAAGTACAACATACCCTTTCCTTTTACATCTCGTTTAAGTACAACAGGCTCCTTCCTTTCAAAAAATAAAGAAAGAAAAAAGAAAATGCAAAAAATAATAAATAAATAAAAAAACACAACAAAAACAAAGAACAAAATGGCATCCTCATTGTTTCATAGAGTACAAATTTTCAGGATTTATTCGAGTATTCAATCACTCCATACCTTGAATGTCTAAACGTCGTTGCTATTATTGATCCAGGTCTGCAGATGATTGAATAGGGGCAGCTGTAATACCTCAAAATTTGCCCTCTTATTTGTTTACCTTAACTGGCTTATGGTTCACATTTTTCTGCATTTCCATTAGGTCATTAACATCATAATCATACATATCATAAGCTCCTAAGGCGTGGGATCATGGTCATTTGAAATTAGGGTTTTGATTTATGGTTATTAAGAATTTCTTTTTCCTCATGTTACCGAGGTTATTCT